>CM061040.1:96049693-96717818 GCA_030762985.1 Adelphocoris suturalis
TGAGGCGGTGGTCGGAGCGGCGAAGACGAGGGCAGAAACGGTTGGAATGGAGGCGTGGTCGGAGTGGCGGTCGGCAGATTAGAGTTGGAGGAGTCGGAGACGGTGGTAGTCATATTAACAGGTAGATTATAGGATACGAACTAAATCACTCGCGACGAAGTTGTGGAAACCCATTTCAAAACGGAAGTTAGTGAACAACGTTGTCTATTTCCACGAAAAATAAAGAGTTACAATGTTAAATCGATTTCGACGGTTAGGCCATCATCAGTAACAAATAATTACTATTTGTTATTACTTACTACAGTGATTATTTGTTACTGATGATGGCCTAACCGTCGAAATCGATTTAACATTGTTACTCTTCATTTTTTGTGGAAATAGACAACGTTTTTCACTAACTTCCGTTTTGTTTTAGATTATAGGAGGCAGCAGGAGTGTAGGTTGTCACCTGGGTGAATACACCCTCTCCTTCCCACATGATGTCAACTACGTTGGAGATAGGAGAAATTGTTTTTGGTTCTGTAACCATAACATCACAAATACATTCAAAAATACGAAACATATTTCATGTATCAACGCAATGTCTTTTTGTGTTAATAAAATAGAATTCACACGAATCTCGCCGTTCAACCAAGGGATTAGGTACCTTTGATATGTACAGTACCCTTCTAAAACGATTGCTCGGTTTCCAAGTATCAAAAAATACTTTGTGTGATTTAAGAATTTGATTATGAAATAAATTTTTGGATTTACAATTCTTCCAATTTTTCTATTAGAATAAGATGATATTTACTCCTAACTGCTACATGAATAGGAATTATACTTTTTTCTGGTTGAATCAAACACATAACATTTGATTGTGATTCTTTTCTGTAGTAATATATTTAGTTTTAGTGAAATTGAGACGGAAATAAACCATTTTGAAAAGTAACTTACCAAAGTTGAGTAACAATGATACTCTTTACCACTCATCTGTGGATTATGTACTGAGGATTTATCCCCTCTCAACAAAATTCGATCCGCTCTTTGGGATAAGAGGGGTGGGAAGAAGATTGGTGGGGTACCAATGAAAAGTATTGGGATACCTCACTCTTGCCTCCAAGGATAGTGGTGGGAGTTTAAAGACTGGAAATTTTCCTGTTTATCCCTACTCCATGACCACGCCAAACTCCTTGGGGAGCGGTACGAAATTTTCACAAAAGTAATGTTATTGAAAATGAGGGGGATGGGATATCATTTGGACACACCTCATTGGGATGGAGTATGAAGAATTCGCAAAACCAATGTTATTGAAGAAGGTATGGGGAGGGAGTGATAAGGGTGGGGAGATGAAGAATACGAGAATATTATTTTGGTTAATTCTTCATCATCTTTAACATTTTATGACAATGCTCCCTATGTTCAACTCACTTCTTAGATTTCTGACCAATTGTAACACAATCGCACACACACACCAAACACTACAACCACACGTCAACCATCCATCCACTTGGTCATGCCACCACCTTAGCCCCCCTGCGCCATATTTCACCTACAGGTGACGCTTTTTTGATGACGTTTAAATACTGCTGGTAATGGTTTGGCTGCTTGATTAGCATATTTTCACCTCCTTCCACTATCCATGAACACAGAAAACCAACAAGAAGTTCGTTTTGAAACCTACGGATCAGGTTATGACCTTCCAAAGTTTGTCTTATCACCATTTCCAGGCGCCTGCTGAGTTAGCTCTCGTTTTTTGTTCACCATGCCCAAAAAACTGTTTGTATTCCAACTGCTTTCACGTTTTTGTGTGGTTAGATAGTTATGTGAACGAGATCTGTTAGAATATTCGTGAACGTACCTGGGTTGGAAGGATAAATGAGCTGTAAAAATAGAGTGTCACCCGCAGGTGACGTTGGGCACTGTAGCAACTTAGACGTTCATCTGTTGCAGGAGCTCGGCATTGGCAATTCACATTCATGTTACGTGTTTTGGGTTACTGTTTTCAATGTTCAGCTCGTTATTCTCATTTTGTTGGCATGACAAGTAGGATTTTCATGTGTTTTATGTGTACCTACGTTTTAGGTATATACCTAATTGTTTTGCGGAGTTTCATGTGTATCTCACCATAGTGAAAACCCTAACTTTCTGCAATAGCATACAGCAGATCAGAATCCTTTATTATATCGCACCCGTCCTAGAATAAGGGTACAACTCAAAAATCGCGATTTTTGAGTTAGTTGTGGTTCTGAGAAGTAGAAACGGTCTAGTTTGTCTGTAGAAGGTGGAGATATGTCTAGGGCACTCTAATTACGCTAGAGAGTGCGTGTGTCTTTCTTCTATGGACGGAGTAACCAATTCACGTCCTAGGAAGAAAGACACAACTCAGTTGACATCAATCAGTCTGTGTCTCGTTTTGAGTTGTTTCCTTGTTGTGTGGACAATTTTAACTTGTGTCTTTCTTTTCTGAACATTTTGGATCCTGACTGGTGAGATTTCAGTATTTGAGTTGGAACAACTCAAAAATTCTTATAAAATCAACAAAACCGTTCCCCCCACTCCCTTCCCACTGGCAAAAAAACTATTTATTCACCATGGGGCATTAGAGTAATAATGTAGGAAACAAGTTTCGCATAGATAAATTATGTTCATCGTGTTCCAAAGAACGGGTAGCCGATGGTGTGGAAGGAAAACTTTGAATGCGATTTGCCGAAAATGACAATTTTTGAGTTGTACCCTTATTCTAGGATGGGTGCGATATTTTCCCAACAATTTTCCCCATAATTGATGTAAAGCGAAGAGGAACGAATGTGATGCTGCCTATTTGGAGAATGAAGACTCGAAGGTCTCCAGCCCGGAAGAGCAGCATACTTTTCAACCAAAACTGACCAAAAAGCAGACCCGGGCGGTGGCTTACAAGAAAGGACCAAAAGAGAAGAAGACCAAACATGAAATCATTTGGCTGAACAATGAAGATTTGTTCATAAAAAGATCTGAAATAGGAGACAACCCTGAACATACTACTGCCTACAATGGACCCGCCATGTCTATCATGGATTGTTTCGAAAATATGTATTCTGGTGAAGTTATCGAATTGATGGTCACTATGTGCAAGCAATACCATAAGCAACCCCTATTTATGTGTGAAAAATATGCAGTAGGTTTGCATATCCATTGTTGGTATGACTATCATCGCAAATTGACCAACCCTTGAAGTGACTTTTTATACTCCATACCATTTTCTACATATTGTTTCATTTTCAAATACGTATTTTATTTGATATTTTGTACATTCATAAGGATAAAACGTTTTCAGATAAGAAACCACCAGTTAACTTCATTTGCCTTCTTATTTGCTCGGGTGCCCAACGTCACCTACAGGTGACGGTGTTATAATGGGAGAGGGGGAGGGGCGGGGGTGGTAAAAATACATTTAATGTTCTATTTAGAGCCTAAGTAGATGGAAAAATATGAAAATTTTGAAATTCCTCTGGTAGGTCATCTTTGTGCACTGGAGGGTTAGACATCTTAGAGGACAACAGAAATTCTGAATGTCGTTACAGCTATCGCAAGAGGCTATAATCTCTGAGTGTTCACACCCAACCATTTTTTAGAACCTGTTATATCGGAGGAAGACAATAGTCGAATTCAAATTAAGTTTATTTTATGAAGATAATTTATAGCTGGTCGCTGAAAAAAAGAAGACGTGGACGCATCTTTATCATTCCGTTTCTCTCTAGCTCACTCCTCCTCTCTAACTCTTGTGGGTTGCCTTATTCGGCCCACACTTGAGATTTTTCTTCTCTCTTCCTCTCGCAGGTTTGCTGACCTCTTTATTTAACACGCAGAAGGCCTCTAAGGCACCCACAGGTGGATGGAAGCGTCGACTAAGGAATAAATCAACCATACCAGATAGCTTGGTAATTTCAAAGGAGAGATAATGACACACTCGCTCTCACTTCTTTCCTGAACTTCTCTCTCGCTCACGTTAAACTTGATATACGCCCCGCATCTCATCCAGAGGGTTTTGAGACCTGCATCCCCAATTATTTGAAGGGGTGGGGGAAATTATTCGAAGGGGTAAGGGAAATTATTTAACTATATTTATAATCATTATTAATCAGTCTAGCTCGCAACTTTGACGAGGCAGGACTTCCTCCTTATACAAAATAGCATGTGGGTGAGACCCACATCCCCAATTATTCGAAGGGGTGGGGGACATTATTTAACTATATTTATTATCATTATTAATCGGTCTGGCTAGCAACTTTAACAAGACCAGACCACCTCCTTATACAAAATAGGATGTGGGAATTTTTCACACACATCCCATCCTTATCTACTTAACGAGTATTTCTAACACAGTTTTCTGAGAAGGAAAAAATCAAATTTCATCCTATGGTACAGGCCATTCCCCCTATTTATTCGATCTCTATCTGGTTAAAAACAAAACCCTTTTTTATTTATTTATTTTTTATAAAAGGATCATAGTGAATATATAACTAATCAACAGCTGGTTTTATGTAAAAATCTGTTTATTCAACAGGTCATAATAAAAAAGAATCATCAGTAAGCAAGTTTTTACCTACCTTATTATTAGTAAAAATAATAATAGGTATTCGTAGTAGGCTCATAGTGTCTGGTCTTGGCAAAATGAAAAGATACCAATGTATCCAACAGATATCAATGTATGTAAATGAATCCTACCTCATTAATAATAAAAATAATAATAAGTATACATAGTAGACCCATACGTGTCTGTTCTTGAAACAATGAAAAAATATCAATATATCCAACAGCAAATACCAATTTCGGTCCTAAAATTAGACACCGATCTCGATCTTCAAAATAATCCTGTAGATTAATTTCCGTTAATTCAATAAGGCTCAACTTAATTAATAGAGAATGTATAAAGCATATCAGTAGATTTAATTACTTACATTCTCCTTAGGACATCTACCAGAAGTCCAATACGGACCGAATCAACATCCAAAATTAAGGCGAGATTAACCCAAACTGCTATAAAAGAATAACGGAGCACTCACAATTTGTTATCCACTAAATTATTGGATCAATGGCACATTACTTTTTTATTGCGTATTAGGTAGGTACCTATAGATTTCCATTTTGTGGAAATTTCTACATGGCGCTGCCTTATATATTGTGGTCCCATCTTGTGATCGGTTTTACTGGTCCAAACAAAGTTGTCAAACAAAACTGTCAACGTTTTCTCTAATTTTTAGACCAGTGTTGTTAAGTTCAAATACTTTATAGAATTCAAGATAGTGGTCGGAAATATAGAATTTATCACACAAAATTACGATAGTAATGAGTGCAGCACTGTGAGCAGCAGTTATGTGATTCGATCATGAAGAAGGTGAGTTAGCATGGAAGACTTTTAGGTGATTTCGATGATATAGGAGGTTTAATATTTTCTAACCAGTTTAGATCTAGCCAAATACAGCAATCTCCAAGTCAAGTATTTTATGAAAAGAACTGCAATGCAACGTATGTGTCCAACTTTTAGGATCAAATTCTTCATGAGAACAAGTGGTTCTTATTCAAGTTGCATGACGCTACCCTTTCACTCTTGTTATTATTGGGAAAAGAAATATTCGCTTCGCTAATGTCATTATTTGTCCCTGAATTTATGATAGATCTGAATGGTATTTATAAATCTAGATAGGAAAATACTTCCTCTAGAACATGTATATAGAAAGACTAATGAAAGGTGAGAAGCCGGAGCTTTTGAATTTAGTACTCCGCACCACCGAATATTTCCACCGTTCATCCCAATTAAACCATCAAGCTAGTTGACTCAACCCCACACTTACTACTTAAAAGCCCTGCTTCTCTCAACATCAGGTGGGGCGAAGAGATTTAGTATCAACATGTTCTAAAAACATTAGAAACAATGTGAGAGAATACCAATTTTTATATCACTTTTAGATTAGCTGATTTAGTAATACCACAATAGTAAGGCCGACGCCCGTTATTGTCTCCTCCTTTTCCCTCCTCTTGCAGTGAGAGGTAAAAATTAAACTACACGTGTTCGGATTTTTCATTTCTTACAACATGTTTTTTTTTACTGGAATTTCTAGTTAACATTTTTTGAATTGTTTCTAAATCAAGACCTTTGGTTTCAAACATGTGAAATATAGTTATGTACAAACAGAGACAAGCAGATATTACAGGTTTCAAAAAGTTGATGTACTCACCAATTAGGTTATTTAAATCGTAGTAGTAAAGAGCATTCAATGTCTCAAGACCACATGCAGTCATGCAAGAGAGGGCACACGCTTTGGTTTTTATATTTATAGGAAAAATTTCGCCTTTCAAGACGTTTGGTATGTTAACAATTCCAACAATTTCAAAAAATGAGCCACACAATATGGAAACTAAAGGAACCCAAGTGGTACTACTTAGGTCTACATTTGTGAACTCTTTTAGATAATACCAAATTGTTGTGATGGCGTAGAATGAAATAGTTCCGACACAAGACACACCTAAAATAATTCGCCTAGGGAATTTGTCCATCACTGATGATGAAACAAATGCTGCTACGACCCAAAGGATTGAGAGTACAATATAACTGTCTTGTGAAGATACAAATGAATTCGGTACGAGATGAGTGCTGTATGAAAAAAGAATCAGGCACGCAGTGCAAGATGAGAAAATTTTGAAACACTCAATTAGTATGAAAGCATTTCTATTTGGCTTAAATGAAACAATTTCTTTGAACGTTCCTTGGTTTTTGAGCTGTTCCTGTACCCCATCTTCGATCCTTTTGAAATCATCTTTATCACAGTGCCCTCGCAACCATATGACTGCATCTTCCGCCTCCTTTGTTCTACCGTGCATGATATAATAATACGGAGATTCGGGAATGAACATGAATGTTATGAAGAGCAAAAGCGCTGGAGCCCCACACAGTAATGTCATCGTTTGATAGCTTGTGTAGGATATAAAGCTCACGTACAATGCGCCCATGTAAAATGTCATTCCTGTCACAGAAATCAATCTACCTCTGATAGTAGGCTCAACCATTTCCGCAACGAAGATTGAAACAGATATGTACTCAGTACCACAAAAAAGGCCACTCATAAATCGTGCTAAGCACATCAAATAGAAATCCCTGGAAAAAGCTATAACTATCCACTGAATCATTGCAAGAAGAATTGAGAAATGTAATGTATTTCTTCTGCCTATTCGGTCCATGATGTAGCTGACAGGGATTGGGCTGACCACGGCACCCAAGAAAGGAAGTGACGCTAACCATGATTTTTCTGTTTCACTGAAGTCTATTCCCGCCGACCCATCCAACATTTTTGGGTAGGCTGCAGTTGGCCATGCCACGATTGTGCCACTGAGTGCCACGCTGAAGGTTGCTGCAACAAGACAAGAAAAACGTCACATTCGACATTGAAAATATGCACAAAATGGTACTGATAGATTGTTCTGTATAATATAGTTTTTCCTGCCCAGATCAGGTCTATTGTATATGAAAAATTTAGGTACCTATTAAATAAAATACCGTAACTGTACAGTTATACAGTACAGTCCATGTGTCGTAATATAACTGTTCTATAAACGATAAAAAGACGCTGAAAAGTATCACACAGGTTTATTATTTATGTATTTGATAGCCCTTCTTTAAAAATCATTAGTCTATAATTATCAAAGGTAGTCTATGGTACAGTATCAAAAAGAACATATAAGACAGCATTAATCGTGTGAACATTTATGTTATAAAACCAAATAAATACACCTTTCTCATTTCTCTGTACGTAACAATAGTTGATATCGAAGAACAATATTTTACATCAATGTTTAATGTATACAAAGATGTAGGCACTCGCCAACTAAAATTAATGAGAGGGAAAAAAGAAGAAAAAAAGAAATAAAACGATGCAAATTATTACACAAAGTTCTATTATTTGAGGGCCTACTTAAATGCCAAAAGATTTAGGATAAACATTGAACGAAAACATCGGTTGAAGAGGACATGAATTAGCCACAAAAGCCTTTCTTCTGATCAATGCGCCTCCATGCTTTTAGTTTATTATTTCCAATAACAAACCTTTGTAATCGACCAAGATTTGAAAAACAGAAAAATGTAACCCCCCCCCCCCCCCCCCCCTCCCCTCTGAAAATTTCTCGCTTCAAGTTCCAAGATGCGTAGAATCCAAAAATCGAATTTAATAAAATCCGTCCGTTCGCCGTCCACGGCTATTCTCCAAAATTAACATACACAACTTCATGAAACTTGCGTTAAAAATCACATTTGGGACTTAGATGATCCTATAAGCTCGGCATCAACTTTTGTCAACCCTAAAGGATAGCGTTGAAGGGCTCAAGGTAACAGAAAGTAATGATTTTTTGCTTGTCAATAATAAATATTGTGGGAATAACCCCACAGTCACATGTGTAATTGTTGCTATTTTGTTGTTGTTATTGATGAGAGCTGGAAACATTTTTGTGAAGCTAAATTATTATGAGTTGAATACATGTGCATCTTTGATGATCATAAAATGTTGAGTTTTATTATATTTGGGGGCCCATCCGGGATCTAATACCGCTGTATTGCCAACTGTGACATGGCCTCTCCAGCTCGCCCATGACGGACAGTATCGACTCGTGCAAATGGCAAGATCCAGAAAACACAGAGGAACCAGTGAATGATCAATGCGCATCCATGCGCAATTCATCCATGCCTCCATTTTTAATAATAAACCTTTGTGATCGACCTAGATTTAAACATTTTTAGCCCCCCCACCCTTCTGAAAATTTCTTGGTTTAGGTTTCAAGACGCGTAGAATCCAAAAATCGAATTTAAATTCCCAGAGAAACAGAGGGACATTTCATGTCTTTAGTTGCAGACTCGTAAGTGTAAAGTATAGAAATTACCTATTAAAATGATTTAACCACCGCTTCACAAATCAAACCGCTCTCGCAATATTCGGAACACCTGCTATTAATCAAATCATCGAAACACCAGCTCAATGAAATCATCAAAAATTATCAAGCGGTTGCAATCATGTTCACAATATCAATTATTGAGAATGATCACCTGTGTGTACACAATTATTCAAATAACCATGCTTATAACTCAGCTTGTTGGCCATGCACTTCGCAGTAGCTAACATAATATGGTTGGATAAATCGAGAGCTTTCGAACGAATGGTCAACGAATTTTGTGGGATGAAAAACGACGAAGTACCATTTCGCTAGCAACGATTCGGTTGTAAGCGGAAATCATCAAAAATGATTGAGCATATTTCGTTACGTAACGTAACGTGACATAACGAAAATTTGGTTGTGTGCCATAGCAAAGACATGAAATGTCAAAAAATCCGTCCGTTCGCTGTCCACGGCTATTCTCCAAAATTAACTTACAAAACTTCATGAAACTTGCGTTAAAAATCGCATATGGGGCCTAAATGATCCCATAAGCTCGGTGTCAATTTTTGTCAACCCTATAGGGTCGAACGGCTCAACATTCAAAAATCAAGATCTCAAAAACTTTCAAGGTAACAGTAAGTAATGATTTTTTGCTTGTCAATGATAAATATTGTGGGAGTAACTCTACAGTCTCGTTTGTAATTGTTGCTATTTTGTTGTTGTTATTGATGAGAGCTAGAAAAAGTTATTGTAAAGTTAAGTTATTGTGAGTTGAATACATGTGGGTTTTTTTAAATCATAAAACGTTGAGTTTTATTACAACATAATCCCAAAGCCTGTGTTATTTTTATATCCTAGGGTGCTCAGAGCTTTCTGGGTTTTGTGGCTGAAGATGGTCTGTGACCACTGACCGAAACCGGTTCCATTAAATTGACGTTCCCTCACAGGGGAAGAAAGGATCGAAGCTTTTTTCATCTTCCCTCCCCTCACCAACTGCAGGGACAATTTCGCAGGATTTGCCACCTAATTTAGAATAATTTAGTTTATTGAGTGATAAGAAATGTATCGGGTGGAAAAATATTGAAGAAAAGTAGCTAATTTCATCATAGCTCCATAACTGCCGTTTTAAACAAAAATTTCTACTAGTAACGTTCGATTTAAAATTCAATTTTCTATATAAATGCGGAGTGCGGACTGCAAGCTGCATATTATTCATGTTTGTCGGAAAAAATTGAATGGGCCACTTTTTTTTCAATTCGCAATTACACCCTTCAAAAATCAGGAGAAAACTCTCTAAAATGGCTCTCAAAAGGTATTTTGAGCCGCTGAATCCGGATATGAAATGCTTTCTGTTCCAGTAGGTTGGGTCCACCGGATATCAACGAATTTCGAAAATTTGATGAATTTTTCCAACAAATAGCTCTGGAATTTGTTTAAAACTCTCCAAAGTAGGTCCTTATGTGTTTTTAGATGCGCTGAATCCGAATTCAAGTCCGTTATTCTGTAGCTTGGTCCGTTCAACAGTAAATGAGCAAAAGTGTACTTTTCATAAAAATTTCCAAAATTCTTACACACTACGATTTTTTGGGTATTTTGACGAGTTGTAACCAATTTTGAAGCAGGCATCACAAACAGGTTCTTCACAATTATCCAAAACAAATGTCAAGTTTTAAGTTTTCCATCCAAATTCCTTGTGCCTAATTGTCTCTCATTTGGTGAACCAAAAATGCACTTAAAACATATTATTATATACGCAGATTACCTTCCTAAAAGATGGTGGAAAAAAATTGTTTTTGTCACTGGACCAGATCGAAATGTCGAGCTGACTTCCACAGTAACGACTTTATTGCTTTTCCTTCCGATTATTTCCGATTGATTTTTCGGTTATTATTGCTTCTCTTGGAGAATTTCAACCAAAAGAAGCTAATTTCGTCACAGCACCGTAACGGTCGCTTTAAACGGAAATTTCTTTGAGTAACTTTTTTTAAATAAGAGTTTAATTTTTTCTTTGAGTTAATTTTTTGAAAAAAATTAAATGGGTTCGTAAGCGAAAAAGTCAATATCTTCAATACTTGTCATCTGACGACTTTTTTTCAAGTGCCAAAACTATTTTATATTTTCTATCTATTTCTATCTATCTATCTTTTCTATTTTCTATCTATCTATCTATTTTTGGATTTCCTATCCCGGAAACTTAATTTCAATTTATTTTAAATTCAAGTCCATCATCCCCTCTTCCAACTCATCACAGGACGAGTAAATCACCAAATTTCATTGAATAACTTTCGATTCAGAATTAAATTTGCTACACAAAGCAACTTCCGTGCTATTCAAATTTTTTTCACCAAATTTAAGTGGTTTCATGTTTACCAAAAAACGGCTATAACTTGGCAATTAGTCGTCTGACAAAGTTTTCGCAAGAAGTGAAAACATTTTATTTTTTCGATTTTCTAACCCAGAAAAATAATTAATTTTTTGGAAATTCTACCCCTCATTTTCCCCTCCAACTCGTCACAGGACGAGTAAATCACATAATTTCAAAAATTAACTTGCGATTCAGAATTTAATTTGACAAAGCCACACAGCGAGTTCCGAATTATTCAAAATTTGTCTCTAAATTTGAGTGGTTAAATCAAAACCAAAAAAATTGGTATAACTTCGTTATTCTTCGCCTAAAACAGTTTTTTGAAAGAAGGAAACGATTTTATTTGTCGATTTTCCAAACCAGAATAATTATTTATTTATTTTTTAAATTCAATCATGTCAATTTAAGTAAATTCTGGGCCTTTGCCTGATAAGGCTCATGGCCCAATCTCATCCCCTGTCATCATGAATATCACGGTTTTTTCATACAGTTACGGCCCTGCAAAACATTCACTACAGCCAAAATAAATAACAGCCTTCTCAAATTTTTATTGTACCTAAAATTATGGTTATTTTGGAAAATTATGGTTACTACACAAAGAAGGACAACAGTAATGAGATAGTAAGATTCCACTGCTGCCACCTTTTATTGTAAGCTGGTTCACGCAAAGGGAAAATGTCTAATGATTTAAAAGAATTTGCGTGAGGAAAATAATTTACTCAAAGGTTTGTGACTATGAGGATTTCCAGACACTCACTATATCATGGAAAGATACTGCCACTGAAGGTGCTCTGCCAACAGCCCAGCATCCTGAACGTGTCAAATGCATCTCTGACACCCCCCCAGCCATACAGTCTCTAGAATTCTCAAACAGCAACCAGGATAGGAGCCTTGCTGGAGACTAGTTGGAGGGGGGGGGGGGGGGGGGCTGTGACGACGGATAACATTCTTGCGCCATCTATCGGCCACTCACGGATATCTAATCCAGAGTCGGACGGTGCAGAAGTGGTACAGCGGTGGCAGGCAGGGAAGAGGAAACCTCTTAGAGAGATTCCACTCTACCCCTTACTTGCTGACGCTCGAACCAACCGTAAGTTACCCTTG
Source organism: Adelphocoris suturalis (assembly GCA_030762985.1). Classification (NCBI taxonomy): domain Eukaryota; kingdom Metazoa; phylum Arthropoda; class Insecta; order Hemiptera; family Miridae; genus Adelphocoris; species Adelphocoris suturalis. Next base: position 96,062,043 of record CM061040.1, read on the forward strand.
ATCTATCTCCATTTGCATGACGATTTTGATATAGTATACAATTCATACCTATTGATTATCTATCCTTTCTTGCAATCCCACCAGATTGATCCATTTACCCAAGTAAAAACGCCTGCGGTGTTTTTTCTATATAAACTGTAAAACCAGCTATTGGTAAATTCCTCTCTGGTTAGTTAGAAAAAGAATCCCGTAGTATCCCTTTTGGAGCAATACTTACATCTTTGAATAAAATCTCAAAGTAAACCCCTTATATCTGTGTACTCATTTGTCACCTTATTCCTGGTATTGATACAAATTTAACTATACAGATAGATCCATCAGAAGAAGAAATAGGCGAACAGCAAAACGATTTATTACAACAGGCCCTCAGCACAAAGTGCTTCCCTCCTTCCTGTATCCAGATGCCGCATAGGCACTTTGAGAACCTGCTTTGATTTGTCTATTTTTTTTAAAGAAGTAATTATTATTTTTTTATAACACTCGCCTTCTCTGATACACAACAGCATTTTCATTGCCAACCCACCCCGTATTATTAGGTACCTACTCAAATGATAGATAAGTATCCGAGGAATAATTTTGAAGCACAATTGAATGAGGTAGCCGATCGTATTATCGTAACTTTCCACTTGCTCCTCCGATAATTATCTAATGTTGCTCAAGTAGATGAGGCAGGCTAAAGATGAGTTAGGTTGAGACACCATTATTTTTTTGGTTTATTTTGACCGACAAAATCACTTTTTTTTTTTAAGAAGACCGTTCGAGAAAGTTTTTTCCGAAAGTTTGAAAAAGAAACTGTTTGAGGAAGTTTTTTCCGAAGATTGCCCGCCGAAAAAATTCCGTACTGAAAGCTGAAAACAACGAAGAAAAATCGACAATTTTTACATTTTTCAAATTTTGAGTCTGGGAGGCACTTTTTGTTGCAAATTACTTGCAGAGTTGACCCCTGGATTCCTGCCCCGCAGAAGTGCAGACACCCTGTATTGGTAACTTCTTTTTTGTACGACCAAACAAAAAAGTTATAGTTGAAAAACTTGAAAAAATTTAGGATATTTTCAGGTTTTTTGCCCTTAGAACGTTCTGCTCAGGGTTAAGGAAGGTCTAAAACTCGTATCCTTCATTCGACTACCTATAAGTATAAGGTACAAAAAAGATCCAGTTATGCAACATGATTGTATAAGGAAATTTTCTTTAATTAACTATGGTATTATAATATGTAAATTGTGTTAGAATTTGAGCAATTTGAGTAGAAAGAAATTGTTAAAAACCACTTCATTGCAAAAAAAAAAAAAAACTCAAACTAAATTCAAAATACGAAAAAGATTTGGGATATTTAGATTTTTCGCAGTTTTGACATTTCATGTCTTTGCTATGGCACACAACCAAATTTTCGTTATGTCACGTTACGTTACGTAACGAAATATGCTCAATGATTTTGACATTTCATGTCTTTGCTATGGCACACAACCAAATTTTCGTTATGTCACGTTACGTTACGTAACGAAATATGCTCAATTTCTGATGATTTCCGCTTACAACCGAGACGTTGCTAGGGAAATGGTACTTCGTCGTTTTTCATCCCACAAAATTCGTTCACCATTCGTTCGAAAGCTCTCGATTTATCCAATCATATTATGTTAACTACTGCGAAGTGCGTGGCCAACAATCACAGTTATGAGCATGGTTATTTGAATTATTGTTTACACACAGGTGATCATTCTCAATAATTGATATTGTGAACATGATTGCAACCGCTTGTTAATTTCTGATTGCATACGAGTCTGCTACAGATACCTACGCGTCTGCAACTGAAGACATGAAATGTTCCAATGTGTTGCAGACTCGTATGCAAGCGTTTCGTCTTTACATTCTTTCTTAGTCGATTACAAAGGTTTAAATAAATGATAACTTTTTGATGATTTCCGCTTACAACCGAATCGTTGCTAGGGAAATGGTACTTCGTCGTTTTTCATCCCACAAAATTCGTTGACCATTCGTTCGAAAGCTCTCGATTTATCCAACCATATTATGTTAGCTACTGCGAAGTGCATGGCCAACAAGCTGAGTTATAAGCATGGTTATTTGAATAATTGTGTACACACAGGTGATCATTCTCAATAATTGATATTGTGAACATGATTGCAACCGCTTGATAATTTTTGATGATTTCATTGAGCTGGTGTTTCGATGATTTGATTAATAGCAGGTGTTCCGAATATTGCGAGAGCGGTTTGATTTGTGAAGCGGTGGTTAAATCATTTTAATAGGTAATTTCTATACTTTACACTTACGAGTCTGCAACTAAAGACATGAAATGTCCCAATGTGTTGCAGACTCGTATGCAAGCGTTTCTCTGGGAATTTATAGATTATTCCGCAAATATTAATAAAATATAAGTAGGCATCTTTTCGGCATAATTTTGTACAAAATTTCCTCGTTCATCGTTGATATTTTAGTTTTCCCAGGAACACTGATGAAAATTATAAATTCAACGATTTCTGGCCGTTTTTGGCTATTTTTAACGATTTTTGAACACTTTTTTGAAATTTGACCAATTTAATATGCACAAAAATTGCTGGCCAACTGATCAAAAGTTATAGTCTAGAATGACACACACACACACATTTATATATAAATATGAAAAATCTCAAACTTCAGGAAGTTTCAGAATGCCTCGACAGATTTCGATAAACAATTTTCTCACAAATTTCGATTTTAAAAATTTTGATAAAATAAAATCTTCTACCTCATTTGACTTCCGTTGAACCTCGTTTTGAAGACCCCGTTACTGGACTAGCAGGCGGTAGGAATAATCCATTTTTAACAGGATTGATCGTCAATTGCGACTCCCTGGTTTCAATAACCATTACTTACATCAAAGGTGCATTGCGAGAATTATTAAATATACATACCTAGACATATGCGCATGAAATACCAATAACTCTTACTGATACGTTTTTTTGGCTTTCCGTTACCAAGTGAAATCAAGTTAAATTGTGCCTGCCTGATAGCGGAATGTAGGTTCTGGGATTAGGTTTCCAAATAAATTATTATTATGTATCAAACGAACCCAAAAGGGCAGCCAACCACTGTCCGTATTTTCCAAAGGAAATCCATTTTTCGTACATCCTCCAAGAGCAGTCTGTGGGCGTACAGTCAACTTCTTCGTCTCAGAAAGTTCCACCATCGATGCAGACAGGGAGAGTGCGGATTTAATTGGCCAGAACTCGCATACGACTGAGCCCGTTGAGCACAGATGAACTTTGTTGTTCAAAGCGGTCGGGCAGCTGTCCGAAATTAATTACAATTTGAATGACTGGAAAGGATTGGCGCGCTGACTCTGATCAAGAGACCGTGCAATCAATTTGCTGAAACCTTGACTTTTGAGTCTCACTTGAACTGCTATTCAGAAATATCTCGAGGATCTGCGTCTTGTCAACAACGACCGTTGCCTTACACAACCTACCTACTGGAATTCAAAGAGAGTTCTTTTTTCGACGTCGAGCATACGGTTTTTAGGATCAAGAAAACTAAACATTACAAAAATTTCCGTAAAGATCCGCTACACAGTTAGACGTAGATGGCGTTCGCCTCCATGGAAATGTCGTTCAGGAATGAAAATTGATGCTTCAAACACGCAAACTATTGAATCATGGATATGTTTCCGGACGAATTCTAAATTCAATTTGTATCTTCGTGGATTGGCCCTAGTGGACTTTGAAACTGTTTTTTTCCGTAATATGAAAATTTAGAAACATATAGTGTTGAGCATAAATTGTACTTGAATAGTTAAGGACGGTTGACAAATTGGTTGTAACGAAACGTACACACCTCAAAAAAATTGAGGGATCACTTTTCCCTGTAGACGTCAAAGACCCTAAATCAATAGGACAAAGTTCTCATTATATCTCATGATCAGTGCCGTACCGAAGGGAAAATGTTGGGAAAACGTAATTGGATCAATCATCTGGAATATGTCCTTAATAAAGGAACCCAAGCACTGTAGGTCTACCACAGAATGCTTGAGAAAAAATGACACCTGAAGTGACACTATGGTCCTACACAGCTATTGTCAGACCCATGGTCACCTACTCTTCAACGGTATGATGGCGTAAAACATGCGAGGCAACCACAATACTCCAGTTGATGAAACTGCAGAGGCAAGCATGACTTAGTATTACTGGAGCAATGAGAACCACCCCCACTGCAGCTCTAGAGGTTCTATTAGACCTCACCCCTCTGCACATCTTCCTCCAGAGGATAGTCATCCTTGGGGCAAATAGGATGCTGCAGGCGGGAAAACTCGAGCTCCCTCCATGTGAAGGTAGTCATTTGGAGATATTGTCCAAAGTACGGACTGGTCTATTGACTACGTCAGTTCTCGACACAATTTAGGAAAAAAATAACTTCGACTTACCCTTCAGGGTGATCATTAGTGATTGTGAATGCTGGAAAATAGGGATGCTTCAATTTGAGTCAGGTGCACTCCTGTGGTACACAGATCGATCCGCGATGAATGGAACGACAGGCCTGGGAATTAATGGCCCAAATTTCAGCCTATCTGAACCACTTGTCACTGATACCACCACCTATCAGGCTGAGACCCGTGCCATAGAAATATGTGCAAAAAAGATTGCCAGGAAACGACTCAAAGATGTAAAAATTTATATTTTATCTGATAGCCAGACTACTTTAAACGTTACGTCTGCCTTCTCAATTAAATCTAAACTGACTTGGGACTGTCTCAAGTCTCTCAAGACCGCCGCTCAACGAAACCAACTCACTTTGCTCTGGGTGCCTGGCCATGAGGGGATAGTTGGGAACTAGGAAGCCAACCGCCTTTTGGGGATCATCAATTGCTTTATTACTCTACAGGTAAACAAATGGGAAGACATCAAAGGAGCTGAATATTGGTAAAACATTCCAAAGCAGAGGAGTGTTTAACCAAATGGTTAATATCGATCTCAAGAAAAAGAGCTACAGCTCCTCCGTCACTTAGGGCCCCCACGCACATGCGATTTTCAGTCGCAGCGATTAAAAGTCGCAGAAATGAAAGACACAAAAGTTAATAGAGAACACGCACTTGCGACTAAAAAGTCGCGGCTACTAAAAAATCGCAGCATGCTACATTTTTTGGGCGACGCGACTGCCAGCTGCAGAAAATGTGAACCACAGAAGTGAATGACCTTGCACGCACTGGCTCGTCAGTCGCGCGACTTTTTCCCACTTGCGTTCTAGTCCGAATGACAGTTGCGTTCTAGTCTATTCTAGAGTTGCGTTCTAGTGTCTAGTCCGAGTGACATCATGTCATCAAGTTCTAGTGATGTTGAGTTGAGTGAGTTTTCTGTCGATTGCGACAAATTAATTTTAGAAATAGAAAAACGCCCATGTTTATTCAAAAAAACATACCGTACCAACGCTAGAAGTTTGTAGAAGCTATGCGCACTCATCCGGTAGTAATCAAAAAACTTGGCAGGGTATTGGATGAGATCTACATGAATTTTATGAAATTGCCCCTTGCTTTCCCTCTGTGAGATAATAGGATGAATCCAAAAACTTTTTTTAAAACGCCGTCGCCGACACTTCAACTTTAACGCCAACGCTATCACACAGGTCCTCCACTGTCGCACTGCTGCGCATCCAGTGCGTGCACCGACAGAACAGCCCGCGACTTTTTGTCGCGAGCTATTTTTTGTCGCTGCGACTGAAAATCGCATGTGCGTGGGGGCCCTTAGGTGTAAAGACCTTCGCATCATTTTCGGTCTCCTCCCTGGCCACTGTCCGCTGAGATACAATCTCAACAAGAAGAGCAAAGCCAGAACAACAGATTTTCGCCTCTGCTGCAAAGAGGTCGAAACAGCAGAGCATATCCTGTGTGAATGCCCTGCTGTTACGTCTTGAAGATTCCGACACTTCAGCAAGGGTACCCTCTCCCCTGCTGATATTGCTCGAGAAATGCCCGAAAAACTCCTCCTTATTGTGAAAGAAGAGGCAATAAAACGGAGTCTTAAATTATAACAGGGACTTCTTGTCACAATAGGCCTTCTCCGTGACTAGGGGGGAAAAAGAAGAAAAAGTTTGTTTTTACGATCTCTCAGGCCACGCCATTATACATGCTTGGCATCACAGTGATCAGCATTGGAGATACCAACATCTCAACTTGACGATTCCTCTCAAGACCTGCCTTGCCTCCACTGCAGAAGAGGCCTAACACGTCACATTTGGAGTACCCACCCACCGCTCGTTCCCTGATTCCGCTGTAGGCCGACAGGCCTACACCAATTAAGTAAACGTGACTGCATCTTCCCCACACATTCCAGATGAAATACAAGAGAAGTTCCTAGCGGGGTTTAGCACTCTCCTTCTACGCCCAGGTATACCAAAAGGAGGTAAATGGTATGACCGTTGGCGAAAGTTGGTTGTATCGCAAGACAAGCAATACAGGGTACTCCAATTCAATATCGGAAGAAAACTGGTTTCAATGTTAACTTCCAAAATGTGAATGGAACCAACGCGTCAGAGCGAATCTTCGTTCTTTGTTCGATTATATTGCATTGGGAAAAGTTGAACAAGTCAAGTCCAGACGTAAGAAAGTCTATAAGTAAGAGGATGAGAGGATGGAGATGTGGAAAGAAGGAAAGTACGATGAGCTCGTACAGAAAGCCATAAGATGTGATAGAAATTTGATAAAATCACGCCTCGACTTAAATCACCGACCGAGAGTATTCACGAAACTATTTCAAGCGGGCGATTACGGGTCACGACAAGATGGGTGAGTGATGATTAAAAAGGAGGAGTTATTTGGCCAGAAGCAATGTTGGAGGGGCACTTGAAGGTTTTCTATGTTCTGAAAACCAATCATCCTCCTCAAAAAGGGCCATCACCTGAAGACTTTCTTCCATAAGAGCTCCCCTTATTAGTAGATGTAAATATATTGCTGCAGGTCACATACAAAAATCAGCGCATCGCCTGAAAGGGAGTGCTGGACCAAGTGGGACAGATGGTGAGCAATGGAGGAATATGCTGCTTCACTATGGCGTTCACAGTACATGACTCGGAGACACAGTGGCAAACTAGTACGGTTCATGGCAAATGGTGTGTTGGAGTGGAAAAAAATAAATGCCCTGCTAGCCCAACCTGAAGACCGGTGCGAAGAATGTAGGGCAGAACGAATTTGCGGTGGTGTTAAGGCCAGGGTGGAAGGAGCAATTCACGGCATTACCAAAAAAAGGACAACGCTGGGTGGTCCACTAGGCATGTTGATGTATGCTGTCGGAACACTTTCTCTTATTAGGAAGCTTAAAGGATCCCACTGGCACCAGAACTGGTGAGCAGACGATTCTGCATGTGCTGGGAAGCTTGAAATAAATCAGAGAATGGCTGAATCTTGTAGAACAAGAGGCGCCCAAATGGGGATACTACCCAGAGCCAAACAAGAGGAACTATGTTGTGAAACCTGGGAAGGAAAATGAAGCTCGGGAGCAGTTCTCTGAAATAAATGTGGTAAGCGCTCATTCTTGGAGGTGTCGTTGGTACATCTTAATCACACAAAGACTTTGTGAGGTTTAAGGTGAAAAATTTGGTAAACCAAGTGCATCATTTACTCTATGTGCCCCGGAGAGTCCACAGGCAACATATGTGGTATTTACTCAATCTCCTCAAAGAGGATGGGCTTACCTGCAAAGAGTTGTAACTGGATGTGAACAAGAATATCACGAGAAACGTGCGTGCGTACGTTCGTGTGTGCGTTTGGGTTGCTGGGGTAGAGTAACTTTTTGTGTTTTTATCTTTTTGAGCTCCTTCATATCTCTACCTAAGGCAAGGACATACGTCCCCGTCATGCAACCCAGGCACCCTCTGGGTGAACATAGGGTGGCTGAATGACCCACTGACGATTAGGGGGGAGACTCGTGTTCTCTGCCCTAATTCATGCTCATCAGTGCGCCCACTGCGAGAGAGCCTTCAGTGCCCATCTTTGGCAGAAGCATCCTGAACAGGCCAGCGCAGCAATTGATATAGATAGATAGAAAATGCTTTTATTTAATAGAATTTACAAAAACATACAAAAAATAATATAATCTTCTTGATAGTGCCACTAATGACCCTTCTGGTTGAGATGCGGCTTAAATCCTAATAAAAAAAATAGTAAAATAATCTTCTTGATATAATTGTGTAAACAACCGTGGTGATAGGTACATCCTAGAATGTTTAATCGGTAATAGGTATTACATGTTTAGTTTATTAATTTTACATAGTGTTTTGTTACTTCATATCATGTAGACGTCCCTACTTATATAAATAATTTTATTAAGTTCTTCGATTCATACTTTATCAACTTCAACTTTTTAATCTATCTCATTTTATCTTCAGCATGTTCAGGCATGGTCTCTTCCATCTGCTTTTGGAGTCTGCAGTGCTCTCCAGCTTATTCAATATTAGATTATTATTGAAAGCAATTGGTTAGTAATTGAATTCCGATAATCCCATGCGTTTCTTACGTACAAACATAAATTTGGCCATTGATCTGGAGTATCCATTATTTTTTTTTAATTCATCTTCGGCGAGAGTACGTTTCCCCAAAAATCTATAACTGAATTCTCTTAACACCAGACAGCTTCCAAAAAAGAGGAGGGTGTGTCCTCCTTCTCCCTCATATTATAAAGAGCGCAAAGGTTGCTGTGTCTATTGATACATTTAAATTCAGCTATTAAACGCAGACTTTTATCACCCACCTAGTCTGCCCCAGGTTCAGGGAGTACTTGTTTCATGTTAGCACTCATTATTTTATAATCAAGTCTTTTGTACAGTAAATAGTTTTGCGTATTTTCCGCTCGACAATTCCACTCTCTCATATAGTCCTTCCTAACTGCTTCAATAAGCATGATAATCTCATCTTTCTCCATTATACCACTGTCCACGTTTAGCTCTACTCCATATTTCGACTCCAATCCCCTGATCTATGCATACCATGAAATATTTTTGCGCATTGTTTCCTTTACTATAATAAATGGGAACCGTGCCCGGCATTTTCAGAACTTTGGCGATATGATTCAGGTGAAGCTCAAGTGTGTGCAGGAATATCGGGTGCACACGCGTTTCCAGATATATATATATATATATATATATATATATATATATATATATATATATAGTGGGGGATCAGGCAGACACTGCAGTCTCCTAACAGAATAAATTTGGAATTTTTCAAATATTAGTAGTGTCAAAGCGCGATCGAAAATCCACAAAAAAGCATATACTTTCCTTTTTTTTACCTAAATTTTTATAAGATTTGTGAGGGTGAAAATGCAATCTGCAGTCGAATGATTCTTCCGGAATCTCGCCTGATTCTCATATAAAATATTGTTTTCTTCTACGAAACCCAACAACCTCAAAAGCAGCAAGGATGCAAACAGCTTTGCATTTGTGTCAATAAAAGACAGCCACCTATAGTTACGTACGTCATTTGGATCACCTTTCTTCAGAATAGGACATATTATTGATCGCGAATAGCTCGATGGTATTTTACCGTCATTGAACATCACATTATAAACTGCCAAAAGTTGTTCCAAAAACGAATAAGTCGCATTTTTGTAAAACTCGTAGGATATTCTGTTAGCTTCAGGAGCCTTGTTTTTTTTTTTTTTTTTTTTAGCTGAAACTAATACGGCCTTCAGCTCACTCATACTAAAATCTGCGTTTTGAATTTCGCAGCATGTATTGAGGGGTTCCACAAAATCAAATGACTACCAGTTAACCTCCTGGTTAAGAAGACTTTGGAAGTGGTTATACCATTCTTCCGCCTCCGCGTTACAATCCCCCCCCCCCCCCCCCTTCACTGCCGTTTCCTGAAGTTACCAACAAGCTTTCAGAACTCCTTAGACTCTCGGCATCTTTTAAAGCTACCTACTGTTTCATCTATAAAAGCTCCCAAGACGTCGAGTGAAATCAGCAGTTCTTTTCCTCCTACCTCCAAATGCTCCTGAACCACGCCACTAACATTCATCAGAGCATACACCGTATTCCTCTGGGGTATAAACCCATATTGCCTGTCCGACAGCATTCGATTAACCCTCATACGGTGCATTACGCGAGATATCATGAGCTTCTCGAGTACCTTTCCAAACTGTGATAAGAAACCAATAGGTCTGTATTTCGATGCATCCTGCCGATCGTCTTTACCAGGCTTAATAAGTAAAACAATGCGAGAATTCTTCCAAGTTTTCGGGAATACACCCCTTCTTAAGCATTCATTATAGATTGCAGTAATAGACAATGGGAGAAATAATAGAAAATGCGCTGATGTCAAAATTTTATTTGAATTTATATCGTCTCCTACGTAAACCAGGGGACGAGAGTTAATTATACTCTCTATTTCGACAATGATAGTAGATAACTGTGACATATCGAATTTCAATTTTCCAATAATAGGTACGTTTAAGCCCTTTTTTCACAATTCCTACCATGCGCTCATACAAACCTTCAAACCAAGGTGATAATTCCGGTATGAATTCCCATTCAAGTTTCCTCTCTACCAAAGATGTTTCAATATTTTATCGTAAATCAATTTTTCCCAATTATCATCCAAGATTGTCTTTACGAGTTTGAATTGGAGTGTGTTATCAGATAGAATTTTTATTGGTGTTCCTCTTCGAGCCACGAAACGTCGCAAGGTGAACATAAACTCCTTTGAAGAAAGTCCATTCATTAGTTCTGAATGAATTGCTCTTGCCGAAAAACAAGTGAAAAGAGAAATCCATCTTTTCTCTACAATCGAATTCTCCTTGGCGTACAATGGGCCCATGTAGTCAATTACAACGTTAGAAAAAGAAAATAATCGTGATTCCGAGCAGTTGGCAATTGGGAATAGCGGGAGCTAAGTAAGGACCAGCTCCATAGAATCGGCAGATAATAGGTACATTTCCTTATAACCTTCTTAACTACTGATCGACCTTTGATAATCCAATACCTCTTGGAAGAAGAAAAAGAAGAACGAAGAAGAAAAAAAAAACAGTAACCGAAAACGGAAGAGAATAGTGAAAACATCACGATTTTTTAGTATTACTCTCTTCATTCAACCCCTTCCATAATGAAATTTGTAGCTCCTAACATATACTCCAAAATTAGACCGCATTCTTAATAGGAAAGAACAAAAAATCGCGAAAATCATAAGAGAATAGTGAAAAAATCACAATATATTACTATTTATTACTATTATAATTTAATTTGCAAGAAAATTGTTGGCCAACGAAAACATTCTTTTGTTTGGAAAGCTTGATTATTCAGTGCAAGAATGGGATTTTTATATCAATCCTAAGAATAGGACAGTCATTGTCTGGAGTGACACACACACACACACAACAAACATATATATATATATACATATCGTTACAGAATGCCTCAAAACGGATTTCAATTGATGCATTTTTCAAAAATTTTGATTTAAAAATTTTCCGAGCCATTGCAATAGCTTTTTCTACAAAAATTTTCTAAAATAAAAACAAACAAAAATTGAAAGAGTGGGGAGGAAGCCCAGGTTTGCCCGACGGCAGCCCTTGGGATTAAGGAAGATGAATGAGGAGGAGGGAGAGGGGATGAAAGGCAGTGCCCGTATACTCGTACAACGACCATCAAACGATCAGTTGAGGTAAAAACCCCTCAGGACGAGGGTGGTGGCAAAACGGAGCACTCACGCCGAGATGCCCAACTTGAGGAACTCCATGGCACTTTTCCCCTGCCGTTTTCTTTGTGGTTGACACGGTCTTGGCCTTAACCTTGATGTTGTTTGCCGCCACTCCTTTTGGCTCAGTATCGCTTCCTGCAGGTCATTTCTGTCATACTTTGTTATCTTTTCTCGCCACTCACACACACTCACTCACACACACGCACAGACATACACAATGATTTGTTTAGGGATTTGGTCTTAGAATGGTCTGAAACGGGTTTGAATACGGTTATTTTTGTTCTCATGCTTAGCTTGTCCCCTACCCCCGTGAATCAATTTTAAAAGGTCTTCCGTGTATATAGAAAGTCTAGCTTCAAAGGGACTTCCTACAATAAGGAACTAATGATCGTTAGAAATCGTTACATACGAAGGGCGAATTGGTTCGTTAGGATCCGGTCCTAATTTTAAAAAGTTTCAGCTAATACAGGGGATAGTTTCACGAAACTTGTGTCTAAAAAACCCTGTGCAGATAGATTGTCGCCAGCCACTCGTCCATTTAATAATTGCCTATATACCTATGGTCAGTGCTGAAGGGATATAGTATACGGAAATCGTAAAAGTTTGTGTAATAATTCTCTGGTTTTTGGATTTTACGCATCTTGAAACATGAACATAACTTATATACATATATATATGGTTATAATATATGTATTGTAATGGTTGTAATGTGTTGTAATGGTTGTATGAATTATATATATATATATATATATATATATATATATATATATATATATATATATATATATATATATATATATAATAATTTGTAGTTGGGGGATCTTGAGGTTCAGTCAGTAGTAGATTTGAGTAGAACTACTGACTGAACCTCAAGATCCCCCAACTACAAATTATTTTATAGAATACAGTCGAAAAAAACCTACCAATCTATATACATATATATATATATATATATATATATAATATAATATATATATATATATATATATATATATATATATATATATATATATATATATATATATATATATATATATATATAATTGGAGGTTGAGTTTGACCAAACTAGACTTGAGTGGTTTTTTTAAAATGATGTTTTAATCATAATTTTATGATTAAAATATGTTAAAACATAATTTTAAAAAACCACTCAAGTCTAGTTTGGTCAAACTCAACCTCCAATTATATACTCTACCTAGACATAATCAGCACTCAGTATATATATATATTATTTTGAGGTATTACAGAAGGTTGGAAAAGATAGGAAACACTTGAATAAACTTGCAAAATTGAGAGAATATTTCGCTGTGTCAGCGTCGTCAGCTCTAGTGAAGAAGTACTTCTCTAAAAGAAGAAGTACTTCTTCACTAGAGCTGACGACGCTGACACAGCGAAATATTCTCTCAATTTTGTAAGTTTATTTAAGTGTTTCCTATCTTTTCCAACCTTCTGTAATACCTCAAACTAATATTACACGCGAGTGTTTTCATCTTTCATCAAAACTATATATATATATATCATTTGACCTTTCAAGCCAGTGTTTAAATGGATTTTTTAAAGAAGAAAATCATCAAAAATCATCAATAATAATCAATAATAATCATCAATAATTCAATCAATAATCACCATAACACAATCAATAATCATCATCAATAATTATTGATTTTATTGATTTACTAAAAAGTTCCCCATCATTTTTATCATACTGCGCCAGAACTTTTATGTCGTGCTGCGCATTACTTTCATCAATCCATCCACCAATTTAATCCATTTACGATGATGATTTTTTCTATTTAATATTCTTGGTTTTAATGTAAATTTCAACTGTAAAAATTATGTGACTGGTTCTATTGAAACACTTACTCGCAATGGCAGCTATCCACTGGCCATAGGGGCCAAAAGAGATTACACGTTCGAACATCGTGGCAAGTTACTACGGCTCTGGCTTCAGTACTTTCTAGGAATCCGTGGTCCGAGAGACAGAGAGCACTAAAGATCCAACAATATATTCCTCCCCCACTAGCCAACTGCCTCTAACAAAATTAACGTCATTCGAGGGATTTCATCTTATCACGCACGTTCTAACGTCGTGTCAATTCTATTCTAAATCCCAAGAGTTCAAACCTTCACACTTATGACAGGTCTCAGAGGTGCTGGCAATGTGACAGTGGGTCTTTACTGCTTTCTGATATTTTGGTGTCAACAAATGACCCATTGTTTCGAATAATGCCTCGTTTTTCGCTTTGTATATCAACCAGGCTAAGACATGCATTCAATATTTTTTGTCAACATTTACTCTTCACAGATAAAACACGTACCTTCCTACAAACGAGCAGTCTTCTAGATATAACTTCAGGATGGTAGCAAAGAGTGTCCAGCCGAAAAAAACTGACCATATATGCAAATTTTCGTGCGTACTTTCTAACTCCCTGTGAAGAGCACCATCGCACGAACTGAAGGAAGTGAAGGATCCTTAAATGTCTTCCACCGCTCGGTCGTATTTTACGCGCTTTTCTTGAGCTAATAGATAATTTTTGAGGACTTCAACTTGACGTCACCCGTCACCATAGTCTTGAGGGAGCAAATGAAGATGCTAACCCAAATGGAACCGGAGGAACGGTTGACTCAAATGTCACCTCAACGGTAGTTGGGCAGCGTGATATTTTCCCCTAGCTGTCTTGTTGTCTACTGGTTGTCTAATCAACTTCTTTATAAAATACTAGCCGCTCCGGCTCGCTTCGCTCGCCTCCACGACCAGCCGGGGGGCAAGCCGCTCGCAAGCGGTAGATCCCAAACGGTAGGTTTAACTTGTGTAGGGAATGTTGCTCGCTTCGCTCGCTCGGTATGGCTGTATATGTGTGGGAAAAACCCCGGACTCCCCATTAAGTTGCTCGCTTCGCTCGCTCGGTATGGCTGTATATGTGTAGGAAAAACATTTCCCGATACTTTTTTCGCGATCCGATCGCGCCGTCGTCTTCCTCGTAGAAAAACCTACGAAACCTTTATTTTTTGGAATTTTCGACGGCCGTTTAGAGGGGTAGGGGAAGCGGGGAAGTGGAAAAAGCGCGCATTAATCCGAGCTCCCACCCCCCTCCCGCCATATAGCCCATGGTTCGGGTGGGATTAGAAAATTTTAAAACCGCTTATACACCCTATCAGAAAATTCCAAGAAGATCCCACCACTCAGCCGTTTGGCCGTGCATAGACACGACAAACAAACAAACAGACAAACAAACAGACGGAGTTTCATTCTTATAAATAATAGAGATAGAGATGAAACGCCGATTTTCAATACTAGGTAAATTCGAATTTCATGGAAGTTTCACTACAAATACGGGCTAATTTCTCATTTTTACTTTCCTTACCCGAAGGGTGAAGGGCAAGTCTTGCAATCACCCAAAAAATCTATTTCTGAAACTCATGCCCAGGATGGGTATTTTGTTCAACCTGAACCCATATCTATACGGTTCATGAAAATGTATGTATGAGTGTATGTGTGTATGAGTGTATGTAACTCGTGTACACGACTGCGACCATACGGTACAACATAAAAGAATTCCAATTTCTGGGTTGGGTTTCTATACCCAAGACCTGACTACTGTAGAAAAATCAGTTTAAAATGATCATTTTTAGGGGGTTAAAAAAATCAGAATATGTTTGTCGTTTTTAGCACCTTCTTGCCTTTTCTCCAAAACGGCTCGAGGGATTTTGATGAAATTTACACGAGTATAAATGGTATCCCATACTCCTCATACCTGGAAAATACTCTGAGGGCGGTAATTAATAAAAAAAACCTTCAAAAAAGGTGAAAAACGCCATTTTTTAGCACCTTTCAGGTTTTTCCTTTAATACGGCCACTAAATGATGCAATAAAACCATCATTTTATCTTGTCAGTTTTTTGTTCCATTTCCAAAGGGTAAAGTCGTAGAAAAATCTGAATTTGTTTTCTTTTATTTTGGCTGGATCTTCATATATGTGCCACCACAATTAATACATTTCACAAATTTACTTTATAACACAATGTCTTACTAGTTGAAGAAATCGCAATATTAATATATTTAAATATATATAAATAAATATATATATATATATATATATATATATATATATATATATATCTTCGGTTCGTATAGATTTGTGCTCAGATAAGGTGTAGATATACTCATGTATTGTGAAAGTTGCAGAATTTTTTTTTTTTTTTTTTTTTTTTTTTTTTTTTTTTTTTTTTTTTTTTTTTTTTTTTTTTTTAAATAGAAGATTGCACGACTTTCTTATATTACCCTTTCGGCGGGTCGGAAAGTAGTAATCATTTACCGCAGCAAACATTTAAAATGAAGCATAATTTAACGAGTTTTTGTACGACGAAACAATAATTGAGCTGGCTTTTTAAATTGATTTGGACTTCAACACATCAGGTGAGCTAGAGTTTTCAATGTTGAATTTACTCTATTTATGTTTAATATTCTGCTATGTTTGTTGCAATTTTGAGGGATGGTTAAAAGACAGTTATCACTTTCCTACTCGCCCGGAATGTAAATTCAGGAAGTCATACAATCGTTGTTCATCGGTCTCTTACTGACAGCCACCTGAAGAAACTTCTGGACTAATGGAGTCCTATATACTTGAAAATCAATCAATCGAATAACAACCCCATTCTTCTAAGATGTGATCCATCACGATAGCATCCATGTAAAATGAATACAAGTAAGGAAAGTAGTGAGAAGCCTCGCACCAGATGTTTAGTTTTCAATTTGTAAAGATAGAAAGCCTCAAGTAGGAAACACAACGGTTTAGTTGCTACTTAGAGGTAATTATGGTCGTTACGAACTTAATTTTTTTGGGTTTTCCGTTGGGTAAATGAGAAAAGATCTGGCAAACTAAGAAAAATACTGCGAAGAAGTACCTAGTGTTTTCAAACTCAGGTTTCTCATTTAAAATATGTGAAATAATAATAAAAACAAGGCTCTAATCGACCAAATGCTGGTGTGCAGAAGAAAGAATATATATATATATATATATATATATATATATATATATATATATACATATAACTCGGCCCTTCGGGCCTCGCAAGGGGCTCCGCCCCGTCCGTTGGGTAAATGAGAAAAGATCTGGCAAACTAAGAAAAATACTGCGAAGAAGTACCTAGTGTTTTCAAACTCAGGTTTCTCATTTAAAATATGTGAAATAATAATAAAAACAAGGCTCTAATCGACCAAATGCTGTCGTTTAGAAGAAAGAATATATATATATATATATATATATATATATATATATATATATATATATATATATGTATATATGTATATGTATATATATATATGTATATGTATATATATATATATATATATATATATACATATAACTCGGCCCTTCGGGCCTCGCAAGGGGCTCCGCCCCTTGACCCCGCCAGGGAGGCTTCGACCCCCCGGAGCCCCCTAATCTATACTCGGCGTCTCGCCGGATATTTTCTCTTTTCTACTGCGTAGAAAACGAGTATAATTTGCTATGCAATTCGTCACACGAGAAAAAAAAAAAAAAAAAAAATGTTCAAGCCTGGCTGGATTCGAACCCACAACCTTCGTCTCACGAAAAAAAAAAAAAAAAAAAAAAAAAAAAACAAGCCTGGCTGGGATTTGAACCCACAACCTTCGTCTCACGAAAAAAAAAAATCAAGCCTGGCTGGGATTTGAACCCACGACCTTCGTCTCACGAGAAAAAAAAAAAAAAATTTCAAGCCTGGCCGGGATTCGAACCCACGACCTCTCGCTTCCCATCTCGGGACAAAAAACGTTACACAAAAAAAGTGGACATTTAAAAAAAATTATTGGGGGTCGGCCTAAGAATTGCATAGCAATTAATATATATATATATATATATATATATATATATATATATATATATATATATATATATATATATATATATATATATATATATATATATATACTTTTTTTATCGAGTTGAAGGCTCGTAAAGGTAGACGGCGGAGGTGGACTTCAGATAACCAAGTTTGAGGGGTGCATTTGAAAAAAACAGATCTATTGTTTTTTACTTCACCTAGTATTCGCGTAATTTTGAGGTGACCAGTAGTGTGCAGTGTAACATTTACAGAGAGGTTAGGCGTGTGTTGTGTGCCTTTAGATCCCCAAACGGGTGACGATAAAAGTATCATTATAACGTACGACATTTCTAACGTCCCTTCTAGGTCACGTTCTCTTGGGTACGTTAGATTAACGTCAAGGGCACGTTAGTGGTTACCAAAAACTTTCTATTGTAACTCGACGGTCACGGCACTCTTGCCGACAGTTTGTGCTCTGGTGGCAGCCACTCCCATTGGGGTGGACGCCGCTTAATTATTCATATCACTTTTAAATTTGAGGTATTTCGGTCTTTAGTCTATCTGCACATATACTGTTCTCAATCTTGAATGACTGCAGCCTCCTCATTACCGAAGCTTTGTGTACATGTAACAAGTCAATAAGAATGTTTCCCGTTCAGAATCAAATTATCCACTTGCTTTTTGTGTTTCAACCCTTGCTGATCAATTTTATTTTTGTCTTCATTTCTTGACCGATTTTTCTGATTCGTCTACAGTTTGTACCTAATCTCTACAGTTCTAACATAAATTATTCTGAAAACCTCTTCTACAACGGATGAAAACTGTGAATTTCCCGCTTGTTACAAGGATTCGAGGTTCGCGCAGCAGCTTCTAATGACACGATCTTGATAAACATAATCTATGGTGTAATCTAATCGTCGTTTTCCAACTATCCACCGATTTTGAGCGAGACCGGACGAATAAGCCATTAATTGTAGGGGAATTAAGAAGATCATACATGCATAATACCTGGAGACTTATTAAGTCTCTACCCCCAAATTTAAACGAAATCCGACAAATAGATCGTGATAAATCATCATTTTGGCGGAATAAACGTTTGCGCGCATTTGTACACAAATTATTCATACGACGGCGATGGAATTGATTGTCAAGAAATTAACTCACACAATGTCAGTAACTTTCATCAAAATATGTCCATTAGTCTTAGAACTAATTTTACATTTGCGCAAGCGATCAAATGGAATCGATGTTATAAGAAATTCACGTTTTCGCATACGCACACGCTACGATTAATCCGATGGCAATGAACTTTATAGGGGCCATGTAGGACCCGCACAATCCCTAAAATACCTATCAATCAAAATCGGCCGAATCTCCTCTATTTTTTACTGTTGATACCATATCAGATTCAGAAATTTCCGTTATCCTACCTACAGCACTCAACTTTGTTCGACCATCTATCAATCTCTTGTTTTTCAAGTCAATTAATAAATCGAAATGTTTCAGGAAATCAGCCCCTAAAATTCCTTTTTGACTTTGGCAACAATAAATGGCCATTGAAAATTTCGTCGAAGCCCAAAAATCAAAATCAGTGTTTGTATGCCAAAGGTTGGGATTTCGGTGCCGTTAGCTGCATACAGCTTGTATTCTGATCCTGGTTGATGTTTTTTGTTTTTTGTTTTTTTCCCCCGTGAAATGGTATAATGGATACTTCAGCACCACTATCAACTAGAAAACGCAATCCCTTTTTTTTATTGAGACCAATAACTATTTTCAACCCCTTCGTGTGTTTGGTTACTTACGTAGATACATATTGTTTTGAATAAAACTGTTGTTCGTGAAAAATCTACCAAAATATCTTCTTAATATTTTCTTAATTGATTAGATTTACTTTTCTGCCTATTCTGAGGTTAAATTCAACGGGTTATGTGTGCAGTGACTCTACTACTGCGTAGCTCTCTGTGATAGGTAAAAAAGTTTCAATTATTGTTGAATAACGAAGAAGGTATGGATCCTTACAAGTCAGTGAGAATTGGACTCTTGGAGGGAAAGTCAAATTGGGCTACCTGGTAGTATAAGGTTACAGTTTTGCTAAGAGGAATTCCAAATGCGATGGAATTGTTGAGTGGAAAACTGAAGAAACCTGAAAACTCAGGAACAGTTGATGAAAACACTGAAAAAGAGTACAAATTAAAGCAGTTCAAGGAGGCTGACTGCGACACTCTTTTGGCTCTCACAACCAATATGACCGAGGAAACGTTTTAAAAGGTAATGCGGTTCACTGCAGCTCGGGAAGTTTGGGATGAGTTGCATCGTTCGTTCGATGGCGTGTCTGAAGATAAAGCCTATGAACTATGCATGAACTTTTTTTGTTACAAGATGGATTCAAATGAAGACATTGCGACACACATGAGCAAATTGAAGAATATGTGGTCTAGTCTAAAGCAAGAAGTTGTCAAAGATAAGACTGACAAATATGAACTACCAGAATTGTTTCTCATCTGTAAACAGTGTCCCTAAACGGTTGACCAGCGTTGGCCGTTGACCACGGTGTTCCCCTACTCCGATTAACATCAAATTTTACCCAAAGTCAGCAAAGGGCGAAAAGAACAATCTGACGAAGTTTCAACCCCACACCCCTACGAAATATAAGGGTAAAACTGCTTTGACCAGCGTTGACCGCCGTTGACCACGATGTTCCCACGCTCCGATTAACCTCAAATTTTAACCAAAGTCACAAACGGGCAAGACGAACGATCTGACAAAGTTTCAACCCCTCACCCCCACACCCCTACGAGCAGTAAGGGTAAAACTGCTTTGACCAGCGTTGACCGCCGTTGACCATGATGTTCCCACGCTCCGATTAACCTAAAATTTTTACCAAAGTCACAAATGGGCAAGACGAACGATCGGACAAAGTTTCAACCCCCCGCCCCCACACCCCTACGAACAGTAAGGGTAAAACTGCTTTGTCCAGCATTGATCGCCGTTGACCACGGTGTTCTCCTACTCGGATACGCTTCAAATTAAGACGGAAAAAGCGAAGATAAACAATCCTTCAAAATTTCAACCCTCCTCCCCCACCCACCTACGAGCAATAGGCGTAGAACTGACCAGATTTGACCCCCGTTGACCACGGTGTTCCCCTACTCCGATTAACATCAAATTTTACCCAAAGTCAGCAAAGGGCGAAACGAACAATCTGACGAAGTTTCAATCCCCCACCCCCACCCCAGTATACGAGCTATGAGCGTAAATCTGACCAGATTTGACACCCGTTGACCACGATGTGCCCCTACTCCGATTCACTTCAAATTTGAATCAAAGACGGAAAAAGCAAAACAAACAATCTATCAAATTTTCAACTCTCTACCCCCACTCCCCGACGAGCAATAAGCTTTAAACTATTTTGACCACATTTGACTCCCGATGACCACGGTGTTTCCGTACTCTGATTCCGTTCAAATTTTGATCGAAGACGAGAAATAGCAAAACCAACGATCTGTCAAATTTTCAACCCTCCACCACCACCCTCCTACGAGCAATAAGCTTAAAACGGACTACATTTGACCCCCGTTGACCACGGTGTTCTCGTATTCCGATTCCGTTCAAATTTTGATCAAGGACGGAAAATAGCAAAACGAACAATCTCTCAATATCTCAACCCTGCACCTCCATCCTCCTTTGAGCAATGAGCGTATAACTGACTACATTTGACCCCGTTGACCACGGTGTTCTCCTACTCCGATCCCGTTCAAATTTGAACCGAAGACGAAAAATAGTAATCCGAACAACTTGTAAAATGCCCAACCCTCTACCCCAACTACCTTACGAGCAATAAGCGTAAAACTGCTTTGACCAGGTTTGACCTCATGTTGACTAAAGTGTTCTCCTTCTCCGATTCGTTTCAAATTTTAACCAAGTCAGAAAAGGGTTACTCAGTCAATGTTTCAATCCCCAACCAATCCTTCCAATGAGCAACGAGCGGAAAACTGATTAGAAACAGAATTATTTCACTTCCCTATGATGGAAATCGGCTCATATTCTTCCATAAACCTCATGATATTAGCTTCACTTTTTTGTAATGAATACTTTCACTTCGGAATAGAAATATCATACTATCGAACGAAATTAAAAGAAGAATTCTGCTATATATTGCTCAAGTGAATGTGTAGGTAACTGGTAGGTAGGTAGTAGGTAGGTACCTACCAGTTGCCTACCTACATACTACTTACCTACCTTTATACAACATACTAGGACATTACTACTTGAACCCACATACTCAATACATCCTACCTACATACAACATACTCACCCACCAACCTTCTCAATGGTGCCTGCGATTCTAGACGCTAATTTACAGTCGAAGGGCAATTAATAGATAGAATCGCATGTACCTAAAAACCTGACTGCCTTTGACCACGGTGTTCCCCTACTCCGATTCACATCAAATTTTACCCAAAGTCAGAAAAGGAAGAAACGAACAATCTGACGAAGTTTCAATCCCCCACCCCCACCCCAGTACACACATTGGGACATTTTATGTCTTTAGTTGCAGACTCGTATGTGTTGCAGACTCGTACGCAAGCTTTAAGAGCCACTCAGCTGACCCGGACCCTGGGCATCGTCAAGTAAATGTCCTAAAGAGGCTACATACGAAATTACAGCTTCCTAGAGTGTAAAGCATAAAAATTACCTATTAAAATTATTTTATCACCGCTTCACAAATCAAACTCTCGCAATATTCGGATCACCTGCTATGAATCAAATCATCGAAACACCAGCTCAATGAAATCATCAGAAATTAACAAGCGGTTGCAATCATGTTCACAGTATTAATTTTTGAGAATGATCACCTGTGTGTAAACAATTATTCATATAACTATGCTCATAACTGTGATTGTTGGCCACGCACTTCGCAGTAGTTAACATAATATGATTGGATAAATCGAGAGCTTTCGAACGAATGTTCAACGAATTTTGTGGGATGAAAAACGACCCGAGTACCGTTTCCCTAGCAACGACTCGGTTGTAAGCGGAAATCATCAGAAATTTTTCATAAGGCTTTCTTCGTCACACTTTTCGAGTTATGTGCCATAGTAAAGACATAAAATGTCAACAAAAAAAAATCGCTCATTCAATCATGCTGCATGACTGGAACTTTTTTTTTTAATTATTATTATTATTATTATTATTATTTTTTTATTTTTTTTTTTTTTTTTTTTTTTTTTTTTTAATAACAATTTCTTCCCACAGCTTGAAATTGTCACCAATTCTACGTAAATATGTAATCTAAGTAAGAAGGAATGCCTAGAAACATCGGGCGGGCGTGTTGAAGACAAATTGACTGGGGGGGGGGGGGGGTATAACGGGAAAGTACCGTATCGAGGTTATATTATTGGGTTTTCAACGATAGTTGCTCCACTTACCAATCTTTTCAATATGAAGAGTAAATGGGTTTCAGATGCACAAATCCAAGCCTTTGAAACCTTGAAAAATGCTTTGAACTCAGCTCCCATTTTACGAATTCACAGTCATAACAGATCGCTCTTGTCTAAAGTGGCTTTTGAACCTTAAAAGTCTCACAGGACGTTTAGCCCGTTGGACTTTTTGTTTACAACCGTACACCTTCAACGTAGGTTATCGAAAAGGTAAATTGAACTGTGTGGCTGATGCACTCTCACGCATTCCGTCCCCAGTTGAGACTATTGCTGCTGTCACAAGTCATTCTACTGATCCTGTTCCTACCAAAAATGCTTGGTAGGACAGAGAATTTTGCAGGGTCAAAAATAATCCAGATGCACATCCTGATTGGAAAGTTGAAGGCGATATTTTGTTTTACTTTTTGAAATCCTTTCTGATAGGAAAATTACTAGGTCCTATGAAGATTGGAAAGTTGTAATTCCTTGAAACATAAGATCTCGTATTTTGCTTGAAAATCACTATGTTCCTCAGTCAGGCCATTTAGGGATAGCCAAAACCCGTTGGCGTATCAGTCGGTTGCATTACTAGCCAGATATGTAACAAGACATTGTGAGATACGTGCGGAAATGCGATACTTGTCAGTGCGTCAAACCGAGTAACACTTCTCGTGAATTGATGTTCCCTCACTAACTTGCCGCACATTGGGAAACTGTGATATAATGGGTCCACTTCCACGCAGCTCTTCCGGAAATAAACTTCTCCTCGTATTTGAAGACATTTTCACGAAATGGGTTGAATTGGTCCCAATCCGAGCGTTACCTCATTTCTGTTCTCTTGAGTAAATTCAAATCAGATATTTTAAATCGCTTTGGTACACCATCAGTTTCGCTAACTGATAACGCAAGTAATTTCGTGAGTTCTGCTGTTAGTTCACTTGCGAAGGCTTGTAGAATCAGCATAACACAACTCCATTGTACCACTGTTAAACGAACCCCACAGAGAGGGCAGACAGGAATATCAGGCAGCTAATTGTTTCTTACTTTGATCACGAGCAGAATTCTATGTGGGATATGTACTTGAGTGAACTGCAATTTGCTCTCAATAGCGCAATTCATGGTTCCACCAAGTAATCGCCGATATTTTTTAATGTCGTGTTTTTTGGGATCTAGAGATGCGTTGTTTTAGATGGGGGCTGTTAGCTCGTAACCTGGATGTTCGAGCTGTGCGGGATGTGGACGGTCTGGGTTCAGCAGACGACCAAGGAAGTGGACAATCCAAAGCAAAATGCTTGCCCGACTTTCCACATACGAAGCATAGTTAGTTTTTCTTATACTAAGAGCCAATCTCGTGTCTACAAATCTTACAGTGGGTTGGTTGGTGTTTTTTAACCGAATAGGAACCTCTACGAGTTGGCTGATAGGTAGATAGATTTTCCTGGGATGTGACCACCACGACCTCCTTTCCCTATCAATTCCATTCCTTTACCCCTTGACAAGACAACCCGATCTCTGAACATGCTCAGAGACGAACTCCCGGACCGATCCTCTCACAGCTGTTCTTCGAACAACATATCGCGAAGTTCACTCAAGGTAAACTTGATGCCTGTAGTTCGGCTTTGCGATATGTAACAGTATCGCCGATTGCGGATTCAAAGGTGATCTTAACATAATCTGGGGTCAGTATGTTTGGGTTGATGCTGACTACCTTTTTCTTAAATTCATCGAATCGACCGAGGAATTCAACAGGCTTTTCAGACCCCTCATTGGAATGTTTTAAACCCCTCAATGGTTTTATGTTTACATTATCATATGAATGAAGTTCA
Organism: Adelphocoris suturalis; assembly: GCA_030762985.1. NCBI lineage: Eukaryota > Metazoa > Arthropoda > Insecta > Hemiptera > Miridae > Adelphocoris > Adelphocoris suturalis. Next base: position 96,086,809 of record CM061040.1, read on the forward strand.
TTGTGGTTTGGAACCTTGAACTGTGTTGTCGGATGTAATAGTTAGAAATGAGAACAGTAGTAAAGAATAAAATAAGTCACGAATAGAAATAGGAAATAGAAGAAATAGTCAAGAGAAGAACAAGAACAGATCGGAACACCTCACCTTACGTACCTCAACAAAATGGTTGTGCTGAACGTATGCATCAGAACATTAAGACAGGGTAAATTTAATATCGGCGAAAATGCCTTATTCTTTCTGGGAACAAGCCCTGAGTTGTGTTATTCCGTTGTACACCATGTTGATTTTAGTAATAAGACTAAGTTTGCACCAAATGCTAAAAGAGGTTACTTATTAGAAATACGTATGTGATACTTGCTGTCATCTTTTCAGAACAGCACAAGACTCAGATGAACTCATGTGATGTTAAATGTATTGAATTCTTAGAGAATGGAGATGGAATAAAAGATTACTAGAAATGAATGATAAACCTGATTTGGAATCAAATGGCAAAAGCTTTGCAAAAGGAACAAGATTATATAGAAACACAATCTTATCGAGAAGCTATAGTGCCTTTGTGATTTTGGGAAGGAGCTATCTGCAGTGAACTTGAATCATGAAAAGAAATGGATACGTGGGATCCTATAGAAAAATCTGATGTTCCACCTGGCACAAAATTATTGATCTTGCCGGGTTCATCAACGAAAGTGTCAGCCAGATGGAACATATAACAATAAAAGTCGCTTAGTTATTCGCAGACACTAATGAATATTTGATTTCAGAAATATTTGCCCCTGTATATCGTCTAGGTGATGTTAGGATTTTTCTGTCACTAGCCAACAAGTTAGGACTCCACCTTAACCAGTTATACATAACTACTGCATTTATGCATGGAACTTTGGAAAAACCTGTGTATACACACGTTTACGCATGTTCCAGAAGCGCTCACTGAGTTATCTGATCATCCTTCTAATCAAGATCCTTGTAAGGCCTTCAAGTGTCGCCTAATCTGTGGTACGAGAAAATTAGCGAAGTCCTACATATAAATTGAATTCCCAGGCATATCCGTTTCAAACCTGAATTTTCAAAGTTGATGATGAATCAAATATGTTATTCTAATTTATGTGGATGACTTCCTTCTGCCATCAAATGACAGTGATAAAACGCTTGAGATTATTCAAAATTTACATAAATAAATTAAACTAAAAAACATGGGAACTTCCAAGAAATTTTTGAGCTTGGAAACAATACGTAATGAATCTCAGTAATAATATTAATGTTTATCTACCGAATATCAACAATAGAACCTTTGATAGAAATTTTTTTTTCCTTCTGATACTAAAATCAGTCCAACTCCTCTGTCTCCTACTACATGTAATTTGAGTGATCAGTTGAATTCGAAAAATAAAACATACTCATCTCCTAATGTACCTACCTACCGTATCAAGACTTAACTGGATCTTTGTTATATATGCAAAATTCAACTAGACTAGATATATCCTTTGCAGTAAATTTCATGAGTAGAAAACAGGTTGGTTACACCCAAGCTGATTGGGAATGTTTTCTGAAAATTGTGTTTGTCTTAACTGGATCTTTGTTATACATGCAAAATTCACCTAGACTAGATATATCCTTTGCAGTAAATTTCATGAGTAGAAAACAGGTTGGTTACACCCAAGCTGATTGGGAATGTTGTTCTGAAAAAGTTTCTGAACAATGTTTTCGGTTAAAACTAATGATATTGTGGCTTATTCAGACTCATCTTTGGGTACCAGTTTGGGATTGGTCGTTCTACTACGGGATATACTGTGCATGTATCTGGCGATTTAGTATCCTAGAAATACAAGAAGCAATCACATGTTGCTTTATCATCGTGTGAGGCAGAATACGTTACTATGTCTGATACATTCAAATAACCTATAAATATTGGTAGCTCCTAATTAATTTAAAGGCTGTTCCGACTCTCAGAATTGACTGTGCACCTTCAATCGTAGTTGCTATGACAAATGATTCGTGGACGCTCAAACACGTAGTGAAGCTGTACACTATGTGCATGATCTGTTCAGATTAAAAAAAAGGTATTATCAAATGGGTGTTAACACATGAGCGAATTGCAGATAGCTTAACATAATTACTGCCTCCAGAGAAATTTTGTCGTTTCAGAGATACTCTTCTGTCCACCTCTAATGCCATTTTGTGATGTTTCAGGCAAGGAACACTGGGAGTAGCGCCTCTGCAAACTGAATCGGTCACCTCTTCGCATCTTCCTGAAACACCTGTTCCACTCACACCTTCTGAATCGACCATCGCATCACTTAACTGAATCGAGATGCCTTCCTGAATCTTATCTCCTAAGTGGAAGTGAATGTAAAAGTGGAAAGTGAACAGTGCATAAATTTAGTTCTATCAATGTCCAATATTTATTTGGCTACTAAATTAAGAACTTATTGAACTTGTACTTACAATTAGGAATCCTTAAAGTTAAATTAAGTAAGTACCTTATCGGATGTGTACTTACTTTCTGAAACTTTAACTTCAAAATAAGTACTTTGCTGAATAGTACTGCTTCTGTAGGTCATTTCAAAACTTGACTGTTTTTGTAATCAGTCTTTAAGTGATTCATAGAATACAGATTGCAATTTTTTCGACTCTCTCACACTTCAAAAAGGAGGAAGTGCTAAAATAGGGATATCTTTTACTAGGATCAAGCATCCATGATGTCAAACTAGTATCCATGACAGATGTGTTTTCTGTGTGTTCCATAACATCACAAAATTATAATATAAGAAAATACTACTTATACAAATGTACAAGTTGATATACAATGATGTACAAGTACTAATATATTATGCTGCTGAGATTTGGGCTTGAAAGGTTAAAACTGTGTTATATGGATGCAGATAATTTTATATATATGTAATAAAAACAGATGATTTGCACCTCGATATCGTAAACATGATATGCTACATGGATACATCGGATTATCCCCAAGATCATCCATGCTTTTCTGTAAAAAACAAAAAAGTACATGGTAAATTCAAAGATGAAATGAAAGGAGAAATAATTTTGGAGTTTATATCTTTGAGAGCGGAAATGTATGAGTTTCTCTGACAGAAGGCGAAAAAGAGATAAAGAAGATCAAGGGCTTCAGTAAGAATGTCGTTGAAAATGAAGTAAAATTTGTAGATATTACAATAAATTTATCCTATCACAAAAAATAAGTAATAATAACTTTTTAAAACTGATACGAGATTGGTACGTTAAAAAAAAAAATCTTTGTACCTTTACGTTTAGCGGAATTATTCGCAGATTATATTTCGTGCTTCCAATATATACCTGTGCATATGGCGCTGATTAGCCCATTGATTATGGCAATGAAAATCTGGACCTTCAGATCGGGATCTAGAGGAGGAATTTAAGACGTCCATAATTGCATAGATAGATAGAAATAAGATGTAGCAAGTAATTAATAGTAGAACGGTACCTAACTAATATCTCTTTACCATTCACAAGCAAAAACATAATCTTGGAGAAAAACTGAAAACGTAGGAGGTCTATTTTTGATAACTGCCTCTAGAGATTGTATCACACGTGACTAGAATGTTTTAGTTGGTTACCCAACCATGGGAATTAACATGGTATGTTTGCAAACGGCATATTTGAAAACGTGATATGGAAGTGAGGAGGAAGAATGTTTGACGACCGGTCTATTGTTGAGGAATGGATAAATTTGATCCCTCAGCATTGTGTCAATCTCAGAAGCGAAGGAGGTGATGCTGGCCTACGTCCCTCCTGAGCAAATTAAACCTCATGTTCACCAAGACCGTGTCTTGCGGTCCATACGGCCAATGGATCGCAGCTATCGTAGGTAAGAAATATTAGTTCCACTAACCCTGTAGTCCTCCACGAACCTCTCAGCATTTTAGAAATGAATTATTACCACTCTTCAATATTTTCAAATACTAATCTTCTAGACACTAAAAGTAGTATACTTTTTGGGTATTAAGGCTCGATGTACTACATAGCACTGATGTACTAAATTGTTAAAACGTATTAAATGACCCCTCCATGATGACGGTTCTGGTTCAAAACGTACTACACAGCCCTTAATAACGGTTCATGTCAGCTGTCTATGTAGGTTTTATACTTTCGAACAGGTAAATAATTCTACCAACGGAAAATTTAAAAAAAGTGAAATTGTATTAGATTCTGGAAAAAAATTCTATCAATGGGAAATTAAAAAAGATGAAGTTGTGTTTGTGTGGAATCGTCAACACACTATACTAAGAAGGATAAAGAAGTGCTATTGCTGAGAACCCGTTCAAAATGACCTCCTCATTGAATGTAATCAACACCCTTTGTATAATCAAGGCAAGCAGTGTTACGTTAGAAGGGATTTAAGTCTAAATTGCACTGGTGGATAATCCTAGGATCGCTAAAATTAATTTTGTCAGCAGTAGATGGAATAAAATGTTATATCAAAATTATCGAGGGTTGAAGCGTGGGCTGTATATGTAAATACTTTATGAGGTGGAATTTTGTCTGTGTTTACTAGAATTGAATGACGTGAAGACTCACCTAATGTCGTGCGGAGATTTACTTCCCCGGCCTGGGGTAGCTGTCCTGAGCTGTGGAGGTGACCAGAAATCGGGAACGGATGATGATTGGCGCCACGTGAACACATACCGAGAGATTTCTTAATTGGGGGGAATTCTCTGTTTATAAAGCCGCGTTTTGTATTAAATGAAATTATAAAATGAAACTACTTTTGGCGACTAACATATTTAATGACAAATAAAAGGGCAGAATGAGGCGAAGCTAACGCGGATGACTGACTAGGTGGTTGTGAGTGAGCAACAGGGCAATATACTAGCGTATATCGGAAATAAATTTTGAAATTTATTGGTCCCTAACCTGAAAATGAAATAAAGTTAATATCTGTTGAATTCTCAATTTGGGGTTAATGAGACCAATTTGAATGGTTAGTGAACATGAAAGGTTCACAATACCTTCTGATAAAATTAATACAAGTGGATTAACTACCCTAACTGGAAGAACAAATTAAAATAACATAATTCACTTCAAAGAAATAAAAACAGGAAGTTCATTGATATTCCACTGAAGGTAGAGTTAGTCTAGCTACAGGACGCACAAACGAACCTTGAGCAGTCTGCACCGTAGCAGAATGAGCAATTCCGTTGCTTCCCAAATGCAGTTCAGTAATACGACCAAGAGGCCATTCCATCGGTCGAGAGTTTGATCGAAGAACTATTACAACGTCACCGATCTTCAATGGCGGACGTGGCGTTGTTCACTTCTCCCTTTCCATCAGCGTATGGAGATAATGAGACGTCCATGGTTTCCAAAAACGTTGCGACGCTTGCTTAACGCTTTGCCAACGAGACAAATGGTTTAGAGGTAGTTCACACTGATCTTGCTCGGGGGGGGGGGGGGGGGGGGGGGGGATAAGTGGTCCACCAACTAGAGAGTGTCCAGGAGTTAGATAAATGGAGTCTGCTGACACTCCCATTGGACATAACCGGCGGCTGTTTAAAACAGCCTCAATCCGGGCTTATAAAAAAGACATCTCTTCGTATGTCAGTAGGCACTGCGGATGTGACACTTTGCTGTTTTAACCGCACTCTTCTACAAACCTGCCATCCAGGAAGCACAAGGGGGATTAAAATGGTACGGAATTTCCTAGGTCGAGAGGTAGTCAGCTATCCTTGGGTATGACGAGCGAAGAGCATCGAGGAGCGCACGGTTTTCATTGTGAGCACCTGTGAAATTAGTTCTATTGTCACAAAACATGTCATGACATAGTCTTCGACGAGCGATGAAACGGTTGTGAGCCCCAATGAAACACTCTGAGGACAAATCACTGGCCAATTCAATATGAACAGCTTTAGTCGCCATACATACAAATACACAAATGTACGCTTTGATTGAGGGTACTTTGCGAAGCATGCTAGTTTTGATGAGAATGGGACCAGCATAGTCAACAGTGGTTTTCTCACAAGGACGGCTAGGTGTGACACGTGAAGAGGGAAGGTTGTCATTATTGGGTGATCAGGCTTGATCCGATGGCTGTAACAAGACATGCAGCGAAAAATGCGTTGTCGAAGCAGAGACGTTAACGAAATGATCCAAAACTATTGCCCAGTATGCAATAGTTTTGCATGAAATGCGTCACAAATTAGGAGAGAGAGATGACACAACTTCGGTAGCAGAAAAGGATGTTTTGCATCAGTGGGCAACATGATTGAGAAGGCCACCCACCATCTCGCATCACTCCATTTTTTTCAAAAAAGGCAAGAGACGTGCTGTGTATGTCGGGAGTTTCTTACCCTTTGACAAGGCTAACAGTTCCGACTTGAAATAATACTGCTGAGTACCTTTAATACAAGTCAGCATGCTATCACGAAGTTCAGAAGGTACTAGGGGAATGTCGAGAGATATTTTTTGCACTCCACGTTGTCTACAATTATGAATAAAACGCAAGAACCAAGCCATGATTCGCTTCAAACGGTTCAATGATGAATAGTGGTTGATAACAGAAATTACGAGAGGGAGATCTCTGTGTTTAACTAGTGGAGTAGCAATCATGACCTGAAAATTACGTTTCAACTCGGGTAGCTGAGCAGTGATTATTATATTCTGAGTAATTGGCCACTCATCCATTAGCTGATAGAGAAACGAAGGCCCAGTCCACCTGGAACGCTGAGAAACTATTTCTTCAGGAAAAAGACCTCTTGAGGCCACATCTGCAGCGTTTGACTTGGTGCTTACATGGTGCCATTGCCTCACCTCAGTTAATTCGACGATCAAGACAATCCAATTGGCTACCAAGGTTTGAAGATGATGCGGAAGCGTGCGAAGCCAAGCTAGAACTACAGATGAGTCACAAAAAAGAAAGGTGTTTTTTTACGTCAAGTCCGGCTAACAGCGTTTGTACAGCTAGGAGCAACTGAGTGAAAAGCAGAGCATTTAATTCTAGCCGAGGGATCGTTATAATTTTTAGCGGAGCAACATGAGTTTTGGCCCGAACAAGTGTCACTGACACTACCTGACCGTAATGTGAACAGCAACGTATGTACAGGAACGCTTCATATCCTCTAGTGGAAGCATCACAGAAGCCAATCACCTGTCTATTTGAGAGATCAGGTGCTAATAATAGACGGGGAAAGGCCTAGCTTAGACAACTAGGTTAATTGTGAGCTGAATGCCGCTCACCGTGACTGAATTTGATAAGGGAGTGGCAAATCCCAATCAAGATCGTTCTACCAAATTTCTCGTAGAAATTATTTAGCTCGAAATACGACAAGGGATACCCAACCCAACGGGTCAAACATTGAAGCGATTTGAGCTAAAACTTGTCCTTTGGAAGTGGCTTCGGGGGTTGTTTTAACAGCGTACGTAAAAACGTCACTATTCGGATTCCACAAGAGGCCGAGTATATGAAGGTACATGATTCTGAAGATCGTAAAGAAAGAGATGCAACCCGATGCTCTTCAGATATGTCGTCCAGAAGATCACTAAAATTCGATGCCTACTTTCTAAGCTCGAAACCTCCCAGTTTCATGAGCACTATAAATGCATCTTTCAACTTACGAACATCCTCGACAGAACTAACCGATGCACAAATATCACTCATATTACAACTGGACAAGATGACTTTAGAAGCAAGAGGGAATTGATGACCTTCATCACGAACGAGTTGTTGAAGCACTCTTTGGGCTAAAAATGGGGCGGACGTCAAACCATAAGTCACAGTCTGAAGAGCATACGATTCGTGGGGTTCATTTTCAGTCTCGCGCCATAGAACATATTGATATTTGGTATCATAAGGATGAAGCCAAATGCGGCGATACATCATCTTTATGTCGGTGCTGACAGCTACTGGCTGCAAACGAATGTAGGAGATAACTTCACATATGTCCTTTTGAAGGATGGAACTACTAAAAGATGATCATTTATCGAGAAACCACTGGAATCCTTACACGAACAATCGAAAACCACTCGGACAGGTGATGTTTATGAATCACGAGTAATATCAAAATGTGGCAAATAAAATAAACCTGGCTCTTTAATGAGTTTCGTATGACCCAACTCGCAGTATTCAGACATAAAGGAGGTATAAGCTGTGCGTAAATTTGAGTTTTTGTGTAGTTTCGCTTCTAAATTAAACCAACGCCGTCGAGCAATCCATTCACTTTCACCGAATGAATGATTCATCGTTGGATTGAATGGCAAACGAACGAGGTACGATCAATCAGAACGTCGAGAATGTGTTGTCATAAAATGCTGCTCAGTATATGTATAAAATAGATCAACATTAGAGGCCCTTCCTCAATTTCCCAAAACTTTTGTTATGTTTAAATCAACCTCGCACATAAACAAAGCTACTTCAAAGGACGACGGCGAGGGATGTAGAGGAACATTTCCCACTATCACATAACCAAAAAATGGTTTCTAAAAGCGGCGGGATCTTAATATCGAGTACGAGATGTCTCGTTTTAAGTAAGTATCGTATGTATCAAAATCTTCGAAACGTCTCAGTTGTTTTATCGTTGTATTCAAGCGGCCTCTAAAGGCCAACGTTATCAGTTGTTTTGAGGCTCTCCCTCCATTCTTTCGAAAAATTTTTTGATTGTATGATTTAGTCGTATCAGAGTGTACTGAATGATCACGAGCTGCATAGGTTGTGACGAAAAGAAGGAAATTGTTCTATCAGTATGACCAGTTCTGGATCTGCAAAGTTGACATGCATTCAATACCTTTTTTGTTGTACCTGTCTCACGTTTAGGATGATCCGCAAGAGAAATTCATGGGATAAGTGGTTGTCGCGGCTCCGGGGTTCGTCGTGAGTAGGGTGTACCTACTTTTCTGGAAAGGCTTGCTGAGAATCTTAAGTAGGAACCAGTAATTCTATATTTGGTATCGAACTGTTATTTCATTCATCTAGTGAAAAAAAGTACTCAATATCTTTGTTATGATTAGTTTGTTCTATAACATACATATTAGGAGACAACACAACTGGACACTTGCAAACACTAAGTATAACTGTATTCGCACAGATACTTTACAGGACAAGTCACGGTACTAACTGACTAACTGGAATCCAACATGGCTAGCTCCAAGAGGGCAACTCCAAGGGGGGAATGCACATGCGCCAAACAAGTTCAACAATCCTCCAATGTAAACCTACTACAATTACATAATAATTTTCAGCTCAAACCCCATTTTAAATTATGTAGGTAGGTATATTCGATAAACAGTTCGTAACTTTCTTTCCCCCTTTATGATCATCTGACTGCTTTCGCGATTGAATTTTCCCACCTGATGTCACTGATCTAGGAACATCCATTGATCTAGGTACGCAGAAAAACTAATCAATCATCAACACACCTACCCAATGCGGAACTAATATACCTTTTTGTAATATTTCCAGCGTTTCCCGTTTGATATTGTTATAGAGATCGTTTCAAACAATCAATTGTGACCTGAATCACGGTAGACTCATGTGCTTGCTCTCCCTGACTTTAGGACATAAATAATAAACCTTTGTGTAATCATTTGCAGCGTTTTGTGTAGGTAAATTTTAATTACGATCCCTAATATTAAACCATTTCATGTAATCATGTGCCAACTTTCATCACTCATAATTTTTCTACTGTTTCAGCGACTGGAAGTTTGGTGGTTAGTGCGCAAGTATGCAGTTGGCCAACAGCAGCTTTTCCAAAATTTGACGATGGTTCGGCTGGATTCATGTTGAGTGAGTGGGAGAAGTCATGGATCGCCAGCTTACCCAACATCGGTGCCGTGATTAGCCCGATACCCTGCAGCTACATAATAGACAGAATTGGAAGGAAAACAACCCTTTCAATTTCCATATTTTTTGTAATAACGTGCTGGCTGATTTTGGCATTCACACAAAACGTCTTAGTTATGTTTTTAGCCCGTTTAGTAATGGGGTTGTGGAACGGAACAGAATTCGTAACGGTTTCTATTTACATCGCAGAAGTAGTTGATCCCAGAGTACGAGCTTCGTTAATAGCAATCACTGGAATGATGTTCTACGCTGGAGCATTATACGTTAGTTTTATATCATACGCAAGTTATCAAGTTATGACGTTGTTATGCGTCATATCCCCTATAGTATTATTTGTTGGATTCTTATTTATTCCTGAATCTCCATATTTTTATCTAAGACATGGCAAGAGGAGAGAGGCTGAGGAGGCAATTAAGTGGTTGCATGGGAAATGCCACCCAAAAGATCTAGACAGGATTGAAGAGGCAATTAACGAACAATTAGCACACAGTGGAACATTCAAAGAAATTGTTAGCAATGCCTCCAACCGTAAAGCTTTCATTTTGGTGGAGTGTTTCAAATTTTGCTCTGCTTGTTCTGCGACATTACTGTTGTTTCCTTTTAGCACTCAAATTATCCCTCACGGTTGGCTATCTCCACAAGAAAGTCATGTTGTTCTGTGCTCTGTTTGGGTAGCATCCGCATTTATTGCGTCCTGTCTGATGTATAAATTTAAGAGACGTAGTTTGATGACGGTATCAACTGTAGGAGCTATTGTAACACTCTCCTCCACTGCTATATGGTACTACCTCCGCGATTTCACGTCTGTTAACACAACTAATACATCTTGGTTACCGTTACTGCTTCTTATTACAGCTGTATTTTTTGAAACCATAGGCATAATTAGTATTCCAAACATTATTAAAGGAGAAGTCTTCCCGATCAATATCAAGGCGAAAGCAACCGCTCTATCGTGTATGACAGCATGTGGCTTTGAGGCATTCAACTACTTGTACTTTTATGACATCAATAATGAACTTGGAATGTACGTAAACTTTGTGAAAAGCGCTGGTTCATCCATATTTTGTTTATTCGTTGTAAAATACTTCATGATTGAAACTAAAGGCCATAGTTTAGAAGAAATCCAAGAAATGCTTAACCCTAAGAAACCATCAAAAGATAATCTTCATTTCAATGTTGTTGAAATTGAGAAAGGGGCAATTCAATGACTGTGTTGGTTGTGTTACAATACATAATTACAAATGTTGTTAATTGAATAACTTCCTACTTATTTGTTCACTACCTACTTTGCATCATCATTATTTAATTTTTATCAATAAATTTTTCCAAGATACAGGTAATGTTAACATACCTCTCAATGATGAAAACGTCCTATTGCTTCGATATACTTCGAAGATGACCACATTCAACTTTGAGGACAGAACCTCAAAGGAATCCGTTTCAGATTCACACGAGATTCATTTATGTACATCATGATGTAAGTAGGTAGTGCTAAAAAAACGTTGAAACTTGACAAAAAGAAAGTTAATGAGATAGAATAAAACCTGCGCGTCATTAGTATGCCAATAACATGACAAAAATCACAATAAACTTGATTTCTTGAAAAAGAATTCCATCAAAGTTATATCGGCTGATATATATTTCATACTATTTAGGTATAAAATATCTGAATTTATAAGTAGATTTTCATTATGTTTACACGAGTTTTCACTCACAGTCTAACCCGTTATTTTTTCTTACCAAAGGTTAGGCCCTTAGGGGAAGCGAAAGGATTAACGGGCAGCGAACCGGGTGGTCTCATTCGATTCATTGTAATTACATTTACTGATGTCAAACAAGACCAAACTTATCTCATTTCAAATAATCTGGATCACAACGTCATTTAGGGGTTTCACTGCCGTGCATGTCCTTTCCCAACTGAGCTGGAGCTTCGTCAGTAGACCCTTCTGCCATTGGGTATGAAATCAAGAAGAGAGGAGACCAGAAACAGCGGGAATCGTGTCGACCACTTCGAGGTTTGTATCAAAGATGTCTGGTCTGAACCCACTCTGAAGATATAGTAAGAAACCAATGGCTTATCTGTAGGGGATATCTAAACAATCTTCAATGGTGAATTTCTCGTTCAAGAACATATTCGGGTGTGCTGACAATGTTGTATCTTTGATTTTTTTCCAAGAGGCTTTTTTCCAGGATGATTTTTTTTTAAGTGTTCAAGCATTGCTTTGATGTGATTATTTTTATGTAAATACTTGAAAGGTACCTGTTTTGCCGGTTTCTTTATATTTGTATTCCTATAAATTTCTTTGGCACTCCGAAATCTGTTACCTATCTCAAACACTTATTAAAGGCAATTTTTTATTTCAGTCAGTTTGATTTTCGAGTTACCAGTGACCAGCATATCATCTACATAAAATAGTAGAATGGCTCATTTATTTCCTTCTCACCATATCTAGATACATGGATGAAAGTGATGAGTGGTGCAGCCCATTTTCAGATTGCTTTTTGGAATCTGATATATCACCGCTTGGGTGTCACCCTTTAACCGTAGAGAGTTTTTGAGAACAACACATACATAATTAGATTTGAACTCTTCTTTTCCACTCAGGTATTCAGCTAATCCTTCTAGGAGTTCTAGGAAGACCAGTTTTTTAACTTGAACATTCAGAAAAGTGGTGTGGACATATAATTGAATCGAATTCAGGTTGTTTGCTATCATCAACAAGAAACGTACATCTGGCAGGCGACCAATAAGAGAGTATACTTGGGACAAATAATAGATGTTGATGTCTGTAAAGCCTTTAGCCACCAACCTGTTCCTGTATTGAATAGAGCCATCTAGTTCAAACTTCTTTTTGTGTAGCCTTTTTGTTTTATTATCTTGGAATTCTTTGGAATTTTGCTTTTAGGCACAATTCTCCATGTTCCACATCTTTCCATGGCATTAAACTCTTCCTTGGTTGCTCTGAGTCCTTGTTTGGGATCTGGGCGATTCACTGCTTGTCTGTGTGTTTCAGGATCATAGTCTAAGAAATTCAGAACCGCATTTGTCAGAAAAGCAAAATCAGCGGTGCTAGGCTCTGTCTCATCTCCCAGACTTTCCAATACATCAACATCATGTTTCCAATAAATCAACATCAAGAGAACATCCAAGATACCTTTCTCTTCTTGTATCCCTGATTGGTTCAGTTTGGCTTTGTGTCTCTTCAATTTCGTCATGCAGGGTCGCTGTCGCTGGACGCAGGGTAGGTACCTATCTCTAAAAGTGAATGTAGAATTGTCTCTGAAGACAGTTGTGGCTTAGCCACTGAAGTTAACTGAGTTTCTATAGTCTCAAAAGGTTTAGGCTTCTCAGATTCAACGTTTTCTTCCAGTGAAATCCTCTTTCATGAGTTAGTTTATGAATAGAGGTTGATTAAATTTATCTTTCTGATAATTAGCGTTGGTTCTTGACTCAACAAATTCGACGTGTTTAGATCTAACTGTAGTTTTCTTTTGAGCATCAAAAATAGTGTAACAACTGGCGTGACATTCAAGCAATAAACCTAGATCAAACTTAGCATGAAATTTGGGTTTGTTTCTAGTGTGTTTTATTTAGAAAGTAAGCTTCACATTCAATCCTGGGTCTTTATTTGAGGGTAGGCGTATCCTTAAACATTATAAACCATATTGTTGGAAGCATTTGGAGTTAGATTGTGTATGTTCATGACATGATTTAATGCAAAGGACCAGAAATAATTTGGAAGTCCAGAGGATGAATTCTCTCACCAGTTTCATAGTTTAGCCTTTCAGCAGTTTCAATATGTTGTGGTGTCACAGGTTCACATTAAGTGTGTACAATTCGTTCTTCAATTAGGGTAAATGCACCAGTAGTAGACACTGCCCCAGAAGTAGACACTTGAAGTTAAACTTGAAAAAATAAGAACCTACTCATCAGAAAGGTTTGAAATTGGCGCCAGTTTAAAACAATAGCATCCGATGTGTTTCCCCCAGAAATATATTAATCATCAAGTCAGCCATGGAAGAATAACAGAGCATCTGATAACGCGGTTTCGTTTGAGGTGCTTTTGTTGCTGCGTCTGCTAAGGAGGTAAGTTTGGTTTTCATGAAGTTATTGTTCAGTTTTTACATAATATGTCACCAATTTGTTTTCTACGTGCTATTAAATGTATTTCCTCCACAGTTGCGATGTTTATTTGGGTTAATATTGTGTATCTGTGTTCAAACAAGACTGTCTACTATTGGGTCACTGAAAACGCCTCTTTTCCAGTAGTAGACACGGGTGTCTACTACTGGTTTTTTCTCTGCTTTTTAAAACTTTATTGAAACTTATTCTTATTTCAATTGTGAACATAAGGGTGTTCGAGTTTTTGCCAGGAAACGACTGGTTCCAGTAGTAGACAGGGGGTGTCTACTACTGGAGCTCAAAGGTGTCTACTACTGGAACGGGAAAATTGTGATGTTACCTACTTAAGGAAGAAATTTATTGTGAAGGGTCTGGTGCTTCGACTCATGTTTAACGTTGTTTACAGGAGCTCAGCTATGCCACCAGTGAGAGGGAAAATGTGGAACTACTCGGAAAAAGCACTCATAGCAGCTGTTGATGATGTTTCCAATGGAGTCCCTGTCGCGACTGCAGCGAAGAAACACAATGTCCCCCGAACAACTCTCCTCTACAAAGTGAGAGGTAAAACCCCATTGGTTAGGAAAATGGGGCCATGTTCTATACTTTCTGATGTGGAAGAGGATGTTCTAGTCAGATGGATAAAGCTGATGACTCGGAAAGGGTTTCCTGTAACATCGGTACAACTTTTGGATAGTGTCCAATATCTGATGAAACGTTTGAGGAGGGAAAATCCGTTTCGCGATGAACGTCCTGGGCGAAAGTGGCTAAGTCTGTTCATGAAGAGGCATCCAGATATTTCGAAAAGGGTAGTAGAAAATCTCACAATGAGTAGAGCTTTTGTTACAAAGGAATTCGTAGCAGCATGGTATCAAGAAGTAGAACTGTATTTAAAAGGGGAGTCATACTTCGACGTGTTGTCCGATCCCAGCCGTGTGTTCAACGCCGACGAAACGGCATTCTTCCTTAACCCAAAAGGAAATAAAGTTCTGGCTCCTAAAGGAACAAAGTCAGTGTATTTAAATGTAAATTGTGACGACAAGGAGTGCATAACTGTCCTCTTCATGGCTAGTGCAAGTGGTGTGACAGCTCCATCGTCATCGTCCGAGGAAGATGAGTGGGTGCCTTCTTCTGAAGAGAACGAGAGTACACCTTCTACACAGTGGGAACTTACTGAGGAACAAGATATACAAGTCGAAGAACAAATATTACAAGTCGAGGAGCATACAAGAAAAGAAAGTGACGCAAATCCCCTTGATCTGAATGATAACGTCTTCTTTGAGAGTGGCGAAAAAGATTTTGAATTCCAGAATATTGAGATGGTTGATATAGCGCAGCCATTCAACACAACCGAAGTAGCAGGTGACATTATCCGCAGTATTGAAGAGGTTTTGCAAGAACCTGAAATTCCTGAAGAAAACTTTATAACTGAAGATGACTTTGCCATAGTTTCCATCAAAGGCAATAAAAAGAATACGAAGGCTGTGTGTAAAATTGTAGCCATCGACAGTAGCAACGGCCAAGCAACTGCTAGACCATTGAAAACTTGTAATAGACTAAAAACTGTGTTTGAGTTTGACCGATCTACAACGCTCAATGTGTGTAGTGAGAACATTATAACCAAACTTCCCACTCCAATAACATTTGGACCTAAAATAAAAGAAACAATTCAGTTTCCTTATAGTTTGGATGTGAGCTAGGTAGGCTGTACATAAGTTTTCATTTTCACCTTTCAGCTTCTACGAGTCATTTTTAAATTTACCAACCTACTTAAGAAGCTGTAATTTAAGTTAACCAGGTAGCATTTTTTATTTACCAACCTGTAAAAAGTTTTTTATTTGCCAAGCTGTACCTAATTAAAGTTACCTACAATTTTTTATTTACCAACTTACTTAAGAAGCTGTAATTAAAGTTACCTAACAACCTCAACAGCACCATGACGTGTTCTTTTGGTTTTATATAAATATAGCTAGTTAGTTTTGTCTTAGTATGAAAAGAAGGTACCTGAGTTATTGAAGACTGAAATACGATTCCTAAAACAATAGTTACAAACCTGTGATTAAGGCTGTGTTCGTTTTAAATGATTTATGAAATAAAAATTTGTATTGAGGTGAGGTGTCTACTACTGGTGCATAACCCTGTCTACTACTGGCAAACTGGTGTCATCTACTGGTGCAAAAACCTGTCTCCCAAAATTAACGAAAAAACGTCTTAATTTAAACTTACAATGACATTTCAAAAGGTATTTACGTAAAGGAAGCGTTATTTTAGTAAAATAAATTGACAGAAAACAAATTCAATAAACATTAACGCATTGCGGCAAGAAAAATGACATTTTTTTCTTAAGAGTGTCTACTACTGGTGCATTTACCCTAGTAGTTGACGCATAGCTAAGGTTTCGAACTACCAGCTAAGAATTTGAGGGTAGGCGTATCCTTAAAAATTTTTGGAAGCGTTTAGGGTTAGGTTGTGTATGTGCATGACATGATTTAATGCAAAGGACTAGAAATAATTAGAAAGTCCACCGGATATCAAGTTTAATCTAATTCTGTCACCGGTTTCATAGTCTAGCCTTTCAGCAGTCCCAATATGTTGTGGTGTCACAGGTTCACATCAAGTGGGTACAGTTTGTTCTTCGACTAGTAGTTGACGCATAGCTAAGGCTTTGAACTCCTCACCTGTATCAGTTCTTAATTCTGCCACTCTGGTGTCAGGGCCCAAGAGTTCCCTGATTACAGGTAGCAATTTTAATAGGCTTGAATGAACGTTTTGTTTTCTATTGGATAAGCGACTGTATACCTAGAGGCATCATCAGTTGAAGTGATTTTTTTTTTTTTTTTTTTTTTTTTTTTTTTTTGACAAGTTTTATTGCGCCAAGTAATAACAACTTATAAGCAATATTCATGTGATAAATTATTATACATTTTCTTAAGATCTAATATACTTCACTTTTGTTGTTGAAGTAATGATATACTTATTTCTACTTCTGTACGCCATTGAAAGAATTGTACCAAATAGATCACTACATACTCAATAAAATACCATGTTGGTTTTCCCTTGGCTTTCATGCAATCAGTACATTCCAATAAAGTGTTCCCTAATTTTACAGCTTTAAGATCAGGAAATATTTTAGATACAACTTCCAAATGTTTCTCTGACATGTGATTCAGTCTGTAATGACACTGAAGCCCCGGATTATCTAAAACTGAATTGCTTGAAGTTGAAGCTGGTGCGATAGGATTAATATCAGATCAAGAAGAAATTGATAGAGGGGAATGTAGTAATGTAGACGGAATTTGATCAACATCAGGGGACGTAAAAATACATTGGCTGGGGAAATCTGTGTTGAATCTAACTTCCCCCCCCCCCCCCCCCCCCCCCAGCCAATTCGCTGCATGTGCAGCAAGCCTTTTGCCATGTAAAGGCTGCGAAGTTAATTCAATTTATCCTATTGTTGCAGCTCAATTTTTTTCAGAAACTGCCTTGATTATTCTTGTTTTCTCTGGAGGTGATGCTGAGGCAAGAGGTAACGAGAATTTCAGCCACAAAAAATAATATGTTTACCAGAAACTTTATTTTCTATAATTTGTTTCTGATTATCTAGACAATCATGCATATTGTTTTTTTAGAATCTTCCGAAGTGGGAAAAGATTTTCACTAGAATGAGGTGAGTAGGTATAGAACATCTTGAAAACAACTGATTTTGCCAATTTCCTCATTTCTTAAACCCTATTGCCTAGGTTATAACCAAATCTGCCTTGGCTGAGCTATAAGCACAGGAAATCCGTTTAGGTTTTGGTAAATAGATATGTAATGGGTTGCTCCCGAATTTGTTATGCAACAAAGTTTAATAAGGAGAGTGGACTTACCATCTATGGATGATTTGGGAGGAGTTTCTTCACCCTGGTCAGAAGGACATGGCAGCAGTCCCCAAATAGTTTCTGTGGCCCTTCCTCGGACGAGGAGTTGAAGAACGACCTCTGAATATTTTATTTGGAGTATCGTTATTGGAGGAAGAGGCTGGAGTGACTGGAGTGGTCACTTTCCATTGATTGGTCAGATTTGTGATTCTCAAAATGTCGCAGAGTTCTACTGGATTTGCTTGTGCCCCGAAATAACTTTTACCATCTATGATCTCCTCGCCTTGGATGGATTAAGATTTCTTGTGAGAACCCCGTACTCTTTCTCTATCGTTTGCTTGGAAGGATTTCACTGGTGGTGAAGGACAAGCCGCTGAGACATGTCCCTGTTTTTTGCAGTTGTAACAGATCATATTTTTATAGGGTCAGTCCGACTTGAAGTGTCCAGTCAGTCCATATGTATAGCAGGGAAAATTGGGGTATAGTGGGGTTATACTCTACCCCACTCCGCAAACGCAAACGTTTGATGTAGGTGATTGTAAAACATCTCCACTGATGTCTAAACTCAGCAAGCTTGGATGCTGCCAACTCTTGGAATTCTTCATAAGCTTCCTACGATAATTCGCCGGATCCTTCATTCTTTCTGACGTTTTAGCTGGACTGCCCTGGTCTACATGTCCACCTCAGATCAGGCTCATTAGGAGTAGACATGGCAGGAAGCTGCAAACACATTAATTGAAAAATAATAAACTATGTAGCTTTCTATTAAAAGCAACATATTCTCCAGAGAACTACCAAGGATCTTTTAAATACACTGTAAGTTTAACAGTAAAAGAAAAGTATTGTAAACTAAGGGTTAGCTAATGATTGCTGAACATGTAGTGGACTAAATTATAGTAATTGGGAACGACTTTTTTACTTTCATGATTCAGTGTTGTTGAGATTTTAAATCAAAAAGCACATAGGCGTTTAATATTATTTCCCAAAATATGTGGTTTATTATTATTCCCATTTTAATGAATATTCCTTCAAACACAATGTGTATGTAACACAATTATCTAACAACAAAGAAATTGAACTATCCAGCAGAATAGAGAAATATTAGAAAAAGCTATGTTACGAATAATTTATCTTTAACTTCTAAAGCAGTTAATTTGGTTCCGTATGGAGATCATTAATGTAGAGTAACAGCACAGTATACTATACCTTCAAAAATACGAACAATTCAATTTTCAAAGGATCTTATCACAAAAATTATTGGTAGTAATCTCTCAGTTCGGACCATTTTGGCTTGAATAGGTCACTCTGGTCAAGTTCAGTGAACAAGACAAGCTCGGTTTTAGATGCCCTTTTGAAGCCCTGTGAATGTGCTTGGGGTCTGATTTGCCGGAAGAACGAAAAACCACCCCCCTCAAACATGAAATGTATAATCCGACCTTGTTTGCATTTAACTTCACAGTATATTGTTAAATTTCTACTTTGTCTAAAATAATCCATCTCAATGTTCTTCTTAAAGGAACACCATAGGTACCCCCCCTACAGTAGGTTATCAAACTACCTAACAGCAATGAATTTTGACACTATTTAGATAGTTATGTAACAAACCTACTACCTTTGGTCATGTTTATGTGACTACCTTATTATAATTATGATCGATTTTGGGCACCGTTCGTTTGTGGAATATGTATATACATATTCGATTTTGGTACCGTTCTGTGGCTACATAATTATTTTCGCGAAACGCGGAATCACCTGACACCATGTGGCGTGAATTAACTTTACTTCAAATTCACTAATCAGATGAAATAAGAATATAGCGGAGATAGATAAATTTATTGATTGGCGAGTTCAAGTTGTACAATGATCATTTTTATTTACTTTGATAACAAGAAACCCTTTGACCCCAAAGCAATTGCGTCGCGTTTCCACACAATGGCTGTGGTTTTTGAGTAGGTGAAGAACCAATTCGCTGTTTGACATCATAGGAATCTCACAAAAGAGATGATCTCAGAGAGCGTATCTACACTGACCTTCGAATTGTTGAATGTAGTCATAGTACAAGCCTGTTTAAGCAGATGCGTTCTTTCTTGTCACCTAAACCTTTTGGAGCCAGACATAATGATTTCTTCACATCATCTATCAGTAAAAGAGCTCATGCAAGTTCTTGAGAATCCAGTGATTCACCACAGAGTGTTTCAATAGTGTCGCTGATGATTTTGATAGCATTGGGAAAGCTCAAACAATTTCAGATAGGTTGCGATTATTCCAGTAGGTTTTTATGGAAGGTCCCAACATAGCTTAACGGTCTCCACCATATATATCCACTAGAATAGCTTGAAATAAGAGGAGGTCTCGTGCCATAAACTAAAAACATGCGTCTTTGGTTCACTTCCAGAAATGAGACACCAATGGGAAGAAACTTTCATTGCTGTCAACCACGAGGATTTTTTCGAATGACGAGTTCTGTAAGTCCTATTCCCTGCAGGCACTTCGAGAGCATTGGTAGATAATCGGTATTTCCGCTCCATGCAATCGAACCTTCGATATTAAAGTAGGCACCTTTGTACAAATGCGAGAGTTGTTGGTATACTACCATGGGCATTAGGTATAGGCACCGATAAACTGATAGAGAAGTGTTTTTGCCTAGTTATTCGTAGAAAAACGACGTGGTGAAAATGCAGTCTAGTGACGAGTATTTTTCCTGGAATCAGATGAGGTAGAAGATGCTATTTCCTCTTTATCTTGTACATATAGGTATCAGGGATAAGAATGTACCTAAGTAAGTTTATGACCTCCGTAACCCATGGTGGAAGGTTCTTTGGCCAAAAAAACCTCTACATTTTACGAACAAAGTCTCTCAGGATGAAGTTGTGGGAACCCGTTTCCATGAAAAAACGTAATCCAAGTTGTGTGTGGCACATGGCTTCCTCGTTCACGTATCATGCATGTAGAGATTATTGAGAAGTTTTAAATGATCTTGAAAAATGCCGTAGCGGAAGAGCAAAAGAAGAGTAAATCAAGAAATAGCGTGAAAAGTACCTAACATTTGGTCAATTAAGAAACGAAAAAATGATACTCAATATAATTTACGTTTGCGCTTATACAGAATGAGCTGATAAGTTGAGAACAATGAAATAGGTACGGGACCATCAACAACCTAACCCGCGCATTTACTGACAATTTCATCAAAATAGGATGAAAACTGTGGAAATTAAGGTCGTTACAAGTAATTCACATTTGCTCTTGCGCAGTAGCTATTAATTATCCATTCATATTGAAATTGACATGAGGTAATATATTTGTATTCTCCCAACTATCATCCAAATTTATGCAAAATCGAACGACTAGGGTGTGAAAAAATGGAACATAATGGAATTTTCGTTAGCGCATGCACAGAGTGAAGCATTGATTTGGAAACACTGAAGCTGACAGGGGACTGTCTACTCCGTATCCCGTACATTCCCTGAAAATTTCATCCAAATCGGATGAAAACTGTGGAAGATAAGCGTGTTGCAAGGATTTCACATTGGAGCATGATCAAAAGCTATTAGATACAATCACGTTGAAACTGAAATGGGATGAATAAATCGTTATCCCCCCAACTATCATCCGAATTTGACGAAGATGCTTGGTAGAATTGACGTTCGCGCTTGCGCAGAGTGAATTATTGAGTCAAGAACGATGAGACTCAAACGTTCCCTGATAATTCAAATCAGATGAAAACTGTGGAAAATAAGCTTGTTACAAGGATTTGCGGACACACGACACACACATACAGCTAGACAGACAAACAGACCCGGAACCGAAGTTGTTCAAAATGGTCTGAAACGTAAAATGCGAGTGGAAATTTTGATAATGGAGACCGAAAATTTGTTTTCTCCCAAAAGTGAAAACAATGCTTCCGCTACCTATAGGTAGACTCGGAAGCAATAGAAGTTGAAGAAGAACGTTGTATAATTCCACGAGAATAAAGAGTTACACTGTTAGATCGATTTCGACGGTTAGTTAATCATCAAAAACAACAACAGAACTGAACTGAGTGAACCGTCGAAATCAATCTAACAGCATAGGTAACTCTTTAGTTTCATGGAATTATACAAAGTTCTTCTTTAACTTCCGTTGTTCATCCCCACATTTTATTCACTTTTCCTCGTTTTTGGTTTGCTTCTGATTTTACCTAGAAGTAGCGGAAGCATTGTTTTAACATTCAGGAGATGAAAAATTAGTTTTCTCTATAATCAAAATTTTCCCTCGCATTGCAGGTACGTTTCAGAACTTCCTGAACAACTTTGGCTACGTGTCCGTCCGTGAGTTCGCAAATCCTTGCAATAAGCATAACGTCCACAGTTTTCATCCAATTCTGATGAAATTTTCAGGGAATGTGCGGGTTTGGTTGTAGATTTCTCTATCAATATCATTGCGCATACAAATCAATACTCAACTCTACGCATGTACAAACGTAAATTCCATCGAACTTGATCATAATTTTCTAATGTGAAAGTCGTCCGATCTTGCTCAAATTCAGAAAGCAGATGGGTGAAGAATAATCCCGTATCAATGCGGGTTAATAATCCCGTATCAATTCCAACACAATGACTTCATGTGGAATCCTTGGAACAAGCTTCTACAGTTTTCATTTGATTTCGATGAAATTTTCTAGGAATGAGTGGATTAGGCTGAGAATTGTTCCTTATTCAATTCAACACTTAGAAAGAGATAATTTTTCTACGAAAACGTTGAATTCAGAAAGCATAATTTTCTCATGGCCTATTCATCCAATCTGGCTCAAATTCAGAAGATAGTTGTTATATAAAGAATTAATACCTCACATGAGTTTCATCACACCCGTACAATTAGCAACTGCTGCGCATGCACGAACTTTAAATCATTGAGACTATCATGAAATCTATAATTTGCATCCGACTTAGATGAAATTGTCAGAGATTGAACGGTTTAGACTGTAGACACTCCACAATGGACTCCATTGCTTCCGAATCACTGGATGTTTTCGAGCAAACGCATGCGTAACAGCTATCAAGGATGTTTTTCTAATTTGCCTGATTGAAGATTTTATTCAAACTCTACCAACACAAAATCATTAGAGATTATTTGAAACATTTCAACGTTCTTTACGTCCATAAAGCTAAGTGCTACAAGAAAAATGTCTACATAAACATGGAAGGAAAGACAAATTTCCTTCAATTAGTACACATCACTGTTGTATCTAAATCAAATATTAAGCGATCCACAATCCTACCTACTATACGAAACTACCTTTTGCTGAAACTAGGAGGCTAAGTATATACCTACGTTCTTTTAATTTCAAATAACTGGTTCAATCTTCCTTTTCAGTTGGAAGTATAAGACAGGTTTTCTTCAAAGATCTCAGACTACGTAATGACTTCTAATTATGTCACGGGATTAAATGAATACGACTCAGCTAATTGAAGTTCACCTCTAGGGTCCTTTTTGGTTTAGTAATTGAAGGACTTGTTGTATTCATGAACCTTGAAACTTATAAAGACGGAGAGAGAATGCCAAGGATTAGTACTGCATTGAATGGTTAGAGTAAGAAGTCTTTGTGTAAATTCACAAAGCAATATCTCTAGGATCATCAGGAGAAGCTTTACAATCTTTAATATTTTAGTATGATAGACTTAGGTTATCGAAGCCGGTACGAGTTTGGCGTTGCAATGAACTGTTTCTCATGCGATTAGCGAAGTTAAGCAAAGTCGATGGATGACCGCCCAGGTAAGGGTCAGACGTCCAAGCAATTTTCGCGCTTCTGTACGGCGAACCCCTCTCCACTCAAGGGGGTGAGGCAATGAGTAGCTTTAAGCGAAATCATCAGAACGAATATTGATCCTCAATTTGGAGCTGATGACGTTCGCGACGCCCGAGGCAGTCGGACGAAAAGCCCCTACCTGGAATGGTTGTTATACAATACTACTACTATACTATACTACTTAGGTTGTCGGATGACAACCACACGGAGTACGTTAGGATTGGTTGATTCAGACCTACTGATGAGTAATGTCACCCTGTGATCAGGGTTTCAATTGTTGGACGAATCTGGTGAAAACACATCAATGTGTAACAATTTTTTTTTTTTTTTTTTTTTTTTTTTTTATGAATTTTATTTGGTGTGCTAGATATTAATATCGATGTAGCTAGCTGCAAAGATGTGGTATGCAGGCTGATTCACGGCTATAAACTTAATATTTTTGAAAAAGATGAATTGTTTAATTTGAAATCTGTCTGTATGGATCAGAATTACTTTTTATTCGAGGGGCAATGTTATACACAGCCAGGGGTTGCTATGGGTTCTCTGTTATCTCCTCTGCTTGCAGATATTTACATGAATTATCTTGAGCAACAAATATTTACAACTTGTAACACAAATAATCTTCTTTATTGGTATAGATATGTCGATGATATCATCATTCTATGGAAGGGCACAAAAAGACAACTAAATTCTTTTCACGAAAAAATCAATAAATTAGATCCCTATATCAAATTCACCCTCGAATTCGGCGGGAATAAACTAAATTTTCTTGATCTGTCCATCTCTTTGGTAAATGAGAAGCATGATTTTTCAATTTATAGAAAAGACACATATAGCGATATAACAATCCATAGTACTTCAAATCACCCTTTAGTCTATAAGCTGCAGCCTTCCATAGTATGATTAATCGAGCACTGTCTATGAGTGAACGAAATTTATCAAAAGGAAAATAGTCTTAAAGCATTTCTAGGATCCGTTAAGGACAAAATCATTGTTCAGGATAAAAGTGGGGTTTATAAATTAAAATGTTCTTGTGGCTTCGAATGTTGCGGTCAAACAGGTAGGAAATTCAGGGAAAGAATAGACGAGCATCAGGAGGATTTCAGGGAAAATAAGGGTAAGTCTACATTTGCGAAACATCTTAAGGAATCCAGTTATAGTTACAATTTTGATTTGACAGATAGACAGTTTGTAGAATTTCTTCATTTGACTGATAGGTCCATTTCTATAAAGCTTGGAATTATCCCTTAACACTGTTGAAACCATATTTAGTTATTTCCCCCTTTCACTTTATCTGATTAGCTATAATCCCCCTCACTTTGTATGCACTTAATAGGTTGCACCTCCTGCCGTTTTTCCTTTCTCTTGACCAATGGGATTCAATCTCCCTTCACCTGTCACTATATAAGCTGTGTCCTTTCTAATGTGTCTTCAGTTTTTGTTTGTTACTGATGATGGCCTAACCGTCGAAATCGATTTAACATTGTAACTCTTTATTTTTCGTGGAAATTGACAACGTTTTTTTTACTAACTTCCGTTTTGAAATGGGTTTCCACAATTTCGTCGCGAGCGATTTAGTTCGGTCTACAAGAATCGGTACAACTTATTGGGTTTGCGTTGAGAAACCTCAGAACAGTGGATGAGGTTCAAGTGTGAGAACCGACTTCAAGTGTGAGTGAACCGACTTTATTCGTGACTGTGAACAGAGAGCACTCCTATGCACCTCGCCCAAGTGACCAATAAATTGGAGAGGGCTGCTGAAGATCAGCCGAGCGCACCTTTCATAATTTTTTATAGTCATATGACAGAGCAGGACGATGACCCAACTTATTGGAGTGAAATTCCCAGAGTTATTGTTTTTGCAACTGAAGAAAATGTAAAAGAGCTTGTCCACACAAAAACTTGGTTTGTCGATGAACGTTCAAGACTGCGCCAAATATTTTTCTCCAGCTGTTTACAGTTCACGGTAACGTTAGAGATCACCCATTCTCCCTCGCGGACGTCCTACTTCCCAATTAAACAACTTATTCATGTTCCCCTTTACTCTCATCAATCCTCGAATGTTACCATGTTCACTCCATTCCGTTTTCCCAGCCTGAGAGAGTAGTGCAGTGTGTGACTATGAGCTCGCCATCATCAATGCTTCACTCAACGTTCTTAGTTCGGTTGACCGAACCGCCGAACGGAAAGGGTGTCGTTGGACTGCTCAGTAATTTTTTATTGTTTTTCGGGGCTCTTAGAGAGCGAAAAATGTTTTTTATTGGACGTGTGTTCATTAATTAGTGTGATCTTACACAATAAGTCGCGAACGTGTAGGAAGGTGTCGGTGTTATAGTGATTCTTGGTCCACCAACTTTCGCTATAGACACTGCGGGAGAGAAAGAGACAGAAGCAAAGAGAAAAAGAGGGGACGGCGTTGGGAGGTCAGACACGGCGCTCGTGCCGCATCAGCGTTTCTCAATTCAGGTCGGAATCATATTTTTAATATTTCTCTCGCTCCAGTTTAATTTCAGTTGTTCTTTTTTCCTCAACTTTCAGACGGTAGCATAAACGTTTTTTTTTTTTTCTATTTTTATAAATACTGTAGTAAATGCCAAATTTCCTATTCCCTGGACACAAATATATTGGGCCCGGAAATCCACTCCCAAATGGGAAGCCAGTGGATTATGATGATCAGCTCGCATTAGAACATGATTGGGCGTATGAACGGGCGATTAACGCAAAGCAGATAAGGAAGGCGGACAGAGAAGCATTAATAGGGTTTGGCAGTGACCTCTTAGTGAATGGAAACCTACATTCAGCTATAGGGGCAACTGGTATTGCAGCTAAGTACGCATTAGAATCTGTGACAGGGGTTTTATATCCACCAGAGCACAGTAAGCTGGGCAGACTAGTCACAAATGTAATGGGGGTGGATAGAAGGGAAAATAACCTCAACCTGAAAAAAGAGGAAAGGGCCTCAGAGATAAATGCCATTAGGCAATACCACCGGGAGTGTGAGGTAAAGGCAGCATACCCAGGAGAGGTGGGGCACTCTGGTCCAAACAGTGCAGTACAAACTGCTAGCAATAGGAAGGAGAGGAATACTCAGGATTCCCCCTCTACCAACAGGCAAGGACTTACAAAAAATGGTAAGGAATGGCAACCAATGCCTCATCTTGCTACTAGGGCTCCTTTTCAAGGAAAAGAAAAAACTTACTCTGGATGGAATGCCCCGGCAGGGTATAAGGTGAAGCCAACATGGGGGGAAAACCCTGTTACAGGCAGTTGGTACACACCCAAAAGTACAGCAGAGGCAGAACAAACAGTCGCCCAGAGATGCCAGGGTAAATGCCAACAAAAGATGACAAGGGAAGAGTGGCTGGAGGTGATGAGGCGAGAAGAAAAAGTAGAGAACACCACGGATGAGGAGAATCAAGCAGACCTAAGGCATAACCCCCCCCCCCCCCCCCCCCCCCCCGTAAAATGACAAATAAAAAAGACTATGAAGAGGAAGCAGTAGACCCCACCGGATTTAAAACTACCTCTCAACACGTACATGAACTGATGCAGCACCTCACAAGTGTTCATCGAGATGAAGCAGTGCAGAGGATGGCACGCCAACAGGCCACCCAATGGGTGAGAATGGCAGGCATAGGAAATGACGGAACGGAGGATGACTCTACACCGCAGGAACAGCAGCAGACAGAAGAGCAGCAGCAGCAGCAAGAACAACATCAACAACAGCAACTGCTACACAAACAACAAAAACAGGGGCAACAAGGCAGAGATGATTATGGTGATACAGAGGAGACCGCGAAACTAGGAAAACGAAGGAGAGCAGCAACTTACTGGGATAGGGAACGAAAGAAACTCCTCAAACGAGACATTGAGCAATGCCAAGCAAATCTCTTAGACGTTGACATATTACAGATGGAATATGAACAGTGGAGAGCTGACTGGAATGCTTGGGGGTCAAACCCTCACAATATTGGTGACAAGCCCTACAAGACAGCCACTGCTAAAGTGGATAGTCTGGTAAATGGGGTGTGGAGTAATCTGCTTAGGAGCTATGCTAATGTCAAGGAGGAACTGTGTGTTTTGCGACAGCGCAATATTGATATAGGAACACTCACACAATCCATAGAGCATCTGGAAAGCACAATGGCTGGGGCCAGAGCCAGATCCGATTCTATTGGCACAGCAAGCTCTGCTGAGAGCGAGTCAGGGCTGCTAACATCATACATTGGAGCTCTTAAGGACACAATACTGGAGGGCTTCCAGAGTGTTGAAGCACAGCTCAGCGCTGTTGACAGGAAGGCAGAGGCATGTGCCTCCAAAGTGGACAAGCTGGAAAGAGATGGATTAAAAGCCCTATCCAACAAGATGGAACTGATTAAGAGGCGGGTGCTCAGAAATGAGAGCAGTGAACAGGCACCAGTAAGTCTATTCGAAGGGAGGTCACAGAGGGAAATGGTAGAACCCCCAGTTCCTAAGGTGAGACTACAGGCGAGGGACCAAAGGGAAACACCCAAGCCAGTTCCCCAATTCAAACACCCTTGGGCCAAATCAACCACTAAGGATGAGGGGCAACGGGAGGGAGAAAACACTGCAGGCGAATCGAGTGCAGGGTGGATGGAAGCCACACGCAGGCGGAAGAGGAAAACCACCAAGAGAGAGAGGAACCTCCTCAAGGAAAATTCCACCAGAAATAAAGTGGACGTAGCCATAGAAAAGGCAAAGAGAAGGCTTGACGCGCCTCAAACCACCCTGATTGTGCAGGCACATAAAGACGCACCCTCGGTGGGCCAAGAAATGGAGGTTTTGGCCCCAAATATTTCTTACAGGGACGCCCTATGCTCCCCCGATTCAGTGAGGCGCAGAATGAGGAAAGAGATTGACCTCCGCAGTATGGGCATGGTGGTAACACAAGTGTTTCCAGCAGGCAAACATGCCTTGAAGGTAGCAGCTGCCACACCTGAAGAGAGGATCAAACTGGCAAATGCACTAACGGACAAGGGCTTTGAGGTGAGAAAAGAAAAATGGGTACGGGATAACTATAGCAAAGAGGATTGGGAGAAACAGTTCAAGCCATCCTTCCCGACTGGGCGAAGAACAAGAGCTGATGGCTCACCTATTGAGGACTGCATATGGGTCACCCAGGTCAGTGAAGCACCTTATTATTGGAGCACCGAATTCTCTACATTGGCATGGACAGATGTCGAGTTGCGGACTTTGTGGAAGTAACTAGGTGTTACAAATGCCAGGGATTTGGGCACAATGCAAAGTCAAACAAATGTCATGAGCTTGAAGAGGCCTGTGCGAGGTGTGCAGGCAGTCATGGCACACAAGAGTGCCCCTTCAAAGGGATCCAGCCACCAGAGCCAAGGAAGTGCATAAACTGCAAGAGAGCTAACCTCCAACATGACCATCCTGTGGATAGCAAGCGATGCCCAGTATATAAACGAGCTTTAAAGACATTTATTGATAGGGTGAAAACAAAACTGTAAGATATGGCTTTCGAATCTCAAAACTCAGAATTTGAAGTGGATCTCATCATGTCTTCACCAACATATGAGACTGTAAGTGACCAAATAGTAAGGATCAATCTGGAATACATTCATGCGGTGGAGAACCCTAATTGCCCTGTATATAGGCGGGCTCTCAAAAGGTACATCAGGAGAGTCAACCCACTCATGGATGTTCAAAAAGCTTCGGAGGCAGCTGGCAATAGATCCATACAATGATAAGAATCCTACAAGGAAACCTCCATAGGAGCTCAACAGCCCAAAACCTACTTCATCAATTGGTGCAGGAAAAAAGAACAGACATTGTGATAGTAAGCGAGCAGCACCACAATCACACTAACCATAAATGGTACGCGGACGACCTTGGAACTGCTGCCAAATGGTCAGTGACACAAGGGCAGATAGAAGACCAGGGAAGTGGTGAAGGATATGTATGGCTAAGAACTGGGGGAGTTACCTATTTCAGCTGCTACTTCACACCAAATGAGTCCATTCGTAACTTTGAAAGAAAGTTGTGGAGCCTTGAAGATGCTATTCAAATAGTGAGTGGGGACAAAATAGTGGCAGGGGATTTCAATGCAAGGGCTCTAGACTGGGGCATGCCTGACCCTGACCGTAGAGGGAGGCTCATTCTGGAAATGGCAGCAAGAACAGGGTTAATACTACTCAATGAAGGCAACACACCCACTTTCCATCGTCTGGGACAAAGGGGGACAATACCAGATATCTCCTTTGCATCAGAAACCACTGCCAGGAAAATTCGCAATTGGTAAGTTATCGAAGATTATACAGGGAGTGATCACCAGTATATATCGTTTGAATTTCTACCAGTGAACCAGCAGATAAACAACCAAATAAATAATAGCAGGAAAGATGTAGGATGGAGCTTGGCTAGATTAGACCGTGCTGCAATGGTAGTTGTTTTACTGGAAGGAGATCGACTACTAGCTGACAAAGAACAGAACAATGAGCATACTGCAAATGCTGAGGAAGTAGTAAGCCAAACAATGCAGATCCTCACAAAAGCATGCGATGCATCGATGCCAAAAAAAATCTTGACATCTGCTAAGCCCCCAGTCTACTGGTGGAATGAAGATATTGCAAAACTCAGAAGGACATGTAATCAACTGAGACGTAGAGCCCAGAGAAGCAGAAGAAGAGCAAGTTGGCCGCAGATTCAATCAGAATACATTGAGACCAGAAAACGACTTCGCCATGCAATAAATAGAAGTAAAGCAGACTGCTGGCAGAAAATCATTGAGGAAGTAAATATTGATACATGGGGTCGAGGGTATAAGATCGTGACCGGAAAACTCCAGGTATCATATCGGCGGGTACCAATGAGTGAAGAAAGAATGGATCTCATTGTTGATGAGCTCTTCCCAACACACCCTCCCAGGAACACTAATTATGCCTCAGAGGATGTAATAGATTCCCTCTTATTCTCTGAAAACGAATTAAAGAAAGCGATTGGAGCTTTAAAAAACAAGAAAACACCAGGACCAGATCGCATACCCTCAGAGGTGTTAAAAATAGCAAAAGAAGTCTGTCCAAGGCTACTATTAGGAATGTACAATTCATGCCTTAGAGAAGGGATCTTTAGCAATAGATGGAAAAAAGCTCGCCTGGTGCTTTTAGACAAAGGAAAGGGTGATCCAAACTCTCCATCCTCTTGGAGGCCTCTTTGTATGTTGGATACTGCTGGAAAAGGTAATGAGAAGCTTCTCCTGCTTCGCTTGATGCCTGCAATAGCGGCGTCAGGAGACTTATCCCCCAGACAGTAAGGATTCCGAAAGGGCCGGTCCACTGCTCATGCACTGGTAAATGTAGTGAACACTTTGAAAAAAACACAGGAAGGTAGTAGATATACTAGGAATCTGGCAATGCTAGTGACCCTGGATGTGAAAAATGCCTTCAATTCTGCAAGATGGACTGATATATTAGAGTCCCTGGATACCACCTTTAAAATACCAAGATACTTACTAGCTGTTATGGACAGCTATCTTAAAAACCGAAAATTGGTTTATGAGACGGCTCAGGGGGAAAGGGAGAAAGAAATCACCGCAGGAGCAGCCCAGGGTTCAGTTCTGGGCCCACAACTATGGAACGCGTCATACGATAGTGTTCTACGATTGGAAATGCCAGAAGACTGCTATCTTGTCGGATATGCGGATGATGTTGCGGCAGTTGTCCTGGCTAGAACCACGGAAATGCCACAGAATAAACTGAATCAAGTAATCGTAAAAATCACTAGATGGATGGAAGACCATATGTTGACATTAGCAGCAGCTAAAACCGAAGTAGTTGTGTTCACTCGAAAACGGATCCCTACCATAATCCCAATACAAATAGGGAGTACAGAAGTCAACAGCAAACCAACAGTAAACTACCTGGGAATCACATTAGATACTAAAATTACATTCTGGGAGCAAATAAAGAAATCAGCAGACAAGGCGTCAAAGAAAACAACTGCTCTTAGTCATCTCACGAGAAATATCAACGGGCCAAGGCCATGTAAGCGTCGTCTCATAATGACCGTTGTACAATCAATACTCTTGTACGGTTCGGAGATATGGGCAGATGCTCTAAACATTGCCTACTATCGCAAGAGAATTATTGCAGTTCAACGAAGAGGAGCGCTGAGGATTGCATGTGCCTACAGAACAGTGTCAGAGCCAGCCATACTCGTACTTACAAGCAGCATCCCAATCCATCTATTGGCTGCAGAACGCAAATGAATCTTTGATAGAAGAGAGGAAGGAGAAAGAGCTCATTTAGCCGCTGAAGAGAGAGAATATACAATGGCAAGATGGCAGGAAATGTGGACTGTAGAGCAGAGAGGGAGATGGACAGCACGCTTGATTCCTCAGATCAAGGTATGGCTAGAGAGAAAACATGGAGAAGTAAACTTTTTCCTGACTCAGTTCCTTTCTGGTCATGGGCTGTTTTACGCATATCTCTATAAAAAGGGAAAAGTAGACTCCCCAATATGTCCATACTGCCAGGGAATGGACGATGATGTGCTCCATACTTTCTTTGTATGCAAGCGATGGGCAACAGAAAGAAGAAGGCTGCAGGATGCTCTGGAATTACCACCTCAAGACGTGACACCGGAGGTGGTAGTATCCAAAATGATTGAACGAGAGCAAAAATGGAATTTTGTAGCTGCCTACGTTGAGGACATCCTCCAGAAAAAGATCATCTTGGAACGAGAGAGACAGAGGAGGCGGGAGCACATGGACCGAGAGGACTGAAGATATTTCTCAAGGACTCAGCCTAAAGTAATATGTTAAACAGTTCCAGGCTGAGTTCCAACGTGGGAAAAGGAAGGTGAGGTTTTAGTGTGTTTGAATCATACATAACCCGGAGTGCGGTCCCTCTTAAGTATCTTACGAAATCCGATTACCACCTTAGGATCTTAAAGATTTCCTCACCTGTCTACGTAAAAAAAAAAAAAAAAAAAAAACGTTCTTAGTTCTGCAGATTTTGCAATTCTTTGCATTTCTTGTTTTTAGGTGAAATTTAGGTGAGAGGGTTTTAGGTGAAATGGTTGTGTAAGCGATGTGGTTTTTAGGCGACTTTTTTTTTCTTTTTTGTTAAAAGGCAGCAAGAAAGTATAGACAAAAGTGGGCGAAGTGCCGTGACACCCCTGTCACTATCCTATACCCTTGGTCTCATGTGTCAATATATATACTTCCTCAATGATTTTTTGCCAGCAATCTGCCTTACTTTTATTTATTGTATGGCAAAGTCTCTTTCTGGCCTCAGTGTATTCTTATTGGATCAGCAGAAAATTTGCTCTTCTTCTGCTTCTCTGGGCTCTACGCCTCAGTTGATTACATGTCCTTCTGAGTTTTGCAATATCTTTATTCTACCAGTAGACTGGGGGCTTAGCAGATATCATAATTCTTTTGCGAGGATCTGCATCGTTTCGTTTACTATTGCCTCGGCGTTTGCAGTATGCTCATCGTTCTGATCTTTGTCGGGTAGTAGTTGATCTCCTTCCTGTAAAATCATGTCCATTAATATCTAGCTTTGAGATCTATGCGTACACGCATATTATGTAGGTGTTGTGCCTACTTTTTCAGATTTTGGGTGTCCAGAGTCTCCATGTTAATGGCCTCAAGTACATCAAAATTTCACACTCTTATAGTAACGTGTACAGCGGAATATTGTTGAGTTCTGAGTGCCCTAAATTTCTTCTTCTTTTAGCACCCTAATCAACCTACCATACCATGTACCTCACCTAGGAGAAGTGGGTGGCAGAAACTTTCATAATATGTCGATTTTGGGTGCACCAACCCCAATGTCACTCAGAAACATGCTCTTTTTTTTACAAATTGGGTTTTTTGAAACATTTATTATACGAGGTACCTACATGTTTACAGATAATATCTTGATCAAGTGCACAAAAATTGAGATTGTCATTTCCAGCTAAATTTTCAACCTCAACATTGTAAGTCACGTGTATGAAACTCTCAGACTCGACCCCTCCGAACAAACTGTGCGTGAGTGTTTCATTCCCCTTTTTGTCTAGTCCCAATGGCTTGATACAGTCGTTAGAAATATAAAAGTGGCTTCTTATTTAAGAGGGTCGACCTATTGGAATTGATCCGGGGGGGTGGGAACTCCCCAAGCATGAGAAAAAAAATAACTGCATACGAATCAGTTTTTGACCATTCTAAGACCAAATCCGTGGAAAAAAAACAGGTATGTCTGTGTGTGTGCCTCCTACTGTGGGGCAACTTGCCCGCAATTCAGCAATCCTCCCCCAGGACCTCCGGTCTTCTTGAAGACTGAAGTTCAGGCTCAGGGAGCAGGTAGTCCGTATTGATGGTTATGAGAGTGCCTACGTGCAGGACCTGGCGAGGCAGGCTGTTGAGTGGCCTGAAGGCTTGGAGGACGAGGTTGCAGCCATTCCCACAGGTTGAGGAAGCGACCGTGACAGTGCATCATGTAGCGGTTTCTCCAACTTTGGTGCCTCGTGGAGGTCGCAGAGCAGCAAAGCAAGCAAGGAGGCTGGAATATCAATGGGTCCAGAAGTTGTGAAGGAAGCATCCGGCTCATGTGGTTGCGGAGGTACTGGAGGGAGCTGGGGATCAGCAAGTTTTGCCCCCTCTCCAGGAGTTTTGGACTATTGGGAGCCACTCTTGAGTGCTCCCAGCCACAACCCTGGTGAGCCAGTGGGACCCCCAGCTTCCACCAGGGATTCCTTGTGCAGTATCATGTGCCTGCCAGTGTTTCAGGATGAGGCACATAAGTGCCGTGTCAAGAACTCCACTTCTGCTGGACCTGATGGTGTTTCTGCCCGACGTTCGAACAGAGCACCAAAAACAGTTAAGCTGCCCATCCTCAACCTGCTGCTTCTATCAGGAAGACCCCTGAAAGCGTTGGCCCGCGCCCGGACAATTTTCATCCCAATAAAAGGGTTAAGTCGGCCTGGAGGCTACCGCCTAATATGCTGCTGGTGTCATAGGTGACGTCCAGAGAGTATTTCGGCCATCAGATGGCACAGTGGAGAACCTGACAGTTCTCCAAACTGTCATTTTGCTGGCCCATATTAAGAAAGGGCAACTCCATCTTGTGGCTCTGGACGTCGCCAAGGCCTTTGACACCGTTAGCCATTTTGACTTGACCGATTATCTCCTTGGTGTCAGGGCACCTACTCGGAAAATTGAGTATGTTGCTCGCCTGTACCACAACAGCCTGACGGTGCCCGAGGCATGGGGCGAGATGTCGAGTTGTCGGGGGGAGGGGGGGTACGCCACGGGGATCCTCTGTCGCCACTTCTCTTTGACCTGGTCGTGGACATGGCCTTGGGTAAGCTGCCACCTGAAACAGGATTTGATCTCGCCCCTGGGGTGTGATTAGGTGCACTGGCTTTAGCCGATGACGTTATCTTACTCGCTGAAACCCAGGAGGGCTTGCAGATCGCTCTTGATGCCTTTGTTGAGCAGCTAGCCAGGTGTGGTTTGGTGGTTAACCCAGATAAGTGTGGGAGAAGGCAACCTTGGAATTGCCTTCATGGTTGTGGCCACTATAGCCGCGAGCCGTGTGCATTAGCTCATGTTACCAAGGCTCCATTGAAGCAGAAGCTGCGCCTCCTTCGCATGTACTTACTACCGAAGTTAACCTATGGTTTAGTGTTTGGCAGGCTTACTGCGGGGAGGCTGGTAGAGTTAGTTTGTGAAGTTCGCTCTGCTGTACGCTCTTGGCTAGGCTTCCCACCTGGTGTCCCAAGTGCTTACATTCACACACCAGTCAAGGCCGGTGGGCTTGGTGTTGTCTCTCTTTCGGCCAGCATCCCATCATTATGCCGCCAGCTCCTGCTTGCCCTTAGGGGCTCAAGCTGGGAGGTCGCCTGCACTGCTGCTGATTTTGACTTTGTCAAGCAGCACTTGCTCTCGTGTCACCGAGCAACACCAACTGCTCCCAAGCCCAGCTCATCTGCTGAGTTCACTGCTGCACTACATGAGTCAGTAGATGGTAAAGAACTCCGATAGTGCTCTTAATCCCCCATTTTTCCCAGTGGGTGGAATGGGCTTCAGAGGGCATTGGGGCCCATGACTACCGCCTTTTTCATGCCGTCCGGGTGGCCACATTAGCCACCTGGGTGAGGTGTTCATGGATTAGTGGACACCCTTTGCCGTGCCTACTGGGGTTAAAATGAGAATCTTTATCATGTGGTGCAGCAGTGTCCACGTACTCATGGTGGTCACGATGCGGTTGCCAAGCAGATAGCATGCGCTTTGTCCTCCAGCGGTTGGGCTGTTGAGAGAGAGCGGCTATATCACATGCCGAGTGACCAGAGCAAGACAACGGATATCCTTGCCGTCAAGCCCGATGAGTCTGACATAATCCAGGATGTCCAGGTTGACAGTGGCAGCGTGGACATGGAGCAGACATGGCGGGCTAAGATAAGTAAATACGATAGGAATGATCTGCGACAAGCAGATGCAAGCAGTGACAGTGGCACTTCCTTTCATCCTTCTCTTCTTCCTCCTCCTCCTGCTACTTCCTTCATCCCTAGAGCCGGCCTTTGAGGGGAGATTTATTTCGAAAAAATTAATTTAAAAAAATGTGTGTGTGTGTGCGTGCGTGTGTGTGTGTGTGTGTGTGTGTGTGTGTGTGTGTGTGTGTGTGTGTGTGTGTGTGTGTGTGTGTGTGTGTGTGTGTGTGTGTGCGCGCGCGCGCGTGTTTGTGTACGTGAATGGCAAATTTTGTCGACGCTGCCCAGGCCACAATTCTCAACTGATTTTCAATATTATTTCTATGTTCAATCCCAATTTTAGTCCAGTTGTGAAACAAACCTCGGAAATTTAGAGTTTCAAGATGAAAAAGGGGGAATGGGGAGGTAAAGCCGATAAAACGTGTTTTCTTTCTTTTTTGACAAATTTTGTCGACGCCACCCAGGCTACAATTCTCAGCTGATTTTTGTGAATCTCATTTTGTCCGTTTTCAATTTCAGTCTAATTGTGCAACAAATCTCGTAAATTTCGGATTAGCTGTCGTGGTGGAGGGGTTAATTACAGATTTTGTTAAACGCTGCCCAATCAACACAGCTCTACTGATTTCCATGATTCCTATTTTGTTCGATTATGAATTCAATATTGTTTTGGAAAGTAGGTCAGGATTTTCAAATTTCTGTTCCGAGTAAGATGTGTTCCACAATCAACTTGGCAGTCGTTTTTCTCTGTTTCCATCTCTTTTTATCAGAAACTGGTTATTGAAAACCAGTGGTATAAAGTTGTCATTTTAAAACATATTGGTAAGTAATGCATGCATTAGAAGGACGTCCGTATGAGTGGATTGTTTATAATTTTGATGAGAATTGAAACAAGAGAAAAAACAAAAGTATCATGATTTCTTGGGAACCCCCCCCCCCCCACCCCTTCAACGACGGTAAATTTGAAACTTCCGAGGTAGCGTAACTGGACTTAAAAGTAATGACAAGTTTGATGAATATCATAAAAATATCACAATTTATCGTAATTACTATCTCTCCCCCATTCCCCCCCTTCCATCATGAAATTTAAAACTCCTGTTACATTCGAAAACTTGACCAAGTTCAAATTTGAACAAAAAAATAATCACGAAAATTGGACGAGAATAGTTAAAACATCATGATTCACCAATATTACCCCCTTCATTCTCCCCCTCCCTTGATGAAATTTGAAAATCCTGACAAACTTTCAAAAACGATATTGAATTCATAATTGAACAAAATAAGAATCACGAAAATCGTTAGAGATTTTTAGCTTGGGTAGCGTTTGTAGAACTCGGGAAGTAGTTGGGTACCTATATGTCCAAGGGAAATTTCCTATGAATTTTCTATGTTATTATCGCCATTGGTTGGAGTAATAACTATTGCGCATGCGCAAAACGAAATTTGATTTACACAGATAACACTCCAAGATTAATGGACCGATGTTGACGAAAATTCCAATTACTGTGTGGGTTAACTTTTAGACAACATGCGACATCATTTCGACTCTGTGTTCTTCAACTAATTCTATGCGACCATGTTACAATATTTGAGGAAGCTTTACTGCCCACCCAACTTGCCAGACGTTTTCCCTGCACCTCAACCTCATTAAAGGTGTTTTTATCGTAGTTTCGATTTTTTTTCCCCCCCTTCGGTACCATTGTTTGGGGACCTCTGCTAGTAAACCCCTTCGGATAGTTCAGAAATCGATCCTTGAATTTATCCTACGGAAGGCTCCTCTTTTTCCCTCACCTGCACTTTTCAAAGAAGTAGCTGTTTTCTCCATCGATCAACTCAACATCAAGACAGCATTATCTTTGATGTGTGACTTTCTGCAGCTGATCACAGAGGTACTAGAAAATGGTCTATCAATAAAAGTTTGTGCATGTGACCTCAGCAAGGCCTTTGATTTGGTTTCACACCCTATACTGCTTCAGAAACTAGAACATTACGGTATGCGTGGAGTTTCTTTGGAACTGGTGGACTCGTACTTGTCTGGGCGGAGGCAGTGCGTTTATGCTAATGTTGTTCAATCGTTCCTCAGCGAAGTGACCTTTGCAGTTCCACAGGGGTCAATTCTGGGCCCTCTCTTATTCGTGGTATTCATGAATGCCTTGAGTTGTTATGTGGGTGATGGCTCATTTATCTATGCGAACAATTCCACCTTTACGTCTTGCAGTAATGATATGTCTGAGCTTCAATCAAACTCTGCTCATCAAGTAGCTAGAGCTAAAGAATGGTTCACTGCTAACCTACTTAAGGACAACCCGAGTAAGTTGCAAATGCTGCAACTTACCAAATAAAAGTATTCGGTTTTCACATTGAGTCCAGGGTCAGATGGGCGTGTCATATCGACTTTGTGCACGCCAGGCTATCAAGTTGCTTATTCCTCCTGAAGCGCTTAGCAAGATCCGTTTCATCTAAGGTGCTGCTGACGGCCTATTATGGTTTGTTCGTCTCGGTGATGACATATGGACTGATTGTATGTCTTTATATGTATCTGCTGGGATAATCGAATCTTTCGCCTACAGAAACGGGCAGTAAGAATAGTAGCAGATGTTCACCACCAAACGCCCGCCAAGCCCTTGTTCGAAGCCTATGGGCTACTTACGATATATTCATGTTATATACTCATGACCTTAAAATAAACTCATGGAGAAAAGAGCTGTCTTCCGAGAAGGGGTGATGTTCACAACCATGGTACTCGCCAAAGAATGAACTTGGACATCCCGCGCCTAAGATTGGCGGCATCGCAGAAGAGACACAAGTAGGTACCTAGGCATCAAATTTTTCAATCATGTCCTCCAAAACGTTCAAAACCTGCATCCTCGGGCCTTCTCTACAGTCGTGAAGAAGCAGCTCCTTGATGCCCTCTTTAAGGCCTTCACGAATTTTTCGATCTCAACTTTGCCACAAGTTAGACATATACATATATATGTGCTTACATTTTATCTCCTTCTTAATATTAGTTTAGCAATTTACCTATTGTTCTATATATTTTATTTTTAATGTGTATATTTTGTTTATTATGTTGACTATTTGACTATTATCTAATTTGATTTGATTTCTTCCACAAGCACCTAGATTACTTATCTATACCGAAATGCCACCACTCTTATGAAGTTCGTCCATCTACCCAATCGGATCTCTGCAGTCCGATCACTTTTATTCAGCACTAATATAAACATATATTTTTGCCAGCCTCTCCTCCTACGGAATACAAACTCCCTACTGCAGGATCCATTAATGTTCACCCGCTCGCTGTATAAAAAACAAAAAAATTCTTCTGCCTTAAAACAAGATCCTTTGTAAATACTGTTCATTAGTGCATATAAAATGTAACTCCCCATCGCTCGTTTTATAAATATCATCCTATTTTATTATTCTTATCATGTTGTTCTTTCTTATCATTGAACGATGTAGAAATCATTATTATTTTATTTTTATTATTATTTTTATTTAATTTTAAAAGATTTTGGTGTGCTTCGACTCTCGACTAATGGCAACTTCCCACTCAACACAGAATTTTCTATCGAGTGGAATAGTTCCCACATTAGATATAGGTACATATTATTCTTTTTGTACAAGCTTTATATTTTATACACTTTTCCTATTATTTTGTTTCTTACACTCTTGAGAATAAAGTTATTCATTTAATTTTATTTTTTCATTCATTTCATTTTATTTCATTTAACGCGACGATTTCAGCTTTATCATTCTCAAGATTTTGTTTAAAGATATATGCTTTCAAGCTTTGTTTTACGCGTTTATCTTCAGGTGATTCTTCTTTAGGTGATCTTCAGGGTCGAATCCATGGTTTTTTTTTTTCTTCTTTTTTTTACGTAGAGGTAAGTGATTGTGGTTTTTTATTTTATGTTATTTACGCATTGATCTACCACTAGAGTTACGTTAACGCCACTATGAGAGTTCGCTTTCTTTCAAGCTTACGAAAACGGTACGAAAAATCAATGCGAAAAGGTTAGCTTTCATCGTGCTTGCTGCAACAGTTGTTTTCGTGTTTATGAGAAACTAGAGGCCTATTAGGGCTTGGAAAGCCCTAATCTATAATTATATATAAAGTCAGCTAAGTGCTTCAGTTTAAATTTCTTCGTTCAGAAATAACTCTCCTAGATGTTAGTAACTATACTACGTTTCTTACTTACCGTGAATTGATGGCAACTGTTGTTACCGCCACGGCCTAATAAACAACTCTCGTTGATAAGGACCGCCTAGAACACGATCAAGGCGGGTATAGAGACGAACGGCGACACTTTTGCAACAAACTTGAGGCCGTGCTGATTCGAATGAGCACTCTAACACTAAAATCGGACCGCGAAGTTCTTCACAATTTCAAAGACCGTTCGGAATTATATATAAAGATACGAATACGAAAAGCACAAAAATGAAATGTATGAAATGCATAGCCAAGGTAGCTAAAAGATCTCTTCTAGCTGTGCATGCAGCAAACTTTATTTATTTTAATTTTATTTTATTTATTCAGTTATTTGATTTTTGGTAAATGACAACCGTTTATTACTGGAAATCGTGAACCAAAATCATAAAAATTCAATCCTTCCAGTTAACTGTTTCAACTTCTGAATACATGGTTCACACGATTGATCAATCTTCTTCTGACGACTAATGATTAGACTTTTGACCAATTCAGCTTATACTACAGGAGTCCGAATCGATTCAGCTACTCAGCAAAATATGATTACAAGTAAGTAGGTTACTGCTTTTTAAATGAGAGCTACATCCCATTCTGTTCTTTTCTGGGAATCATTTTTTTTCTCTCAGTACAAAAATAGATAAGATCGTGGCAAATATGATACAGGTGTAATGTTCGTATTATACAAGCTCAAAAGATAGTGTGAAGCTAATCCTGAGACGCAACATTCCGGCCGAGAGCGATTGCCACGTCTACACTCTCGCTCTTACCAAGGTTCGGACCGGCTAGTGACGTATCGACCTCCACGGTGGAACTTCCAACATCATTTGTCTGGCGCTTTAAATTATATTGACCTCTTATAATATTCCTCCCTACCATCTTTATCGCGTTCGCGCCTTGTTCAACCATTTTAGAACCTGCTGGTTAGAGTTAGGTGCTGCCTCGCGTACCAAGTCAGTTGTTCAACGAAACCATGTTCGAATCACTAATCTCTTTTGGGAAATACGGACAATGGGTAGCAGCTATCACAGGTGAGAGTTATATGGTGATAGTAATCATTTTAAGGAAAAACCTCATTTTTTATGTCAGACAATTTTAGTAAAATGAATTTACCTAAATGTTTACCATTGAAACATTCTGAAACGGCTCCACCACACACACACACACACACACACACACACACACACACACACACACACACACACACACACACACACACACATAGCAGGATACTGCTCAAATAATGTTTATCAACTATAAAATATAACATTCAAAAATTGATGTACACAATCATGTTGAAAAATGTACTTAATTTTAACTAAAATGTGCAAAAAGGCTAATAAACCAAAATGTCTTTGGAATGGCAGAAAATGATTCTGAACGAGTTTTTGCCATAAAATGTGTAGTTAATATTTTCTTTTTGCACTCAAGTCCTTAATTTCAGTTACAAGATAACAAAAAATTATGATAATTTGCGAAAATTCGCTCATACGATCATGCTGCATGACTGGGATTTTTTTCTGTAATTACTTCTGTTATACTGTTTACTGTGATCGAAATCGTAATCTTAATTTTTCACAAAATATCGTGTAGTTCTGCAAGTTGAGCGTGTTGTATTGATACTAACATTCTACATTAAAACTGAAAACCTCGGAAATGGCGCGCGCGCACGTGCGCTTACGTTGGCATATTTTATTGAAATTTTTGTGGGTTTTCCCAATTTTTAATTCATAACTTCTTACTGGTCCATCCTACGGAAAAACATATCATTACTTTTTTGTAGAGCAGAATGTGTGCTTCAACTTTTATTCCCACACTTTTCTTGTAAATATCATATTCCATAAGATACTGAGCTTCAAATTATACGATTTGACGCGTTTTTCGCGTTGAATACGCTTTTACCGGTATAGTCCAAGCCGAAAAAATTACCCTTCAGTACTGACATATTGGATCTGCGGGACAAATACCATGCGTTCAGGGATTTACGTACAGTGAGCGAGGATTTTCCCATCTTGGCCAAAGACGCAATAAACGCTTACAGGTTAGCTATGCGTAATTTCCATAGAGAGTATAATGACGATACCATCAAGAATTCAAGTAACAAAATGAAAGCCTCTTGGAAGGTTGTAGCTGGTCTTCTCAACATGAAAACCCGTTTTGTGTCTCCTCCTTATCTCACGGCCTCCGGATTCATCAAGGTTTTCTCTGAAGTATTCGGTCGGCGTTTGTCGACTGACGCATGTGATGAATTCTATGATTTTCTGCGACGAGCTCCCGGCTTTACAAAGGAATTTAATTTGAAAGAAGACTCCGCCGAGAAAATATACTCCGTTATTTGCTCATTGACTGCCATTATATCTGCGGATTACTATGGCATTGATTCCATAACGGTTAAGGTAGTTACTGATTTGATTCTGGAGCCTCTGACCTTCATAATAAATTTGTGTTTTGCTAGCGGGGAATTTCCTGCTTGCCTTCAAATGTCTGCAGTCACTCATGTGTACACAGAAAAAAGGTAAATGCAGCTCCGACGACGAATTTCGCCCTATCTCAAAGCTTTCGGTTTTTGTAAAGGTTATTGAGAGGTTAGTCTTGGAGGATTTGAAGGCTTATATCGAGGCTAGGGAGATCCTTCATCATCGTCAGGTTGGATTCAGGAAAGGCAAGAATACT
This sequence comes from Adelphocoris suturalis, assembly GCA_030762985.1. NCBI lineage: Eukaryota > Metazoa > Arthropoda > Insecta > Hemiptera > Miridae > Adelphocoris > Adelphocoris suturalis. The sequence goes on from CM061040.1 coordinate 96,129,718, forward strand.
TGCTCTGCAGCCTGCTCCGTTATCATTGAGTCATTAAAGGCACTAGAAGACGGCTCATTGACAAATCTTCGGCTTTACGATTTGTCAAAGGCTTTTGATCTGGTCCCATTCAACCTGCTACTCGAAAAACTGTTGTATTACGGCGTCTCTATCCCCTCTATACAATTTTTCAAAAGCTACTTAGAGGGCTGGCATCAGGTGACTTTCTATGGCGGTCAATCATCTGATCATGTACCGATCCCCTGCGGAATTAAACAGAGCTCTGGGTTGGGCCCGTGCTTGTTTATATTATATATACTAGCCGCTCCGGCTCGCTACGCTCGCCTCCACGTCCAGCCGGGGGGCAAGCCCCCCGGACCCCCCGTTAAATTGCTCGCTTCGCTCGCAAAGAGTGGCATGTAGGGAATGTAGCTCGCTTCGCTCGCAAAGTGTGTCATGTAGGGAATGTTGCTCGCTTCGCTCGCAAACGGTAGGTCCCTAAGGGTAGAGTAAACCTCTGTATAGGGATGTTGCTCGCTTCGCTCGCTTCAGGAAGTTATACTGCCTACCCAACTTGGCAGACGTTTTTTTCTGTTGGAAATTCTTACAAACAAATTAAATCTTATAAAACTACGTGGAACCACGAAAGGTTTATTAAGAACAGCTGTATATATGTATAGGAAAAAACCCGTATTTATTCTTTTGAAATGTCTCTAACGGAAAAGTTCCCCCCATCGCTTCGCCTCGCATACCTATGTGGTATACCTGTGTGTACCTGCTAACATTGTGAAACACCTGTCATCGAACCCCAAACACGTCTTTCGAGAGCCTTCTCGCGTCCACGGCACATATAATTTCTCATGTTAAACGCTTCCCTCGCAATTCCGCTCGCAATTTGACCTACTTTCCGTCACTTTTTTCGATATCAGACTTCGAATTCAGATTCGGCGGGATCAAAGCTATATTTCGCCCGCGAAAACCGTTCCGAAAAACGTACCTTTACGGGGTATATTTTAATGGGAAAAAACGTAGTTTTTCGTCGGACTTTTCGAGAAAACGGGTCCGTACTCTCGCATTTTTTTGACGCATTTCCCGATACTTTTTTCGCGATCCGATCGCGCCGTCGTCTTCCTCGTTCAAAAACCTACGAAACCGGTATTTTTCCGGAATTTTCGACGGCCGTTTAGAGGGGTAGAGGATGCGGGGAAGTGGAAAAAGCGCACATTAATTCTTACTTCGACCCCCCTCCCGCCCTACGGCCCATGGTTCGGCTGGGATTAGAAAATTTTAAATTCGCTCGCTCCCCCTATCGGAAAATCCCAAGAAGATCCCCCCACTCGTACACTCCCCCCACTCAGCCGTTTGGCCGTGCATAGACACGACAAACAAACAGACAAACAGACAAACGGAGTTTCATTCTTATAAATCTCTATCTCTATCTCTATCTATACTATTAATAAGAATGAAACTCCGTTTGTCTGTCTGTTTATTTGTTTGTTTGTCGTGTCTATGCACGGCCAAACGGCTGAGTGGGGGGAGTCTACGAGTGGGGGGATCTTCTTGGGATTTTCCGATAGGGGGAGCGAGCAAATTTAAAATTTTCTAATCCCAGCCGAACCATGGGCCGTAGGGCGGGAGGGGGGTCGAAGTAAGAATTAATGTGCGCTTTTTGGACTTCCCCGCATCCTCTACCCCTCTAAACGGCCGTCGACAATTCCGGAAAAATACCGGTTTCGTAGGTTTTTGAACGAGGAAGACGACGGCGCGATCGGATCGCGAAAAAAGTATCGGGAAATGCGTCAAAAAAATGCGAGAGTACGGACCCGTTTTCTCGAAAAGTCCGCCGAAAAACTTGGTTTTTTCCGATTAAAATATACCCCATAAAGGTACGTTTTTCGGAACGGTTTTCGCGGGCGAAATACAGCTTTGGGTCCGCCGAATCTGAATCCGAAATCGGATATCGAAAAAAGTGACGAGAACTCGGTCAAATTGCGAGCAGAAGCGAGCAAAGCGATTAAAATGATTCTGCCGTGGACGAGAGAAGGCTCAAGAATTGACGTGAAGGGTTCGATGTCACAACATTGCGAGGCGAGCAGGTATGCCTACATAGGTACCTACCTTGCGAGCGAAGCGAGAGCCATTTCAAATAATAAATACGGACTTTGTCCTACACATATACAGGTATACCTTGCGAGCGAAGCGAGCAACATCCCCGAATAAACTTTTCGTGGTTCCACGTAGTTTTATAAGATTTAATTTGTTTGTGAGAATTCCCAACTGAAAGAAACGTCTGCCAAGTTGGGTGGGCAGTATAACTTCCTCAAGCGAGCGAAGCGAGCAGCATCCCCTACAGAAGTTAAGCCTACCCTTAGAGATCTACCGTTTGCGAGCGAAGCGAGCAGCATCCCCTACAGAAGTTAAACCTACCCTTAGAGATCTACCGTTTGCGAGCGAACCGAGCAACATCCCCTAAATGCCATACTTTGCGAGCGAAGCGAGCAACATTTTCTACATGCCAGACTTTGCGAGCGAAGCGAGCAACATATCCTACATGCCAGACTTTGCGAGCGAAGCGAGCAATATTCCCTACATGCCACACGTTGCGAGCGAAGCGAGCAACTTAATGGGGGGTCCGGGGGGCTTGCCCCCCGGCTGGACGTGGAGGCGAGCGTAGCGAGCCGGAGCGGCTAGTTATTAATAAGAATGAAACTCCGTCTGTCTGTCTGTCTGTCGCTCTGTCGTGTCTATGCACGGCCAAACGGCTGAGTGGGCCGGATCTACGAGTGGGGGGATCTTTTTGGGATTTTCCGATAGGGTGTATAAGCGAATTTAAAATTTTCTAATCCCACCCGAACCATGGGCCGTAGGGCGGGAGGGGGGTCGAAGTAAGAATTAATGTGCGCTTTTTGGACTTCCCCGCTTCCCCTACCCCTCTAAATGGCCGTTGACGATTCCGGAAAAATACGGGTTTCGTAGGTTTTCCTACGAGGAAGATGACGGCGCGATCGGATCGCGAAAAAAGTATCGGAAAATGCGTTAAAAAAATGCGAGAGTACGGACCCGTTTTCTCGAAAAGTCCGCCGAAAAACTTGTTTTTTTCCGATTAAAATATACCCCATAAAGGTACGTTTTTCGGAACGGTTTTCGCGGGCGAAATACAGCTTTGATCCCGCCGAATCTGAATCCGAAGTCGGATATCGAAAAAAGTGACGGAAAGTAGGTCAAATTGGGAGGGGAATTGCGAGGGAAGCGTTTAACATCAGAAATTAATCGACCACGGGCTGCCGTTACACAACGTTGCTTACCTGAAGGGACCCTCACAGGGGGGTTCCCATTTGCACTTCTACGCAATACCTTGCGAGCGAAGCGAGAGCCATTTCAAATAATAAATACGGACTTTGTCCTACACATATACAGGTATACCTTGCGAGCGAAGCGAGCAACATCCCCGAATAAACTTTTCGTGGTTCCACGTAGTTTCTAAGATTTAATTTGTTTGTAAGAATTCCCAACTGAAAAAAACGTCTGCCAAGTTGGGTGGGCAGTACAACATTCCCTAATAAACTTTTCGTGGTTCCACGTAGTTTTATAAGAATTATGGGCCGTAGGGCGGGAGGGGGGTCGAAATAATAATTAATGTGCGCTTTTTGGACTTCCCCGCTTCCCCTACCCCTCTAAACGGCCGTTGACAATTCCGGAAAAATACGGGTTTCGTAGGTTTTCCTACGAGGAAGACGACGGCGCGATCGGATCGCGAAAAAAGTATCGGGAAATGCGTTTAAAAAATGCGAGAGTACGGACCCGTTTTCTCGAAAAGTCCGCCGAAAAACTTGGTTTTTTCCGATTAAAATATAACCCATAAAGGTACGTTTTTCGGAACGGTTTTCGCGGGCGAAATACAGCTTTGGGTCCGCCGAATCTGAATCCGAAATCGGATATCGTAAAAAGTGACGGGCAGTCGGTCAAATCACGAGCGGAAGCGAGAAGAAGCGTTTAACATCAGAAATTAATTTTGCCGTGTTCGCGAGAAGGCTCTACGAAGACGTCAAGGGGTTTGTCAGGTATTTCACAATGTTACCTGCAGGCCTATTTCAAAAGAATAAATACGGGTTTTTTCCTACCTATATACAGGTATACCTTGCGAGCGAAGCGAGCAACATCCCCGAATAATCTTTTTGTGGTTCCACGTAGTTTTATAAGATTTAATTTGTTTGTAAGAATTTCCAACAGAAAAAAACGTCTGCCAAGTTGGGTGGGCAGTATAACTCCCTCAAGCGAGCGAAGCGAGCAGCATCCCCTACAGAAGTTAAACCTACCCTTAGAGATCTACCGTTTGCGAGCGAAGCGAGCAACATCCCCTACACACGTTAAACTTACCCTTAGGGATCTACCGTTTGCGAGCAAAGCGAGCAACATGCCCTACATGCCACACTTTGCGAGCGAAGCGAGAGCCATGTCAACAGAATAAATTCGGATTTTTTCCTACAAATATACAGCAATACCTTGCGAGCGAAGCGAGCAACATCCCCGAATAAACTTTTTGTGGTTCCACGTAGTTTCATAAGATTTAATTTGTTTGTAAGAATTTCCAACAGAAAAAAACGTCTGCCAAGTTGGGTGGGCAGTATAACTTCCTCAAGCGAGCGAAGCAAGCAACATTCCCTACATGCCACACTTTGCGAGCGAAGAGAGCAATATTCCCTACATGCCACACTTTGTGAGCGAAGCGAGCAATTGAATGGGGGGTCCGGGGGGCTTGCCCCCCGGCTGGACGTGGAGGCGAGCGTAGCGAGCCGGAGCAGCTAGTTATTAATAAGAATGAAACTCCGTCTGTCTGTCTGTCTGTCTGTCGTGTCTATGCACGGCCAAACGGCTGAGTGGGGGGAGTCTACGAGTGGGGGGATCTTTTTGGGATTTTCCGATAGGGTGTATAAGCGAATTTAAAATTTTCTAATCCCACCCGAACCATGGGCCGTAGGGCGGGAGGGGGGTCGAAGTAAGAATTAATGTGCGCTTTTTGGACTTCCCCGCTTCCCCTACCCCTCTAAACGGCCGTTGACAATTCCGGAAAAATACGGGTTTCGTAGGTTTTCCTACGAGGAAGACGACGGCGCGATCGGATCGCGAAAAAAGTATCGGGAAATGCGTTAAAAAAATGCGAGAGTACGGACCCGTTTTCTCGAAAAGTCCGCCGAAAAACTTGGTTTTTTCCGATTAAAATATACCCCATAAAGGTACGTATTTCGGAACGGTTTTCGCGGGCGAAATACAGCTTTGATCCCGCCGAATCTGAATCCGAAGTCGGATATCGAAAAAAGTGACGGAAAGTAGGTCAAATTGGGAGGGGATTGCGAGGGAAGCGTTTAACATCAGAAATTAATCGACCACGGGCCGCCGTTACACAACGTTGCTTACCTGAAGGGACCCTCACAGGGGGGTTCCCATTTGCACTTCTACGCAATACCTTGCGAGCGAAGCGAGAGCCATTTCAAATAATAAATACGGACTTTGTCCTACACATATACAGGTATACCTTGCGAGCGAAGCGAGCAACATCCCCGAATAAACTTTTCGTGGTTCCACGTAGTTTCTAAGATTTAATTTGTTTGTAAGAATTCCCAACTGAAAAAAACGTCTGCCAAGTTGGGTGGGCAGTACAACATTCCCTAATAAACTTTTCGTGGTTCCACGTAGTTTTATAAGAATTAATTTGTTTGTAAGAATTTCCAACAGAAAAAAACGTCTGCCAAGTTGGGTGGGCAGTATAACTTCTTCAAGCGAGCGAAGCGAGCAGCATCCCCTACAGAATAAATACGGACTTGCGAGCGAAGCGAGCAACATCCCCTAATAAACTTTTCGTGGTTCCACGTAGTTTTATAAGATTTAATTTGTAAGTAAGAATTCCCCAACAGAAAAAAACGTCTGCCAAGTTGGGTGGGCAGTATAACTTCCTCAAGCGAGCGTAGCGAGCAGCATCCCCTACAGAAGTTAAACCTACCCTTAGGGATCTACCGTTTGCGAGCAAAGCGAGTAAAATTCCCTACGTGCCACATTTTGCGAGCGAAGCGAGCAGCATCCCCTACAGAAGTTAAACCTACCCATAGAGATCTACCGTTTACGAGCGAACCGAGCAACATCCCCTAAATGCCATACTATGCGAGCGAAGCGAGCAACATTTTCTACATGCCAGACTTTGCGAGCGAAGCGAGCAACATATCCTACATGCCAGACTTTGCGAGCGAAGCGAGCAATATTCCCTACACGCCACACGTTGCGAGCGAAGCGAGCAACTTAATGGGGGGTCCGGGGGGCTTGCCCCCCGGCTGGACGTGGAGGCGAGCGTAGCGAGCCGGAGCGGCTAGTAGTATAGATAAATGATCTGGCTTTCACCGGCGACTGTTTTTTCAATTTTTTTGCAGATGACATAACTACCGTTAATAAGGGTTCATCAAAGGAAGCCCTCCAGGGTAAGATTAATCAGGTTTCCTCATCAGTGTCTAACTGGTGCTCACTAAATGCTCTTCGCCTTAATGAAGAAAAGACCCAAAGTTTATACTTCGATTTGAACGGTCGTTCGTCCGATTCAGTAGATTTGTTGGGCCTTGTAGTTGACAGTAGACCGACATAGGCAAAGCATGTTGAGTCGTTATCTTCAAAACTAGAGCATCCTGCAACTTCATGCTGCGTAGGTTGGCTGGAAAGTTTCACCTGAAGTTCTCAGATCCGTTTATTGTGCTTGTTTCCAAAGCCGGTTGTTGTATTGTGTGCTTCTGTGGGGAAATTCGTCCCACAGCGAAAAAATTTTCAAACTTCAGAAGAAGGCGATCAGAACGATTCGTAACTTGGGCTGGAATGAGAGTTGTCGTGGGCAATTCAAGTATTTGAATTTGATGACGCTTCCAGGTTTATTTGTGAATGCGTGCCTATTATACGTCCGCCAATATATTGACATATTCCAGAAAGGAACCGACCTGCATAACATTCTACGAGGCGTCGTAACGATTTATACATTCCTACTACTCGCTTGACGACCACGATGAGGATAAACCCATCATACATTGGTGAAAGGTTTTTTAACCATCTCCCTTTTTTTAACCTTCGTACGCTTAAATTCCCATCGTCCAAGAATGAAATAAAAAAAATTCTGATTCTTGCGGAATTATACGGCCCGAGTGAAACAATACACCAAAACTAAAAATCTCGGAAACGGCGAGCGCGTGCACGGGCGCATTTTATTCAAATTTTATCATTTAATGATAAACAGGTCAAGGCCATTGTATTTCCGACCGCTACGTTATGATATAATGAAGAAAGTTCTGAGCTTTTCACGTACAACCAATCATTGCTAGGGATAAATAACTCCCTCATTTACCACCCCACAAAAGTCGTTCACCACTCTAGGAAAGCTCTCAATTTATTGAACATGATGCATGTCTCTAATATGAATGCAGCTGTACCGAAAGCATTCATATGTTAGTAATGTGTGTTGGTCATATGTTAGTGTTTGTTTACTAACAAATGATCGAAAGTCTCAAATCACACAGTGAGCATCAGTCAGTTTCAGTCTACATGATCTGAAATTTGGCATGTAGCCTCCGTAGGACTTTTTCTTAACGATGGCTAGGGCCCGAATCAGCTGAGTAGCTCCTAAAGTTAATTCCTATGCTATTTACCCTTCGAAGCTGGTATTTGGCATACAGCCTCCGTAGGACTAATGCTTGGCACAGATTAGGGTAGGGATCAGCTGAGTAGCTCTTAAAGCTAATTTCTAAGCTATTTACCCTATGAAGCTGTTATTTGGCATGTAGCCTCCTTAGAACTTATGCTTGACACAGAATAGGGTCGGTATTGAATCTCTACTTTTTAAAGGGCCCACTCACACGACCTCCGTTCATGCAGGCTACCTAGCAACGTCATAATTACGGATGAGGGAGGTTATTAAAGAACATGCGATCATAAGTGACGGCGTCTCGTGTTGGAAAATTTGGCAAAACAAACGTTAATCATCATTAATGATCTAATTTATGATCTGTGTGTTTGGCCTTGACTTTTTGGTTGAAAAAGGTCGTAATCTTGAATTTTGGTTATATTGTACGCATCTATGTCCTTAATTAAAAATAAAGTTTTTGGAATCAGTGCGGAGCGCCATAATGTTATGCAGTTTTGTTGGTCTTTATTCAAATGGGTCGTCAAGTAAATGTTTTACTAACAACAATTATCGTTGTTGTTAGTAAAACATTTGGTTTTATTCCTTCTACAATTTTTATTTTGTAATTTTTCTAATGGGTGCAATATACAGGGTGTCCCACTAACTACGCCTCCTCCTACCTAACTCTTTTGGTAGGTAGTAGGTACCTAAGCGTTTCGTTGCTTTCGTTATCGAACAAAATTCTACTAGTAACTCCTCTTAATTGTCTGTGTAGAATTAAAATATAAAGTTTTTGAGCACGTGCACATGCGCAAACCACGCGCAATAAACACTAATCTTTTTTTTTTTTTTTTTTTTTAATGCTATTCCCTTTTTTGTAGTTACCGATTCTACGCACCACTTTATGAAGATATTACCCAACACTTGTATTTTAGAGTGCACGAAAAATTGCACAAATACTCGCGATATTGCGTAACGGAAAATGCCAATTAGTTAACGAAATACTAATCAAGCAAAAAAAACCTTTTTCAAGCAAAATAATTGAACAAAGGAGTGTAACATTTTTTCTCTCTCTCTCTCTCTCTCTCTCTCTCTCTCTCTCTCTCTTTTGAACATAATAATTATAATCTGTAGAACAATGAAATCCTCAAAGTACGACTGCTTTTCATTGTTAGCTGGGAAGCACTTAAACCACAACCTTTCGAATCTAACAATCTTAAATTATTTATTGGTTAATTCATAGAGTGTTGGTATTGGATACTTTAAATATAAAACTCGCACACAAAAAAGTAAATATTAATTATAGATATTGTTGTTTGTATCAAAATGTTATTAATAGCATTTGATTTTTGGATGTTTGTCTTTGCTGAATCCATAATCATCATTTTCACATTCAAAGGTTGAGAATTCCTCATTTCGAATTTCTCGGTCGATGATCTGGTAAACAATACAAACAACTTCTACCTCGATGTTGTCTTCATTTATAATAATTTGGAGAACGTTTTCACATGATCGCTCTCAGCAATTTATGCACGGAGTAGAACAGTGAAAATCTGTTTTCTCGCAGCTGCAGGCCTTGACACTTTTTACATTTTCAAGTAATGGATCGAAGCAATCCACCAAAGGCGGCGTTTGCGTATAATCCTCCTGATTTACTATTTATTTGTGCAAGTAGTGGATGTGACACAACATTGGCCAATTCAGAAATTCAGAAGCTCCTCCTGACTGAATTGGGCAAGTACGAGAGAAAGTTTTTGTAGGTTTGTGATTTAAATAATGAACATTTAAATGACATTCGTTGTCGGCTAACCTAGAACTCAGCAACCAAAAGTAAAATCAACCTTCTCAGTTTGCTCCCTCACAAGATGCAGCCTACTATTACAGATTACGAACATACAATCAATTTCAAATTTGAATAGACTGATAAAAAATCCCTTTGGATAGGGGCTGGTTGAATGAGAGCAATGAGAGGCAAGGACACCCCCAATCAAACACACCTCAAATGCAGCACCAGATAGATTGCTTCAATCCATTTCTTGCCAGTGTATAAAAAGGTGTGACAAGACCTGCAGCTACGAAAAAGTAGGGTTGCAAAGCTCTACTCTCAGCGAAAATTTCTGGGGGCAACAATAATCATGTGAAAATATTCCTGAAATTATTACCAGGAGATCATTCAAAATGAGGAACTATTCCCACCTTTGAAATTGAAAATGATAATTATGGATTCCGGAAAGACACACATCTAAAAATAATTAAGTGCTAATAATAAAATTTTAATATAATCAACAATATTTACAACCCAATCCCAATTTTTTGTGTGTGAGTTTTATATTTCAAAATCAGATACCAACACTCCATGAATAAACCAATAATTTGATAATTTATCATTTAAAAGATTAAATTTTGATTAGTGCTTACCTGCTAACAATTTAAAAAAATCGTAGTTTAAGACTTTTATTGTTCTACGGGTTATACGTTTACAAGGGGGGGGGGGGGGGGGGTATAGTATTGAGCAAATCAACTAATGAATATCATCTTGTTGTTCTGCTTAAAAAACACAACAAAATCAGGCGTCACGCTTATGTATTTTGCTAAATAAATAAATTATTTTGAAACACCAATTTTGCACGAATTTTTGCAAAATTCGGTGCAATCAAAAATTCAAGTTTTGGGTAATGTCTTCATGAAAGTGCAAGGAGAATCTGAAACTGCAATAAAATATTAAAAAAGAGATTTTGGATTTTTAGCTTTTCTTGCGGTTTTTATCGATTTTATTGCAAAATTTTAATGAAATTTAGTAAAATTTTCAGCCGAATTGTGTACATAAATTTCTTAATGTTCTATTTTAGAATTTATAAACTTTATTTGAGTAATATTCTGCAAAAAATTATAAATTTAACGATTTTTAGCCGTTTTTAGCTATTTTAGTAATTTTTCAGCACATTATTTTTTAAATTTAACCAATTTAATATGCTAAAAAAAGGGCTGGCTAGCAAACTCATCCTTCCGTCTGGAAAGCTTGATTTTTTGGTGCAAGAACGGAATTTTTATATCAATCCAGAGGAGAGTTTTCGTCTGGAATGACTTTTTTTCGCAACCGAAAGCAATGAAACGCAGAGGCCCACTTTCACCAACAACTTGAACCAGTCTCCGACTGCCGTGATAACAATGATATCAAACAACATAGTTCCGTATGAACAGATGGTTGTTTGATTCACTGTTAAAGTCGATTCACAGTTTTGATTTATAATGAATTCACGGATTCACACAATTTAGCACTTGGATTTATATTTCATTCCTCGAATGTCCCTCGAAGATACCCAAGGAAGATCCGACGGCGGATTCCGCACTTCGAGGAATTCGTCAACATCGAGTTTCGGTGTAAATTTCGACTCGCGAATCCGCCAGTTCTGAAAATCCTTGAACTCACCGTCTCTCACCTGGAGTTCTGGAGTCGGACAGGCAAGATTGACATGGTTTATTACTATCAAATTGATGAATTTTAATACGAAAGTGAAATAGGGTGATAAGAAAGTAACGCATAATAGATGAAGAAGCACGTTTTATTAGGAAGATGAATAGCAATCCCTTGTAGAGTAGGTCATGACATCAGCTGATTTATTGTCCCGGTGTTAAAGTTGTCCAACTTCTTAGAGAATTTTATTGGACAATTTCCCTAAACTCCGTTGAGGAATCTCCATTATTCCAAACCCGACATAAACGAGTTTTGGGTTGGTGAAAGACGCCAAGGTTTGATCCTCTAGATTATTTTTATTGGAGTTTGGCCAATCTCCGTTAAATTACTTTTTGGTAACAGAGGGCCTAAGAGAGTTAAGCAGAAAAAGGCGTAGGACCCCACCCCGAATACCCTGTACATTGCACTCATAGAAAAATTACAAAAACATGCAGATACATCCGTACATGGATATGTCTTATTTTTCCTTCTGTGAAATATGTGTTTTGTGTCTCAAGTTAAAACTGTCTTAAATAAATTAGCTCAGTCAGCTGATCAGAAAAGACCCAATCAATCCGATCGTCTCTTAGTGTTCCAGAGAGTCTCCATTTCCAATTTCAACTTCTTAGGATGAACAGGAGAGAATTTAGCTTACTCAGCCGATTAGGAATGAGCCAATCATTTCAATCGTCTCCTAATGTCCGAGGGAGTTTCCCTACCGAAACTCAACTCCCTAGAAGGAACAAAAAAGCTTTTAGCTCACTCAGCTGATTAGGAAAGAGCCAATAATAACAATCGTCTCTTAGTGTCCCTGAGAGTATCCCTATCGAATTTCAACTTCCCAGAGGTAGCAAAAGAAAGTTTAGCTAACTCAGCTGACTGGGAAAGAGCCAATAATTTCAATCGTCTCTTAATTTCAACTTCAGAGATTAAGTACGATAGAAATCACCAGCTTTAGGAGCCCATCAGGTGATCAGAGTTCTATGCATCGTCTAGTACCTACTGCTTACAAGTGCCTACTACTCAATGGTATAGCTTCCATGTACCTAGTGCCTTCTTTTCACATTATTAGTTCATTATGGTTATTAAGCAATAATAGTTTGTAACTTAGCGTAATAAATCAGCTTTCCTTGATAATACAGTGGCTTAGGGATCATGAGATGGTGTGATAAAATTAGAGCATTCCAAAAAGTGGAAAACGATTTTCCTGCTATGAGAACTAAGGGAGTTACACTTCGCTAGTAACGAATTGGTTGTACGTAAAAATCAATGAAAATCATAAGAAAATCGAATGTCATTTTGGCTGGATCCGTTTGAGTTGTCGATCTCATCTTTTCGCTTCGGCAAAGTTGCTGCTTATTCAGTGTATGAAAAAACGCTTGCATACGAGTCTGCAACACATTGGGACATTTTATGTCTTTAGTTGCAGACTCGTATGCAAGCTCTAAGAGCCACTCAGCTGATCCGGACCCCGGGCATCGTCAAGTAAATGTCCTAAAGAGGCTACATACGAAATTACAGCTTCCTAGAGTGTAAAGCATAGAAATTAGCTTTAAGAGCCACTCATCTGATCCGGACCCTGGGAATCGTTAAGTAAATATCCTAAAGAGGCTACATACGAAATTACAGCTTCCTAGAGTGTAAAGCATAGAAATTAGCTTTAAGAGCCACTCATCTGATCCGGACCCCGGGCATCGTCAAGTAAATGACCTAAAGAGGCTACATACGAAATTACAGCTTCCTATAGTGTAAAGTATAGAAATTACCAATTAAAATGATTTAACCACCGCTTCACAAATCAAACCGTTCTCGCAATATTCGGATCACCTGCTATGAATCACATCATCGAAACACCAGCTCAATGAAATCATCAGAAATTAACAAGCGGTTGCAATCGTGTTCACAATATCAATTATTGAAAATGATCACCTGTGTGCAAACAATTATTCATATAACCATGCTCATAACTCAGCTTGTTGGCCACGCACTTCGCAGTAGTTAACATAATATGGTTGGATAAATCGAGAGCTTTCGAACGAATGGTCAACGAATTTTGTGGGATGAAAAACGATGAAGTACCATTTCCCTATCAACGACTCGGTTGTAAGCTGAAATCATCAGAATATTTGGTAACAAATTTGGTAACGGTTTTCGAGTTATGTGCCAGAGCAAAGACATAAAATGTCAAAATTCAGAAACTCGTTAACGAGTTCCACTATCCGCTTTACAAGCAGATACCATGTTACATGGATATTTATGTCTTTGATTGGGGATTTCATAACGGTTGTCCTCGACTATTGTCAAGAGGATGAAAATGTTTCCTAAGGATTGGAGTAAATGATGCTATTGGTTTACGTTAAGAATATTGTAACCGGCTTATTAAAATTGTTTATAGTCCAATCAACTTAGTTTTGGAATGTAGCCAGGTACGTAAGGAGGAGGAAATTGGTAGCTTGAGATGTGAACATTTATCACATAAACCAAGTTCTTTCCAACGAGTGGCGAACGATTTGTTCCATTCCCCTAGCAACGGCTGGGTTGTACGTGAAAAACACTGAAATTGTGACACAAATTTTGCGCGACGGAAATTTTTGGTTGACCCCCCAGAGCAAAGACATATCCATGACAAAACAGATTCAAGCAATTCAATGGAATTTCTGACTGAGTATATACCTTCCATTCCCTGAAGAAAGTGTCGCTGTTCTGTAGGAGACAGTGTTTTCGAAATCAAGCATTTTAATTTCTCCCTTGATGGGAAAAACAAAAGATCATGGATATGTCTAGTACCTACTGCTTACCAGTTGGTACCTACTACTCAATTGTATACCAACCATGTAGTGCCTTCTTTTCACAAGATTATTCCATTATGGTTACAAAACAATATTAGTTTTTAACTTAGAGTAATAAATCAGCATTCCTTGACACTACAATGCCTTAGAGGTCATGAAATGTCGTGGTAAAATGAGAGCATTCCAAAAAGTGGCGAACGATTTTCCTACTATGAAAACTATGGGAGTTACTCTTCCCTAGTAACGCCTTGGTTTTGGTTGTACGTGAAAATCAATAGAAAATGTGCCGGTCGGGAAAAAAAGTGTCGGTCGGGAAAAAAAAGTGTCGCGAAAAATTCCTTGACCCCCAACCAAAAGACATATCCATGTCAAAAAAAATCGAATAAAAAAAATCCGTACGTCCCCCTTCCGCGCCTTTTCTAAGAAAATACTGGACCAAACTATATGAAACTTGTTTTAAAAATCACATATTTGAGGTCTGGATGGTCCAAGAAGCTCGGCATCAATTTTTATCAATCCCAAAGAATCGATTAAAACCACCCGCAACGCTGTACGTTGAATAGTTCGCTTTCCCTAAGGGCTTGAACAACGAGAAAAAAAACCTTTGATTTTCTAAGCGCGAGAAGATAGAGAAATCACGCGCTGCTAGCAGATCTATTGATTGGACGATCAAGCTTTAAATTCCATCAAAGATCGCTAGATGGTGATGTTGGAATACATAAATAATATTGCCTTGTAAATATCAGCTGATATAATGCCAATATTGGAATTATCAGGTGATATAGTTACAATGGAATTTATTATGACGTTGCAAAATCGGGTTTATTAGTATAATTGTCCGTGCGATGTACCTACTAATGAAATATTGGTACCTAAATCCTAAATGCTAAATTTCATCTCTTAACTTAAATTGCTCGAAAGTCTACCTATAGGTAGCGGAAGCATTGTTTTCACTTTCGAGAGATTTAAAAGTTGTGGTCTCCACTAAAATCAAACGGCTGTTGCTTTTTTGCAGTGGTAAAATTTCCAATCGCATTTTACGTTTTAGACTATTCTGTACAACTTTCGTTCCGTGTCTTTCTCTCTCTATCTGTGTGTGTATGTCCACAAATCCTTATAACAAGCATTATTTCCACAATATTCAACCAGTGCTAATGAAATTTTCATGGTATGTGCGGGTTAGGGTGTAAATGGTCCACTATTAATGCCATACTTCTCAAATCATTACTCCATTTTGCGTATGTTCAAACGTAAATTCCTTCAAGCATCATTTTTTACGCCCTAGTTGTCCAATCCCGCTCTAATTTGGTGCATAGTTGGGGGACAATGGTTTAATTATTCCATGTTGATTTCAACCTGATTGCATCATTATTAGCTTCTGCGCATGCGCGAAAGTGTAATCCGAGGAATAAGGTCAAGTTTTCATCATATTTTGTTTACATTTTCTGGAAATTTGTGGGTTAGGCTGTTGATTGTTCCCTACCAATATCATTTTTCTCAAACCATTACTCCATTCGGCGCATGCACTAACGTAAATTACTTCAAGCATTCTTTTCCCGTTATTTTAAACATCTTTACTGTGAAGCGTAAAACTGTGGGGTCTTGGAACTGTAAAAGTGTGAACCCTTCTCAAAGGCAAGATGGGCCATGTTCTGATCATAAATATTACGTACGGGGTTTAATAATTGTAGACCAATGATCTGCGTAGAAGGGCTTTCCAACACAGAAATAATAAACCATTGTGAAATAATTTGCAGCGTTTTGTTTTCGATTAGTTAGGTACCAATCCACTCGCAAGTTGTTGACTTGGCTTAATCACGACCTACAGTTGTTTCGTCACAGGCGGGATTTCTGATACACCAACATCACCCAATAACAATGATCGCACGCAACGATCTAGGGAAAACCGTCGCTCGTGGACATTAAGCAAATGCGGGAAGTTTAGAAAATAAGCTGCACAGTTTTTGGCGGCACACGGTACCAAATGGTGGAACCATAGCGTCACCACCAATTAAAAGTATTCAGTCATGCAACATGACTAAAAGGGCGAATTTTCAAAGAAAATTTGTGGATAACATTAAATTAGGCACTTAAATTAGGATCATTGAGGCCAACCATGTCCTGAATAAAACTTAGGGGACAGCCGTTTGACAAGATCGCAAAGAAAATTTTAGAACACGCTGCCGAACTGAAAAATGTGGTCAATTATGGGCGGTTTTCACCTAAAAATCGAAGTTTCTCGCATTTAAATGAATCTTGGAGATCTGGGAGTGGTGGCGATCGACTCAGCGACGAAAAATACTTCGACTGTGACACCTCACATGCAATTTTGCACAAAAAAAAAAAAAAAAAAAAAAAAAAAAAAAAAAAAAAAAACGATTTTTTATCAATTTATAGGCCACTAAACTGTAAATTTGAGCCTGAAATTCAAGGGCGATCGGGCTGGCCCTGATGATGACCTTACCGCGGAAATCGATCTAACATTATAACTCATTATTTTCGTAGAATTATAAAACTCTTGTTTAACATTGGTTTTTTATTCAATTGATTACCAATATGGTCTTGAGTTGCGACCATGAATTCTACTCTAAGTGACCTGTCCAAGGGTGGAAGGGTGCAGGTGTACGTTGAAATTGTCTAAAGCACTGAGAAGTAGATCGTCAGGTGTTAATACGGCCCATATCACATAAGAGGTAATGACCATGACCGTAATTACAGAAAAAAATAATGATTACGATTCTAACAAGAAAAACTAAGGTTACAGCAGTACCTAATCACAGGAAAAACAAGATTACGACTGTAACCGCAAGAAAAATCATGATTAGGTATGACTGTAATTACACGTGAAAATCTGAAGTAAAGGGCTTATTAATTATGTATATGTCATTTCAGACGATAACTTTCCTTAGGATTCAGATAGCAATTCGGTTGTTGCGCCAGAAAGAACCTATACAAATGAAAGGATGAGTTCATTGGCCATCACTTTTTGAGAACAATAAATGGTCAAATTTCAAAATATGTGCCAAAAAAATCACTAAAAATGGGTAAAAACTTCTAAAATTTTTAACTGTCTCTTCAACATCAAAATTTTAGTCAAAAGAAATTTATCAAAACAATGAACTAGAACATTAAAAATGTATGCACATTATGATGCTGATCATTTGACTTCACCTCCAATAATATTAACTAAAAAATCGATCGATTACGAAAAGTCGAAAATCCAAAATGTTTTTTTAGATATCGAAATGTTATTTAGAACGAGTTTGTTTGCCATTAAATTGGTGGTTAACGATTTCATTGCCCTCGAATTGCTCAAATTTCAAAACAATATAACATGATATAGTACGATAATTTACGAAAATTCAGTCGTATGATTATTTTTCATGTATGGAACTTTTTTGCCATTCTTAGTGATTGTTTTTAGCACTTTTTTAGAAATTTAACCAATTTAATGTTCTCAAAAAATGCTGGACATCGAACTCATCCTTTCTTTTGGAAATCTTTCGTCTGGAAGGACACACACACTGTGTGCAGGACACATGTACACGGTGTGTGTATTTGTCCTGTGTGTGCGTTCGTGTGTGTGTGACGTGTGTGTACGTGTGTGTATTCGTATGTGTGCCCCCCCCCCCCCCCCCCCCCCCCCCCCGATGCAGGCCCCCACCCGCCAGGACTTTCAGTTTGTTACTCAGGGCACCTCCCTCTACGTTTGTGCCAATTTTGGCTTCTACCCTAATTTTTTTTAACCTCATGCTCTTTTTTCGTCTTCCTTGTCTGGACTATTAGCGAGGTCCCTGCGAGGACATTACCTACTATTGGAGAAGGTACCTACCTACCTCACAAAGTTCATTTAATTTGTATGAATGATGTTTATTTTCATTTAATTTTTCAATTAGCAAAGAGGAAAAGATGTATAGCAACCATGTTTAATTTACTTAATTTATCATGACGACACCATTGAATCAACCTACCTGTAATTTATTGAATCTTGATCAGCTGTGCCTATGTACCTACCCATCTTCCTACTTACATAAATCAACATATAACTCAATCTTGATCTCCAAGTTGCATTGTGCTCCCTAAATCCTATTTCGCAATAAAATATTTAATATAAGTTTTCTACAGGTACTCCACAGTGTGGAACCCATAATACCAATGACATATCACCCAGATTGAAAGAGATTAGACAGTTAGCCTATAAACTCCATATAAACTCTATAAGTAAGCCTATAAACTCCATATCATCACAAAGTTGATTATGACAGCCTGAACGTGAGGCGCGGCCTCTTGGACCTGACATGAGGAGCCGGGATTCCGGGTTCCTTCATAAGTTGTGGTCTTGGGGAAGGTGGATGCTCCGGAGATTCAATCTAAAATAAATCTCCTTGGGCTCGTGATCGGGTAATCTGTTAAGGATTCCATTCTCCCCCACCAACTACTTATATAATCGCCTGTTGTCTAGATTGCCGCGAGTAATGCACTGTGCCATTTAGGAGTGCTCAAATATAGATAATATTTTCTCCAGTCAGTGTCAGTGGTTAAAACTAAAATTGCACGCAGCATGATAGTTTTAATGTTAATTGAAATAACTGCTTTATTTTATTGGACCTGTTTATTTTTCCTATTTGTATCCCCCCCCCCCCTCCCCAATTATTGTATACTACCTTTGTATTGGGCTTAATATGGGATATTAATTAATAAATACCATCAATGAGCAATATGTGGAATTTATTGATTTGTTAACAGGTGCTGCGATGGTTTTCATAAGTGGAAACCTAATAAGTTGGCCAGCAGCAGTTCTGCCTAAAATCAGAGATGGAACAGCCGGCTATTCACTCACTCCAGACGAACAAACATGGATGGTATCTATACTATTTGTGGGAGCTGTATCCAGTCCCATTCCTTGCAGCTTCATTATGGATAAGATCGGTAGGAAGAACATTCTCATGCTTGCGACCTTCATGGGCATTATCACGTGGCTTATACTAATTTTTTCCACAACCATCATACCCATTTATATCGCAAGAATTCTCAGCGGTTGTTATTGTGGTATAGAATACACGGTTGTTTCGAATTTCATAGCCGAAAGTGTGGACCCGGACATTCGAGGAAGACTCGGTACTCTGATGACTATCATGTATTCATGTGGCGCTTTCTTCGTGAGTCTGATTTCATTCTGCAGTTATCAACTCATCACTATAATTTGTTTAGTGAATGTAGTTTTACTTTTTCTATGCTTTCTATTCTTACCAGAAACTCCCTATTTTTACTTAATGCACAATAAACGAAAGGAAGCGGAACAAAGCGTTAGATGGCTCAAAGGTTCCTGCAGCCCGGATGAGTTAAACCGAATTGAAGATGCCATCAAAGAACAAATGCAAAATTCAGGATCATACTTGGATATCTTCAAAAACCCAGTCAATCTAAAGTGTTTTCTGATGGTTGAAGTTTTGAAGTTTGTAGCAGCAGGTTCAAGTGATGTTTTTTTGATGACTTATGCACCTCTAATCGTTCCAAATGCTTGGATTACATCTCAGCAGAGCTATATCGTTCTTTGCGTTGTATGGGTGGGCTCAGCGTTAGTTGCTTCTCTGTATATGGATCGCTACAATCGAAGATCAGTAATGACTGTGTCTTGTGTAGGATCAGCTCTGGGGCTCTCAGTAACAGCTGTTTGGTACTTCTTGAGAGATTCAACCACAATTGACGTCACACTAACCAACTGGTTACCATTAATTTTGATGATTTGCATTGGGGCATTTGAAACTATTGGACTTTTCAACATTCCAAACATTTACAAGGGAGAGGTTTTTGCCATAAATATTAAAAGCAAAGCTTGCGCTTTGTCTTGTGTAACGGCTTGTTTCTTTGAAGGGCTTAACAACTATACATTTTTCCCAATCAACGATAACATCGGGTATTATTTCAATTTTGTGAAAAGCGCCGTCACAGCCTTGATAGGACTTGTATTTACCATGTTTTTCATGATAGAAACCAAAGGTAAGACATTGGAAGATATACAAGACTTGATGAACAACAGATATGTGAAGGATAAAAGTAACGCTCCTCCTAGAGAGGTTGAAAGATTGCACTCTATTTACAATGACATGGGGTCAGTGGTAGACAAGACTACCAACGAAACAAATCATGAGTGATTCCACAATTATTCATAAACATGACTAATAATGTGTGACAAACATTTAGAAAGCGGAATATTCCTGTTTTGACTCCCTTCTTTTTTTCGATAGTATGAATGTCCTCAAGATTTTTACTATCAGAATTACCTAGAGCTGCCTTGAATTCGTGCAGAACGTTTGGAATAAAAAGTGACCTTCAAACAAAATTACCTTAAGTTTCTGGCATTTAATGCTTTCTGAGTGATATTACTGACCTGTTTTCGCGTCCTTTAATTTGTTTAAAACAGAATTTCGGCCTATAAGAATAAGGCCAAAAAAGGATTACAAAATCAAATCTAAGGCTCAACAGTTTAATGAGAAGGTCCCGTTCAATTGCCCCGAAACTTGCTGTTTTACCACCTGTTTTGTGACGTTTGTCGTAGCCATCAAACCTCACCTGTCCTGTAGTCCTCGCAAAAGCTCCCAAATTCTAGAAAGCGGATCCGTAGCTTACCCCACGAGTTCGATAGATAGATAATACTTAATTTTTCATTTAGGGCTGACACCACGAGTACGAATTATCGGGATTCTACTGTGCCTACTGTATTTTTTATTATTAAATCACATTGTTCATGATTTACCAATAAATTATCCGGTTAGATTTTGCGGTATTTTTGTCAGTTCAAATACAATATCAATCCAGTAGGTAAAACTATGATCTGTTCAAATCGATTTTTTAGAAACTGTTTTAGAACACGCTTTAATAGATGATAGGTATTAAATAATTTATGATAATTATTTTTATATGAGACGCCTGCCTACCTACGTAATACTTATTTCTAGTTCCCACTATTATCATATTGTGATATTATGATACAAGAACGAAAAATCTCTATCATTGAATATAATATAATTATAATAATATATTGCTGACGAAGTCATAGTTACGAGACCCTCTCGAACGATCAAGTTTGTCCCCCACCCTGGAACTACTTGGAACTGTTCCCTACAAGAAGAACTGTGAGTTCTTCAATTCCGTTCAACTCGGAGCAGCTCATGAGACACAAATGAAAAGTCACATTTACGTTTCTAAACTGTTATGTGATCGTGTTATGAGACCACGAAACTATACACTTCATTCTAATCTACATATCCAACTAATCTGCATTCTTACTAAGGGATTGACTACTTGATGTTATGTATTTTTGAGATGCGAGCTTGCGAGCATCCAGACCACCAAACTATACACTTCATTCTAACCTACATGTCCACTAAACAGGTTGAACGGAATTGAAGAACTCACAGTTCTTCTTGTAGGGAACGGTTCCAAGTAGTTTCCGGGGTGGGGGACAAACTTGATCGTTCGAGAGAGTCTCGTGTCATAGTTGCGTTCATGCAATTGCGAACAGGTTTACATTCATGGTCATGTGACGCTAATAATACTCGTAGTGATGCACTTCGTCATAAAGAATTTTGTTTTGTTGAGAATTCAATTACTAACAAGTGGCCAAACAGGGGAAGTTATTTTTCGTATGTATCAAGTTTAAATAAATATGTCCATTGATTCGGAATATGTAATTTTCAAAATTAAAAACACCCTCACTTATCCAGGTTTAATATAAGATTTTGATTATATTTAGTGTTGAACTACCGTCACCCGCCCATGAGAATAAAACATTCCTTGTAGGTACTCAATGTATATATTTATGCTAGTGTTTATTCCAATATATTTATTTTATGTCTATATCTATTCTGTTCATTTGTGTATATATTTATTTCAATGTATGTTCTTATTTATTTTAAATTAATAATAGATTTATTTCTTTGCTTTTCAAATGTATTTACTCATTTGTTATTCTAATAAACTCTGCAATAACATATGTGTTAATTAATTCCATTATATTAAGAGAATCGAAAAACGTAAACGAATTTAAACAAAGGGAGTTTTTTTTTTTTAAATAAAACTCGTTAGCCGTTAGCTTTGCATACTTTCCTATTTAATCTATCAGTTCTAAATACAGCCTCACTGCTAGTGCAGGAGCTGAGAGAAGTTCTGTTCGCCAAAATAGAGGCACGTTTTCGAACAAAATTTGTTTCTTGGTCAATTACAAAGGTTCATTATTGAAAATGATAAATGAAAATGTTTACGAGGAACTTTCGTTAAGTAATAAGCTCTACAATCGATCCCTGGAGTTTGTACAAACTGAAGTTTTTCTTGCATACCTACTCGTATTTCAATCAATTCTAAATACAGCTTCACTTCACTACGTTTGGCTATTGGCTGCGAGCGACTCCCAGCCACAACCTAGTACGGGAGTTAACTCGTATTGACGTCAGACCTGTAGGACCATTGTGCTATTTTTATCGATAGAATAGAATTGAAGACTTAGGTTTATAGCGATGCCATGTCTTGGAGGATTACACAGGATAATTTATACTCGAAAAGCAAAAGTATTTAGTTTATTCACGATTTCTGAAATATACACACGTGGATTTGGCAAGTCAGCTTAAAAATGATGCTGAACTACTTGTTTGTTTGCAGTGAAGAAATTCACATATCACGTGTGAAGTTACTAGAATGGTTCACAAAAGACAGTACTTTTTTCTCGTTATTTTCCGTTGGTTCTATGAATGAAGTTGTGAGGTGTGTTGTAACTGTACAGTGTTGAGGTGAAACTTTAAGGCGTAGCCTTCTACATGGCGAGAGCTGAGGCGGAGGCATGTGAGATGAGAACGTCCGCCGCCTGCTTCGTTTCCAGAAAATATTTCACCTCCTCCAGGAAGTCCTGGGCTACAACCTTCGGGGCTCCTTTCAAGAGGTTCATGTATCTCAAGACCTGGTACCAATCGCCCCTGTCAATCCAATATCTGAAAAGGATAGTCAGAGTTAGATATAAGTGAACCTATATTGCATATACAGGCGAATATACAGAGATCAATATCCATATCCAAAAATTTGAAACTTGGTGAGTGAGTGAGTGAGTGAGTGAGAGAGAGAGAGAGAGAGACACAGAGTGAATGAGTGAGAGAGAGGGAGATAGATATATATATATAAAGAGAGAGAGAGAGTATGTGTGTCATTCCAGATAATTTTTTTTTAATTTTAAGGCGTACTTCAACCAGAAGGGTCATTAGCGGCATTGAACAAGGTTGTTCAAAGGGACACTGCAAGCGGCACGATTCTAAGGGGAGCCATGTTGCATCCCTGACCAAAAAGGAGCGCCAACATGGACCCCACTGGCACATCGGAAGGAGAAAAAACGAGGGTACAGTGATAACCACGGTTTAACCCCTCAAGTGGATAAAAAAAACCTCCAGATGATAACAATCCTTAGGATCGAGATAAAAAATACCGTCCTTTCGAGGGGGGAAAAAAACAATAAATTCAAATGAAATGATGAGCTCTTGAGCACTGAGCAGCACTTTTCGAGCAATCAAATTGGTCACACTTCAAAATTTGTGTTGAAAAATAACTAAAAATGGCAGAAAAACTGTTATAAATCCATAAATTTATATTTTTTGCAGAATATTACTGAAAGGAGTTTGAACTGAAACATTAAAATATTTATGCAGGAAATGATGCTGATAAATGCATCAATTCCATTATTATGTGCTACAAAAATCGATAAAAACGGCAAAAAATGCTTAAAATCTAAAATATTTGTTTCAAAAGCAAATTATTATTTAGATCATGTTTTTCGCCGTGAAATTCATAGTTAATATATATATATTTTTTAAATCAAAATGTTCAAATATCAAAGTAGTTAAGCTTAATTCGATAATATACGAAAATTCGTTCATTCGGTCATGCTGCTGGACAAACTTTTTTGAAGTTATTTATTTGTTCGAGATATCAGTCCAGTCATGCAACAACGGAAGCTACTGTCGATAGAGGGAGTAATTCCCAGATATTATGACATTTTCGTTGTTTACTCTTTTTTTATTCTCAAGATATCTGTATAGGTACAATGAATTCATAGGGACGTTCCTGTAATGCATGCATTACCTACCAAAATGTTTGAAGGCTTTGCAATGAGAGACCAGCGTCTCGCTAGATTTCGTTTAAATGTTAACTAAGGAACAGTGATTTGAGTAGAATAAAGTACAGATATATTGTAACACTAGATATATTGGATGTAGTGTAATGATATTACCTATAATTTATTGGTACAGTTAATGAAAGGACATGTTTCATGAAATAGTATAAATTCAACTACGTTTACTATTTATTGATGCCTATATACTGTAACAACGCTGTTAAATGTTGCGATCCTACATCATCATGTGTTGCGATAGTGTCTAGAATGTTGTTTGGTTCGTTACATAAAATGATGCAGTTTGTTATTATTATTATTTTCTTTTTAATTAACTACATTTGCAAAAAATAATAGTGTTGAACAGCTGGGAATAGGATTTTTAAAGGTTTAATCAATAGCTGTTGAAGATGGTCTACGAGTTAACAGGATCAAGGCTTTGAACAGTCCCGAGGGGATAAAGTTATAATCTCAGAAGTAGAAGATGACTGTCACCAACTGGCCTCAACTTCGCCCTCAAACCACTTCGCCTCACTGAAGCAGTTTTCAATTACCATTCTTAACAAGGAGTGTTAGGCTCGAAAAACAGAACTTATCTTGGAATGAAAGAAAACATAATAAGTGCAAAATATAATAAGAAACATGAAACCATTAAATAAAGCTAATGCTATCAATTTACCATCATAAATCAGGGAGTCAGGGAAAATGATGAAGAATACTATATACATAGTGACTATTATTGATGACCATTACAACTGCCACTAGAAACAAGTAACCATGCACCATATCCTCCATCATCATTCACTATCATTATCTTTTTTTAATTTCATTTTTATTATTATCTTTTTTTAAGGTTTAAGCCACACCTTCAACCAGAAGGGTTATTAGCGGCATATATTCACTATTATTATTATTTGTATAATTTATTTTGATATAAACTTTTCATATTCATCCCTAGTCAATATTTTAAATGCCTTGCGATAGCTTAAAAAAAGTCCTTCAAGATTGGTATTTAAATCGTATTTATTTAAAGTTTGAGCATTTTGTCTCATGTTTGTACAGCCTCTTATTTAACTACGCACAAAGGGAAAAATCCAATTTTCGTTTGATTTGGATGTCATAGGTTTTCCAGGGATTTTGCAGGATAGACTCGGTAAGTCCTGTGACTTTCATCACGACCCATTCATGATGCTCTCTGCGATTGGGAAAATTGAGCTACATTGTATATTTCCATCAGAAGACGAGATTCAAAGTAGGATTAATAATCTGCGGTTAGCTAATGACTTACAATAAGTTAATTATTAAAAGTAAAGTAACGTTTTTATGTCACTAAGTGAAGATTGCTGTGAACATCGGTTTGGAACAACTGGATCGATCACGGGGTGGCGAAACAGCTCGCCTAGACGAACTTCCCAAGATGACCGGTTTGAAGGGGCAAAATATAATATATTGTTCTCCATTGAAGGCCAATTTTTTATTATGATAGTTTCGAAAGCTGGACCTGGAAGAGGAGGGTGCCTTAAGTCAAGTGGTCGTATGTAATCTATACCCATGCAAGGATTCAAGTCAAGATTGAAGAAGTTTCATCTCGCATTATGATTATTTTCCGGATCGTAATGACGAAATCTCTTTGAGGACCTTTGGGACTCGAGTGAAATGGAAGCATCCAAGCAACATAAATACGACTAATATAACCCAGTCAAATTAATCAATGCTGAATAAGTAATAGCTTCTTTTGTGGGGACTATGTTCCCGGTGACTTCAAAAAAAAAAAAAAAAAAAAAAAAAAAAAAAAAAAACAATGGAGGAAGCCCTACACAAAAAGAAATTTCAGTCATAAAGTAATGATTCATATTACCTGTTTGGGTTGCCGGTAAGAATTAGTATTATTATAGTAATATAGCTTTTTTTCCTTATAGGTTGCAATATAGTTATTTTGAGATTACAATAATGCCAGTAGTAAGTGATTATCGTTTTGCTGTTGAAACTTTGTCGGATAAAATGAAACGTGCTGCCACTCTGCATCTGAGGTGGAAGCAAATCCTACCGATAAAAATAAGGCCTTACTTGAAGCTATGGGAGAGAAGGTAGAGCCTTGGTATGAGACTTTCTCGAACGATAAGACCAAGATATCCGCTTACAAAATTAAGAACGGTGTTGAGGAAGATCTCCATTCACAAATAGTGTAATTTGATGCTAATTTACCGGCAATTGGCCGGTTATCACCTACAATAAACTCCCCGTTCAGTTGTTGTTGTTGTTATTGTCCTGCCCAGGCACCCGCTGGTTGCGGGCACTAGTTGGTGTGGCCCATGACAGTTCTACATTCCCCCCAAGGTGAGTGGCAATTTAAGATTATTACAGGTTGAGGACGAGACGCTTGACATTTTTGGGGCCTTATTCCAGCGTCGGGCAAAAATACCATCAGGTCCAGCAGACGTGGAGTTTTTGGCATAGCACATCTGTGCCTCGCCATGAAGCACCGGCGTGCTCATAATGCTGCATAAGGAATCCCTGGTGGAAGCGGGGGGACATCACCGGCCCACCAGGGTTGTGGCTGGGAGCACTCAAGAGTGGCTCCCAAAATTCCACAAACTCATGGAAAGGAAGTAAAACTTGTTCATCCCCAGCTCCCTCCAGTACCTCCGCAGCTACACAAGCCTGATGCTTCCTCCACAACTTCTGGACCCACTGGTGTTCCCGCCTCCTTGCTTGCTTGACAGCTCTGGGACCTCCACGAGGCACCAACACAGGAGGATTTCCTCCCTAATGCCTCGCCATGGTCGCATCCCTAACCTGTGGGAAAATTCTATGTACATGAGCTGCGACCTCGTCTTCCAAGCCATCAAGCCTCTCAACAGCCTGCCTCGTCAGTTCCTGCACATAGGTGCTCTCATAACCTTCAATGTGACCTCCCTGCTCCCCGAGCATCAACACTTCTTTGGTTTTCAAATCATCAAGAAGACCAGAGGTCCTGGGGGAAGATTGCTGAATGGCGGGCTGCTGTCCCACGCCTGTAGGAGATGTGACAGTTCCCGTAAATTCCAAGAGAATGCACGTCTATCCGTCGCTTTTGCTCTGGGTTGAACGCGTCATCCTCGTGTTCTTGGAATGCTGCGTTTGGCAATAGATGAGGATCCGAGAACCGGAAAATAATCTTCTCCGAACATAGCACATTACGCTATTAGTGCGAGTTGTATCTTTTATGGTACTGTCACACCCTCCTCTCTCTATGAGTGCGAATTTAGGCCCCATTGCACCTCTGGGGGGCGAGGTCCCTGGCATGGTAGTGAGAGCGTGGTTTCCTGGATTAGGCATGGTTATACCTAGTACATCCAGGTCCACTATTTTTGAGGATTATATGTTTCAGAAGAAACATGGCCCAGGTTTCCAGAAAGAATACCCATTATTATCCTTTAGTATATAAATAATTTCATTTGGTTCTTGACTTTTAATTTCTCAATCCCCCCCCCCCCCCCCCCCATATAATTTCTATTTTCATACCAATGGTATCAGGCGTTTGCCTTTTTTATTATAATATAAATATTCTTTATTGAAGGGCATAGTTCCCAATTCTAATTTAAGGGCATAGTTCCCAATTATTATTTCCAGGGCTTAGTTTCCAATTGAAGTCCCCAACGTGGGCACATATTTTTATATTCATTTTATTTTCCTATAGGTAGTCTCCATAGTTGACCCACCGTTTATTCCCGATTGTTCCAATCTTTGATTGGGGGTTAATTACCTAATTAATACTTCATATGAAGATTCATTGATAATCCATCCAGTTTTAATTTCTCTTTTTTCATCCTCAATCGACAATGCAGCTATTTATTAGTGAGCACCAGTTCTCAACCAGTTAACTATTCCACCTGATTTACATACTTGCTCTTCAATCAAATATTTCTTCAAGGGTGGAGTGTGATAGTTACCGGCAGATCCAAGAGATTGCGCGTCTATCAATTGCTCTCGGGCCGGGTTGAACGCGTCATTCTCGAGTTCTTGGAATTCTGTGTTTGGCGATAGATGAGGAAATCTTCTCCGAACATAGCACATTACACTATTAGTACGAGTTATATCGTTTATGGTATTGTCACACCCACCTCTCTCTATGAGTGCGGATTTAGGCCCCATTGCACCTCTGGGGGTGATAAGTCCGTTACATTGTAGTGAGAGCGCGGTTTCCTGGATTACGCATGGTTATACCTAGTACATTCAGGTCCACTATTTTTGAGGGCTATAAGTTTCAGAAGAAACTTTGCTGGGTTTCCAGAAGGGAAACCCATTATTATCCTTTGGTACATAAATAATTTCAATGGTCACTCATTGTCACAGAGATGCGAGAGAGACCCCACGACTGTTTGCCAGGATAGTGTCCTGGACAAGCTGCTTGTAGTGAAGCCTCAGGCGAAGAGATTAAAAGGCAGAATGCGTGCGCATGGAAAAATGGGCTTGCAAGATAATATTTATATTGCATACCCCATTACGCACTTCTTCCGCCTCCTCTGCTGCCATTTACCGCAAACCCTTAGAAGCATACCTAGGCCGCTCTCGCTATTAGGGGTTAGGGATATGAAGGAGCTCCGAAGAGATAAAAACACCAACAGTTACCCGATTCCAGTAACCCCACAAACACACGCACGCGAGCACGTGCTGAAGCAAACGCGCACGCACGCACACACATATTTGAACACATATATATAAATTTCGTGTTTTGTGATTTTTAGTGAATTTTCGTAGAAAAAGAAACTATTGCAATAGCTCGGAAAACTTTAAAATCAAAATTTTTGAAAAATTTCTTCATTGAAATCCGTTTTGAGGCATTCTGAAAAGAATCCTAGAATTTAACGCTCTTTCATTTATATATATCATAAAATTTTATTTTAAAATTTTCCGAGCCATTGCAATTTTCTACGAAAGTTCGCTAAAAACCGACAAAAACACACACACACACACACACAAAGTAAAAATCCAATGTTTAATTTGAATTGCAGAATATCATTTAGAACGAGTTGTTTTGCCATAAAATCAGTAAGTTACAATATTTTACAAAAATTCGCTCATAACATCGTGATGCATGACGGGAACTTTTTATTGTTTACTTAGAGGTATTTTAGCATAGTGTAGCATTGCAATAAATTACAATTACAATTATTGGACTTTTCAGGGAATTTTTATTTTAATTCAATTACTTTTGTATGAGACGTAATTGTAATTGAGGGTTCCAATTACAATTGTATCCTGAAGTAATTATTATTGTCAACATTCAATAAATTACAAATTACATGTAATTGCCCTGTAATTGTAATTACATTTTACCCAACATTGGTTATATGCATATCTTCATCTAGTCTTAGTTGTATCATCTTATTTTTGGGTTTTTTACGCTTTAGGGGCTAAACAGTGGTCATCACTGTAGCTCTCAAACCCTTCCCCCCTCCCCTTCGATTTGCCAGTGGAGTCCATAATAGCACTCCGTTTGGTGGCGGAGGCCAACATAGTTCCCCTTAAGCTCGTACCACATGCAGTATCCCTTTAAATACCTATTTCAAAGCCGCTAATGACCCTTCAGGTTGTCGTGCGACTTAAACCATTTAATTAAAAGAAAAAATAATGATAATTTAGGTTTTTCTGTTTCACTGAGGATTCAGAGTCAACCAATAAGAACTCTAGATGATCCGGTTTGCTCGTCCCATTTTCCCCCACACAAAGCGCAATGGAAGGACAATGTTAGAGATAAATTAATGCATGCGTTTTACAGCCTATCAAACATTCCATTTACAATTTTTATAAACAACCACTGAGGAGTGAAATGTATTTGGAGTACCAAAAAGATGTGCAAGTTTCTTATTCCATGGCAATTTGTAACTATACTCGTAACTACTCGCTATAATGAGAATTACCCATGGGTGCGATACAGGTATCTCAACTATTTTTAAATGGATTCCATCCTAAGAAGTTTGGCATCAACCGCACCATCCTACGATGAGTAGTTTTATTTCTATGATTTATCAGTTTCGCACACTGGTGACGTCAAAGCACCCCTCCCGCCTGGACGGGACCCCCTGATACTCAGTGTGACGTCACTAATGCAAACTTTGAAAAATCGTAGAAAGAAAACTACTAAACATAGGGGAGTGCTAATGGTATCAAATTTCTTAGAATAGAATCTATTTTCATTTAAAAATATAAAATGAATACGAGAATAACGCTCATTGTAGTACTAATACGGTTTCTACGATTTGCTAAGTTTATTTTATTTGCTCTACTAACTTCGAACGCTGAAGGATTTCAAACGTGTTGAGTGAGGCAGGGTTTATGGGTTCGTTGTTGAGTTCGTGGCACGGCACTGGGTTCACAGGAGAAATCACTAGTAGAGATTGAAGGTATGACAGAAGCATAACGGGTAGGGAGGCTCCACCTTCCGGTAATAATGCGACGCGACGAGCAACACGAGCCGTGTTGGTGAACCTTTCTTTCAACGCTGGCTCACCGAATATCCCTCGGTCAATTGCTATTTTGGGAATAGAAGCAACAACCGCCTGAACCAACTCGTCATCTTGAGCTGAAACAAAACATTCATTGCATTGCATTATTGCCTGGAAAGTTCACTAATTTACGAACTTCAGGAACCAACATTCATTTTGGGATGCCTTACCTCATCTGGGGTAATGACTCTCTAAAGGCTTGACAAGAAAAATATTATTCTAAAAATCCTGATGACGATTAGACGAACGAAATTTCATAATTTTGAAAATTTGAATGTAAACTACTTTATAACAGGGACGCTTGAATTTGAGAACAATCCTTTACACTTTTCCCCTGAGCTCAAAACTACCTCACCAGTAAGATATAATCTCTGTTTAAGCCTAAACCCACATTTGCGTTCTAAATATATCTCTATTCATGTTTAGAAGTAATCGTTTTCTTTTTCGTTCTCACTTGTGATTAGGAAGTGTTTTGCGTGCGGTATTTATATTCCACGGACGCTAAGTTCAGGAAGATAAGACCAAACGCCGACGGCTGGCAGAAGTGTCTCTAGTAGTGAGTCAGTAGAGAGTTTTTGGCGACTTCAACTTAACGTCACCCGTTACCGTAGTCTTGAGGGAGCAAATGAAGATGCTAACCCAAATGGTACTGGGAGAACGGTTGCCTTAATTTTGATGTCACGTTAACGGTGGTTGGGCAACGCGATATTCCCCCCCCCCCCCCCCCCCCCAGCACGATCTTGTCCACTGGTTGACAAATCAATTTCTTCATTTCGATACGAAACGCCGATTTTCAATCCTGAATTCGAATTTCATGTTAATTTCAGTACAAATACGGGATAATTTCTCATTTTTAGTTTTCAATTCGTAAACAGGGCATGGATTTAACGCAAAGATGGTAAGCCTCAAGTGTGGAACACTGCGCTTTAGTTGCACTTATAGGTCACTAGTCGTTACGAACTTGTTTTTGGGTTTTCCGTTGAGTATGAACAACAAGTATAAAAAAGTATTTATCTCTATGACAATGAACCAGGATTTTACCTGACACAATCATCAGCGGAGGCAGCACTTCACGCCATGTTCACAAGAAAATAGCTGAGAGATCAGGCAAACTAAGAACAATACTGCGAAGAAGTAGTGTTTTAAAACTATGTTTTATCATTTAAAATATGTGAAATGATAATAGAAACAAAGCTCTAATCGACCAAATAGAGTCTGTGCGAAAAAAACGGATTTTTTTCGATCGAGTTGAGGCTAGTGAAGCTAGACAGCGGAGGCGGACTTCAGATGGTGATTTGAAATGTAAAATAACCAAGTTTGAGGGGTGTTCAAAAACCTACCCGCTTCATCAACATAATTGGTGGGTAATGAGGAATTTGAAAGGAAAAACTATTATTATTTAATTCACCAGTATTTGAATTCTGAGGTGACTAGTAGTGTTACATTTACAGGAAGGTTAGGCTGGTGCCTTTAGGTCCCCAAACGGGTGACGTTAAATGAGCCATTCTAACGTACGACATTGCTAACGTCCCCTCAAGGTCACGTACTCTTGGATACGTCAGGGTGACGTTAAGGGTACGTTAGTGGTCACCAAAAACTCTCTAGTATCGCTTCGTCTATCGCTCACCGAGCACGCCGTTACTACTGGCATCCCTGCCCCGTCTATTCATTCGCACCTTTCTTGTTCGCCTTTATTGTTTCGCAACATCTATTACGCCGTCATAATATCCGTGTTATTGGCATCCATCTATACTCCGCCAAGCACGGAAATAAGTCGGGGAGGGAACCACCTTTTTTTTCAACATTCTCTCACCAAGAAGAGAAATAAGACAGTTTCGGGAAACTGACCTGCCCAGATCCGAACTTCTATCTAACTAGCCGCTCCGGCTCGCTACGCTCGCCTCCACGTCCAGCCGGGGGGCAAGCCCCCCGGACCCCCCGTTACATTGCTCGCTTTGCTCGCAAAGTGTGGCATGTAGGGAATGTTGCTCGCTTCGCTCGCAAAGTGTAGCATGTAGGGAAAGTTGCTCGCTTCGCTCGCAAAGTGTGGCATGTAGAGATTGTTGCTCGCTTCCCTCACTCAGTATGGCTGTATATGTGTAGGAAAAACCCTGGACCCCCCCCCCCCCCCCATTAGGTTGCTCGCTTCGCTCGCAAGGTGTGGCTGTATACATGCAATGTATTACAATTGAAACATGTAGGGGATGTTGCTCGCTTCGCTCGCAAACGATAGATCTTTAAGGGTAGGTTTACCTTCTGTAGGGGATGCTGCTCGCTTCGCTCGCTTGAGGAAGTTATACTAGCCCAGTCAAATTAGAGGAAACAGGAGAAAAAATTCATAGTAAAGAAATTTCTTCACCAGGCTCTTCCTTCACACCTTGTAAACCATATCTCAAAAGTCCCCTAGTTATGGGGGCGAGCTCGAGGAGGGGGGGGGGGGGTTTCTCCTTTTTTTTCGACTTTGTTTTCGGTTTTTTGCCTATAATTCGAAAAGTAAGCGTTCTAGCGACTTGTTACTATTACCAGAATTAAAGTGCATAAAATTTCCTACAATTTTCACTCCTGACTTCATTCTCTACGATTTGGCGTTCCGCCGCTAGAGCGCGTTTTAAAGTAGGTATAATTTCAAAAAATCAGCAAAAAGGCCTTTATGCTCTTTTTACGCAGAAATCATTCGTATGTAGCTTCTGGGTGACTTAGAATACATCATGATTTGTTTTAAAAACATCAGTGATGCTCGGACAGTGGTTTGAGCAGGTTTCATGTATGTCTTTTTTTTCTGTTCTTCGCTTACATCCTGGAAACTGTGATAACCATAATATATTTTCAGCACCCTTACCAATTCACTGTGAATTATCAGTGAATAGGTATATATGTATATAAAACACAGTGGCTATAAAAAAGAAAATAAAAAATGGAACTAAAGAAAATGAGCTGTGTTTCATCAAAAAATGTTTAATGTGCAGGTACAGTATAACCCATGTTAAAGTAATATTCACAAAAGGAGTGGGAGGGGGAAGGGGTCATCAATCTTCACAGGTATCTGCTCTTCATCCATTGAGAATCACCATCCACAGTCAAACTGAAAATTAAAAATCGGATAACAGTGAGGTGCATATAATCTTATATTGAGAGATAGATGAAGTTCATGCAGATGATTAGGATGAAACTTACAGGGCGAAGACATATGTGTTGAGTGGGTAGTCTTATTGTTCCATGTCTGTTTCATCATCTTCTGTAGATGAACCGTCGTCAGCAAGTGGTGGGTTGTTTGTGCAGGAACCTGAACAGTTGGAGCAGAGTGTTGAGCAGTGGATGCCAGCTCTGCGGCATCCACATCGACCACTACCGCAGCTTTTGGTGCAGCTGCAAAATATATTCTGCAGAATTGGGGCTGGAGTAGGGAGTCGATGGCTTCCTCAAACCAATTCCAACTTTGGATCCACCAGCAACATCTGAAATTCTGCACAATATATTTTGCAGCTGCACCAAAAGCTGCGGTAGTGCTCGATGTGGATGCTGCAGAGCTGGCGTCCACTGCTCAACACTCTGCTCTAACTGTGCTCAGGTTCCAGCAAAAATAACCCACCACTTGCTGACGACGGTTCATCTACAGAAGATGATGAAACAGACATGGAACCATAAGACTACCCACTCAACACATAAATATATCATCGCCCTGTGAGTTTCATCCTAATCATCTGCATGAACTTCATCTATCTCTCAATATAAGATTATATGCACCTCACTGTAATCCGATTTTGAATTTTCAGTTTGACTATGGATGGTGATTCTCAATGGATGAAGAGCAGATACCTGTGAAGATTGATGACCCCTTCCCCCTCCCACTCCTTTTGTGAATATTACTTTAACATGGGTTATACTGTACCTGCACATTAAACATTTTTTGGTGAAACACAGCTCATTTTCTTTAGTTCCATTTTTTATTTTCTTTTTTAGAGTCACTGTGTTTTATATACATATATATTCACTGATAATTCACAGTGAGTTGGTAAGGGTGCTGAAAATATGTTATGGTTATCACAGTTTCCAGGATGTAAGCGAAGAACAGAAAAAAAAAGACATACATGAAACCTGCTCAAACCACTGTCCGAGCATCACTGATGTTTTTAAAACAAATCATGATGTATTCTAAGTCACCCAGAAGCTACATACGAATGATTTCTGCGTAAAAAGAGCATAAAGGCCTTTTTGCTGATTTTTTGAAATTATACCTACTTTTCAACGCGCTCTAGCGGCGGAACGCCTAATCGTAGAGAATGAAGTCAAGAGTGAAAATTGTAGGAAATTTTATGCACTTTAATTCTGGTAATAGTAAACAAGTCGCTAGAACGCTTACTTTTCGAGTTATAGGCAAAAAACCGACAAAAAAGTCGAAAAAAAGGAGAAAAACACCCCCCCCCCCCCTCCTCGAGCTCACCCCCATACTAGGGGACTTTTGAGATATGATTTACTAGGTGTGAAGGAAGATCCTGGTGAAGAAATTTCTTTACTATGAATTTTTTCTCCTATTTGCCTCTTTTTGGTCTAATTTGACTGGGCTATACTGCTCACCCAACTTGGCAGACGTTTTTTTCTGTTGGAAATTCTTTCAAACAAAATAAATCTCATAAAACTACGTGGAACAACAAAAAAGTTTATTTGGGGATGTTGCTCGCTTCGCTCGCAAGGTATTGCGTAGAAGTGCAAATGGGAAACCCCCTGAGTCATCGAGTCCCTTCTGGTAAGCAACATTGTGAAACGGCGGTGGGCTCGATTAACTTGTCATATTAATCGCTTCGCCTCCCTTCCCCTCGCAATTTGACCATCTTCCCGTCACTTTTTTCGATATCCAATTTCGGATTCAGATTCGGTGGAATCAAACCTGTATTTCGCTCGCGAAAACCGTCCCGAAAAACGTACCTTTATGGGGTATATTTTAATCGGAAAAAACGGAAAGTTTTTCGTCGGACTTTTCGAGAAAACGGGTCCGTACTCTTGCATTTTTTTGACGCATTTCCCGATACTTTTTTCGCGATCCGATCACGCCTTCGTCTTCCTCGTAGGAAAACCTACGAAACCGGTATTTCTCCGGAATTTTCAACGCCCGTTTAGAGGGGTAGGGGAAGCGGGGAAGTCCAAAAAGCGCACATTAACGCATACTTCGACCCCCCTCTCGCCCTACGGCCCATGGTTCGGGTGGGATTAGAAAATTTTAAATTCGCTTATACACCCTATCGGAAAATCCTAAGAAGATCCCCTCACTCGTAGACTCCCCCCACTCAGCCGTTTAGCTGTGCATAGACACGACAAACAGACAGACAAACAGACAAACAAACAAACAGACGGATTCGGTATAGATTCAGTATAGATTGGGCGAAGCAAAGCGAGAGTCGTTGGAACCGGCCGATGGTCAGCGGTTGCGGTGCCCCACCCCGCTACCCTCGTTCTTCCACTTGTTGGCTCCCCCTACGCAAGAAGGCAAAAAGGCGCTCCGTCGTGGGTTCAAATCCAAGCGCGGACAACAAGTATTTTATTTTTTTCTGAAAGACATTTTCAAGGTGATATTTTATTTCAATTTTCCATTTATTCAGAGCTCTGATTTTCATTTCAATCGCCTTTACATCATTACAAATTTCGTTGTAAGAAAACTTGTTTATTTTTCTTTTGCTACCTTCAATTTCTATTCAAAGAATTTCTGAGTTTTTTTTCTTTCTTAAATTCGCTTCCACTGCATTCTATACAAAACATTTCTGGTAGCAGAGCGTGGTTACTGCCTATGACTTTTACATTTTCACCTGTATCTGTCACCTAGGAATCGATAAAATAAAATCACAGCATTTAACAAATGAACAATATAGGTAGATGTAAACAAACAAGATTAGGAAATGAAAACAATACAATATCAATACCAAATAACAACTGCCCTTAAAACGGCCGATATCAACAAAAAAACGAGTGATTTGCAATGAAATGTAACAGATAAGCCACCAGAAGGCTTACCACGAGCCCCACCCCAAAAATGAGTAGCGCCATAGTGCAATGCTATTATTCATTTGACAACAATAGCAAGCTATATGTTTACTTAGACAACAACACACTCGTATCTGTATACCCTCTAAATATTTAGAGACCTACGTTTCTAAATACGAACATCAAGAAACACCTGCACTGATTATTTCGTCCGAAGTATGACGAGGCGGAAAAACTATCAACCATAGAAGTTAGAATAACAAACGGAACGGGAATCCATAATCAACAACAATAACAACAGCAGAGGTCAACAACGAATTCAAAAATAGCATAGTGTCCTAAGGAACCTAGCGCATAAGCAGAGGAACCCGCCAACGAGTTGACAACCTGCGAGGTACACATGGAATCCAGCAATTCTCCAAGGGCGCATATCCATCGATGCCAATTATTCCCCGGCACTTGGAGCAGTATCCAGGCTCTTGGGAGGCTAGGTAACGAAGTACCTAGTCAAAGACCCTCCCGATGTCTGTTACCTTGTTGTGGTGGGAGGGCTTAAGCCACGGCTCACACTGCCTATTGCATGATAGTATCTCCTAGGAGTAGGTATACTGGGCAATGTGAGCTATTGCACTGGCAACTAAGTACAGACACCAACCCTCAAGACAAAGGTGTCCACGCCGTGCCTATGGTCTGCATGGTGCAGAGGGTAAAGTGCACCTCAAACGACTGCCCCAGGGTACCGGCCGACCCCCTGGGTGTAATTAGGCTTACCTGTGCATGCGGGGCTCTGCGCTGGTGGACTGTTCATTTCCCTAGCTTCTTGTGGGAACAAAATGGACCACATAGAAAAAAATGAATAATACACATCTAAAATTTCTTCAAGTGAACTTGCACAGGGCAAGGGGCGCGTCAGCGGTCCTGAGCCACAAGTTCACATCGGAAGACCACCACATTGCCCTTATCCAGGAGCCGTGGGCCACTGAGGGCAAGGTGATGGGACTATCTGCACAGAACAGAAAGGTAATTTTCCACCGTGACAAGGATAGGCCAAGATCGGCCATCCTAGTAAACAGCCTAGTCAAGTTTTTGGCCATGCCTGAGTTCTGTTCCAGAGACCTCACAACTATACTGCTTGAGGACAGCAACGGAGGAAGATGTGTTGTCGCCTCAGCCTACTTTCCAGGGGATGAGGATGAGCCCCCTCCAGTGATGGTGCGGCAGCTAGTGTCACACTGCCAGAGACAACGGCTGCATCTCATCATTGGATGTGACGCCAATGGTCATCATCTGCTGTGGGGATGCAACGACATCAACAAAAGAGGTGAGTCCATTGTCCAGTTTCTGACTGCGGAAAATCTCCCGGTTTTGAATAGGGGCTGTTTGGGCCACCTCAATTACTTTCAACCAGACTTCGACACGCTGGGGGTCTATAAATATATATCTAGTTTTTTTTGTGGTTCGAGCTAGGATTAAGGGGGGCATGGTATGATAAGAGTCGATGACAACGATAAAGTCCAGCAGCAGGTTGCAACCGAAGATGTCCCTTCTCCTCCTCCCAGTTTTGATCCACCTCTTTCTCTTTCTGCGAACCTCACAAAGGCAGTTCCCATCGAGCGCTTGGCCAAGCAACTATTGCTAAAACTTTACGTTGAAATAGCACGTGTTTTCTCGAAATTTGGAGAGGTCATCAGTATCCTCTACCAAAACCGCCACTATTAGTGACTGCATTACCACGGGTCATCAGTATCCCGAACTGCAGACCGGCGACATTCAAATTTCGCCAGAATTTGTCTTGAAATCTGGTGAAAGGTGCCATCGGAGGTTGGATCAATCCCCCAGGAATTCCGTTGAAGCCTTCCCTTGGATCGTCAGCCGCCATCATCACTATCACGGTCAGATCTTCGCCATTATTTTTCTTTATTTTTCTAAAAGAGACAATTTCAGTTTAATATATTAAAATATTATTTTTGAAAACACTTAGTTTACGCGGGGAGCTCTCCTAGATTTTGTTGTATAGGGAATACTTTTTCATTGGTTTGTACCATACCTAGAAGTATACATGTTTTATAATCCATCTCCGAAAATTTGTATTTTTCTTGTCTAATTATCCTAGGTTTCCAATCTTCTGATTTTGAGTCTTTCTCTTCGAAAAAGATCCACGTTGGCCAAGGCCAAACATTTGGTAGCAGAGCGTGGTTCTTTCAGAAAATCATTTTTTATTGAGACACAATTTTTGTTGATTCGTAGATATTCGATCTAATTTTCATATTTAAATTAATGAACATAAACATTAAAAAAAAAAAAAAAAAAAAAAAAAAACGCTTCCACATTGCGCCTTTGTAATTTTATAACTGAAATTGATTTAGTTAAGTAAGTACTTATTAATTATTTTGTCATATATATGTCTTCTTTACCTATATTGCTAATTTTCTTTGTTGTGTACGAGTCAAGTTGTAGTCGCTAAAATTCTTCTGGGGGTCTAACTTTTATTCAATATTGTATTTGCGTGTTTGGGAGAATTGAGGTGTCCCAGTTATTTCATTAATCCTGTTAAATTTAAAATTAACTTCCCGATCCTTCATTCCCAAAATGCCTTCTGTCACCGAGGTTCTTGCTAAATCCAAGTTACTTAAACGTAAAATGAAAGCAGCTACCAACGAAGTGGCATCCATTGCGGAAAAGGCTCAAGCATGCCTAGAAAACCCAAATTTAGAATCGGAATTCAAAGGGGCTTACCGTACTCTGGAAAAATATTATTCGAAATTTGAAAATATTTGGGACGAGCTTCAAGACTTACACGATGAGGTAGAGGTCGAAAAAGATGAAGAAAAGCCTGTTTTTCCGGGCACCTATTATACTGGTGTCTTAGCTACAGTTCGTAAACATTACGTTGAATCAAATACTGCGTACGAAATACTGTGAGCGCGCAATACAAGTTTTCATAGTGTGGCCAATACCTCAACGCATGAAGCGAAAACTTCAAATCACCTCCCGGCAATCTCTCTCCCGAAATTCGATGGTCATTTGCCGAAATGGCCGAGTTACAGAGACACGTACCTCTCTTTAGTACATGAGGATAATACAATTCCCACTATGCGTAAATATCATCATTTGATATCTTCGCTAGTCGGACCTGCGCGAGCGGTAATTAAACACATTCCCCTGGAAGAGTCTCAGTATGAAAATGCGTGGGATGCAATTTTGAGGGCATTTGACAACAAGAGAATGCTCGCGTCAGCATATTTGAACCAATTATTAAATTATAAATCGATTCATCCAAAATCCACTCTTGAATACTTTCGAATGTTTTTGAACGAAATATCCGAAAATGTTTCGGCATTTCAAAGCCTAAAAATTCAAAATGAATCTAATTTTATACTTTTTCATATAGCTATGAAGGCACTTGATCAAAAAACGCGAGAAGAATTTGAACTGGGTTATGATAAACAAGCTTTTCCAGATTTTAAGGATCTTAGGGAATTCATCACGAAAAAGGTCAATGCCTTACAATTAGCTGGTGCGAGTAACTTTGTACTTGACAGCAAAAATGTTGGACAGTCGATGTCTGAACAAGCGAAACCATTTGCGAAAAAACTCACAAAATCACTTTTGGCGAGTGAAACCTCTCTCCCTAAAAAGGAGATAGAAACGCCTTTCCCTAAAAAAGATACTGCAAAGTCTGCGGTATGGAAATGCCCTGTGTGCCATAGCCAAAAATCTCATAATCTGTTCCACTGCATCAAATTTGTTGGAGCATCAGTCGAATCACGTCTCCAGTTTTTGAAAAATTGGAAAGGATGTTTAAATTGTCTAAACGAATCCCACATCACAGAAAATTGTGGTTCGAAATGGCGCTGTCGTTTTTGTAAAGAAAAAACAACACGTATTTACATATCAATAAAAACTCTAAAGACAAGTGTACGTCCGATTATTCTGTTCAGAAACAGAAAAAAGATTCAGAGGTAAACTTGAATGTTTGCAATGACACTCAACCGAATATTTTGTTGGGTACAATGTTGTTGGAAATCCGTGATCAAAACGGTAGATTTCAACAAGTTCGCGCGGTCCTAGACCCAGGCTCACAAAATTCATTTATGACTGTTCGCTGTATGAACAAACTTGGTCTAAAATCTCACAAATTTCCAAGGCGGATAAGCGGAATTGGACAATCGATATTTGATGGCGCCAAAGGTGAAGTATTGTGTACAATAAGGCCGATTCGTACTGAATCCCCTGAGCTTGAAACTTCTGCAGTGGTTGTCAATAATATCTGTTCATTTCTACCCAACCGTTCAGTTGATAAAAAATATCGTGAACAATTGACTTCTTTTCAACTTGCTGATCCTAAATTTTGGGATCCTTCAGCCGTGCAATTTTTATTGGGAGCTGATCTCTTCCCAGACGTAATCACAGGAGCCCCGATACAATTAGAATATGGACTCCCAAAACTGCTTCCTTTAATATTTGGCTACATTGTGATAGGAAAGATAGACCAGATGGACCCGAATGATGCTGATATTTCTCTATTTTCTGCCATTAACATTGATGATGATATTAGCCACTTAATGTCTCGATTCTGGGAAATCGAAGAAGTCGAAATTCCAACCCCCACAATGTCTGAGGAAGATTTGAAATGTGAGGATCATTTCAAAAATACTCACTATCGACTTCCGAATGGGAGATATGTCGTTGGATTACCGTTTCGTGATGATGAACCATTAATTGGAGACTCATCAAGTGCAGCCATGAAACGGTTCCGAAATCTAGAAACTAAGTTCAACAACAATCTTCAATTGAGAGAGACCTATAACGACTTCATGTTGGACTACCTAGTGTTAGACCACATGAACACAACAACCAGACCTTCTAAGTTTATAATTCCGCATCATGGCATCACAAAAGTTGACCGAGGTAAGGTTAAATTGCGGGTGGTCTTCGATGGGTCAGTGAAATTAGCTGATGGTACTTTAAATGAAGCTCTTCTAGTTGGACCGAAACTTCAGAAGGATATCAGGGAAATCCTAATGAATTATCGAACTTATCGCTACGTATTTGTAGCTGACATTACCCAATTTTATCGTCAAATCAGAATAAACTCGGCTGACCAACCATATCAGCACATATACTATCGTTTTGATCAATCTGAGCCAATTCAAAAATACGCTTTGCAGACTATTACTTATGGCCTATCTTGCTCACCATATCTCGCTTGTAGAGTCATAGCTCAACTACTAATTGATGAAGGAAATGAGTTCCCATTAGCCAAAACATCACTGTCTAGGGACATCTATGTTGATGACATAGCAACAGGTGCGTCAACAATTTCCGAAATTTTAGACTTACAGTATCAGACGATTGAACTTCTAAGACGTGGTGGATTCGAACTGAGCAAATGGGCAAGTAATGTGCCGGATATTCTACAAAAGGTCCAAAATGAGGGTGATGAACCAATCAACGAATCTTTCACAATTACACCGGACAATGATCAGTCATTGAAAATTTTAGGTATGTTATGGGATCCAGTGACTGATTGTTTTTCATACAGCATAACAAGACCCAAAGTTGCTACTACGAAACGGCTAATGCTATCAACTATTGCTAAAATATTTGATCCCATAGGTTTTCTTTCACCTTCCACTATTCTCATGAAAATCATAATCCAAGATTTATGGAAATTGAAATTGAAATGGGATCAAGTGGTTCCGGAAAAAATTTCGGAATTGTGGGAAATTTTCATGAATGAACTAAAATATTTTTCAACTATAAAAATACCCCGGTTTGTTGGATCAGAAATTCCCTTTCAACATCACTTTGTCGGGTTTTGTGACGCATCGAATCAAGCGTATTGTGCGATGATATTTTTACGCACAATATGTGATTCTGGATTCAAAGTTCATCTCTTAATCGCAAAAACCAAAGTGGCACCAGTTAAACAGATTTCCACGCCACGATTGGAATTATGTGCAGCTCTGTTGCTGGCTAAATTGGTAAATTCCCTTAAGGAATTTCGGAAAATGTTGCCACCAACGAGCTTGAAAAATATCAATTTTACCGACTCAACAATTGTTTTAAGCTGGCTAAAGATACCTTCTTATGATCTCAAGACATTCGTAGGAAATCGAGTCACTCAAATTCTTGAATTTACTGAAGCAAGTTCATGGAGACATGTCATATCGGAGGAAAATGCCAGTGACTGCGGGTCTCGCGGCATTCTACCTTCTCAACTACTGAATGAAACTATCTGGTGGAATGGTCCCAGCTGGCTTCACATTCCCGAAGATCAGTGGCCTTCATCTTCAATTCCCCACCTCAAAGATATTCCGGAAATTAAGAAGAATGCTATAGTGTTATTTACAAATGAGAGCACGTCAGTTTTCATTCAGTGGATTTCACGGGTGTCATGCTTTCGAAAGTTATTGCGGTCTGTAGCATGGATAAAACGCTTAATAAAAACCCGGAAAACTGAGAAGTGCTGCTCAGGTCCAATTCGAGAAAATGAAATCAATGAAGCACTCATAATATGTGTGAAACATGTTCAAGAATTTTATTTTTTCAAAGGTCGAGATCCTAATCAGGCAATTTCATCATTTGCTCAAATGAGTCCCTTTATTGATGATAGCGGTGTCCTTCGCGTAGGTGGCCGTTTAAAAAACGCCAACATCAACTACGCTCATAAACACCCGATACTATTGCCTAATGATGCTCATTTCACTCGAATTATGGTAGATTATCACCATCGAGTTTGGAATCATCCGGGTCCTGGCTTACTCCAGGCACTCATTCAGACAAAGTTTTGGGTACCCTACCTCCGCAGGTTGGTGAGAAAACGAAATTTTTTATGCCTCACCTGTTATAAATCGAGGGCGAAACCGCTGGTTCCACGGATGGGAG
Organism: Adelphocoris suturalis; assembly: GCA_030762985.1. Lineage (NCBI taxonomy): Eukaryota > Metazoa > Arthropoda > Insecta > Hemiptera > Miridae > Adelphocoris > Adelphocoris suturalis. The sequence continues at coordinate 96,173,090 of CM061040.1, forward strand.
ATTTGCCATCCTCTAGGTTGCAAGGTGGGCGGGCGTTCCTGCACATAGGTGTTGATTTTGCTGGTCCGTTTACGTTAAGGGAATCACTTCGCAGGAAGGCATCACTGAGTAAGGTCTACATGTGCGTTTTCGTATGTATGTCCACAAAGGCCATACACCTGGAGGCGGTCACCAGCCTCAGCACGGAAGCGTTTCTTGCTACCCTAAATCGCTTCATTTCTCGGCGAGGAGTGCCAGTCGCCATTTATTCCGACTGTGGGACCAACTTTGTGGGTGCAGCCAGGCTGTTGGGAGAATTCGCAACATGGTTTCGTGACCAATCTACTCAAAACGCTCTCATTCATCAAGCCACCAGAGTTGGGTTCTCATGGCACTTCAACCCTCCACATGCACCACATTTTGGAGGACTCTGGGAGGCCGGAGTTCGGTCAGCAAAGACTCATCTAGTGAAAATCGCTGGGAAAACTCCCCTGACTTACGAAGAGTTTGCCACCCTGTTGGCTAGAGTCGAAGCAGTGCTAAACTCTCGCCCATTGTGCCCTCTATCAAACGACCCATCGGAAAACGATTACTTGTCCCCTGGACATTTCCTCATAGGTGGACCAATACTCGGATTACCAGAACCATCTCTCCTCGATGAAAGAGAAAATCGTCTTTCAAGATGGCAACTCATATCCCGAATGACAGAGGAACTTTGGGTACGGTGGAGACGAGAATATTTATCTACGCTCCAGAAACGAACAAAATGGACAGACGAGAAGCCCAGTCTTGAAGTGAACGATCTAGTATTGCTACGTGACTCCACTGCCACTCCTCTTCACTGGCCCATGGCAAAGGTCACATCAGTGCATCCTGGAAATGATGGACGAGTCCGAGTCGTCACCGTTAGAGCTGGAAACAGTGAATATAGCCGTCCAGTTGCAGACCTCATACCTTTACTTCCTTTGAAAGAGAATCCTTATCCTGATCCTTAAAATTTGTATAAAAACATCCAAATTTGGTGGGCGGGATGTTTGGGCCACCTCAATTACTTTCAACCAGACTTCGACACGCTGGGGGTCTATAAATATATATCTAGTTTTTTTTGTGGTTCGAGCTAGGATTAAGGGGGGCATGGTATGATAAGAGTCGATGACAACGATAAAGTCCAGCAGCAGGTTGCAACCGAAGATGTCCCTTCTCCTCCTCCCAGTTTTGATCCACCTCTTTCTCTTTCTGCGAACCTCACAAAGGCAGTTCCCATCGAGCGCTTGGCCAAGCAACTATTGCTAAAACTTTACGTTGAAATAGCACGTGTTTTCTCGAAATTTGGAGAGGTCATCAGTATCCTCTACCAAAACCGCCACTATTAGTGACTGCATTACCACGGGTCATCAGTATCCCGAACTGCAGACCGGCGACATTCAAATTTCGCCAGAATTTGTCTTGAAATCTGGTGAAAGGTGCCATCGGAGGTTGGATCAATCCCCCAGAAATTCCGTTGAAGCCTTCCCTTGGATCGTCAGCCGCCATCATCACTATCACGGTCAGATCTTCGCCATTATTTTTCTTTATTTTTCTAAAAGAGACAATTTCAGTTTAATATATTAAAATATTATTTTTGAAAACACTTAGTTTACGCGGGGAGCTCTCCTAGATTTTGTTGTATAGGGAATACTTTTTCATTGGTTTGTACCATACCTAGAAGTATACATGTTTTATAATCCATCTCCGAAAATTTGTATTTTTCTTGTCTAATTATCCTAGGTTTCCAATCTTCTGATTTTGAGTCTTTCTCTTCGAAAAAGATCCACGTTGGCCAAGGCCAAACAGGGGCAGTGAGCCGACTTTTGTTACTCGGGCAAGGAGTGAGATTTTGGATATCACTGTGGCGAGTAGTTTCTATGCAAATAGGGTCACAGAGTGGCATGTGTCGGAAGAGGCTTCATTGTCGGACCATCGGATTATTGGGTTCCGGCTGGAGCATCCGAACTGCTTCACTGAGACATATCGGAGTCCTAAGAACACTAATTGGACTCTGTTTAACACTCTTCTAGCTGATGAGCTGGAGGACCTAGACACTAATATCCAGACAACAAGAGATCTTGACCGAGTTAATGAACTCGTTTGGGCAGCCATTCAGTGAAGCTACGAGCTAAGCTGCCCAGTCAAGACTGTCAGAACAAACAGGTCTGTTCCATGGTGGAACAGGGACCTGGGTCTCCTTCGCAGAGAGACGAGAAGGCTTTTCAGCAGGGCGAAGCGGGATGGGAGATGGCAGGCCTATAAAGCTATGGCCAACTCCTACACCTGTGCCCTTAGAAAGGCCGGGAAACTGTCCTGGAGGAACTTCTGTCAGGACATTACAGAGTTGTCTGTGCTGTCCAAATGCAGAGGATCCTTGCCAAGGACAGACCAGCTGAGCTGGGCACTATACAAAAGGCAGATGGGGGGTATACTGGAAGCTCGGAAGAGACCCTGGAGGAGCTCCTACGGGTGCACTTTCTGGGGTCTGCACGCATACACAGTGAAAGTTTTCCACATCAGCATACTGATGACTTCTGCCATGAAAGGAAAGCCTTGTATGCAGCTTCTGGCAGGATATTTACACCCCATAGAGTTAAATGGGCACTTGGCACATTTAAGCCCTATAAATCTCCGGGCCCGGATGGGATCATCCCAGCCATGCTACAGCATGGACGGGGGGCTCTCGTGCCGGTGCTGGTCAAGATCTTTAGGGCCAGTTATACGCTGAACCACATCCCTAGGATGTGGAGGAAGGTCAGGGTGGTCTTTATTCCGAAAGCAGGCCGACAGGGCCATAAAAAACGACTACCGCCCCATCAGTCTCATGTCCTTCCTACTGAAAACCATGGAGAAGATTGTGAACCTTGTGATCAGGGAAGAGCAATTAACCGAGGTACCACTCCAGGCGGCGCAACACGTGTATCAGAGGGGGAAATCTACTGAGACTGCTCTGAATGAATTGACGGTGTTGATTGACAGGAGACTGGAGGCCAAAGAAGTAGCTCTCTGCTGCTTTATGGATATAGGTGGGGCATTTGACAACACGTCATATGACTCCATCATTAGGGCAGCAGAGGATCGAGATGTCGATCGGCAAATCACCAAATGGATACATACCATGCTGAAGGGCAGGGTTGTATCCTCGGAGTTGGGGGAAGCAACCGTCAGTGCCATTCCAAGTAGGGGATGTCCGCAGGGCGGTGTGCTTTCCCCTCCGTTATGGCTACTCGTGGTAGATAGCCTCCTACAAAAACTCAAAGACAATGTCTTTGAGGTGGTAGGATATGCTGACGACATTGTGGTCATTGTCAGGGGCAAGTTCGAGGAGACAGTCCGCGAACAGATGCAGATGGCGTTGGATGTCGTACAGCAATGGTGCACGGAGGAGGGGCTATATGTGAACCCTGATAAAGTGACCCTTCTTCCGTTCACCAGAAGACGAAAGGTTGACATGCAGGTGGTCTGTCTGGGGGGCAGGCAACTTCCATTCTGCACCAGGGCCAGATACCTGGGAGTCCCCTAAGATCAGAAGCTAACCTGGACGCCTCACATTAAGAGGGCCGTGGACAGAGCCATCTTTGTTATGGCGTCGGGCCGACGCATGTTAGGGAAGACATGGGCCTTGAGCCCAAAGATGACTATGTGGTTATATACCACAGTGGTCAGACCGATGCTGACCTACGGGGCCCTTGTCTGGTGGACAAAGGTCAGCCAGGCAACGGCTGTGAGTCAGCTGGCAAGGCTGCAAAGGATGGCGTGCATTGGGGTTACAGGCTCCATGCACACAAGTCCTACAGCTGCACTGGAGGTCCTTTTGGACCTTCCTCCTCTGCATATCCATGTCAGGAAGGTTGCCTTCCTGCAGGGAGTGAGGTTGTGGAGGAATGGCTTTTTAAAGCGGGAATCTGGGCGTACTCACCATGCCATCTTGAAGGAGGTTGCAGTGGATGAGTCATCGCTCAGTGTTTCCGACCACATGGTGGAGACACGGAACTTTGATCTCCCCTTCAAGATCTACATTCACAGTAGATCAATGTGGTCAGAAGGGAGGCCCCAATTCGAACGTGGGGCTATAGTGTTCTACACAGATGGCTCTGTCATTAATGGTAGGGCTGGCTCGGGTATTTTTGGCCCACGAACGGAGATTTCAGAATCTCTGGGAACAGTCGCCACCATTTTCCAGGCAGAAATATATGCCATAAACTCCTGCGCTGACAGACTTGTGAGTCGTCAAGTGAATGGAGCAAAAATCTACATTTTATCAGATAGTCAAGCAGCCTTGAAGGCACTAGCTTCTTTCACCATCTCGTTGAAGCTGGTGTGGGAATGCTTGACTAACCTCAAGACCCTTGCCAGGAACAATAAGGTTACCTTGCTGTGGTGCCCAGGGCACCAGGGGGTGGAGGGGAATGAACAAGCTGACGCTCTTGCTAGGAAGGGTGCTGCTTCTCTCCCTATGGGCCCAGAACCTTTTCTGACCACTACGGAGAGCTTTCTCCTTGGAGAGCTCACCAAATGGGAGAGTAAGAAGAGGACTGCCCACTGGCTCTACATCAAGGGCCTGAGGCAGGCGAAACAATTTATTCACTTCTCTAGGAAGAGAGCTAAGGAGCTGCTCAGCCTGGGGAGAAGGGAGCTGCGTATGGTTGTGGGGCTCTTAACTGGGCACTGCCCACTTAGATACCATCTCCATAAAATGGGCAAATCAGACTCCACTCTCAGCCGCTTTTGTGGGGCAGAAGACGAGACGGCGAGTCATGTGGTCTGCCATTGCCCTATATTGGCAAGAAATCGCTTTTTGAATTGGGGCAGAACCTCCATCGACCCCCAAGACATTAAGACGGGGGAGATTAAGACTCTCCTCGCTTTTGCCAAAACGTGGTGGGGAAGGATTGACTTCCCAGCTGTGGCTGGCATTGGTGATATGGCGCCAAGCCAGACTGGGGCTGCGACCCAGTAACTAACCGAGTGTGGAGCACTCGGGTCCCAGGTAGTGCCTGTTGGCTGGCAGGAGTGAGGGAACCAGGCAGATAGTGCTTGGTTTGGCAGGGCTGTCGGTATTGGGCCGATCTAGTGTTCTGGGATGGGGAGGAGGTACGGCCTCCTCCTCCAGCTACAATTGGCCATTGCGATCTCAGTGGCTTAAAAAAAAAAAAAAAAACCCTAGTCAAAGAAGAGGGGGCTTGGCACCGATCTATGAAAGTGGAAAGAAGGCTACTTTACTACATACTCAAAGACTGAACCTATTCTTATTTGAACTTTTCCTGAATAACTAACAAGCGGCATATATTTTTAATTTTTCGTTAGCCCATATGTTTTCTATCGTTGAAGCCACAAAATTTATCGAATTGCATAGTAAAAAACAAGGGAAAGGCTTCCAAAAACAGCCCAAACATAAAATTTGCATAACAATGCCCCTATCTTGCACAAAAAAAAACCACATCAAAGAGCACATAATTGTAGGAAACCACCACATGGTCATTTTTGACATCCTTCACCAAATTCTTTATCCTAGAGGAGGGGTGATGTGACGAAGTCACAATGCGCTCACGAATGTACATGAGCTACCTTGGGGCCAGGGGCCGCAAGCATCCCATTGGACTGCGGTCCGAGATGATCAGTTCAAGTCGCCATTCCTCTTACCTCGTGGTCTCATTAAAAGAGCGAAATCGGATGGGACAAGGCAGATTATGAGATTATTCCGTTATTTTCCAGGTAGCATAACCTGAGAGTTGGTGAGTGCCATTTGGAAGCTTTTCTTTATGGCGGGTATCGACAGTGCGAGGCATGTGAGCGAGCAGCCTCGCACTGTTGCTCGCCCCGCGTGCCTCGGGACGCACCGTGCTTGGCGAGACAGGAGGTAGTCGGTAAAATGACAGCGCTCAAAGGTGCCTCGGGCCGAGCCGTTCGTAGCGTCGATACCGGTCAACATCTGCCTCGGGTCACACAAGGCAATCACCATGTTGGCTGACTACCTTCGGCATATACGCGTGGTTAGAAATTGAACCAACCGCGTATGCCTCTCCCTGAGGCAAACGTCGCGAGGCATATAAGGCGAGCGGCCTCACACTGTCGATACTAGGCTTTAACTTGTATCTTTCATTTCTTTATTTAAATTACCGTTTATCAGAAGGCCGTTTTTCCGTTGTTCATTTTTCTGAGACTTTAAGGTTCATTGCTTTTAATATACCAAATTTAATTTATTTAAATTCTATATTTTCAATTTTTTTTTTTTTTTTTTTTTTTTGACATTGAAAATGTCTTGGTCAACGGGTCAACCGGAAATTTTGTTACGGAAATTTTGTTACGCAAAGAAAAAACAGTCACGCAACCTATAAACAAGTTAGGTGTTGTTATGATTGTGTATACTAGCAACTGTGTATACAACTGGCTAGTGCTCGAAACAAAATTCACAAAATGAAGCCGGATGATACAGCCAGTTTACCATATATGATCAAAGTACTTCTGGGGAAACCATATATTATGGTTAAAGTGAATATCGATGTGGTCGATGGTCTCATTAATGGTGCTATGGGAACATAGCAATACATAGAATATGATAATGAACCGAATGATGGAATCAAACGAGTGTGGCTATAATTATGTGTGTCAATAATTATTTTATGTTTTCTAATTGTTATTTTATTTAAAACTATAAAAAACATTGAAATTACTGAAACATTTTCAATGATCATAGCTCTTCTCTCATAAAAGAGAAAGTACGAGCGGCCTGCCCCGTTTTTTTTCCAATAAAATTATTCCTTCGTATTTTTTTTTTTTTTTTTTTTTTTTTTTAAATAATTTGGAATTTGTGGTTGCGGGGTGTTATCTCAGCACGCTTAAAGTACCTCCGTAACAATGGAGATGGGGTAAAAAATTTAATGATAAGACAAAAAATAAAAAATATGCCAAAATAGCGGCGCTATTTATATGGGCGTTGGTGAAAACAATTTTTTTGTTTTTAGGTATTAGGTCTGTACTCGAACCTAGCTATGGATGCCTGTGAAGATAGCTGATAAAGCAGAGTGTAAATGTAAAATTAATTCAATCTTGTTCTAATCGATCTCGAATGCAAGAGAATCGTTGACATTGAAATTCTAAAGAGATTTTAGTGTGACGGTAGCGTTTGGTTATTCGTGTACATACGTGTGAAATACGCGAAGAGCTAGCATCTGCAGTTGCTTGCTATAGACGCGTTAACAGGGAAAATCGTACGGGAAAAACAAAAACTCTCTATTCGTTACTAAACACTTCAGAACGAACCACAGATAGTGGCTACGGGGACACGGATTCCATCACTAATCTAATATGAACGCACGTTGTTTGAAAGGTGACCCAGCAATTTTTAAATTATTTCAACACAATTTGGAACACAATCTCAAACTACTCGCCACCAGAACGCTATTTACTGATTGAATCGACGACAAGGGAAATGGCATGTACCTGTGTCAGACCCCCACTCCCATTCTCTCTCCAAAAAGCTGTAGTGGATTTGTTTTCAGAGAGATGAAGGGTCGTAAAGAAGGAGAATACTAGATCCCCCGAACTGGGAGGAGGACTTTATCTCTGTTCCAGCTTGAAACGGTAAAAAAAAGAGGATAACACACATCCCCGGAGGCTACAGCTATCAGTCCCCTTCCACTCTCGTTTTTTCCTATATCATCCAAATAACCCAATTTTCCGAACTCTATCCCTTCCGGCCCATTTTTGTGGTCAGTTTCAGGTTTTGCGTGTTTTGAATGATTGATGGAAGTTCTGTCATCCGTTCAACAGCCACCTAGGTGAGGTGTTCAAGGCGTAGTCGCGGGACAGTGGACTATTGAAATTTGCTGTGTTTCGAAATTATATTGAAATAAGAACATTCAGGTTCATTAATCAAGAACAGAATAATACAAGTATATTTTATCCATAACATGTGACCAAAGAAACATTTAGGTATGGATAAATATCATCAAGTGGAGTCACAACTTGCCAATCTTGATACGCCCCTTCAAGTTGATGAACCTCTCTTCAATCCCAATGTATCCATGCACCATTCATGTTTATTTCTCGGCACCGGTTTTGTGAGAACATTCATTTCTTCCGTTTGCAAGTATTTAAACTCCAGTAGCTCCTTCTGTATTGCATCATGGATAAAACTTTGCCGTATGTCAATATGCTTTGTGCGAGCACGGTGAACTGGATTTTCGATCAGCTTATGTGCGCTTCATCCTCCAAGTACCATTCAACAGAAAATATGAGAACACTTTTCGAATAGCGGCTTGCCAACCTTGAGCGTCTTCACTTGAGAGTGCTTCACGTACCGACACTTCGGTTGAAAACGCTATTTCACTACAATTCGCGTAGTAGTTAGGTACTCAAATCACTAGCATTGTTTCCATGTTCCGATTGTTTTGGTTTCGAAACAACATTATACATTTTTCTCGGTTGCCTCTTTGAACCAGTTCTCGACATTTTTGGTCTTCCAGGTCCCCTTTCTATTTGTTCAGTGCTTTCACTGCTTTCTGTGGAAAACTGATCTGTTTGATTTCGATTTTGTTTGCTTTCTGAATCGTTAGCTCTCTTAAAGTTTATTATTACTTGATGTGGTTCCCAAGATATCACTGCTCTTCTATTCTCGTTTGGAAATAGTGAATCTATGTTTCCAGAACATCGAATTTTTAATTTTTTTGATCGTTTAATATTTTTATGTCATGCGCTATCACAACTTTTCTCTCTGAAGGCACTCAAATTCTGTACGCTATGGATGCATTAGAGTACCCAAGAAAAACGTATTCCTTTGATCTGGGTTCTAATTTTCTTTTCGGATTTTTATTCAGCATGTACGCTTTTGAACCGAATGTTCGAAAGTAAGTCACAACTGGGGCTCGTCCTAACCACAGTTGGAACGGTGTTATCCCATTGATAGCTGCAGATGGACACCTATTAGGGCAAAATACGTTAGTTTTCGGGTGAAAATCATCATTTTTCACCAGACATTATATTCAACTTGATAAATAATTTTCACAAGATTTTACGTATTTTTTGACGGTGAATCGAATGGTAACACTTTCAGACATCCTCAACAAATGAGGGCTTTTCAGGTCCTTTCCTTAGGGCGAAGGCCTTGATCTCGTTGTTCGTTTTCTCCTAAATTCATCTGAGGATACCATTATAAGAGGTATTCACGCAAGATAACAACAACCTGCGCTTGATCAAGATACTGATTTCAACCCGACCTCTTCACCTTAGTCTTCATGTGACGACGTGTTCTCACACCTGATCTCACCCCACCTGTCTCCCAATTGTACCAATTATTCTATCGCCAGTCTGCTGCAGCATCTCGAAGTGGAAACCCACGACACTGTCCTTTCTATTTTGCCACGTTTTCTTCCTATTGAGAGATCACAGTATTCTCAGATCCTAGTTTTACCGATCTGTGCGTGGTTAATCGTTGTTGCATCCAGCTGAACGGAGGCTGCATCGCATCCTCTCTGATATCCTCCGGATTTCATCGATTTTATGTAAGTTTGAGCTCAGCTAATTAAGAACCACTACATGATACATGATCGCCATATTGCAATCTGAGGAATTCTGCATCCCTATATTCTCCAGTAACCCTGGTCGTTTCTTTACAGCCTTGTAAGGGGCTTCAGGAGCCCCTTATTCTACCTCTTCGACTTCGTCTCCTGTTCACCTGTGTCGCCCACGAACTTCTTGGATGTCTGGCGGAATTTCGGTCGATTGTTCCAACTAGCTCGACAATTTATACACGAGAAATTTATTATTATAAATTGACTGGCTGACTAATAGAGTCATAATGAACCTTTGTGTAATAATAAATAACAGCATTTTTGGGATCTACATATTTTTAAATGTAAACAAACGAATTTCGAGGGGGTGTTTATTCATTTTTCTTGGTCTTTCATGAAGATTACATTGTTGAAAATAACAAACCAGAATGATGAAACTGCACATTGCAATTATATGCATTTGACGCATACCTGATATTTTTTCTTACTTTTAAATTGAAATATCTATTGGAATCTCAAAACAATGGAATTTCAAATGGTATTACGATTACGAATTTGTATTCTATGAAATATTTCATGAATCTGAAAATGGAATAATGGTCCCCTAAAGTTCAATCACACGCATAAGTATTAATGCTAACTTTGCCTTAAAAAATGTAAATTCCTAGCAACATGAATGGCTTTAAATTATTATTTTTTACATTTTCACTCGTCACACCTACTTGTACTTGCCAAACAGTATTCCTTACTTAGGGCTAACAAAAGCTATTTTTTCTGGAAGTATCTAGCGAGGAACTTGTTGTGCATTGCCAAGCTTTCAATAAACCATTACAACGAGACGCGTCGAGATATATATATAGATAGGTAGGATATCTATGGACCTCCTCCCGCCCTCACCCTGTCGGCTCAAACTTTATTTTCATTGCGTATCCTGGGAGGGGCATGCATGCCTCTTGAGTTACCTGATGGCAAATATGTCACGGTAGATCGATTCTATGTCAGCTAAAACGAGGCGACAAAGTGTATTAAATCTCTCCTGTTTACTCTAGGAAGTTGAGTTTTGGTAGGGCAACTCTCTGGAATATTATGAGACGAATGAATTGATGGGCCCTAATCTGATAAGCTGAGTAAGCTAAATTATCTCCTATTCACCCTAGGAATGTAAAATTTGATAGGGAGGGCAATAAGGGATAAATAACAAATTCGAACAGTTTAAAATGTGGGCAAGATGGACACCAAAAGTGGTCAATGTTTCCATAGTGGACACTTTTTGTGTCTATAGTGGACATCACTTGTACAGAGTCTTTTTCATGAGATTTATGTTTGAAATATGGTTGTATGCTCGTTTAGTCAAAAGATAATCGACAAACTTGAAACCTTGATATATTTTTAGCGCATTTTCTTTATAAAAAAAAGAGCTATTGTGTTCATTTTGACCGTTGATGTACTTATGTCCTCTTGAAATAGTTTTAAATGCTATTTCCCGACGTCCAATTTTGATGAAGCTTGGTATGGACGCACTCTATAACATGGCGAGGATAAAGATGTATCCATGGGCCGCTGACGCATTTAAGACGTCATTGATCAGCGGAGTGAATTCCAAAGCCTTTGTGTCTCATAACGACGCAGGAAGCTGGAATTTGAGAGAGGCTGAAGGGAGAATGCTGAAGACGACTGAGAGGTCATTGATCAGCTGATTGAGCTCCAAAGCCGTTTTGTCTCCTATTCGACGCACGAAGCTGAAATTTGAGAGGGAGGCTCAAGGGAGAACGCTGAAGATGCATGAGAGATCGTCCGCCTCAGTAGATCAGCTGAGTGTGCTACAAATCCATTTTGTCACCTATTCAACGCAGGATGTGTCTATTTCACACGGATCTCCTTACAAGAAAATGCGCTATCATGTGACTCACTTCGTGAGCACTGATCTACTTGTTTTCATATTTTTACATTATGTGGCAGGAAAAATCAGTGGTGCTTCACATCACTGAATCCAATTGATAGCAGTCATTTTAGACTCATGAACACTGGGAAATTCTCGTACTTCAACTCATTGGAAATTCGGGATCAAGTCGGTTAAAAGGTCCTACAAAGGACCATTTCCGTTTTTGTCTAGCCAGTGACCCCGGCCGCTCGCGCGTCGTGTCTAACTAATCTAAATTTTTACTAGAGGATAAACTACTTGATGTAACGTATTTTTAGGATGTGAGCGTAGCAAGTATCCAAACCACTGGTTTGTGTAACTAGTAAAAAATGGTGTGAGCTCGTCTACAACCTCTCACAGAGAGATCTTAAACAGATCAATTTTATGCTTAGATCAGTTGTCTGGATGCTTACTACGCTCGCATCTTAAAAATACATAACATCAAGTCTAACAGAAATGATCATACTCTTGTCGGGTTGTTTCACCTTTATGAGCATCCTCTGACTACCCAAGAGTTGAAATTCATTTGACTCATCACAATGTGGTGAAGCCACCACCAAGAAACAGAGTCAAACCGTGCACGTCAAGCTCTCCATCAAGACTGGCGTTCGGCTCAATATCGACAATAATGACACCATTGTCATTTTCGGTGTTTTCAATGAGTTGAACTAATCTTGGCTGTGGATTGGAAAGAACTTCATGTTTCTTGACTTCCTCTGTTCCCAAAATAAACTTCAGCTTGCATTTCTGGGTGAGAAAAAATATGATCCCAATGTTAGCTATGTTTTCAAAGTAATCATCTGTTTGTACTTTTATAGGCACTTGAATGAACCACGTTTCTCTCAACATTCTTCACATTTTCACTATCGTCTAGTTGGTTGTTCTAGACAGGAATGAACCTCAAATAGCTCACATCCCGGATTTGCTACTCTTCTTCATTTCCTAGTTGTTGAAGGCAAACTGAATGTATCCTCGTCAAGAGAAATACTTTAAACGTCAGATTATTCTCACAAGAGTTCTAAGAGTCTTCTGAACCAAATAAACTTGCATATTTCAAACCAGTTTTTCACATTTCCATTTTTATAATTTCACAAGAAGTACATTTATATTTTATTTTATTAAAAACATCTTTTCTTCATGAATTTGTACCTTTTTTGGTTACCTTATTCCTTCTGTGTTTGCAAACAATGTGTGCAAACGGATAAAAACTTGATAAGGGAAAAAAGAAGGGGACAAGGGGACAAACGAAGAAATAGATGGTGGTGCTTTAATTTTGAGCAGGAGTGTATCAATATAAAATATATTACTTCAAAAAACCCTTCATAACATCAATCCACACAATCTAATATAACATTAAAAAGAAAAGCTGATGTAATCATGTGATTATAAATTTAGAAACTAATAGAGCAACATGCCAAACTTCTTACAGAATTTTCTAACACCAACTAACTGCATGCCACGCCAGCCAACTATGTCATTTGTGAGTTGTTATAACTATTTCCCATGATGCTCTCGAGTGTTAGAAGTTGTAGAGTAGCACCATAGGTAGCACTAACTACAATGCCCATGAAATTCAACGTCATTTGGCGCCACCAACCCTTATTTATTACTATTGGTTCAGAGTCCACATTACCCACATTTACCTTATGTGTTTTACGTACTCCTACCTAGATAACATCCTCCTTGCCTCCTCTTTCGACAACTAAAGGCAATTTTCTCAACCCACGCTCACATGGCCTCAAAGAAAGCAAGGCAAAATGTCAGCTTGCTTTTCTCATCGTCAACCTCTTTGGACCGTCTCCTTGTCAGGAATTTCGCACTGACCTAGTTGAGTAGAGCTTATCAACAGAGTCCTTCGCCCTCTCAATCAAATTCAACAGAAATGGCAAAAACGGCTAAAAATCAATTAAGTAATTTATAATTTGTAGCTCAATATTACTCAAACAAAATTTATCAACTAAAAACTAGGTCATTAAAAACAGTATGTAGAAAACTATACTGAAAACGCTGCAAATTATTACTCGGTTTATTATTTCAGTATTATATATCCTTTCTACGCAGATGAAGCTACGAATTCCAGAATATGATTTGTTAAACAATCACTGTACTTCGCTACTCAGTAGGGAATGCTTTTGAGGGAGGCCGCTAGAGCGCTCTGAAACTATTCACGGCCTTGATGTGGAGCGCCACCTTTCGGCACCGCTCGAAGGAGAGATACTCCTTCATATTGAGTTGGCTATATTGAGGGCACGTTTAGTTGAAAAATTAATTATGTAACGACAACTTGAAACTTGATTGGTAAAATACGAATTGAAGCCTTTTGGAGACTGCTGGGTAAAAATTGCAAGGAAGATTTGGATAAAATGATCCCGTAAAAATGACCCGTAGATGTGGGCCCGTGCAAGGCTGGGCAACTGGCTAGTAAAAAAATAAAATAAATAACCTGCTTTTTCGATAATCCTTTATTAGCTAAATTAAATCCACCTGATAGGCTGGATGATTACTTCCCTTGGAAAACCATAATTTCCCCCTCTGTATCTTTCCGCGGTATTCAATTAACGAACGACAAAAGCTTCCTTAACGATTCCGTTATTCAAGCAAACTCGTGTGTACTTAGGTTAGAAACTATGGGACTGGGCCACCCTGCACCCTCCTGCTCAAATAAGACATCCCCGCTGAGACTAATCTAGTAACAGTTGTGCTTATCTTGGCACCGCCAATTAATGGAAGTTCGAAATCTCCTAGTAGCGTCAGACAGTTCTACGGCCCACAAATGATTTAGCCAGGCCAAGAAGGAGTCTGCCCTATCACCAAGGCTTCAATTATTGTATCGTTGAATATAATCATGTTTGTTGAATATATAATATTGGAACATAACTAATTACTAATTCTTCTGTTTCTTATTTAATCTCTCAGATTCATTATTAACATTACGCCTGATGACGTGTGAAAAAATCATATGAAATCGATATTCAATTTTTTTTAATGTATCTACTTTTATCTTAAATTGTGATGAAATTCTTTGGATAAATTTATAGTGAAATGCCGCAGAGATTAGTGACCAGATTATAGAGACACCTGGGTGGTAATTTTGCGGGCACTTATTCAAGATCATTATGGCAGCTTGGGAGTCAACGAATTTGACAAACAGCCTTTCTGGACTACTAAGCAAAAGCTCCAATGCGGATGATGGCCCTCAATTCCCCATCGAAATAGACGATTTCACGTACCCAACAATGGCGGGAAAAACAGATTCGTTCGGCTGTTCCCGGCAGGAAACGCAATGAGGCGAGGACAATTATCTCTGTTTCAAGTTTTGGGCAAATAAATCCATTCCCTCCAGTGTCATCGTGTACCCATGCCTAACTTTCAGTTGTTTTTCTTATTTTATGAGCAAAAAATACTGTTACGACGTCAGTATGTTTGTTCATTAAATCACTGAAATAATCGTCCTTCAAACGAGCGAAAATTGATCCTGCTAACGTTCACGGAAGAACACCACGGTTCCAGGACCCAGCTTTTATAACACGGTGGAAAATTACGGTAAAAGGGTCTGAATTACGCGATTTCAGCCTCAAAGTAAGATTCAACTTTCGAAATCCCCTAGGACCCAAATTTTCAGCCGAAAATGGAACGAAATGAAGATGAAATGAAGTAGCCATGATGTGAAAAAAGTAGGCACCCGTTTTGGCTCGATTCCATTTATTTCCGGCCCATTATAGCGCAACTTTTTGGTAAGTTCTCATTATTGGAATAAAACTATTGGACAAAAATACCCCACTTCCGAATTTTCCTCACAAAATATTGTTGGATAAATCGAGAGCTTTCGAACGAATGGTCAACGAATTTTGTGGGATGAAAAACGACGAAGTACCATTTCCCTAGCAACGACTCGGTTGTAGGCGGAAATCACTGTAACACTATATGTTTCGTGCGCGGAAAAAAATTGACTCGCAAAATTGACGCGCAAAAATTGCTAGGACCCCAGGGCTAAAACATGATACATGTTAATTAGGTGCATAAGTGATAATGACTGGAATTCTTGCGAGACATTCTTACATACTCAAATGTAGAAAAGAAGCAAAGAAATCGGGTTTTCCATATGTTTTATATAGGTGTCAATACTTTTCAAACGCCTAAGGTGGGTTGAGGAATGTTAAAATGAAGGTACATAGTTTTAAAGGAAAACTATTGAGGTGAGTCCACTATGATATGATGCAAGAGCAACCCGTATTATTATTATTCTATAAAACCTAAGGCAGTCCTTAACATTTTAGTGCACGGAATGTCATTGTTAGCAGTTAAAATAACTAATATTTTCTAGATAATAAATCATACCTATATATTATTAATTCAGAAAATTACTCACCACTCCACCAGGAGTATGAATCCTAGGTTCTTAACCTTTCTTTATTTTCTGGGAAATGAAGGGAACAAAATTCTCGTTTACCTACATTCTATCTCCCAATAGCTATCATTTTACATACCACTTCTGCACTAAGTTCGCAAATTTCATACTACTTTTGATAAATTTCTCTCCGCAAAATAACTGTGGTAACTCTTTCTTTGTAGGAAAAGATGCAGCCAAAAGAGCTTTTCGCCGTTTCTATCTAAGAAAAGATGCAGCCAAAAGAGCTCGGAAAGAATATGAAAAGGAGACGCCAAAGCAAAGTCGAATTAACGTGTTACATTTTTTCAACGTCGGTACGACCACAGCCGTTATTCTGCTAATGTTTTACTTTATTACGAAGTCGTATTGTCGTCATGAATCATACAATACCTTGGAGCAAAGATTTCAGATGTCTATGAGACCTCACGATTCCCGACCTCACCTGTAATACATCATGTTGACGTCCAAATGAGGTCATTTACTTTTAATATAAAATCCTATACAACACAACGAGCTATACACTGGATCGCGCCAAGAGCGTTGGGAACACGGTCCACCTCGCTGAGGCCCTTTCCCCACCCCCATAGGGCACACTCGCCCAGGTCATAGCAAAAAACCCCTTGCCGCTAGGCGCTTTACTCAATTTTTTCATCATAAAATAGTTTTATTCGTGAAACTCATCACTGAACGTCTGCTTTCCGATTCGAGCGAATCATTGAACATGTTAACTTAATTGATGGGTTTTTCCCCATCTCAAGAACATTATTTCCCTCTGTACCTTGGCCTAGCAATAGTCCAACGATCATTATTGAAGCTTATTCCTTGAATTATAACCAACATTCTTTCTATTCTGTCGGCAACGGGATATGTTTATCCACATTATTTGATAACAATTATTTAGTTTTTGTTCTATTCTAGATCAGAGAAGTTCATTTTAATAATGAAGAAATAAATATATATATCTCTATCTCTATCTCTATTATTTATAAGAATGAAACTCCGTCTGTTTGTCTGTCCATGCTATGCACGGCCAAACGGCTGAGTGGGCTGGATCTACGAGTGGGGGGATCTTCTTGGGATTTTCCAAAAGAGGGAGCGAGCGAATTTAAAATTGTTTAATCCCACCCGAACCATGGGCCGTAGGGCGGGAGGGGGGTCGAAGTAAGAATTAATGTGCGCTTTTTGGACTTCCCCGCTTCCCCTACCCCTCTAAACGGCCGTCGAAAATTCCGGAAAAATACCGGTTTCGTAGGTTTTCCTACGAGAAAGACGACGGCGCGATCGGATCGCGAAAAAAGTATCGGGAAATGCGTCAAAAAAATGCGAGAGTACGGACCCGTTTTCTCGAAAATTCCGACGAAAAACTTGGTTTTTTTAAATTAAAATATACCCCATAAAGGTACGTTTTTCGGAACGGTTTTCGCGGGCGAAATAAAGGTTTGATCCCGCCGAATCTGAATCCGAAATCGGATATCGAAAAAAGTGACGTGAAGTTGGTCGAATTGCGAGGGGAAGCGAGACTAAGCAAGTAAAATGAGAAATTATATGTGCTGTGGACGCGAGAAGGCTCTATGAAGACAGACGTGTTTGGGGTTCGATAACTCAGGTACAGGTTTCGGTGTTTGGGTGTTGCGAGCAGGTACACATACCTAGGTACCTTGCGAGGGAAGCGAGAGCCATTTCAACAGAATAAATTCGGATTTTTTCCTACAAATATACAGCAATACCTTGCGAGCGAAGCGAGCAACATCCCCGAATAAACTTTTTGTGGTTCCACGTAGTTTTAAAGGATTTAATTTGTTTGTAAGAATTCCCAACTGAAAAAAACGTCTGCCAAGTTGGGTGGGCAGTATAACTTCCTCAAGGATATACAGGTATACCTTGCGAGCGAAGGGAGCAACATCCCCTAATAAAATTTTCGTGGTTCCACGTAGTTTTATAAGATTTAATTTGTTTGTAAGAATTTCCAACAGAAAAAAACGTCTGCCAAGTTGGGTGGGCAGTATAACTTCCTCAAGCGAGCGGAGCGAGCAACATTCCCTACAGAAGTTAAAACTACCCTTAGAGATCTACCGTTTGCGAGCGAAGCGAGCAACATCCCCTACACGTTTCAATTGTAATACATCGCATGTATACAGCCACACTTTGCGAGCGAAGCGAGCAACATTCCCTACATGCCACACTTTGCGAGCGAAGCGAGCAACATTCCCTACATGCCACACTTTGCGAGCGAAGCGAGCAACATCCCCTACATACCACACTTTGCGAGCGAAGCGAGCAATTTAATGGGGGGTCCGGGGGGCTTGCCCCCCGGCTGGACGTGGAGGCGAGCGTAGCGAGCCGGAGCGGCTAGTATATATATAAGTACGTATATATAAACATTTGTTAATGAAACTAGGTAGCTGAACACAAAATAATTCGGAAGGTTATCAATTATTACTAAATAAAAATAATATATTAAGCTTTTGCCGATACTTCTTATTTTACCTACAACATTAGCGAACAGTCAGAACAAGGAACAGAACATAGGAACAAAAATTAGGCATAAGGGTCTCTCTATTACAAATCAGACATTGCTGAAAATAATTAATTTATTCAGCTTTCGTCGAAGCCCTAATTTATCTGTAGTCAATAACTCTTGGGATTTGTCTTTCGCCATCTTGTGGCAAACTACTTTTAGGAAAAATTTACATATTAGTTTGACTAATACCAAAACATGATTGTTTTCTTCATAATCCGCATTATTTTCAGTATTTTGGTTTTTTAGCTGTTTTTGTCGATTTTCCAGAGAATATTAATGAAATAAAAGAATGTTTTTCAGCATAATTGTATGTATAAATTTTGGAATGTTCTAGTTTATCGTTAATTCTGAAAAAAAAAAAAAAAAAAAAAAAAAATCTGGTTTGAGGCATTTTGAAACGAATCATAGAGTACCTATAACACGTCTTCAAATGTACGTACGTACGTACGTACTGGCGTGTGTGTGTGTTCGTGCGTGTCTGTGTGTGCGTGTGCTTGTGAGTGTCTGTGGGGGCGTGTGCTTGTGTGTGTGTCAACGTTAAATTGGTCAAATTTCAAAAAATTTACTCAAAAAATCACTAAAAATAGCTATACACGGCCAAAAATCCTTAAATTTATATTTATTAGCAGAATTTTAGTTAAAACTAAATTGTCAACGATTAAATAGGACATTTAAAAAAAATCTCAATATTATGCTGAAAAAACTACTTAAATTTCATTAATATTTGCTAAAAGAAACTATAAAAACTGCAAAAAAATCTAAAAATCCACAATCTCCTTTGATTTGCCAAATTTTATTTAGAATGAGTTTTTTGCCATAGAATAGGTTTTTAACAATTTCTTTCTACTGAAATTGTTCAAATTTCAATACAATTTAACTTATTATAAAACGATAGATTTTATGAAAATTCGCTCATACGATCATGCTGCATGACTGGAACTTTTTTCATCGTAGGTAGGTACATTGTTTATTATGGTATCAGTGTCGCTCCAGGTTAGGGAATTGTTTGTTTTATGATACTGTAGGTACTTGTGATATCAGATGAAGCGCTTTCAACTATGTATTGGGGTGTTTTAGACATTATATAGGGTACTAATATGATATAGGGTACTTTTAAAAGAATCTAACATCCCCAGGGGGACGGAATGTACAGTATTTCTTATTTTTATGTTTCTGCACCTGGTTCCAGTAACTATAATGATTACAACTACGAGTACGTCTATTTATTTACTTCAGGATTCTTTCATAATTGATACAGATAATACAAACTCCCTACCGAGGGACGCCTTTGTGAGCTATGACCATACCATCATCTTGCTCCAACACAACTAACCCAGCGGCCACAGACCGCCAGTCATCGGCTAGATGGGTGGTATTTATGTACTCGCATAGGCACTCACGTTCGCTCTTTCCATTGAAGGACAGTACTTTATCATCTTTCCCAGAACTGGAACTGCATGCAGCAAACCGGCTCTCGAACCAACACCATACCCAAGGTGTTACACACGCACCGACCAATAAGCACAATAAAAAGCCCAATTTTTAGGGGGAAAGAGGAGAGGGAGTGTTATAAATAATTTTTCAGGATGTCTACATAACTGTTACTCAGGAATGGGGGATGGGACAGCAAAACTTTAGTGATAAAATATTTCCATATACAGGGTGCGGCAGTGAGGACGGACGGTTTTTAAAAAAATCATAAAGTAGTTCATTTTCACTCAAAAACAAATTTATTGATGCAATCAGGTTCGCAAGGAAATAGCATTTGAGACAGTCAAGTGTGAAAAATCACATCAGGCATGTGGTGGCCGAAATTGTTGATGCAGTGCTGGAGGCGTTCTTGGAAGTTCGTGTAGACTCTCTCCAACATAACCCTACGTCGTAATGATCACCAACTTCTTTTTCCCTGAATTATGACGGCGACGTGTTCCAACCCGACGTGTGTAGTTCCAGCAGGATGGGGCGACCGCCCACACAGCCAGAGCATCAATGGACGATATTCGTCTCTCTTCCCTGGTCGCCTCATTTCCAAGTTTAGCGATGTTCATTGGCCTCCTCGTCCCCAGATTTATCCATATGCAATTTTTTCTTATGAGGACACCTCAAGGCATGAGTACACGAGAACAAGCCCCGAACTCTGGACGAATTGAAGGACGCAATTCACGTGGAAGTCGCCCAAGTTGAGAGAGTATATTGGAGATAACGCCCAAGAACACCTCCAGCACTGCATAAACAATTTCGGCCACCACATGCCTGATGTGATTTTTCACACTTGACTGTCTCAAATGCTATTTCCTTGCGAACCTGATTGCATCAATAAACTTGTTTTTGAGTGAAAATGAACTATTTTATGATTTTTTTAAACCGTCCGTCCTCACTGCCCCACCCTGTACATAAATTTCCATATTCCATATAAAATATTTACAAACGAGTATTAAGCCCACAACTCAAGACTCTGATACAGACAGGCCTGGGTGGGTCAACGAAAGTTAGGCCCATTTAACAAAATTTATCATTTACCCGTTTGTAAACCAATGTAAAAAATTATCGTGTATAGGGAAAATAAATGTATAATGGTAAAAAATAGAAACCTAATGAAATACATGTAAAAGGATTACTCACAAGCAGCCATTTCAACAGCATGAATTTCACCAGCTAAGGATCTCATGGTGACAGCAGAACAGTCCCTTTCACAAGTTATGGCAGATACGAGACCTTCGCAAGCTGACCAGAGGAGTTGAGCTTGAACAGCTTCCTTTTCCTGACCAGCTCGTTCTGAAAAACAAAAGGATTAGATAACTTGATAACTAGAATCTCAACATTGAAAACTGTGAAGGCTCACATGAACAACTATGTCATTATGGCATTATGTCAGCTACAATTTCAAAGTTCAGAAAAACTGGAGATAGCGACCATGCTGGCATTTAGGGAGGAGTATTTTACAGTTTCAAATCAATGGTACCCCGTAGAGGGAAACCCCCTCCGGTCATGGGCGCAACAATTTTTTCAAATCTCCGCCGGTCTGCCCCAAGTAGAGGTTGGTTTCACGGAGGCAGTGATTTCCCACCAGTGATGATTCCGTGGATGTGCACTATCTTCTTCAAAAATGGAGTAGAAATCCATGAGATTGATGACTTGCAAGGTCAAGTCTCATCTCGTGGATCTCAGCAATTATGTGATTTAACAAACAACTCAGGTACAGATACCTCCCCACCCCCCCTATTATGGCCCATTTTCACCAAAAACTTGAACAAGTTTGAACCAGTTTAAACTAGTGAAATCGCCAAAAAAATGTAACATTGGTTGATGCCATACACTTTGTGAAGAAGGCCTAGGATGAGGCTTCGGAGGTGACGATTCAAAATTACTTGCGTCATGGTGGATTTGTTGAGAACGAAGTTGAAGAAAGTGTTCAGGCCGTTGGAAAACGATCTGACATATCAGATGAGCAATTCAATTTTTGAATCAACGTTGATGCAGATTTGATGGCATCAGAGGACCTGACTAATGACCAAATTTGTGATGCTGAGATGAATACTGACGATGAGGCTGCTTCTTCTGTTTATGAAGCATATGACGATGGAGATGAGGAAATCTCTCCAACACCGCAAGAGACCCTCCGGGCGCTTATTTTGAGAAAATCAGTCATTGCCAGAGCCGATTCCTTTCAGCAGCACGATTCCTACGAAAAATTCATTTACACTATCCTGCAGAATTCTCAAGAGCAAGTGACGCTGGACGATTTCTTCAAGCCGAATTAAATTATGATCGAATGATGTGGTCTTTGGCGTAATTATTAACAAAATAGTTGAAATACTATGAAATTTGAAATTTTGTATGAAATTAATGTAATTAATGTAAGTGAATACGGCAAATTCGCTTATACTAATCACTCGGTTATAGAGATCACTTTTGCTAAGTCCCAAAGTGACAACTACAAGCGGCGACCACTGTGTATCATACATGCTAATACTGATAATAGCACATTATAAAAGGATGATTGATGAATAGATAGATTGATCTACACAATCTACGATAGAATGATACACAAATCCACTTTAGCCATTAGATTCTGAATTATTGTTATTATTGGATCATTAAAGGCTAAAGGGGGCGGGCCTCAACTGAGATTCGCAGATGAGTCGCAGTTGTCGCTTCAAAAGTGTTTCCAACTTTTCTCAGTTTGGCTCCACTGCGCGCTGTGCTAAAATCACATCATTCCACAAAACTTATGCCATAGACAACATATCAACAATTATTAAAAACTAAAGAACAAATTCTCGGACAAACTTATATATCACTCCAACCCTCTTGTAAAAAATATAAACATAGGAATCAGCCTTTGGGGTCTTGGTACCTACCTCATCAATACAGCACACCCAACGACGGGTCTGAGCCCACACCCTTGTAAATATTGTATATCAATTTTAAATAAGTGTAAATAATTTGTATAAAGTAACCTTATAATACTAGCCACCCTCACATAATGAGTTTTTGAAATGATAGATTTTCTCTTGTTGTATTACATTTTATCCAAAATAATAATCATGGGAATCATCAGGGAAGAGACTTTCTCCGCTGCGGCTACGGCTGATGTACCTTCGTGTAGCTCTGCCACTAGTAGTGCATTTCAATATATCGAGGAACACAGTTTTACGCTTGATTTGGGAAATGGAAGTGGATAATGGCAGTTATGGAGAGAGAGGCTCATGTTCCCATGTATCGAATGAGAGAGGAAGGGTTTCATGAGCTGTTCATCAGTGGACATTTTAAGGAAAACGAGGTGCAGTTCAGAGGTTTTTCATCAATTCAATGCACAATAATTCTTGTTAAATTGCGACAAGTTAAATTTGAAGCAGGAACTTTTTAAACATAATAAAGAGGTAAAATCACAAAAAAATGTGGGGGAAAAAATCACTGAACATTACGATAAACGGCTAAGAATCTTTTAATTTATATTTTTTAGCAGAATGTATAGCACTGAAGAATATACTAAAATTTAATTTATTAAATGATGATAAAAAACATAAAAAAAAGTAGCAAGTACCAGTTCATATTACAAGATTTTGAATTTTCAGAATTTTTGCGGTTTTGGCCGATTTTTTTAAACAAGTTTTAATGAAATTTAAGAAATTTTTTCAGCATAATTTTAGGCATAGATTGTTTAACGTTCTAGCTTTAATTGATAAACGTTGGTTGAGTAATATTCTGCTAAAAAATGTAAATTTTACTAGTTTTAGCCGTTTATTGCTAATAAATGATACCAATGGAATTCTTACTTCACAAAATCGAGTTTATTATAACGATTTTTGATGGACAGTGAAGCGTAGGTAAGTGTTTTATTTGATCTCATTAATTGTCAGTTGTTGTGTGCCTAAATCTACGTCGATATACTCGTATTCCGATTCTGATGACTAATAGGAGTTTCTTAAAGGGTTCTTGGAGGCTCATGTTACGTACCGAGGGACTAGTAAAGTATGTTTGTTTCATTTAATATCATTAATCTCTCCTCGGTAGATGTCTACCACTATGCAATTGTCTCCTCGGGAGATGTAGTGATCAGCGTAAAAGGGCTATCTTATATAGAAATAATAAATCTCCGTGGTGACGCTGATAACCCTTCCAGTTGAGGTGCAGTTCAATTTGTTAGATTTAAAAAAAATCACAAAAAATAATGAACCTTTGTGAAATAATTTACACCGTTTTTCTTGAAGAAGATCACAAAACAATTACGGATGCGCAAAGGCTTACATGGATAGGATAAAATTGAATTCATATTAGTACATTTCGACCAAAACCACCTAATACAAGAGAATTTAGTCGAAATCGTGAAAACTGCTCGAGGAGGTAGGTTTGATTCAAGAATTATATTTGGTTTTATAGTTAGTGCTATTGCAGTGGCTAGGTACTATTCATTTGGCGGCGATGAAATTCATATGGAATCCCCTCCAACTTCCATAAATCCCTGAATGTCACATTAGAATGGGATTAAACTATAGAAACCATCAATGTTACAAGGATTTTATATTGAAACATGCACCGAGACCACAATATTGATCCATCGGCGACGCAACTAATACGAGAACGTCTAGCCACCAACCCGTACGATCCTCGAAAATGTCACCGACCGGTTTTACTCGTAAAAAGTTAGTCGACAAGCACAGATAGACAAATGAGACAAGTTATATATTTCGAGAAAATTCAAGTACTTATACCTTTCGGTTAAAAAAAAAAAAAAAAAAAAAAAAAATCTGCATCCCAAAAGTGATTCTTACGCTTCCGCTACCTGCACACTCGGAAGCGAAATATCAATTGAGGAGTCAAACAACTAAGAATAATAACTTCAATTCTCACGAAACGAACCGCTGTTGAATAAAGAAGTTGATAAGGCTCAAAAAAGACGCAGGATTGATATAAAGTAATCAAAAACTCAATAATTATATGGTGAAAGAAAACAGATTTAAGGAACGAGCTACAGAGAATAACGAACATCCACATCAGAGTAGCGCAGTCTGAAACAAAATTGAAATGAAAATATGCATGGAATGAACGTGATAAGAAACTTTCTCTCCACAACCAAGGACAAAGATGAAGTTTAATCTTCTCGTCCGTATATTCAAGAATAACTCACGAAATAACATGAAGATTAAAACTCTGAAAAGTTCCCGTGTCTGCCGCAGGTGGAGGGCGAAAAATGGGAGAAGCATTTAAGCAGGAACTTACCCCATCACCTAAGTTAAAAAAAGAGGGAAACTAAATACAGCAGCACTACCGCAGAAAATATTTTTGTCATTTTGTTTGTGGTTATGCAGATACTACCTCTTTTATTTCACTAACTGCGCAAGTCATACACCCTCGGAGAGCAAAGAAAGATCCGGAGGGGAGCATAGAGTGAAATACATCATATTAAATAATATTCACCGAAATGTGAGCGTGGTTCCGCTTCAGAGTGATTCTGCGTCAGGGCTTATAAAAAGTCTAAGAAATCGGGAGTTCAATTTAGCTTCCTCGTATAATATATTATTGTGCAGATAATGTATAATGTATTGATAGAGGTGATGGAGAATAAAATGTTAAGAAGGAACATACCTACCCGAGGAGACAGAGAAAAGTGGTTACAGTTAAAATTATAACGGCATGAAAAGAAAGTTTGGCTTTTTGTTCAGTGAAATTGGATTACTTATAATATACCATTGAAAACAGTTCATTCACAATAGTTTACAACGGATTCCCACGTCGTAGCTCAATTGAGGGCCTGAGGCTCGCAACGACAAGCTTTGGTGAGAGAGAAACATTCTACTCCGGGAACCTAGAATATTAAGAATCATGTTCAATGCACACAGGGATCTGACGACGAAGTCTAGAACCTATAATATTACCTCGAATCACACTACTGTATTTCAAGGCCAATCCAACCGGTGACAGTTCCAAAAACGGTCACTATGCTAGGCTTCGAAATAAGCTAAAACTTTGCTACACAGAAATGGAGACATTAGAGAGTTTCAGTGGCACGAAAATGACAACGCATACGCAAACGTATTCCTTGGCCAGAAACGTAGCACACCATGGTAACGCTGCGACGTATTTCAACACGCGACGCATCGCAGTAACCTTCATTTCTCGTCACCTCATGTCAACGAAGCAGGAACAAGTTTCAGCTGTTTTATTCATTTATTTATTTTTATTTTATTTATTATTTTATTTTATTTATTTTATTTTTTTTTATTTTTTTATTTAGGTATTTATTTATTTTTTTTTTTTTCACCTCAACCAGAACGGTAATTGGCCGTAACCTCCAAGTGTTTTTGCTGTTTGAAGTAGTGTGGCATGGAGAGTTACCTAGCGCTAAATTTGAGGTTACTTTTGCATGAAGACTAGATGCGTTGAACGCGATGCCCACGGCAACGCCAATTCGCCGACGTTACAGCGGCAACCTATTCCCTACGAATTAAGGGATACGTAATAACGATATGTTTTTTCTTGTTTACCCACTAAAACTGTCTATTTTTGATCTGCAATCGGTCTTCATTAGATATAGTATTCAGTAGGTACTAGTAGGAATACAGAATTATTTGCTTCCAAAAATACGGACTGATCCAACTAGATACGATTTACTCACTATTTACTAACTGACGATTACTATAATAGAAGTCGATAGGTATGCTGTGAAATCTACCTTCTCACTACAACCCGCTATTTTTCAAGATATCTAAAGTTCCCATGTGAACGATTGCAAGATGCACATTCAGCAAAATTGCCCTCGCCTCAAGCGTCAAGTCAAATCCGTTGTTCGTTTTTATTTTATTTTATTTTAACATGTTTAATGTTTTAGGGCTGGGGGTCATTCTGTGAATTCCGACACGACACGCAAATGTGCAACGTTTTTTTCTGATGATTTCCGCTTACAACCGAGTCGTTGCTAGGGAAATGGTACTTCGTCGTTTTTCATCCCACAAAATTCGTTGACCATTCGTTCGAAAGCTCTCGATTTATCCAACCATATTATGTTAACTACTGCGAAGTGCGTGGCCAACAAGCTGAGTTATGAGCATGGTTATTTGAATAATTGTTTACACACAGGTGATCATTCTCAATTATTGATATTGTGAACATGATTGCAACCGCTTGTAAATTTCTGATGATTTCATTGAGTGAACATTAAACATGATTTAATGTTTTTCCCTCTCAAGGGAGAAATTATGATTTTTACGGTTTAGTTATTCGAGAGTTTTAGTGGCAAATAAGAAAAACGTATCGTTATTACGTAGCCCCTAATTTGTAGGGGATACGTTGTCGCTGCTGTGAATTGGCGTTGCCATGGGCGTCACGTTCAACGCATCTAGTCTCAATGCAAAAGTAACCTCAAATTTAGCTTTATAGGTAACTCTCCACCAACAGCAAAAACACTTGCATTGCAGGTTGCGGCCAATCCTCCTGGTTAAGGTGAAAAAAGAAAAAAAAGGAATAAATAAATAAAACAGCTGAAGCATGTTCTCGCTTAGCTGATATCAGGTTACGAGAAATGCGGTTTACACAAACTATACCCTTCACTATTGGAGCGGTACCCGGAAAACGCATTGACAGGCTGCGATGCGTCGCGTATCGAAATACGTCTATGGTGCTCTACGTTTCCGGCCAAGGAATACGTTTGCATTTGAGGATGCGATGTCAGTTTCGTGCCACTAAAACTCTCTATTGGCCCTGATTTGCATAAACCTCGGAAATTTCGAGTCTACTGCCCCAGCATTATTATTTATCCTAATAGGGTGATTCCGATAAATTTATCATACCATTTTTGCCGTTCATTTTTTCTTTTACATCATTTTTCGGTCTAGATATGCGAAAAATCGGGGATTTCTTTTTCTTTTAAATAGTGGGACAAATTAATAAATTAGTATTTTATTCGCAAAATTATGAACCAATTTCCGTGATACTTCATTTTTTAGATCATTTCACTATTTCGTTCGAAGCATTTGGTCTCTCTGTGAAACCACGCATTCTCAGTAAATTCAAACTCCAAAATATGGGAGGGGGGGTACCAATAGGTCGTAGATAATATGTTCAACCTATATTTCCGCGAATATTTATTTATTTATTTATTTTTTTTCTTTTTCAATTTTACAATCCATTTATGATGATAGTGATGAAATAAATAATGGGCAGTTCGCTCATGATTTATGATTCGCTCGTGAGGGAGGGAGGTCGCTCAGCATATTCATTAGTGTTGGGTAATAGTGGAGGGGGTAAATCCAGTAAGATGTTGATGACGTATTCGCTATTCTCACACAATTCATATACAGGGTGAACACACTTAAGGTGGCACAAACGAGTAGAGTCGAAAAACGCGGTGCCGGAAAAACTTGCCCCAAATCTCAGCTTTACAAGGGTATAATTGATTTTTATTTTACTTTTTTAATTGGGGAGAAAAATTATGTTTGAATGTTTAAATTAAAAACATCGTTTTTTTTTCTATGAAATTGAGGGTTTTCGTGAAAAATTACCCTCTAAGAAAATATAAGTATGGAGTCGGTTTCTACGTATTCTTTACGCTGAATCGAATGGTAACACTCGCAGATCCCTCTAACTCCGTTACAACTGAGTTTTACACTTAAACAAACCAGTTTTTAAATCATGTTATGCTCAATTTTATTTATTTTTTTAGGGGTAAAACTTGTCAGTTAAAGTGTAAAACTCAGTTGTAACAGAGTTGGAGAGATCTGCGAGTGTTACCATTCGATTCAGCGTGATTTTTCGCGCTTTATTCTTATAAGTAGAAACCGACCTCAAACTTGTATTTTTTTAGAGGATCATTTCTCACGAAAACCCTCGATTCCAATAGAAAAAAACCACGTTTTTGAACATACAAACATACTTTTCTCCTCCAATTAACAAAGTAAAATAAAAATCAATTATAATATTGGAAAGCTGAGATTTGGGGAAAGTTTTTCCTGCAACGCGTGCGGTTTTTTACATATTTTTGAAATACTTAACGCACCTTGAAAAAACATAAATTTTCAAAAAGTGAGAAATTTTCATGTTCAGTAGTTCATTTTTTCGCTTACGTTGCCTGTAGTAAAAAGACTTCAAATACGTTAGGGTGATAGGAACTTTACCGTTCTTTCCAACGATGTATCTTATTTTTCAGATTACATTGTAAATTAGGAGAGATATGGCCATTTTAGAGATGCAAGATCGAAAATACAAAAAACAATCTTAAATTGTGAATAACTCGGAAACAAAGCCTCTAAAAAAAAATCTTGGAGGTACTTTTTGTAGGAAATGAGCTCTAAAATCGACTCTGCCTCGTTTGTTCGCCCTGTATAAATGAGATATATAGGCTCGTACGTATAATTCCTGCATTGTTTCTTAATTGCTAATGTGAGGGTATGAAACCCTCCCCCCAAAGAGAGCAAATAATGATGAAAATATTTGTACCCAAGGTCAAATTACAGACAAAAACACTTGAACGCGCCAGAAAAAAAATAAAAGAAGCATTAGCTGAATATCAGTAGAATATACACAACTGATTCCATTTTTCACAAATGCGCTAACGTAAATTGCTATAAGCATCATATTCCCGTTTCCTAACTGACCGAATTCGACGTTTTACGTAACCTACATCTTGAATGACCATATTCCGCAATGGAGTTCTTTATGACTATTGAAACCATTTCAATGATCTATAAATTTACGTATGTTATTTTCAGTCCGTTGGTACCTACCTACTTATATATCGTTATACTTAGATAAGGGGGGATAGTAATGTGTAGATGTTTCGATTTACTTATTAATTTTGCCTCTACAGGTGCCTATATCTACGCAGGCGTATTGATAAAAACCTGCGGATCTGCGATTTGAAATGGAGCTCTTTTTGAGCATTTACAATACAATACAAAATATGGAGGGACTCTGGTCAGTTTTGAATCCTTTTGAATCCAATTTTTTTTTTTTTTTTTTTTTTTTTTTTTTTTTTTTTACGAATCTTGCCATGTAAATCAATAAATTTCGAAAGGAGGTTAAGTTTAAGACACCAAGAGGTGTCCGTGGGTGGGATGGGTATGGTCAGTTGGAACATCAAATGGCCTACCGAGCACGGATCCTTAAGGACGACAAGCAGACCAGTGACCTCACCCAGTCATTGCTCATTACAGATGGAATTTAACTCTACGTTGCATGTAGGAGATTCACTTCTCAAATGTGTCTTAAAGCCTTCAGTGTTTGGGAGAGTGCGTATCATATCGCTGGATTGTTTCAGTGTAACGATATCTGAGGTTATGTGGGGGTGTTCTGCCCTTGGCGCCAACCTTCAAACAAAGGTTAACGCATTATATAATACAGTCCATCCTTTGGCCAAATCCTGCAGGGCTCAGCAGCAGGTGTCAAGCCGCGCGAGAAAAACGGACGTTGGCGCGTCAGAGCGTCATGCTGCGCGGTTGAAAAAAAAATGTGTCCTCTGCGGAAACGCATAAACGCTTCGTATACCTGTGAAAAACTTCAGTACCCAGGCTTTTCAAGCGTACTCAACTTAGCTTTTCATTCGTCATTCATTTTATTTTGCTTTCTTGCTGTCAGTCAACAAATTTGAGTAGCTGGCCATTCAAACCGCTCCTTGTATTATTTATAACTAAATAATAAATTTAAAAAAAGGAGGCCAGTAGAGAAAACTATTGTTTAATGCGGAAGCAAGTTTTGAAAATGTCATCGCTTCCACTCGAAGTTGAGGGAAACTGAAGAACATGTCATGTCATATTCTAGAATTATTGGTTCGAATACATTGTGAAAAGTAGTCACTTGGTCATTTGTCCACCACCAATTAAATATAGTATTATGATTCACTCAAGTACTAGCAATCATCACCACTTTCTCACAACTTGTCTGTAAAATATACGATTTTAGTAGGTACCCCTCGTGGCGTTGAGCCCACAAAACGGATGTTTATGCACTTTCGCTTTCAACAACTACATAAATGAAAAAAATAAAATTGCTGAAAAAAGATCAGACACAAATGTGGAACGAATCCGAATACGTGAAATTCGGACGTTTGTCGTAAGACGGCGACAGCAAAAATCAAAAAATTTTGGTTTCTTATTTCCAATAATAAGCCTATGTGATCGTATAGCAAAAAAATTTTATAACCCCCCCTCAAACTTTGTCACTTTATGTTTCAAGGTGCGTAGAATCCAAATTTGAAATGTCCGTCCGCCGTCCGCCGTTCGTCCGCCGTCCGGGCCATAAAAGGCCTAAGAATTGACTTAAAAACCCGTTCTTTCGCACATAGACTCCATTTGGGGTCTAGTGGCGCTAACATTTAACCATTCCGATCGCTTTACTCGCATAGATGCTATGGGCCAAAAACGGGCGAAAAAGTGTCTTTTTCAAGGGTTTGAGTGTTAGACTACGCACGCCTGGCACGCTTGGAAGGGGGTCACGGTGGGTGGTGAGGGGGGTGAGCGGGGGGTGGAGTGAGAGAAGGCGCCGCGGCACCTTGTGGCGGCTGGGGTGACCAGGGGCGAAGCAGAGGGGTATAGGAGAATGGATATTTATTACTTTTAGCGAATTTTCTTAGAAAATAAAGCTATTGCAATGGCTCCAAAAATTTCAAAATAAAAATTTTCAAAAATTTTCTTCATCGAAATCTGTTTTGAGGCATTCTGAAATGATTCCTGGATTTACACGCTTTTATATATATATATATGTCATTCCAGACGATAACTCTCGATAAAATCTAGATAAAAACTTCATTCTTTCGCCAAAAAATCAAGCATTTCAAAAGAAAGGATAAGTTCGTTGGACAACACTTTTTGAGCACATTAAATTGGTCAAATTTCAAAAAATTTGCTCAAAAAATCACTAAAAATGACTAACGTCTAAAAACTGTTAAATTTATATTTTTATCAGAATTTTAGTCGAAAGATGCTTATTGACGATGAACTAAAACATTCAAAAATGTATTCACAAAATTATGGTGAAAAAATTACTTGAATTTCATCAATATTTGCTGAAAAATCGATTGAAAAACTGAAAAATTGCTTAACATCCAAAATTGGTTTTTATCCGCAGAATATAATTTGGAACGAGTTTATTTGCCATAAAATTGGTGGTTAACAATTTCTTTGTACTCGGAATGCACAAATGTTAAAACAGTAATATAATACATAATGTTACGATAATCTCCGAAAATTCGCTCATACAATCATGCTGCATGACTGGAACTTTTACGTGTTATACCAATATAATACGCCGCGCCAACCTGAGGGGGGTACGGCGTTAGGGGCATAATGGAGTAGCAGAAAGGCGTCCGGGGCGTATCGGAACGGATATAATATATATTTTATATTATATTTTATTACTTTTACCCCATATAACATTTAACCTACCTTTAACACACTAGTATATTTAATATATTATATCATACTTTAGTATGTTACAAAAATAATTGATCCAGCCCATCTAAAATCCTTCGTTCTTCTTCTTCCCAAAATCTTCTCAGATAGCTCGAAGCAAATCGTTTTAAATTAAAATTGCATTACTTGCAGGTTGGAGTCTGAACCCTCTGGATCTGGATGAATAGCTGTTTACTTATATTTCTGCCATAGGTAAGTGGGGTGTCGTCACCCAAGTAATTTCGGACGCAGAATCGACTGGGATATGTCCTACAGTTTTAGTTTGATTCCTATAGAAATTAGCTCCGTGGATTGAATGAGACCAATCGGGTGGCTGTACGATCATCCATTTGCTCCCCATCGGGAGCGCAGCCTGTAACGCGAGAACAGGGGTGGATACTAGAAAAGAGACTGGCGAAAGCCCCAGAGCATGCTGGTTACTATAGCTGGCTACCTGATTCAGAAATAATAAACCATTATGTAATCATTTGCAGCGTTTTTTAAAATCAAACCGAAGCGTTACACACCGATGAGACAACGCGCGACCGGAGTCACGTCACAATTTCTGCATTTTCATTGGTTCACAGGTCGAACGCACCGTCGACGCGCGCGGTAAATCTACGTAGGGCACTGGGTTAGACAGGCTTAGATAAGGTCTACGATATACGGCGGCACCTAAATTGGAAACAGAGGTTATCTCTCTATGCCACCTCCAGTTGGTGAGCTGACCACGGATGCCGAAGCGGCTAGTTCAAGTTTGGAGCCTAGAATCCAAGGGTGGTAAGTTATCCTGGCATCCTGGTGCTCTGCTTAACGAAGTGCTAGCAGATTTCGCTAAATCCTTGGGAGCTACACCAAGCACTTGAAGAGAAACTGGCTGAATAGTATGGAAGGGAATTTCATTTTGATAACGGATGTATGCAAGGAGAATTTGTGACAGGGGTTTTATATACACCAGAGCACAGTAAGCTGGGCAGACTAGTCACAAATGTAATGGGGGTGGATAGAAGGGAAAATAACCTCAACCTGAAAAAAGAGGAAAGGGCCTCAGAGATGAATGCCATTAGGCAATACCACCGGGAGTGTGAGGTAAAGGCAGCATACCCAGGAGAGGTGGGGCACTCTGGTCCAAACAGTGCAGGACAAACTGCTAGCAATGGGAAGGAGAGGAATACTCAGGATTCCCCCTCTACCAACAGGCAAGGACTTACAAAAAATGGTAAGGAATGGCAACCAATGCCTCATCTTGCTACTAGGGCTCCTTTTCAAGGAAAAGAAAAAACTTACTCTGGATGGAATGCCCCGGCAGGGTATAAGGTGAAGCCAACATGGGGGGAAAACCCTGTTACAGGCAGTTGGTACACACCCAAAAGTACAGCAAAGGCAGAACAAACAGTCGCCCAGAGATGCCAGGGTAAATGCCAACAAAAGATGACAAGGGAAGAGTGGCTGGAGGTGATGAGACGAGAAGAAAAAGTAGAGAACACCACGGATGAGGAGGATCAAGCAGACCTAAGGCATAATCCCCCCCGTAAAATGACAAATAAAAAAGGTTATGAAGAGGAAGCAGTAGACCCCACCGGATCTAAAACCACCTCTCAACACGTACATGAACTGATGCAGCACCTCACAAGTGTTCATCGAGATGAAGCAGTGCAAAGGATGGCACGCCAACAGGCCACCCAATGGGTGAGAATGGCAGGCATAGGAAATGACGGAACAGAGGATGACTCTACACCGCAGGAACATCAGCAGACAGAAGAGCAGCAGCAGCAACAGCAGCAGCAGCAAGAACAACATCAACAACAGCAACTGCTACACAAACAACAAAAACAGGGGCAACAAGGCAGAGATGATTATGGTGATACAGAGGAGACCACAAAACTAGGTAAACGAAGGAGAGCAGCAACTCACCGGGATAGGGAAAGAAAGAAACTCCTAAAACGAGACATTGAGCAATGCCAAGCAAATCTCTTAGACGTTGACATATTACAGATGGAATATGAACAGTGGAGAGCTGACTGGAATGCTTGGGGGTCAAACCCTAACAATATTGGTGACAAGCCCTACAAGACTGCCACTGCTAAAGTGGATAGTCTGGTAAATGGGGTGTGGAGTAATCTGCTTAGGAGCTATGCTAATGTCAAGGAGGAACTGTGTGTTTTGCGACAGCGCAATATTGATATAGGAACACTCACACAATCCATAGAGCATCTGGAAAGCACAATGGCTGGGGCCAGAGCCAGATCCGATTCTATTGGCACAGCAAGCTCTGCTGAGAGCGAGTCAGGACTGCTAACATCATACATTGGAGCTCTTAAGGACACAATGCTGGAGGGCTTCCGGAGTGTTGAAGCACAGCTCAGCGCTGTTGACAGGAAGGCAGAGGCATGTGCCTCCAAAGTGGACAAGCTGGAAAGAGATGGATTAAAAGCCAACAAGATGGAACTGATTAAGAGGCGGGTGCTCAGAAATGAGAGCAGTGAACAGGCACCAGTCAGTCTATTTGAAGGGAGGTCACAGAGTGAAACGGTATAACCCCCAGTTCCAAAGGTGAGACTACAGGCGAGGGACCAAAGGGAAACACCCAAGCCAGTTCCCCAATTCAAACACCCTTGGGCCCCATCAACCACTGAGGATGAGGAGCAATGGGAGGGAGAAAACACTGCAGGCGAATCGAGTGGAGGGTGGATGGAAGCCTCACGCAGGCGGAAGAGGAAAACCACCAAGAGAGAGAGGAACCTCCTCAAGGAAAATTCCACCAGAAATAAAGTGGACGTAGCCATAGAAAAGGCAAAGAGAAGGCTTGACGCGCCTCAAACCACCCTGATTGTGCAGGCACATAAAGAAGCACCCTCGGTGGGCCAAGAAATGGAGGATTCGGCCCCAAATATTTCTTACAGGGATGCCCTATGCTCCCCCGATTCAGTGAGGCGCAGAATGAGGAAAGAGATTGACCTCCGCAGTATGGGCATGGCGGTAACACAAGTGTTTCCAGCAGGCAAACATGCCTTGAAGGTAGCAGCTGCCACGCCTGAGGAGAGGATCAAACTGGCAAATGCACTAACGGACAAGGGCTTCGAGGTGAGAAAGGAAAGGCAGCCAGATAGGCCTATTCTGATGAAGATCCATGGTATAGACCGGGATATAACTAAGGGGGACCTACCTAGATATGTATGGGACCAAAATAAATGGGTACGGGATAACTATAGCAAAGAGGATTGGGAGAAACAGTTCAAGCCATCCTTCCCGACTGGGCGAAGAACAAGGGCTGATGGCTCACCTATTGAGGACTGCATATGGGTCACCCAGGTCAGCGAAGCACTGCGCAAGGCATTATTGGAGCACCAAATTCTCTACATTGGCATGGACAGATGTCGAGTTGCGGACTTCGTGGAAGTAACTAGGTGTTACAAATGCCAGGGATTTGGGCACAACGCAAAGTCAAACAAATGTCATGAGCTTGAAGAGGCCTGTGCGAGGTGTGCAGGCAGTCATGGCACACAAGAGTGCCCCTTCAAAGGGATCCAGCCACCAGAGCCAAGGAAGTGCATAAACTGCAAGAGAGCTAACCTCCAACATGACCATCCTGTGGATAGCGAGCGGTGCCCAGTATATAAACGAGCTTTAAAGAGATTTATTGATAGGGTGAACCCAAAACTGTAAGATATGGCTTCCGAATCTCAAAACTCAGAATTTGAAGTGGATCTCATCATGTCTTCACCAACATATGAGACTGTAAGTGACCAAATAGTGACATCAGTTTTCGACACGGACCTAAATCCATCTTCAACAACATATGACAGTCTTAGTGATTATGTAAGTAAATTTAATTTAGCAGAAAATATGCTCATATTTCATATGAACATACGTGGCCTAAGTAGAAATTTAGATGAAGTATTGTGCTGGCTTGGATCTACGGCAACAAAACCAGACTTTCTGATCTTTACTGAAACTTTTAGTTCCTCTTGCTATAACTTAACTAATATTCCAGGTTACAATTCTTTTTATTCAGTGTCCACCCGCAACAGAAATGATGGAGTGGTCATATATGCTAATGAAAGATTAAGTTGTAAACAAGAAACAATTGTCATGACAGGAGCCACAGGCCTCAACATTAGTTTCCAAATTGGTCCAGAAACGTACAGCATCATAGGTATCTATAGAACCCCCTCCCAAACTCAAAATGATATTTCTCTTTTCATCTCACAGCTAAAATCAAACCTTGAAACCCTATCGAGTAACCATTCATTTATTTTCGGTGACATGAACCTTGACCTACTAAGTAGTAATGACAATATCGACAATTATACTGACACCTTACTATCACTGGGGTACATTGGACTGATAAATGAACCAACTCGAGTCCAAGGAATGTCCAAAACTGCTATAGACCATATATTTGTTAAAACTAAAATACTTGAACTTTCCCCAGCAGTCATTAAGAGTACGATAACTGACCACTTTTCCACGGCCCTAATTATGCCACTAAAAACCCATCTGAGCCGCAAGAAAATGTACAATTTGAAAAAAGTAGATGAAGATAAACTTGGAATACTACTTAGTGAAACTAACTGGTCAACAGTAACAAATACCAACGATGTTAACCTTGCTGCAAATGAATTTATAAGATTGTTGAACGCCGGCGTTGAAATGGCTACCAAACTTAAAAGAATTACTAGCAGGGAAGTCAAACTAACACCCTGGATAACTAGAGGCCTGATCAAATCAATAAGGATAAGAGATAAACTGAAAAAACTTTCGACGAAAAACCCACTAAATTTCAATTCAAAGGAAAAATCAAATCGTTATAGAAATAAAGTAAAGGAGTTAATAAGAGCAGCGAAGAAGACATACTTTGCCAATGAAATAGAGAAAGCCCAAGGTAATATGAAAAAAACTTGGGACACCATCAAATCTGCAATACGAGGAACAAACGAAAGAAATAAATCAGAATGTCCACTGATCAAAGAAATAATGAAAAAGATCACGTCCCGGAAAATGTAGCGCGTAAAAAAGCTTGCGATTCACTAAACTCATATTTTTCCCAAGTAGGAGAAAAGCTCGCGGCGAAATTCTCAAATATTCAGAAACCTCCAGATCCTCCGCCTTCATGTGAGGTGGCGGACACAATCTTTTCTCTTAGAATGATGACGGAGACAGATCTCGACAAACTACTACAAACTATGAAGGGATCCTCGTCACCAGGTATAGACGGCATCCAGGTACATCTTATAAAAAACCATATAACGAGTCTGAAAAAACCTCTTCTTCACATATACAATCTTAGCCTCACAACAGCAACATTCCCTGAAGCATTTAAAGCTGCAAAGGTCATCCCAATTTTCAAAGGCGGGACGGTGGGTGAACTCGGAAATTATAGACCAATCTCTATGTTAAGCACGCTGTCCAAAATACTGGAGAAATTCGTGAAAAATCTGCTGTACTCATATCTTGAAGAAAACAATTCAATAAAAATGAACCAATTTGGTTTCCGCAAAAATAAAGGGGTAAATGATGCGGTATTTGCATTAACCACGGACCTTTACGATATTAGGGACAAGAACAAGAAAGGTGCTCTCATACTACTCGATATCGCTAAAGCATTCGATGCAATCGATAGAGAACAACTTATGTACAAGTTAGTTAAATTAGGAATCATAGGCCCCAGCTTAGAATGGTTTAAGAGCTACTTGAGAAACCGAACCCAACGAGTGGCAATCGGCGAGTGCTCTAGTGAAGAAAGCAATAACGATTTTGGTGTGGTTCAAGGAAGTACGTTGGGTCCACTATTGTTTTTGGTGTATATAAACGAAGTGGCCTCTCTAGAACTACCCAATACCAAAATGTATTTATTTGCGGATGACACTGCCGTGTTAGTTGAAGGTGACACGTGGGAGGATGTATATAGCAAGGCAAACCTAGCAATCAATGTGATTGGACGATGGTTCTGTGAAAACTATCTTACATTGAACACTAAAAAGTCAAAATTAATTATTTATGGAGGAATGAAATCATATGTTTACGATAAAAATTTAAGCATCATACTACATACATGTAGATCAAATAATAGCTGTTCCTGTGGGAAAATTGAACGTGTAGCTGAGCATAAGTATCTTGGGTTAGTCTTGGACGAAGAGCTAAATTGGAAACCCCATATTGACTATACTCACAATAAAATTAATAAATACATGTACATATTCTATAATATTCGACACACACTCCCTAGAAATACGATAAAACTAATTTATTACAGTATGCTACAATCTGTACTTCAATATGGCATAATTGCTTGGGGTGGGACATTCTCAACCCATATAAATAAATTACATGTACGCCAGAAAATCATTGTAAAAATTATGCTGTCTTTACCAATGAGGACTCCATCTGACAATGTATTTAATATCGCTAAGCTATTTACTATAAGGCAATTATATGTTAAAAATTTACTTCTGCAATTCCATAAGGATCCACAAATAATAGGTTCACAACGTAACCCAATGTATATAACAAGGTACGTAGCCGCAGGAAATGTAATTGCACCTAGACCGAGACTAACGTTGTCAACCCACAATCCAAAATTTATTATTTACATTATCCACAGAGCGCTAGAGGGCCATATGAAAAATGCTCAAAGATTCACAAGACAAAACTACAAGAAACATATTTTAACCTGGCTTGTAGAAAAGGGGGAAGCGGGATGTCAAACTGTTTTAAGCAGTATTTATGTACAGTGATTATTTTAGAAAATATCTTCTCTTAAAATTATAAGAACATTATACGCATAACATTATATTTTTAAGTACCGTTTGTATCATAGAGTAGATAGATTGTAAGACATGAGCGAATCACCAAGACCTTCCCCAACAACACGGGCCAAGCTATCGTTGGGAAAGAAATCGAAAGTGAGTAGCTTAGGTTGTTCAATTTGTACCATATTTATAAAATGCATTTGTATGATTAAAATAAATAAAATAAATAAAATAAATAAAGAATTTACGGAAGATAAATTAACTGTACTATTCACAAGAACAGTTAGATTTCTCTGAAAACCCATTGTCTGTCATAAAAAATCCGTGATATACCCGACTAACTTGCAAAAGCAGTTCTGCTTTTAACAAATTCGTGTTTAGTTCCGAGAGATCCGTGAGAGCGAGAGAGAGAGAGAAACTCGAAGAATGGCAAGAAAGAGTAAATGATTAAAACGGACCCGAAGAAATATAGGAAAGGGGAGTAATAAAATGAAACGAAAACATTATTTTTTTGTAAGTAGAACCAGTGATAATATTATTGAGAAACACTTTTTCTTCGAGCTAATACAAAACCCTATCGCCCCAAAGGCCTTTTAGAGTGAAGGCGAACAAAAGCGTAGGGAATAAAGAAGTACTGTCTGTCCCCAAAGGATGAGTAGGG
This sequence comes from Adelphocoris suturalis, assembly GCA_030762985.1. NCBI lineage: Eukaryota > Metazoa > Arthropoda > Insecta > Hemiptera > Miridae > Adelphocoris > Adelphocoris suturalis. Next base: position 96,212,736 of record CM061040.1, read on the forward strand.
GGTTGAAAGAGACCTCATTAATTTTCGAGTATTTATGTCTTCAATTATTTAGACTGACCCAATAACCTTGGTAAAATATAGAGAATTGGACCAATTTGTATTCGTTTATTGTCGACGTATAAAACTGACAACGTAAAATGACAACGTATAAATTCCCCACCACGAAGGTTTTGCTGCAATGACGCATTTCTTGAATCAGAGAGCACCACCATGCAACCCATCAACTTCATTTATCACAACTTTAGCAAAATTCGTCCTCACCAAAAATGTTTTTAAATATCAAGACAAGTTATTCCTCCAAGAAAAAGGTACTGCAATGGGCACCAAAATGGTACCTACGTATGCTAACCTATTCATGGCTCATTTGGAACAAACCTTTCTTTCGACACGGACACTTCTGTCTATAACTTGGAAAAGATTCATAGATGATATTTTTTTGGTTTGGACTCAAGGGGAAGAAACACTCAAGGACTTTCTAAATGATCTAAATTCACAATTTTCAGTCATATTCTCATGGACCTACTCAGCATCTTCAGCCACATTTCTCGATGTAAACATACAATTAACAGACAATAGACTTACCACCTCAGTTCACATCAAACCTACAAACAAGCAATTATATTTACGTTATGAAAGCTGTCACCCTCGACACACAAAACATTCAATACCAAGAGCTCTCTCGATAAGGGGTCATCGGATTTGCAGTGAACAGAGAGAAAAAGAAGCTTACCTGAAGAACTTGACAGACAAACTAGTGACAAGAGGGTACCCGAAAAATTTGATAAGGCAAAAAGTCATTTCTTCCCATATTGAGTACCGCCCAACACCCCAAAACACGAATGATAAGGTCCAACTGACCACTACATTCTTCTTTGGCATTGAGAAGATCAATAAAATGATGAAGGATCTCTACCCAATCCTCTCACCTAATGCGTCGACCAAAATGGTTTTCCCGGAAGTGCCTTCGATGTCCTACCGCCAAGCGTCGTCAATTGGAGATATTCTGTTCCATAGACGATCAAATAGGACAGCACCACCACCAAGAGGACTGTATGCTTGTGGTAAGCGGCGTTGTAAAGTTTGCCCAATCGTCATAGAAGAGGAAACGTTCAGTTCGGCTAATAACCCCAACTCACATACATGCAAAGGGTCGGCAGAATGCCAAACACCAATGTGTGTATATGAGTTGTTGTGCAATGTATGCCCTGCATTCTATGTAGGAAAAGCCGAGACACACCTCAACCTGCTTGTTAACAACCACAGATCATCAGTGGTTAGCAGAACAGAAGATGTGCCCGTGAGCCGCCATGCCGCCACGCATGATGCAACATTCGACGATTGTTTTGGCATAAAAGTTTTAAAAAAGATGAGTCCAGGAGAAATAAAAAGAATGCTTCATCAATCTGAAAAGGCATATTCTAACGTTTTGGTCGCGTACGATCCTCCAGGATTAAACATCAGGCGTTAGACGGGTATACATACATATATATATATATATATATATATATATATATATATATATATATATATATATATATATATATATATATATATATATATATATATATATATATATATATATATGTATACCCGCAGCAGCCAATCCCTATATAAGCCCGCGGCCATCAGCCTCGGCAGTTCAGTCTCCATCCGTACGTCCCCGTATCTACATCGCGCAGTGCATCGTCTTTGTCATTCTTGTGAAAGTGAATTAAAGTTGTTTTTTAAAAACTCAAAACTCAACGACTATTATTTAATTGGCGCTTGTCGGAAAGACGTGGTTTTTTCTTTGCTCCGTACACGCGAAGAAAAACCGAGAACCTTCTGTGAAACAGTGTCTGATTGGGATTACACACGACGGAAATCAAAGGAACTGGACTCCTTACATGGACATGGGCATCCCGCTGTAAGTAAAACACTGCGCAATATTTTATAGTACGAGTACAGTCCACCGAAAAGCATATTCGGCAGACACTCACCCATTCTTAAGCCCACTTCACTTAAAACACACTTCAAATATACGACTTCCTTCACTTCCAAGAAGCTTTTAAAAAATTCTGTTAAAAGTTTTGAAACCCGCAAAGAACGAATATCTGACCGGGAAAAACTTCAGAATTAAACTTCAGGATATATAGACGTCCACTCTTCATTTGATAAAACGACACCTCATCGGAGATCTGCCCACGCACAGGACGTAGATCTCAGATTAGAAACTTTTATCGCTCCCGAGCTGCAGATAAGCTCAACCTTGAAGGCCACCCGCCGAACTGAAGGCTGCCGCCAATTTAAATCTCTCTCCACCTCTGCATTCTTCTCGTCTCCCACACGAAGACACCATTCTTAATTAAGATAATTTTAAGGAATTTTAATCTTTTAAATTTTAATCTTGTTTTCAGCTGTATTTTTGTATCTTTTCTTCTATAACTCGGCACTGTACAGGTCAGATTAGGTTTGACCCCGTAAGCACGTCCTAAAACAATCAAAATTCCCAAAGAACTAAAACGTTTTGTGGCCGATAGGCTCTCTAATCGCCTAGGGATCCTCCTCAGAGACCAAACCCGGCCCCAATACCTTTCTACTATCTCCGAAAACATCGACATGTCCGTCAATACTGGAGCCACCGGGGGCAAACCCGAAATCGAAGACCTGATCGCGCAAAATTCCGAATTGATGGCGCAAAATACCCAATTTAATCACTTGTTAGAAGCGACCCAACAAATACTCCGAGAACAAAACGCGACACAACTTAGACTAGAAGCCGCGCTAAATGAAGCTACAGGCGCCCTCGAACTGATGAGATTGGGAGGCCCACGCGTACCAAACAGGAAACCCGAAGTCTCCGAAGTCCCAACTTTCAAAAAAGAACACATGGAACTCATTCCAGTGTTTAAAGGGGACCCGGAAACATTGAATGATTTCCTACTAGTAACACAAGAACTGAATGATAGATTTTTCAATTATAACGACGTAGGAGACTTCCAAAATAGGATGATCTTACATGCCATCAAGGCAAAAATTCAGCCTCCCGCTTCGAGCGCAATAAACTCGGGAAATATCACGACATATAAACAAATCAAAGACGCGTTGATCAATGCCTTTTCCGATAAACGGGACGTGTTCTCCATGAATTTGGACCTCTCTAACATGAGACAGGGAGAGCACGAAGACCCATTCAAGTTCCACCATAGGGTTACGGAAGCATTAAACAAAATAACCGCGTATGCCAACATCCACGAACCCGATGAGGCCGACAGCATAATTAAACACCACACGCAACTCGCATTAAGATGTTTCTTATTACATCTTAGAGAACCACTAGGAAGCCTGTTGAGGACTCGACAACCAAAGGACCTGAATGAGGCACTTGGATGGATGACGAACGATTACCAGTTGTTACCATCAAACTCTCGTCCAAAACAAAATGCTCCCCTCAGGCAAAACCAAGCTCCTCAATACAGAGTTCCGCCCCCGCACCGTCTTTACGGGCCCCCTAGGCAGAACCCTGCATATTGGTCACAAACACCTGTTGCGAGATCTTATAGACTACTACAAAGCCTAGCTCCACCTCAATGGTCCGGCCCACCTAGGCAGCCAAATCCTCCACCTCAATGGTCTGGCCCGCCTAGACAGCCAAATCCTCAACAAACCCCTTCAAACCTACAAAGAAACGGCTACCAAAATAGGCCAACCTATCAAAGAAACCCTCCAAATAATCAGAAATCTTCCCAAAACACTCAAAGGAATTGGAAACCAATGTCGTGGCAGACAACAAATCCGAATCCGAACCCAAATTTTCACAATTTACAAACCGAAGAAACGAACCAAATAAATGACGAAGCTTACGGTTATTACGACTCAAATTACCAAAACGACCAAACGATTGACGAACCTAATAACTATCATGACTCGAACTACCAAAATGACCTATACTACGACGCATATGAGTGGCCAGACCAATCTACGGAAAATCCCCAAAGTCAAAAGGATGAAACTCCTTTTTTAGAAGACCCTTGCCTCCAACCACCGCATGCAACCTCATGAACCTAAACTTTAAGCCGATCAACAAGCTCCCCTATATCATATTGCCCAAATTAAACTTAAAAATCCTCGTAGACACAGGGAGCTCGGCCAGTTTTGTCAACCCGTTAATAGCAGAAAAACACTTCCCTATCAAAACAAATGATGAACCTTTTTCCGTTACGACTGTCCACGGAACCTCCTTGGTCACTTCAAGTGCCATGGTCCCGTGCGACGAACTACTTCGAGAAAAGGGTTTAAACCTAAAATTCCGACTATTCCCATTCCATTCTAGATTCGATCTCCTGATCGGCATTGATAACCTAGAATTTATAAAAGCCGATATAAGCATCAGGAATAAAGTATTCCAAACCCCTCATGTAAACCTCCCGTTGCAATATCTAAATTTAGACATCACTGAGACGTACACCATTGACGGTAGGAGTATCCAACAGGTCAAACTGGTACTCAATAACATTGAAAATGGAGATGCGATCATCCCCTACCAAAAGATAGGACCCGTAGAAATTCCCCAATGCTTGGTTAAAGTTAAAAATTATGATGCTTACGTCCAAGTATTGAATTCCGGCGAAAACCCCTACCAATTCACACAGGCTACCCCCATATTAGCCGAAGAGATCGACCCTCAAACTACTGACTTACAAACCCAAAAACCCGTCTCAAACTCAAACTTAAACCACTTCGAAAAATCAACATTCAAATTTGATTTAGGCCAACTTCGCCTCGACCACATGAACGAGGAAGAAAAACTCGCGATATCCAAATTAGTCACCAAATACGCAGATATTTTTCATCAAGAAGGCACCCCCCTTAGTTTCACCAACAACGTCAAACACGTCATTCGCACTACTGACGAAATACCAGTCTACACAAAAAATTATAGATTCCCTGAGGTACATTTGAACGAACTCGACAAACAAATGGAAGAACTTCTCCAACAAGGGATCGTTCGAAACTCTCAAAGCCCTTGGAATGCCCCTATCTGGATAGTCCCAAAAAAAACAAGACAGCAGTGGAAAGCAAAAGTTTCGAATCGTTGTAGATTATCGTAAACTAAACGAAAAAACAATAGAAGATAAATACCCTCTTCCCCAAATTTCGGAACTATTAGACAAGTTGGGAAGATGCCAATATTTCAGTACAATTGACTTAAAATCTTCCTTTCACCAAATAGAAATGGATCCCAATAGCATCAGCAAAACAGCCTTCAGCACCCCCACACGTCATTTGGAGTGGACACGCGTCCCCTTTGGGTTAAAGAACGCACCTAGTACATTCCAACGCGTGATGGACAATATACCACGTGGTATCGCAAATGAATACTGTTGCGTATATTTGGACGACATTATAGTATTTAGCACTAGCCTACAGGAACACGTACACCGTTTAGAATCAGTCTTTAAACGCCTTCGATCTGCTAACCTCAAGGTACAACTAGATAAAACCGACTTTTTGAGAAGAGAAGTTTGTTACCTAGGTCACGTAGTCACACCAGACGGAGTAAAACCAAACCCAGATTTCTCGAAGCCCTTCAGGCTCACTACTGACGCCAGCAACGTAGCTTTAGGGGCAGTTTTAAGTCAAATTTCAAATAACTCCGATCTACCGGTAGCTTACGCGAGCCGGACGTTAAACCAATCCGAACAAAAATATAGCACAATTGAGAAAGAGCTACTCGCCATCGTATGGGCTGTAGGTTACTTCCGCCCCTACTTATATGGTAGGAAATTCACTATCTTTTCTGATCACCACCCGTTACAATGGCTCTTCAACCATAAAGAACCTGGTTCACGATTGTTCGCATGGAAAACGAAATTACAAGCATACGACTTTGACATAATTTACAAAAAAGGAGCCCTCAACACAAACGCAGATGCACTATCCAGAGTCAAAATAGAAAACCAACCAAACTTACATACCTTACACTGTGACCAACTTACCCAACTTTTAGGCAAACAACTGGAACTTACCTCTAACGACGACGCCGACTCTGTGGTCGCACACGTCGATCCTGGGGAGGAAGGGGTGACTGACGAAACCTCATCTAGACACACAGTCCACTCCAACTTTTTAGGGAATACAGTTGTCAATATACCCATTCGCGATCAGCCAATCAACATTTCTTCGAACCAGATAATACTCACAGTAGTTAACCACCCTGTCCCCGACATGGTTAAACTTACGACCCTTTTTGGAAACAAAACTCGCATGCTCGTCAAAGTAAATGATCAAGAGTTTGAAAACGATGTAATAAAATTCACCAAAGAATACATCCACCCTAGGGTAAAATATGGCATTTATTTCGAAACCGAGGTATACGAAAAATTTGCTAAAGTCATTGCAACTCATTTCACCCACTCAGAAATAAACCTCACTAAATACTCCAAACGCTTGATCGACATCCAATCGGAAAAAGAACAAACAGATCTAATTTCCAAATATCATGATGGAGTTACAAACCATCGCGGCATAGACGAAACATACGAAAAATTAAAAAGGGAATATTATTGGCCGAATTTGAAGATCGCTATTCAAAAATTCATCAACAACTGCGAATTGTGTCTAAAATGCAAATACGAAAGATCTCCACTCAAAATTAAATACAACATCACTCCTACAGCTGTCCGACCTTTAGAGACACTACATATAGACAAATTCACCATAGAAAACTCTAAGTTCCTAACGATAATTTGTCCATTTTCCAAATACGCGCAAGCATACCCTATCTCTTCTTCCACCGGCGTTGAAATAGTTAACGGACTAATGAAGTTCTTTGCCCACCATGGGATCCCGAACAAAATTATTTCGGACAATGGAACCGAATTTCAAAATTCATTAGTGAAAGAATTGATGGCCCTCCATAAAATAAACATTCACTTCATATCCTCGCAACACCCGGAGTCCAATGGTATCGCTGAAAGATTTCATTCCACTCTCATAGAGCACGTCCGATTACTAACCAATAGGGAAGAATTCAAAACTTGTACCACATGCCATAAAGTCAACTATGCAATCATTGCCTACAATAATTCGATCCACTCCGCGTCAAAATTAACACCGTTCGAACTCCTATACGGGCACGTGAATAACCGCTCTCTCCTAGAAATGGATATCGAAAAAGCGATGGCACACGACTATTTAGACCGACATAAAGAAAGAGTAAAAGCCTTATACGCACAAGTGTCCGAAAAACTCCAGGAACAAAAAGAAAAAGTAGCTGATGAGAAAAACGTGAACCGCATAGACCCCCCTGAAATCCCTGACGAAATCTTTATTAAAACCATCCAACGACAAAGCAAGACTAAACCCAAATATAATAAAGAAGAAGTTAAAGAAATAGACCCGGCTATGAAAACAGTACAATTTCACCCACGTCATCATAACACCAAAGAGAAGGCTCACCTAACCAACGTAAAACCACCCAGGAAACCATCCTCAGAAACTTTGACACATAAATACGGACTCAAACTGACTAGGGAAAACTTACTGACGCTAAGACCCGGAAACTGGATAGACGACATGATTATGAACTTCTATATGGAGTTGATAGACGAAAGGAATAGAAACCACAAAACATTTCCCTCAACCTTCTGTTTTAACTCTTTCCTCTACCCTATGTTAGAAGCACACGGTCACGACCGAGTAAGACACTTTACTCGTAGGTCAGACATATTCAGCAAAGATTTAATAATCATACCAATCCATAAAACAAACCATTGGAGTCTCGTGGTAATTAACACGAAACGTAAACAGATCACGTACCTAGACTCCCTCTCCGAAACACGTACAAGAAATGGCACTGCAGCCGCATACGCCATCCCGATCCTAGAAAACATTCAATCGTACTTGGCTTTCGAGTTTCTCGAAAAGAGGGGAATCCTACTGGATTCAGAAAACTGGGAAACAATCCACTTGCTAACAATCCCACAACAATCGAACTCAGACGATTGTGGTGTTTTCGTCTGCCAGTTTGCCAAAGCAATAACGAGCAATAGGAACCCTACTTTCTCCCAAACTGACATACCATACCTCCGAGAACAGATGTGTACAGAAATCATCAGGAATTCCCTGTTTTGACATTGTTACAGGATCCTGATCCTCCTCTCCTCCGCCTCAGGACTAGAATTAGTCAACGTCAAATTGAACCCTGGACTTCTCCCAGTACTCCTTAGACCGGCCAAAATAGTGGAAGGTTATCATACCATCACTCACTATTACGACCTCAGCGCTTTAATTTCAAAAATCAATTCCCTTCGCACTCAGTACCAACAAGTGTTCACTTCCGTTATAGACTCCCAGACTACATACATAGAACGCACTGATATGTTCACCACAACTATAAACCATACCTTCGAAGTGATTGACTCTAAAATACAAAACTTTAAGATCGGCAACCAACGAACAAAGAGATCAAAAAGAGGACTAGTTGACGGGTTAGGCTCCTTAATCAAATTTGTTACGGGAAACCTAGACGCGAAGGATAGCGAACGCTACGATAACATAATAAACCATTTACAACGAAATCAAGAAAACTTACAGGACCAACTAAACTCTCAATATTCGGTGAATCAAGCTTTTGCCGAAAATTTTAACAAAACTATGGACATCATCAATCATAACAACCTTCAGATCCAGAAAGAGTTTGAATCCCTTCGAGACATTAAAGTAGGGGAACAAACACACATTCGTGCCTTGAATGACTTCCTGGAACATTGCCAAATTTCACTACAACTACTAGTAAACGTTATCCAGGACATAGAGACGTCACTCACCTTCTGTGAATTGGGTAAATTACATCCAAGTATCCTGAGCTCAGAACTTTTGGTAGACGAATTAGACCGCCTCACGGTATTCTATGGCCCTAGGTTCCTGAACCATACGGGAAAAGACCTATTCGAAATTAAATCCCACATAAAGGTTCAATGTTTTATCGGAACGGACGAAATAGTCTACTTTCTCGATGTCCCTATTGTAGACCCCAGAAATTTCGACCTGTACTATTTAGAATCCCTACCAGCAACATTAAATTCCGAATACGTAACAATTGTACCCTCCGTTCGCTACTTGTTGAAATCGCAAAACGAAGTCCTTACCCTAAGAGACGAATGCCCTTCTGGCCTCGCCTATTATCTCTGCCCCGGTCACATGTTAATAGATGTCAATTCCCAGTGCGAAGCCGAATTCCTAAAGACAAGTTCCACGGGAAATTGCAATTACGCAAAACTGGAAATCCCCACCAACTACGTCTCGCTCTTGTATAGAATCAATCAATACCTGCTCGTCTTCCCTCATGGCGATGTACTCACTATCACCTCAAAATTCGGAAAAGAGTTACGAAACTTACGAGGAATCTACCTGGTCAGACCTAGCCAGAACTTAGTGTCCTATCACAATCAAACCCTGTTTGCTGCACATAGAAGCATCCCTTATAGTCAGTAACGTACAACTCACGCCCGACTCCTCAAAAACATTAGATAATGTAATTCAACTTAAAAATCGAGATTTGTCCCCTATACAACTAGAAAATTGGAAACCTGCTTCACGTTATATCAACTTGCAACCCCTAGTTTCTGGTCTATACTCCTTTATGTCATGTTACTCAGTTTCATCGTAACAATTATAGTTCAATACAAGAAGCACAAAAGACGACAAAATGCCTAATGGGCACCTCATTATGTCACCTTTATGTAATCGTACTATGTAATCACTATTACATCTTATCGTAACCATTGTAATTCATTTTTCATTGTTTTCATTGTTTTGTTTATCATATCAGGCTACCTTTATGTAATCGTAAATATTAGGTAACCACCGTCATTACTATTGCATTTTATTGTAATCATTGTATTCATTGTTTTGATGATCATTGTATTTATTGTAATCATTTTTAACCATCATGTAATCATTGTAACCATTATAATATCATTGTAACCATCATTGTTTTGATGATCATTGTATTTATTGTAATCATTTTTAACCATCATGTAATCATTGTAACCATTATAATCGAAAACCCAAAGATGATGCACACCTCCAAAACTAAACTAAGAAATTTCGTGTCCCCAAAACTAAAATCTGCAATTGCCCACAAAAATAATTACCTAGCACAAAATATAATAAACAAAACTTTTGGGTCCCCAAAATTTCAACTTAGGGGGGAGGAGTTACATACGACGCCTCAACCCTTGGGTAATAACGAGCTGAGGCAGCAGCCAATCCCTATATAAGCCCGCGGCCGTCAGCCTCGGCAGTTCAGTCTCCATCCGTACGTCCCCGTATCTACATCGCGCAGTGCATCGTCTTTGTCATTCTTGTGAAAGTGAATTAAAGTTGTTTTTTAAAAACTCAAAACTCAACGACTATCATTTAATTTATATATATATATATATATATTCGGGAGGTTGAATGGAATGACCACTCTAGTCTTGAGTTTTTTAGTTGTTTATTCACGACGTTTCAACCCAGGAGCTGGGTCCTATTCATGTGAATGATTGATGTTTGGGTCTTCGAAGTCAGGTGTAAAGACTTACGAGAAGTAGTGAACACACATGTTGTTGGTGAGTGAAGCCAGTTGACAAACAATCATATTGACTAAAAAACTCAAGACTAGACTGGTCATTCAACCTCCCGAATATAGATATATATCACTAGTCAACCAAATAACCAAATACCAAATTATATATATATATATACATATATATAATGTATATGTTTTTTGTTTGCATCAAAAATGTAGTAAAATGCCGGCAACCGCATATTTTTATCTCAATCCGTACTTGTGATATGATTTTTGAAGGTTTTTTCTAGAAAACCGTGTTTTTTCCTTTTAAACTCTGATTTCTCTACTTTGCCTACTTTGGGGGAAGTAATAATAAATCATGATGTTTCAACTATTCTCGGCAGATTTACGTAATCTTATTTTTGATTATTATATGATGAATTTGGTCTAGATTAGGAAAATATGAGGGAAATTTCCATCCGGCGAAGGGGCTAGTGGAGGGGGGGGGGGGGTAATTCCGTGAAGTTTTTTTCTGTTTTGTCTCTTATTTTGACCCTCAATAAAATTATATACAATCCATTCATAGTGACGTCCCTGTAATGCAAACATTACTCACCAATATGTTTCAATGTTCATATTGACTGCCATTTGTTCTCTCTCAAAGTGATTTTAAAAATTATAAGTCGAGTTTACTGATATTGTCTACTAACAAGGCGAGAATCTAAAAAAAAAAAAAATAAATAAATAAATAATAATATATAAATAAATAAGTTTTCGAAAACGCATGGAAAGCGTACTAGCAAAAGGATCCTTTCAAGCATTATATGAATAAACTATCGGATTAATATTAATAAATATACATGATCCGTTTTGTATTCCGAAAGTTAGGACAGTCCCAACAAACTGCGGAAGTTTTTCCCTTCAAAGAGCAGAAAAAAAGTGAAGAAAGGCAGGATACCAGGTGTTTTCCCAAGACATCGGGATCAACAGAAGTAGTCGAAGAGTGTGGAGTCAAAGAGCTGGGGATCCGATTACGAAAAAAGGGCAAAAGTGCAGGAGATCGAGAAACTAGTGGGAAGACAAGGGAATGATGGGGGGGGGGGGGGGGGGGGGAGAAGAACCCTACGTTGTGTTTATGTTGGGAAAAGAAAGCTCCCGTAACTGCGGAAGTTTAAATTGCTTTTGCGCAACCCGAAAAGGAGCCTACTTATCTTACAATCTTGCGGGGTTTTCCGGTGAATAAGTACACCTCATAGAGGAGCTTGGTGAGAGTTTAAATTACGATGGTAGAACAACAAAAACAAAGGCATTTTCGGGACTGCAACCTGACTCACTTTCTAGCACGAACTGTGGAAAGATTTATAGGAGCCGTGGTCGTATGAAATATATGGAAACTCTATTATACGGAAAATAACCTTCGGGAGGTCATTAAATATCCTCAGTAAACTTCCCGTATAATGGAGTTTCTGATTTATAAAAGGTGCACTTTTGCTAATTGAAAAGTAACGAACCATGGAACTATGTCACAACAAAAATGAAGCTCATACCCTAATGTCATTACTTATTATTAATTATTAATAAGTAGTGTGTGTGTGTAATATTAATAATAAATTAAATTAAAAAATAAAATAAATAAATAAATAATGTGTATAATAATAATATGTGTATACAAGATATATATATGCTCCTACCCTAATTTCATTAGGTATGTATTTTAGTTTGGAAAAGTGGCGTTTATTCTCGTTTTTTTTTTTTTTTTTTTTTTTTTTTTTTTTTTTTTTTATTGTTGTAGAAAGTGATTTTAACGTTTTTACTATCAGTTAACTTTCTTTTTGATTTGCTCAGAGACAGACTCTATGTGTCTAAGAGAAGAGTAAGTGGGGTTGATGATAGTTGTAGTTGGATTGGGTTAGGGTTGCTAGCTGTTACCATTTCTACTTTGATTGGATAGAGTAGAAACCCTATTTGTTGTTGATGGTTTGATATATTATTTTTTCGATAAATTTGATGGGGTATTGTTGGGCTAGGAGCACTGTTTTGGTTTCTTTTATTATTACATTGTGGAATTGGGAGTCAGCTAGGTCTACTCTTCTTCTCAAGAGGTTTTTTAGCTGTGTTCAGTTTGTATTGAGAAGGTTGGTGGGATAAAAAATTGATAATGCCACCTGAATATTTTGGATTGTGGTAGTAGTCCGTCAGAATGGATCCGTCTTGTTGTTCCGGATCCATCCTAACGGACTACTACCACAAATCAACGGATCCATCCTAACGGACTACTACCACAAACCAACATATTCAGATCGCATTATCAATTTTTTATCCCACCAACCTTTTCAATACAAACTTAACACAGCAAGAAACCTCTTGAAAAGAAGACTAGACCTAGCTGACTCCCAATTCCACAATAAAATAATAGAAAAAAACAAAAACATTGCCCCTGGCCTATCAATACCCCATCAAATTAATCAAAAAAAATATATATATATCAAACCAACAACAAAAATAGGGTTTCTACTCAAACCAATCAAAGTAGAGATGGTAACAACCAGCAATCCCAATCCAATCCAATTACAATTACCATCAACCCCACTTATGTTTCCTTTAGATACATAGGGTCTGTCTCTGAGCAAATCAAAAAGAAAGTTAACTCCTATAGTAAAAACGTTAAAATCGCTTTCTACAACAAAAACAAGAATAAACGCCACTTTTTCAAACTAAAATACCCATTAAACAAAAACGAAATTAGTGATGTTGTGTATGAAATTAATGTCAGGATTCTTACTCTTTCTTGATGACAATAAAAAAGCTTTGCACAAAAATAGTCCGACCCCTGAAAAAGTTAACTATCCAACAGCTTTAGCCAAACTTATAGTCATCAAAAAACCTAACCACATAGTTGAAAACTTCCAAATCTGCTGTATTGAGCCAAACTTTGAAAAACGCAAAATTTAAGAAATAGCCTATATGATTAAAAATAATGAAAGCGAATGTATAAACTATAAAAAAGATGTAAAAGGTTTATCCTTAAACCTTAAACTACTTAAATAATTTCGTTTTTTCCCCTGTTACTATTCTTCAACATCCAGTCTCCTTAGTTCCTAAATATACCTAATTTGTAACCCATTCCACCCATTATTATTATCTAGTGCTTACCTACTTACGTACCCCCCCCCCCCCCCCCTCCTTCAAGAAATTACTATCTACCTTCCAATACACATAGTAGGTAACTCCACTCTTTCTCACCATAGTTAGAAAGTCCCACCATATTGTCCTACTAGATAGCCCCAGCCATTATGATCACAACTCCTCCAACCACATCCCTCCCCCTTTTCAGTCATTACTGTGATGACGCTTCTAGTTCTGGCCCAAGAACGGCCAGAAAGAAAAAATCGCGAAGCGAGAAAAATCCATAGAAACTGACCCCATACTCGTAGGTTCATAGAGGGTCATCTTTCGAGAAAACCAACAATTTCATTGAAAAACCCACATTTTTTAACATTAAAACATAATTATCTCCCGTAAATAACAAAGTAAAAGTAAAATTGATTATACCGTTGGAAAGTGTATTAGATGAAACAGTTTTCATGAGATTTGCCAGTTTTCAAGTTTTTATTTATTTTTTTTATTTATTTATTTATTTATTTATTTTTTTTTTTTTGGAAGAGTAGGTAGTAGGTAATGTTTTAACGATTTTCCGAAATTTGATTTTTTCAAAATCGTCAATGTTTGAGCTGATGTGAAGGACTTCGGATGGTACTATTTAGAACTCAAGTATACTATCCTTATAGAAAATTCAATGCTGATTCCTGCTGATGCAGGAATTCAATTCAATGCTGATGAGGTCAAAAGTTAAAATAAAATTAGGCAAAGTGGGAAAATTTGAGTTTAAAATGAAAAAACACGGTTTTCTTGAATAAACCTTTAAAAATCATATCTCGAGTACGGATTGAGATAAAAATATGCGGTTGCCGGCATTTTACTACATTTTTTATGCAAACTAACAAAAAACATTTTTCGTCACTTATCCCCTGCCACCCTCTATATATATATATATATATATATATATATATGGACAAAATTTCGTGCTCACTACTCCTCCGAAACCGCTGGTCCGGTGCGGACCAAATTTTGATATGATGTACTACCATGTTGGAACTAGTGTTTCGCCGACTTTGGTGAGAAACAGCTGACCATCAGCCGTAATATAAATCATAATGATGACAAATCTTGCTCAAATCTCTTCTATTTATCGTAGGACGTCGAAATTGGATAGGGAGCCTCTTTGGGACAACAAGAGACGAGAAAGTAAGGAGCGCCATCCTGATCAGCAGAGTGAGCTAAAATCCCTCTTATGTTCACCGTAGGACGTTGAAAATTGATAGGGAGCCTCTCTGGAATAACAGGAAACGAATGACCTTACAGGCTCCATCCTGATCAGTTGAGTGTGCTAAAAGTTATGTCGTCTGATTACAATGAAATTTGATAGGGAGCCCCTCTAGAACATCAAGCGACGAATGAAATGACGGGCTCCACCCAGAGCTCCAGCAGATCAATTTGAAAAGATAGTTCTGCTTACGCAAACTGCGGGAATGTTTTTTCTTATTATGATTTCATAATTGTAATTATTGCTTCAATTCAAAAAATATAAATATCTAAATCTGATTTACTAATGAGCAAACCGCTTTGTTCTTTCAATATGTGGAAGATTTATCCAGGACAAGTTCCGAAGAATGACAATAATTATTGCTTCATCCAAAACTAATATTTAATGGACACTTATGACAAAATCTGTGAAGAATAACCCCGTACATACAAATCAAAGAAACATTTCATCTTAGAAAGACTAGAAAAATTCCACAGATTATTAATAATTCACCTATCAAAGTCCCCTTCATTGCTAAGTTAGAGATTGTTTTTCTACATCGGGACAAAACAGGGTCAAACACTAAAACAAGTCAAGACAAATGTCCAGAAGAAGGAAAGAGGAAAGAGAGAGGAGAGGAAGCTGTAAATTGTGAACGAGAAAAAAGAACGAAAGACAAAAGAAAAACTGCGGGGTGAGAAGATACGATAAGAGTTTAGGTCGTACGGCGCAGATAGAATTAATAATAGAGGCATTGAGAACGGTAGGGGCAGCGCGCGGGGTTCGGTCCAGACCTCTCCAAACAAGCCCTTTATAACTGTTAGAGGTCACTACGAATCAATGTTGGAAAAAAGGGGCTGAACAAAAACTTGTAAATCTTCTCCCTTCATCTCCGACCAAGTTCACGAAAAGGAGTTCACGCTTCATCGGATACCCTCCACAAACCAATCGCTTTCACACGTTTTATTTTTCCTCGATGAAAAAAGAAAAAAAAAAAGTCTGACAAAATGAAATTAAGGAATGCTCTTCAGTCGTACAAGATAATTAAATATTGCATCATTGTGCTAAGAAGAAAATATGAGCTCTGGAATAATGAACTAACGAAATTAAATGGACGACCAAATGAACGGTGTATGTTTTCCACAATTTGAGTTTAGAAACCAAAATTTGTTTAGAAATCAAGAAAAAAGTGTATGAAATCAAATGAAACAGTGTATGTTTTCTACAATTTGAGTTTAGAAACCAAAATTTGTTTAGAAATCAAGAAAAAAGACCATGAACAGCACGGTAGTACCTAATTATTACATTACCACTCTTGAGAATCAAAGCAGAGCAAACATATTGTTGCATCCATGATAGGCATGCAATGAATGCGCCCATTATTGGATCAACAGCGCACATTATGAAACTGTAGCTATGTAACCTTTTTTATATAGGTACCGTTTTGTTTATTATTTTCAATCATCAACCTTTGTAATCAACCAAGAAAAAAGAAACTATTCTGACTTTTGATTAAAACAGTCCTTGTTGCCAGTGCTACATACTTAGTTCATTTGGAAATTTAACTGGGAAAAGAGAACTGGAAAAGAACGGGGCTGAATGCGATATCACGTGTGTAATACTATAAAACGCTGCAAATTGTTACTGAAAGGTTTATTATTTCTGTATGAAATAGGCCTTCTACGCAGATCATCGGTCTATAATCATTATTAAGCCCCATATTTATCAAGTAAATGATCAACTTGGTGCATCCTGCCTCCCAAAAAGGTTCACACCTTTGTAGCTCAGGGCTCCAAAATTGTACGGTTTATAGAAGGTGAATGTTGAAATTTTTTTTTTTTTTAATTTTTTAAATGTCAAAACAACAAAACAAAAACTTAGTAAAGCTAAAGAAATTTGCCTCAATGGCCCCATCGGCTATTCAGTGATCCTCCAAACCTCGTAATTGTTTTTGAAGTGTCCCGAACAAGCTCCATTAAATTTCAGCAACGTGAGTCGATTAGGAAAGAAATTAGCCTCGGAGGTTCCGAGAACTGAGAATATTACGCTGGGACCACCGAAAAGTTTCAACGACCCTCTGTTTGCGCGCAAATTGAAAAAAAAAAAAAACAGAACTTTTTGATCAAACTCTACATACACTTATCAAAAAGCGTGAAACTCAATGAATTTCATAACGGATTTCCATAGAGGAAATTTTGGATTTATTGCAATAGCTTCATGTTCAGAGAAAATTGGCTAAAACGTACCGACCTTGGTAGACTCGGAAGTAATGAACCTTCTAGTGTTGAAATAGAAATAATAATTTGACTATGAGTAATTCCTTAGTATTTACTGATTAATGATTTAATAAATCATAAAATTGAAGTAGGTAATTCGATTGAATACAGCTTTACACTATACCTACCTACGTTAATTCCTAAAGCTTTACAGTAGCTTTGTTCCAACAACACTGAGAGAGCGACCCCCGGGGCTCCTATAGAGTTGCTGTGGGCTTAGCTCTAAGGTCGCTCACTTTCGTGTTTGTTGGAACACTTCTGAGAGAGATGTGATAGCAAACGTAGTAAAGAAGGTGAAAACAGTTTAGAGAGAATTACGTGGATATGTAGTTTACCCAAGGGTAGCAGGTTATTTCAAAATGCGCATGCGTAGGGCTCGGAGCTCTCGATGAGACCACGCCAAAAGTGTGGAGCTGCTTGGGGGACCCCCGAGCAGCTCTGGGGGCGCTCCAAGATCTGTTGGAACACGGAGCTCTCAACCCCATAGTCTTGTTGGAACGCAATTTCGAGCTCTGAGCTCCTCTAGGGCGCCTTTTTGTCCTTGTTGGAACAAAGCTTTTTTTCCATTTATTCACTCGTCCATTGACACTATATCGTCATGGTAACACCAACGATCTGTCATAAGGTTCATTTCATCAGAAGACTTCTGTAGACGGCTGTCGACAAAACTCGATCGGCGTATGTGCAGTAGTTGTGACCGCTATTCCATGAGGCCAAAATGTCCGACAGTTTCTGTTAACTTACATTCCATGAAGAAAAGCCATCCAAACGCAGTCCGAGGTGCGGTCAAGCTGGATTCACACGGAACGAGTGCAGGAAGCGGAAGGACGGAACACAATCTGATGCGCTGTTGGAACAACAGTTGAGGAGGGTGGCAGCCCTGTTGTCGGAAGGAGCGGACAGCGGTAGGAAGTAGAAATTTTCATACCATTTCCCTGTTGACCGCGTATCCGTCAAGGACAGGAATGTTGATAACCGCAAGTAGAGGTTGCAGATCAGAGAGGCTTTCAGTAGGAAGGTTATGACTGTCCACCACGGAGACTGCTTCATGTGAACAATCTTCCCCGGACTCCTCCGCCCCTCCACAGGTTTTTCCGTCCTTCCGCTCGTTCCGCCCCAAGTGAATCGTTCTTTAGGGTGTTGCCAGATTGGAAACCAGTCTAATATGAAACGTCTCGGGGTATCCTGCTCATTTGAGAATTTACATTCTCCAGTAAGGATTGCTCATGCTCCTTTCAGATTGGCAATTCAAACTCCTACTTCATTTTGGGTGTTCACCATGTAAACCGCAGATGGTCATGGGTATCCTTGTGCATTTTTATGAATATCAGAAGATAAAGATCAACCAGTTCTACAAGAAGACAAGATGAACTCGGCACTGAGGCATACGAACCTGGACTTAACTCAATACTGTGTCTCATTATACTGACGAACGGTTCGTAGAACATATTCGTGCCAGTCGCTGGGTTGTCGAATTTGTCCTAGCATTTGAAAAAAAGCGAACTGTTAATATGGAACCAACCAAAGTAAGTCCCTTTGAACAAGTTGATGGATTGTGCACACACTACTGGTGTACATAGTAGGTAGCCTCTAAAACAATGTGACCGTAATTTCCAGTTTCATATTTCGATATTTTTATGGTTTTGTGGACATCAGACGGCTATTTACTGAGATGTTACAGACTATGTTCAATATAACCATCAGCAAGCTGTTTCAAGGTCGTCGGCTCCGCGACGGACGCTCGTAAGCACCCCGGAGGACCAGCTCAGCTATCATACTCGCAGATACTGAGAAAACAATGTGCGAGCCAATGAGATAACAAAGTCGAATTAATGAAATTAAGCGGACCAATCAGGAGGCGGCAGGAGGCGGCCACCTCCCTATAAATACCCCGCTCGGAGCCTCCGAAATTCATTCTACTCTCCGCTCTCGACGACGACACCTCGAAGTACGAAGATTTCTACACGCTCTACGCTGACGAACCTTCTGCATTCCGATTTACGGAATAATTGTCAACAGTAATAGTAAATTATGACTAACTGCAGATTTTGACGTCTTTTTGTGACTATGCAGGTATTATTTACAGGAATATTTTGTTACGTTTATGTTTAACTAGCCGCTCTGGCTCACTTCGCTCGCAAGGTGTGGCTGTATAGATACGATAGTCTTTCATGTCGAGTGGGACTTCTAGAATGATTGGAAACGGTAGATCACTAAGGGTAGGTTTAACATCTGTAGGGGATGTTGCTCGCTTCACTCGCGTGAGGAAGTTGAACTGCCCACCCAACTTAGCAGAATACGGGTCAAACACAAGCGTTTTTTTCTGTTGGAGCTTAAAACAAGCAATGATTAAAGCTACATTACATAATATCGCTCATCCACACCCTACAGCAGAGTGGAGAATTCATACAAACAAATTTAATCATATAAAACTACATGAAACCACGAAAACGTCTTAGGGGGGCGCCTGTGGTGAAAACCACCCCCTCTTGTCAACAGCCCTTTTCAGGGCTACCAAAAAGAGGTAGACACAACACAAAAATATTTACAAGACGTCGAGTTATAACCGTCAAACAAAATATTTCACCAGAGAGAAAATACGAATTTCTCTCTCAAAAGTGAAATATTAACTAAAAACATACAAGGCGACCTCCCTAGACACTTACTGGGCGAGAGAGATGCGACAAGTATCTCAAACCAAGTCGCCTTGAACGAGAAAACTCAAACAGAGAATCAAACGTCCTCTAAAACTAGCAAGGACAATTCAAACAAGCCTACTCGCCAATCAGAAACACTGATTACGAGAGACAATAGGCGAACCAACCAAGAGGCGGCAAGCAACCACCTCTGGTCCAGCAGCCACCCCGGGGACCCCGTCTGAACAACTGACGCAGAGAAAGCACCCGAGGTCCCCGGCTAAACTCAAGGTCGTCGGCTCCGCGACGGACGCTCGTAAGCACCCCGGAGGACCAGCTCAGCTATCATACTCGCAGATACTGAGAAAACAATGTGCGAGCCAATGAGATTACACAGTTATATTACGTTCCGAGCCGTATCACCCGGGTTTCGTAGAGGCTCGTCACCGACCGCCGGGATATTGCTTTCTAATTTACCGTCCAAGGAAGTCTTTTTCAAGACTACAAGGTAGGACCCGGACATACGAGCAAAGGAAAGAAGCTCTGTCAAGCGAGGATGTTGCTGTTCACTCGCTCGAAAAGTTTATTACGGGATGTTGCTGTTCACTCGCTCGGTATGGTGGTATATGTGTAGGAAAAACCCCATCTATTATTCTGTTGAAATGTCTTTCAAACGGAAAGGTTCCTACCTTCAAGAGGTTCCCCTTCAGGTAAAAAGGGCCTGCTCGCAGATTCCTTCGGGCTCAATTAACTTCTCATTTTAATCGCTTTGCCTCCCTTCCCCTCGCATTTTGTCCAACTACCAGTCACTTTTTTCGATATCCGATTTCGGATTCAGAAACGGCAGAAACAAAACTGTATTTCGCCCGCAAACACCGTCCCGAAAAACGTCTCTTTATGGTTTATATTTTAATGAGAAAAAATTAAGTTTTTCGTCGGAATTTTCGAGAAAACGGGTCCGTACTCTTTGATTTTTGACATTTCATGTCTTTGCTATGGCACACAACCAAATTTTCGTTATGTCACGTTACGTTACGTAACGAAATATGCTCAATGATTTTTGATGATTTCCGCTTACAACCGAATCGTTGCTAGGGAAATGGTACTTCGTCGTTTTTCATCCCACAAAATTCGTTGACCATTCGTTCGAAAGCTCTCGATTTATCCAACCATATTATGTTAGCTACTGCGAAGTGCATGGCCAACAAGCTGAGTTATAAGCATGGTTATTTGAATAATTGTGTACACACATGTGATCATTCTCAATAATTGATATTGTGAACATGATTGCAACCGCTTGATAATTTTTGATGATTTCATTGAGCTGGTGTTTCGATGATTTGATTAATAGCAGGTGTTCCGAATATTGCGAGAGCGGTTTGATTTGTGAAGCGGTGGTTAAATCATTTTAATAGGTAATTTCTATACTTTACACATACGAGTCTGCAACTAAAGACATGAAATGTCCCAATGTGTTGCAGACTCGTATGCAAGCGTTTCTCTGGGAAATTTTTTTGACGCATTTCCCGATACTTTTTTCGCGTCGTCTTCCTCGTACAACAACCTACAAAACTTTTTCGACGGCCGTTTAGAGGGGTAGGGGAAAAGGGAAAGTAGAAAAGAACGGCATTAAAACGGGCCCCTACCCCCCTCCCGCCCTACAGCCCATAGTTCGGGTGGGATTAAAAAATTTTAAAATCGCTTATACACCCTTTCTGAAAATCCCGCCACTCAGCCGTGAATAGCATGGACAGATAGACAAGCAGACGGCATTTCATTCTTATACATAACAGAGATGTTTCAAAGTGTTTTAATAAAAGTGATAAATCTTATTACTTTTTTTCATTTTATATTTTTTCCTGGTCCGTGAAAATAAGGAAGTTTGAGTTTTCCTAACCATGGTATTTTCTTTAAACGATGTTGAATGTCATTAATTCATTCCATTCATTCAATCATTCCATTCATTCATTCATTCATGTCGGCATTGCAGAAATTTAATTTTCACCATTTGATTTGAAAATGTATTTGCAACTCACATAGTAGATAGGCTTTGATGAACCCAACATGTTCATGAACATTTTAGAGACGTAGGTCTGAAGAAAGTGGTCACAAGTTCGGAGAAATATCAAAAACTAAACTTTATTCCAATCAGTCTTAATCTAGGTAACTATGCATTCGGGTGTTCATTAATATCATAAACTGGCGAGTCCTCTACATCTTCTCCCCCTCATTTCTTGTTCTCTTTATGTCTTCTTTCTCATTTGATCAACAGGCTGTCTGAATTTTCGGTTATGAGCATCTACTTCGTATGACATCAAACCGGTACGCTTCGTGATTCTCCCTTGTCCATTCTTTGGCTGCTGGTAATTTGATCCATACATCTTCACCTACTACGAACTCCCGGATTCCCTTTCCTTTGCCATGATTCATTTTTTGATGAAACAGAACCATTTCTTGATTTCTGTCTAAATTGGATTTCAATAAGTCAAATTTACTCCTCAACTGGCGTCCAAACATAAGTTCAGCCGGGGATCTTCCCGTGGTGCTATGTGGAGTTATCCGATAGCTTAATAGAAACTGACCCACCTTTTCTAGAATTTGGGCCTTTGTACCCTTTTCCAAGCTCAGCCTTTACTTGAAAGTTCTTATAGACCAAGAGCTCAGAGCAAAAAGAGCACCTCATTTCAGTAAGCACAAAATATACTAAAACACATCCTACTAGGTTGGTAGAGTACGAAAATGTGAGTCTGCCTGTCTCCATCTGTTGCTAACATTTTTTATTAATTCGTAGACATGTAAAAAAAACTGAAATATTTCATTTCAGTAAGTTTGATATTTTGTCCAGTTGTAGGGAGTAGTTGTCTAGTACAGAAAACGCGAGCAGCAGACCGTTTGGGGGTGGCAGCCAAGAGGGCAAGTGTCAGAAAAAGGTGCAGAAATACTCATTTCAGTAGGCTTGATATTTTGTCCATTTGTAGGGTGTAGTTTTCTAGTACCTACAGAAAACGTGAGAGGCAGACCGTTTGGGGGTGGCGAAGGGGGTGGCAGATAAGGGGGAAAGTCAGGGGTTATTCTTCTGAGGCAAGGAATTGCTATTACGATTCCGCTCAATTCAACATTACAAATTTCCATGTAAAAATCATTTCCAAGTTGAGAACTGTTAAAAGTCAAACACAGGCACTAAAACAAGCCGCTTTTGAAGTTCACAAAACTGAGAAAGGGGCAAATCCTTGGTGAACATCTCTCCTTTTTGGTGTGCAGAGGGGATGTACTCGACATGTATTCTATTTTCTACGATGAGGTCCTTTAGGAAATGATAACGCACGTGCTTGGAAATGTTTGTCTCTGGAGTCGAAGCCATCTTAATTTATTGTGTATTGAGTGTCTTCGTAAATAGTCACAGGTCGGATGAGAAACAAACACTCACTAATCAACACATATAGAGGTAGCAACTGTTCAATTCAAAACTCCCGCCAACACAGGTGCCCCTCGGTAGATGCTGCACTCTACAGGAACTACTGCCTAACCGGGCAGACGAGGACTTCCGCGAGAGACAGCATTGTTGTTGTGATCGTCGTCAAGCATTGACCTCCTCAAGTTGTAATTTTTCGTTTGAAATAACTATATACTTTACCTTGAGAACTACTGTTGCAATTGTGCTATTTAGTTTCGCAAATTATAGCTTTTCGTTCGTACTCACCAGCGAGTGTTTATTCATACAGTCCACTTTCCGATTATTCATTTTGGTCCTTACGCGCCGTGGATGCATCGCTTCTGATACCTCACCCATTTACCTACTGCTCTTCACACTGTTGGATTGGAATATTGGATCGTATTCGTGAGTCACCATCCTTTCTTGCCTTTTCCTACTGATCCCAGGTAAAATTTCGTTTATTTCGTTCGTTATAATATCATATTCGTTTTGTAAACAATATTCGGGTTTCGTATAGGTACAGAACTTCATTATTCGGGTTTTGTGATTCGTTTGGTGGAACTCATTAAAGAGTTCATTAATTACCTACCTATTTCGTTTGTTGGATTTCATCGCGATTTCACTCGTATTATAATTACAAGCAGATTCTTGGGTTAGCACAGTACTTAATTTGGTCATAATTAGTTGTAGTAGGTACCTAATTCGATTGTGCCAAGTTCGGCTTTGCTTTTGAACCCTTCATACAGTTGTTGTGTACCTTTGGACTAGCGTTTTTGTTATGTTATCGCCAACAAGTTTATTCCTCAAAGACTCGATCCCTTACTAACCTTGAGTTGTGATCATTCGCGATCAATATTATTCTCGCTATTTTGTTTTTAGATTATTGTGTGTAAGCTATTCTCTTGTTTGTTATTTGTTGAATTTAGGTCGAAATTATGCCTCCCAAGGTTGATAAAACAACATTAGAAAGTAGGCGTACATTGCTTATGAACCGTTTGTTTACATTCAAGTCCTATGTTGATAGTTTGAAAGATAGCAATAATATAGTTATTGGTGAGTTGAAAGTTCGGTTGGGTAACATCACTCCTATGTGGGATGAGTTTGAGTTGATCCAAGAAAAAATTGAGACTTTAATTGAGCATGATAGTGACTCGTTTCAAAAGCGAGTTGAAGCAGAAATTGAAATTCGATCAAACTTTGAGCAAACTTACTACTCCTCAACTGGATTAGCTGAGGATATCTTAGAAAAATATTCACGTCGTCCCGAGTCACCAGTAAGTGTTGCTTCAGACTGTCAAGTACTACCTGTTGATTTTAATGTCAAATTGCCTCACTTAAGCATTCCTACCTTTTCCGGAAATTATGAGGAATGGTACTCATATATTAATGGATTTATTGATATAGTGGATAAAAATAGATCGCTTCCTGATGGAGTGAAGCTTCGATACCTCATGGGATCTTTACGAGGGGAGGCTCTCTCTATTATCGAGTCGTTTGATTCTGTAGCTGAAAACTATGCAGAAGCATTGAATTTACTTCGAGAACATTATGAAAATTCCGCTCTAATCGTTCAAAAACACGTAAGAGAATTGTTTGGATTAAAGAAAATCGATCGCGATTCTGCCTCTTCTGTGAAAAATTTATTAACAACGTCGCGCAAACACATCAGAGCCTTGAAATCTCTCAAGCAACCTACAGATTCGTGGGATTTGATTTTGGTTCATCTTATTTCCAGTAAATTTGATGTTGAGACCTACAAGGAATGGCAACAAGAAATTCCTGTTAAGGAATTACCTACCATGGGTATGTTGTCGGAATTCATGGAAAGGAAGTGTCAAGTTTTGGAGGCAATCAGGGCTACTAGAACAAATTTATCTATTTCAAGCAGAGGTTCTAAAAGTGACGAACCTAAAATTAGTCATAGGTTTTGTCATACTCAAGTGAACGATGTTAAAAAATCACATTGTTTACTCTGTTCTGACTCAGAACCGCATCGCCTGTTTCGGTGTTCTAAATTCAAGGAACTTTCAATTGAAGAACGATTCAATTTCGTTAAGGCTAAACGCCTCTGCCTTGTTTGCTTGCTACCAGGGCATAAATTAGACAAATGTCGCTATAATGGTTGTACGAGGTGTGATGGTGCTCGACATAATTCTACTCTTTGTATGAAATCATCTCAAGGTCAAGTTGTTTCTTGTACGGATCGATTTCCCGTTCCCATCTCTACGTCAACGAACTCCTCCAGTGACCGTGCTTCCTTGACCCCCTCTCTCTCTCTCGCCCTCCTGCACCCTCGCAACCCACTACATTTGCTTTAGCATCTCAACCTTTTGAAGACTCGTCAATCTCAGAATCCTCCGTTCAACGTGAGGATCAGCTTTCGCTAACTACCTGCGCTGGTACCTTTCAGCTGTCACAACCCTCGTCCTACCTATTATCAACTGCATTAATAATAGTTCATGGCCAGTCCGGGAAACAGGTCTATTGTCGTACCCTACTCGATAGCTGCAGCCAATCTAGTTTCATAGCATCTTCAATTTGTGATCATTTGGGACTTGAGAAATTCGACATCTCAACCAATATTTGTGGATTGAATAGTTCTGTCACTCCCATCAAAAAATTTACCAAGGCCAGAATTTCATCTCGAGTTTGTTCTTTTTCTCGACAAATAGAATTGTTTGTAGTTCCCAAAATCACGGACTACACCCCAAGCTGTTCGACTGATATCAAGAAATTGAAACTTCCTCCAAACATAATTTTAGCTGATTCTTCATTTAATGAAAATCGTGAAATTGAAATGCTCATTGGAGCTGAATTATTTTGGGATATTATTGGACATGATCAATTTAAATTAGACAAATATGCTCTCTGTTTTCGGGAATCAAAATTCGGTTGGATTGTTGGTGGCAAATGTCAGGATATTACCTCGTCGAATTTTGTTGGATATTGTTGTCATATAGCCACTGAAACCACATTGGAATCAATCAACAGTACCCTGCGGAGATTTCGGGAAACTGAAGACTTAAACTCAGTTGTCGAACCTAGCAATGAAGACCTTGCTTGTGAGAATCATTTTGTTACGAACACTTACAGAAATGAACAAGGTCGTTACATAGTAAAAATTCCTTTTGATTCTTCAATTGACGAACTTGGCAATAGTCGTGATATTGCTCTCCGACGATTTTCTTTGTTAGAAAAACGTTTTGCTAAAGATGAAGAACTTCGTGTTCGTTATAAGGAATTCATACATGAGTATATAAATCTTGCTCAAATGGTATTGGTAGACCCAAGGGATGAATCCCCCAAGGTGCCATCATATTACGTTCCACACCATCCAGTATTTAAAGAATCGTCATCCACTACTAAAATTCGTGTAGTTTTCGATTTTTCTGCTAAGTCAAGTAGTGGCTTATCGTTGAATGACATCTCATCGAAAGGCTTTGTTATTCAGCAAACACTCCAAGCACATCTTCTACGATCTCGTACGTATGAAGTTTTCATGTGTGGTGATTTGGGAAAAATGTATAGACAGATTTTGATTAGTGAAGACCAAACTAGCTTGCAGAAAATCCTGTGGAGAGATTCCACTGATGAACCTTTGAAAGAATACAAGTTGCTCACCGTTTGCTATGGCCAAACAAGTAGTCCATGGTTAGCAACCAGAACTTTGAAGCAATTGGCATTGGACTACACTAATAAATACACATTATCATCCCAGTCTATTGAAAAGCATTTTTATGTTGATGACTACATTTCAGGTGCTAAAACTTTGGAAGAAGCCATTCATCTTAAGGATGAAATAACAGCACATGTGAATGAAGGTGGATTCCGAATCAGAAAATGGACTTCTAATTCCGCTGAGTTTCTTGAATCAATCCCAGTGGAAGATAGAGAGATTGGCCCAGAAGTGGTTTTTGAAGATGATATTCAAGTTAAGACTTTAGGATTGATTTGGATACCCAGTACTGATTGTTTTACATACACTGTTGATCATATTGCTGCACAAGAAACCATGGAAAAGCCTGTCACTAAAAGAATTGTATTATCCACTATTGCGAGAATTTTCGACCCATTGGGCTTGTTAGGTCCTGTTAGCATGAAATCTAAGTTGTTCCTTCGTGAACTTTGGAAACAGGATTTAGATTGGGATGAGTCCTTATCTCGTTCTCTCACTAAAAAATGGAGAATATTTTGTCGTACTTTGATGAAAATCAAGGATCTGAAAAGTCTTCGAAGAATAACTATTAACAACGCAAAAATAATTGAACTGCATGGGCTTTGTGATGCATCAATGGAAGGTTACGGAGCTTGTATTTACCTTCGTTGCATTGATGAGTCGGACAGTATTATCGTTAATCTGGTCACCTCAAAATCAAGGGTTGCTCCAGTGAAAACAGAGTCCTTGCCTCGTTTGGAATTATGCGGAGCACTATTGCTCGCTGAGCTCATGAAGAATGTTGTGGAATCGCTAGAAATTCCTGTAGACAGAATCAGTTATTGGACTGATTCCACAATCGTTTTGTCATGGCTTCAAGGCACTCCATCAAGGTGGGCCACATATGTGGCTAACAGAGTATCGAAAATTCAGAAGTTATCTACTGCAAATCAATGGAACCATGTTTCTTCATCTGAGAATTCAGCTGACCTTTTGTCTCGAGGTTCGTATGCTGATCAGCTTCTTGATTCTGAGCTTTGGTATAAAGGTCCTCATTGGCTAAACAATGAAATTGACCTTGAGCGATATGGTAAATTTGAATCAGTCCTATTTCATGAATTACCTGACACAAAAAAGGAAAGGAAGGTTGCTCTTCCTTTGGCTAAAGCGGTTAACACATTTGAAACCCACATTAACAGAACATTGTTGAAATTTACCTCATTCGATAGACTAGTTCGTGTTTTCGCTTATGTTCAACGATTTTTGAGACGTATTAAATTCAAGAAAGGCTCTCGACCTACAGACCCATTTACCACATTAGAACTGGAAGATGCTAAATTTACTATTCTTCGACTTGCGCAGCGTGCTATGTTTAATCAAGAATTGAAGGATCTAACAAGAAATAAAACTGTGAACTCCAGCAGTAAGCTCTTATCGTTGTCCCCATTTATAGATTCTAGAGGTCTAATTAGGGTAGGTGGACGTTTAGAGCATTCAAGTCTTAGTCCTGATAAAAAACATCCAATTGTATTGCTCAATGATTCATCCAATGAAATGAGCAAATTAACTTTTATTATTGCTAGACATTTTCATCTGAAGGCTCACCATGTTGGTCCTCAATCTTTATTACATCTAATTAGAGAGAAATATTGGCCTCTTAATGGAAAAAATGTGACTAAATTAGTGTTTCATAAATGTGTCACATGTTTTAAAGCTAATCCTAAGACATTAAGTCAAACTATGGGGGACCTCCCAGAAGCTAGAGTCGAACCTTCTAGGCCATTTTACCATACCGGTGTAGATTATGCTGGACCACTATTGATTAAGCAATCCACTAGGAAGAATACACCACTTGTTAAAGGTTATATTGCCTTATTTATTTGTCTTAGTACTAAAGCTGTTCATTTAGAGTTAGTTGAGAATTTAACTACAGAATCATTTTTGGCAGCTTTGCGGAGATTTATGTCACGTAGGGGTAAACCACTTGTTATATACTCTGATAATGGCACAACATTTGTAGGTGCTAAAAATGAATTAGCAGAACTAAGGAATCTGTTGCTCTCAGAGCTTCATATAAACCCAATTGTTGATAGTTTGTCACTTGACGGAATTACATGGAAATTTATTCCCCCAAAATCACCCAATTTTGGTGGCTTGTGGGAATCGGGAGTTAGGCAGGTAAAATACTACTTGAAAAGAATTGTGGGGCAGACACACTTAACCTTTACAGAGTTGTACACTGTGCTAACGCAAGTTGAAGCCTGTATTAATTCGCGTCCTCTAGTACCATTATCCTCTGATCCCAACGATTTATCTGCTCTTTCCCCTTCCCACTTCCTTATTGGTGATATTTTGCTGTCAAGCCCTGAACCTGATTTGAAGCCTCTACCTCTCAATCGTCTATCCAGATGGCAATTGGTACAACGTTTAACGCAGCATTTCTGTACCAGATGGACTTCGGAATATCTGCAAGAACTCCAAGGACGTACCAAATGGAAGACTTCCAGTAAGGATCTCTGTGCTGGAACATTGGTTCTAATCAAGGACGATGACACTCCGCCTCTCACTTGGCCTCTTGGTCGTGTTGAAATGGTTCATCCTGGAAATGACCATAAGGTTCGAGTTGTTACTGTACGGACTGCTAAGGGCCTTTTTAAACGCAATGTCAGAAACCTCTGCGCTTTGCCAATTGACGACCTTAATGATGAGAATTTGAAGATAACCCTTCAAGGTGGGGAGAATGTTCAATTCAAAACTCCCGCCAACACAGGTGCCCCTCGGTAGATGCTGCACTCTACAGGAACTACTGCCTAACCGGGCAGACGAGGACTTCCGCGAGAGACAGCATTGTTGTTGTGATCTTCGTCAAGCATTGACCTCCTCAAGTTGTAATTTTTCGTTTGAAATAACTATATACTTTACCTTGAGAACTACTGTTGCAATTGTGCTATTTAGTTTCGCAAATTATAGCTTTTCGTTCGTACTCACCAGCGAGTGTTTATTCATACAGTCCACTTTCCGATTATTCACAACCAACATTGTTTTTGTGATCACCAAATGACAAAGTTTCCAAAGACTTTGAAACAGTAGCCAGTAATGCTATGACGACTTTCTATATCATTCGCATAGTCAGCATCGACAAAACCAATAGGTGAAGCAGCACCTAACTGTCTTGTACATATCAAGCTGAGGTCTTTGTTGCCATGTAAATATCGTAGGATATTCTTGAGATATGTCCAATGTCCCTTGAACAAACTGAAATACGATACAAAGAATTCAAGATCAGGATGAGTACCGAGTATAAGAAACATCAATCCTCCAATTCGTTGTTTGTATGGATCACCGTCAAAATCACCCTTCGTTAGCTAAAGATTCGGTTGAATTGGTAGATCAGCAGGTTTACAATCTGCCATTCCAAATTTTTGGAGTAGTTTGTCAATTAGTTCTTGCTGACTCAACACAAATCCATGCGAGATTTGCTTGATAGATATTCCGAGGAATCACATGGATTTCTTGGAACTGTCTGAAAGATTCTTCATTTCAAATTCACTCATGAGACAATTCTTGATAGTTTGAAGTTCTCTGAGAAATTTTGAAATCAGGATCATGTAATCGACATATATAATTAAATAAGTACGATCCGGTCTTATATATCTAGACATGGGTGAGCAGACGATTTCTGGAAGTTAAGAGTTCTCAAGAACTTAGTTAGTCTGCCATACCAGCATTTAAGGGGTGTCTTTCAAGCCATAGGTGGATTTCTTCAGCTTGCACACAACACCATCATCACAGACAAGTCCTAGAGGGGGTATCATGTACAGGTTCCAATAAATCACCATGTAAAAAAGCACATGTCACATCAAACTGACAAAAATGTAACTCTTCATGTACCGGCAGAGAGAAGAGAGTTTGGATAGTGACTATACGTGCCAAAGGTGAGTAGATTTCTTCTTTAGATCCCCCCCCCCCCCCCTTCCTCTAGAAATTTCTCTCCTTTAGAGAAATCCCCTGGCAATCACTCTCGATTTTTTGACTGTTGACAGAGTTGAAATGAGATATTTCTGCTCCGTTTTCTGACAATCTCCCCCTCGTCCGCCACCCCCTTCACCACCACCAAACGGTCTGCCACTCACTTTTTCTGTACTAGACAACTACCCCATTACAATGGAACAAAATATTAAGCTTACTGAAATGAGGTGTTTCAGGGGTGTTTTTTTACATATTCACAAACTAATAGAAAATGTTTAGCAACAGACGGGAATGTGCAGACTCACATTTTCATACTCTATCAACTTAGTAGGATGTATTTTTTGTACATTTCGTGCTTACGAGGTACGATATGAGGTACTCTTTTTGCTCTGGGCTATTAGACTATTACGGCTCGTTCAGCCAATCCATTCAGGATGGTATGGTGTTGATCCCCTTGCAGTATTCGTAAAATTCTTGTGACGTGAATTGGGGTCCATTGTTCGATACTAATACTTCCAGCAGGCCGAAACAGTTGAAAATATATTTTGGCGTGCATATAGTGGCTCCGGATGTAGTATTGCTCAAGGGAATGACTTCTAGCCACTTTGTAGAAGCGTCTACAATCAACAACTATATCATTTCATGGAAAGGGCCCGTGAAGTCTACATGAATATGGAACCAAGTTTTAGTAGGGATATTCCAGGAATATATGGGTGCTTCCTCAGGATCAGGTCTGGCACCCTGGGAGCATAGACAATTCCCAATGTATCTTTCGATTTCTTTGTCGATTTCCGGCCACCACATGTGTGAATGCATGTGTTACCTCCATGCAGCCATGGTATTTCTACTATGTGGGTAAAACAAAGGCAAAGGTCAAATTAGGCGCCCATGTTCCTTAGGTGCACAGCGACTGTTCAAACATGACCCCGTTCACCTCGCATTTATTTCATAGTTAAACGATCGGAAGAGAGCGTTTTGTCAACGTTTCTGAAGAATTTTATGTTCAGTTTTAGGGATGGATACACTCATTAGAACTAAGTATCTGAATATATTAAGAGGCTGAAATTGTTCAACCATTATTAAGTATTGAAAAAATAGCTCGAACTAAAATGTGTTTTAGATGCTTTTACTTGGGGTTTTCGATAACTTCAATGAAATAAAAAGTAGGGTGACGATTTTTTTTTTTTTTTTCGTAGCTTGGGAAACTATTTGGCTTTCAGAATTCGTTTGCATCAGCTGCCAATACGAGCCAGTTGGAAAGTTATGTCGATTTTTGTGATTCAAAAACATAAAAATAAGAAGTACTGGATTTTGGAGAAAAAATTGAAATCACTCTTTTGTGCAGGTTTTACTTCTGGTTACAACATTTTGAATTAGTATAACGTCAGAAAAAACGAAAATTCAATGGCACATCATATATTATTCAGAACCTCTAGCGAATCTCAAACGGATCGGGTCTCCTCACTACCATAATATTAGTCCAAAACTAGTAAATGCCATAAAAACGACTAGTCCCATAATTTATTTCATTTTATTTTTATTTATTTATTTTTTTATATATTTTTCCGGAGTTCAGCACATCGAAAAACATAAGATCAGGGCTTTTTAGAGTTTTGGCCAGGTTTTTTGCTATTTCAACCACTGTGCATCTCATCCATAATGGTGAGATAGATCCTGACTCGACTCATCTCGCACAAGGCAAATTACCATTCCTCCGCTGAATATTTACTAATGAATCATGAACATCAACTGAAAACAATATTTATGACAGTCATGTCCCAACACTAGACAACAAAACTAAGCACTTGAAGTTGAATAAGAAGTTCAAAAGGTTTGTTTGTTTATTATTATTTACAAGTAGCAAGTACACAGAGTAGCAGAACACTTAAGTGTAGGTAGAGCAGGTAGGTGTCGGTACCTACAACCAGTAATGGGTTTTAGGTCGCTATTAAAAGTATTCAAGTAGTATTTTATTTTAAATTTTCATAGAAATTATTAAACTAGATTTGACTGTACATAAATTACGCAAAATTCAAAACCGATTCTCGTAATTTCACCGAAGGAGAACAGCTCAAAATGCTCACCATATAATACTGTGTGGTTTCTTTGAAGTATTAATGCATTTGTTCCACAAAGTTCATCAATTAATGAACATTTTTACACTATAAATGAAACGATTTAGCAAGATTTCCAGAATAAATTCCACTTCAAATGCACCTGCGAACTTGGGAATAGCAGATCATGCAAGCATATACCTAGTAGCAGTCTTGGTTTTCTGGTAGATGCCTACGTATTCTTATTAAAATGATAAATAATAAAAGTGCAGTGTATAGAAATTATAGGAATGTACTACATTTACAAATGTAGGATTTTGGTTTGGCAGAATCCCTATGTTCCAGTTAGTACCACGTAGTTGTGTAACGTCTGTTTGGGAAACAAACAAGGGTGTCTTGTGTAATGGTCGATTTTTTAAATCTAAATTTGCTCGATTTCATATTGCCTACTATTATGCTACTATTCTACCAATCCTCATTAGTAGTAAGGTAAACTTCAAAACTCTTGCCTAATATATAATGTTTGGTATGTAGTTACGTACGTAACTCTACCTAGTTAGGGAAAGGGAGGCACAGAATTTAGTTCATTTCGCTCCCGCAAGGCTCGCATCCTTATTTGAAATTGCGATAATCACGTTATCGATTAAATGTAGTTGCGCCACCTTCGCATCAATAATGGCGGGATAGATCCTCACTTGACTGAACTCACACAAGGCAAATTACCATTCCTTCACTGAATATTTACTAATAAATCATGAACAGCAACTGAAAACACCACTTTTGACAATCATGTCTGTACACTAGAGAAAAAACTCTAAATGGTGGAAGTTGAATAAGAAGTTCAAAAGGTTTGAAGTACCTAGGTGTAAAGTGTAAGTACTTACAACCAGTAGTCCTGAGTTTACGTTGCTATTAAAAGCATTCAAGTAAATGTTCATAGAAATGATTAAATTAGATTTGATTAAAACATAAATTACGCACAATGCACAACCTGCTCTCGTAATTTAACAGAAGGAGGACAGCTTAAAATGCTCAGTGTGATTTCTAAGAAGAAGTAGAGGATGTGCACCATTTATGCACTTGTTCCACAAAGTTTATCAATTAATGAACATCCTCACACTATAAATGTAACGATTTTGCAAGAATTGAGGAATATATTTCACATCAAATGCACCTTGGAATAGCAGATCATGCAAGAATATCAAAATGATAGGAAGGTACTACATTTACAAATGTAAGATTTTGGTTTGGCAGAATCCCTGTGTTCCAGTTAGTACAAGATACTTTTGTAACGT
This sequence comes from Adelphocoris suturalis, assembly GCA_030762985.1. Classification (NCBI taxonomy): domain Eukaryota; kingdom Metazoa; phylum Arthropoda; class Insecta; order Hemiptera; family Miridae; genus Adelphocoris; species Adelphocoris suturalis. The sequence goes on from CM061040.1 coordinate 96,246,954, forward strand.
CTGTTATGGAAACAAACGAGGAGCTCTTGTGTTCTGATTGATTTGTTTAATCCAAATTTGCTCGACTTCATATTGCCTATCATATTCCTTAACAATATGTTACTATTTGACCAATCCTCTTTCAGAGTAAGGTAAACTTCAAAACTTTTGGGTATAATGCTATGAAGTTACAAAGGTAGCTCTTCCTAATTAGGGGAAGGGAGGCACCATTCGACTATCTAACCAAAACCGATTTCTAATTAGGGCACACATATATGTATTTTCAAAATTTAAAAGCTTTAAGGACCTAGGATTTTCAATAACACTAGGTAAGAGTCAGGCTCTACTTAGTTCATTTCGATGCCGCTAGGCTCGGATCGTTATTTGGAATCGTGAATTGCCTCAACGTGACCTCTCAGATAAAGCTGCTCAGTTGATTTACCCTTTTGGTAGGCGTGCTGGGCCTTTACAATTGTGTTGACCGAAAGATGACCATCTTTGATCATCTGGCCAATGATTTTCTCCATTGCCTTCAGGAAGAAAGAGGTGAGGCTGATGGGTCTCTCAGATTTAGGCTGGGTCTAAGAGATTTTTCCCGCCTTTGGTATAAACACTATCCTCACCTTCCTCCACACCTTTGGGATGTATGCTAGGGAATAGCTTGCTATATAAGTCTGTAAATTTATAGGGCAAAGCAACTCTATGCCCTGTTGAAGCAGAGCAGGGAGAATGCCATCGCCCCCAGGTGAATTATAAGGTTGAAATGATTCAATTGCCCATTTAACCTTGTTGGAAGTAAACATCTTTTTGGCATAAAGATAGGCCATTATTTTATCTGCGTAGAAAGGCAAACGGGAGAACTCCCAAGATCAAGAGGTTTCGAATACCAAGTTCAGAGTAACTACGTTTCAACGGAATAAGGAAGAGTGGTAGCTCGAAAACCAACATTGCCATTTACATTTTCGTTCACTACAATCGGAAAAAAGAAGTTCATGTCTCAAAATTCACATGGGACCGAATTGGAACTTCACTGAACTTCCGAACAGACGGAATTTCATTCTCATAATATAATCGAAATAGATATAGAGATAAGAGATGAAACCCGCTTTCCGACATCATAGTCAGTTCTTATTTACGATATGTATGTATATCATATACCACGGAAGAGGATGTCAAGAGGATCTGAAACTTTGGTGCACCCCTGGAAATGAACGCCAGTAGTGCTACCTATCTTAGACTCTTGCCAACCAAGGAAAAGGGCTTGAGTCAGTCTTGATGGTACACGTGACGTTGGTCGGTTGGTTTTGTCAGTAGCAAAGTGTATTTCATTTGTATGAACGAGTCCAAATATTGTTTCATCTCCTTCATGAATGATTGAGTTAAATTTGTGATTACGAGTGATAGAATTAATTCAGTTTTGTTTCTGTCAGTTTGGTAACGATTTCTCAGTACATCTCCTGTTGTTAGTTTTAATTGAGCTCTCTATTAAATCCAGTGTTCTATCTACCCAGTAGTTGGTATTACAAGAATATTCATGGCATCAGATTTAGAGGACGGAGAATCATCCCCAGAATATTAACAGTGGTTATGTTGAATCAAGAACTAGGACGCCGATATATATATTCAATTCTATTATACTGAATTGCTAATAATTAAAGAATTACTGTTTCCCACAAAACAGCATGCATGCGGTAGTATTCAGTAGGAACTTCATTTATAAGCCTTCTATGTAGAAAATATAAAATATTGGAAAAGCATTATGGTACCAGAGGGAACACTTACGAACATTCCCTGGAAGCGTGTCATGAAAAAAATAATAATATACAAATAAATAATATTATATGGATCTCTAGCAAATTAGCAGTTAGTATGAACTATTTTTATTCCAATCAGTGTAAGTCAAAAAAGTTCATGTCATACAGCATGATATTATGAGCGTATTTTCATTAACATTTTCAATCGTATTATAATATGATAAATTGTATTGAAATTTGAACAATTTCAGTCGAAAGAAATTGTTAAAACCCAATTTTATGGCAAAAAAAACTCATTTTAAATAAAATTCGGCAAGCCAAAAGAGACTTTGGTTTTTTCGATTTTAAAAAAAGTTGTTATAGACTTATAAGCAAATATTAATGAAATTTAAGTAAGTTCTCCAGCATAATTTTGAGAAAAAATTTGTAAATGTCTTACTTAATCTATGACAATTTAGTTTTTAATACAATTCTGCTAAAAAAAATATATATAAATTTATCGATTTTTGGCCGTTTTTAGCCATTTGTAGTGATTTTGTTTGTACATTTTTCGAAATTTTACCAATTTACTGTGCTCAAAAACTGTTGGCCAATGAACTCATCCTTTTGTACGAATGCTTGAGTTTTCTTGGCCCAAGAACGGTATTTTTATCTCAATCCTAAGGAGAGTTAACGTCTGGAATGACACACACGCACGCACGCATGCACGCACACACACACACACACACACACACACACACACACACACACACACACACACACACACACACACACACACACACACACACAAACACACACACACATATTAAATTGAAAAATAAACTAATAAAATAAAAAAGTGGGGAGGACGCCCAGGTTAACCCGACGCCGGCTCTAGGGATAAGGGAAGTTGCAGGACGAGGAGGAAGAATGGGATGAAAGGAAGTGCCCCTATAGAATGACCACCAGTTCAAGTAAGAACCCCTCAGGACGCGGGTGGTGATACCACGGAGTACTCCTGCAGAGATGCCCAACTCGAGTAACTCCGTGGCGCTTTTCCCGCACCACGCCCCGCGCCATGACAAGGTCGCAGCCATGACCTTGATGTTATTAGGTGCCACTCCTTTTAGCTCAGATATCGCCCGTCGCAGATCATTTCTATCATATTTACTTATCTTAGCCCGCCAGGTCTGCTCCATGTCCACACTGCCACTGACAACCTGGACATCCAGGATAATGGCAGACCCATCGGGCTTGACAGCAACGATATCCGGCTTCTTGCCCCGGTCACTCGGCATGTGATATAGTCTCTCTCTCTCAACAGCCCAACCGCTGGATGACAGAGCGCCTGCTATCTGCTTGGCAACCGCATCATGACGGAGAATGCGGCCACCGTGAGTACGAGGACACTGCTGCACTACATGATACAGGTTCTCATTTTTACCCCGACAGGCACGGCAAAGGGTATCTACTGTCCCGCGACTACTCCTCGAACACCTCACTGAGGTGGCCAATGTGGCCACCCGGACGGCATGAAAATGGCGGTAGTCGCGGGCCCCAATGCCCTCTGAAGCCCATTCCACCCACTGGGAAGAAATGGGGGATTCAGAGCACTGTCGGAGTTCTTTACCATCTACTGACTCATGCAGTGCAGCAGCAAACTCAGCAGATGAGCTGGGTTTGGGAGCAGTTGGTGTTGCTCGGTCGCACCACAACAACTGCTGCTTGACAAAGTCAAGGTCAGCAGCAGTGCGAGCGACCTCCCAGCTCGAGCCCCTAAGGGCGAGCAGGCGCTGGCGGCGTAAAGATGGTATGCTAGCTGAGAGAGAGACAAAGGAGTGTCTGGAAATGGGATGCCAGTGACGCCGCCAGCGCGTTCTGTCGAGAGTTTTTGCAACTACCTCCTACAGCGTTCCTACCCACCTACTATCTCCGTCCGGCCGAACTCCCCCCAATTAATGCCTGGTAATGACGGTACTATAAGTAATAGTATTGGTGAAGGTTCTCCGTAGCCGAGTGGCTAATGCTTCCTTCTCCAGTCCAGACGATGTCGGGTTCGAATCCTTATCAGAACCATAAATTTTTTATTAATTTCAACCTGCGAAATATACTTTTAAACTTAACTACGATCTCTTTATCCAACTAATCTATATTTTAATAGAAGGATTGATTTCAAATACCCACTGTTTTTACTTTTTTTTTTTTTTTTTTTCATTTTCTGTCATATCAGTACCTATACTGAATCACTGATACCCTGTAAAAAATGCAATGAATAAGACAAATTTTATAACAAAAAATTCCTGTCATGCAGCATGATCGAATGATCGAATTTTCGTTTAATTACGTTGAATTGTTTAGAAATTTTTAGCACTGTGATTGTAATCAAATTGCAAACTACCAATTCATTGTCAAAGAAAACTTATTCTAAATAATAATGTGCTCAATAAAAGAAGATTTTGGATCAGGACTGATTTAGGATATATTTTAGGATAAATTGATCTGAATGATGTGTATTCTTTGGTGGTCTGGATCTCAAAAATAGAGTGATATCCTAAATCAATCGTTTTGGTAAAATAGTATAGGTTAGTTGCATAAATAGATCACAGGTGGGGAGGAGGGTGGTTCCCAGAATCGCTTGAAATCGGACGGGAAGGAGCCATAGGTACCTAATCAAGTTAACCCCTTGTTAATCATACATGGGATGTGTCAACTCTTCAATACCCAGTCCATTTCCCTCCTAGGTTCATGTTTAATACCTATCTTCGAAAATTCATTATTTCACAATTTTCGCACTTTCAGAGCTGAATTTCGCAGTTTTAGTACCAGAATATATATCTTAAAATACATCCTAAATCAGACCTTTAGTAAAATATGGATTATTTGGAAAATTGATATGAATCATGTGTATAGGAGGTTTTGGATCCTCAAAAACTCGCAACTCAAGAACGAAAAATACCCTAAATCTATCCTTATAGTTAAAAGCAATTAGTTGGACAAATAGAACCAAACCTGTGGTTAGAATCGAGGGTGGAAGTTCCCCCAGACTCTCATGGGATTGAAGGGGGGGGGGGGGGGTCCAGCAGTAATTATCCTTCTAATTGATAGAAAGAGAATTTTTCAAGTGTTGTTAATTTAGTTGTTAACCTGGGGAGCAGCAGTGAAGTTTTTGCCTAGTAAAAAACTCAACTACTGCACCCTCAATTTTAAAAACCATAATTAATCATGTTAATCATACTTGGGATGTTTAAAATCATAACAGTAAAGAAGAGGGAGTTTTGAAGAGTCCAAATTATATTTTCAAAATGAGAAAGTGATGTTTTGAATGGGAGAAATATAACGTTGAAATTGGGTGGCAGTATTAAAGAACATTCTCGAGATCTACGGAAAAAACAAGGGGTTTACCATTTGAATCGTTCTTCTAACTCATTTATTACGGTTGATAAGGAGGAGGTAGGTTGTGGGACACCCTGTATTTTTAAACATTCAAGAACTTTCAAAACGCTTGCCTCGCCTTCATCCCCGTGGTAGGTAGAGATAAGAGAAAGTTGCAAAAACTGTAGACAGAACGCGCTGGCGGCGTCACTGGCATCCCATTTCCAGACACTCCTGAGAGACAATACTGAGCCCACCGGCCTTGACCGGTGCATGGATATAGGCACTTGGGACACCAGGTGGAAAGCCTAGCCAAGAGCGCACAGCAGAGCGAACTTCACAATCTAACTCTAGCAGCCTCCCCGCAGTAAGCCTACCAAAGACTAGCCCATAGGTCAGCTTTGGCAGTAAGTACGTGCGAAGGAGGCGCAGCTTCTGCTGTGGCTTCAATGGAGCCTTGGTGATACGAGCTAGTGCCCCACCAAGGTCCACACGGCTTGTGGCAATGGTGGCCACACCCATGAAGTCAACTCCAAGGTACCGCCAAACCTCCAGCACGGATCGGGTGGGGACGGGTGACTGTCCTATGACAAAACACTCCTCATCCACCACCTTCACCTGATGCTGGCGACCCGACGGGACCAAAGAGACTGACCCACACTTATCTGGGTTAACCACCAAACCACACCTGGCTAGCTGCTCAGTAAAGGCATTGAGGGCGACCTGCAAGCCCTCACGGGTTTCGGCGAGTAGGATTACAATTCGGCGAGTAGGATTACAAACACACACACACACACACTCTCTCGTATATATATATATATATATATATATATATATAGATATAATATATACATATATATATATATATATATATATATATATATATATATATATGGAAAAGCGCAAACTTCAGGAATCGTTTCAAATGCCTCAAAACGGATTTAAATGGAGAAATTTTACAAAAATTTTCTGGCACATTGCAATAGCTTCATTTTTTACGAAAATTCGCTAAAACATTGAAATCAAAATTATTTCAATATTTTTTATTGTTTATGCCATTATTTTTTCAATAAGAAATTTTCTATTCATATTGATATATTGTGATAAATATCGATCTACACAAACCATCATGGGAAATAGAGCTGTGTGATCTACTGCACTCAAATATGTTGAAATATGAACTATTTGCCGTGAGTCACAAGAGGCTTGTTGTTCTATCTGCGTATTTAGATCGTAAAATGCATTAAATGGCATTGATGTATGAAGCAGTTTTGAACCAAAAAAAAAACTTGTTATATCAATTATAAATGTATGATGAAGGAAACTGTTTGACCCTCAGATCATGTCATAATTACCGCCATCCTTTCCACACTTCCCAGGTAGCCCCTTAACTCTCCGCTAGAGTTCTCACTTTTGTAATTGATTCATTAAAATGTGAAATGTCATTCCTTCCTCTGCGAATAGAACAATTTTGAATAATCACCGAGTGAATTTCTGGATTAAATGATGCACTAGAGACCTCAATCTCGTTGATAATCGCAAGAAGAAGTGGCACCAAACAAAGACTTTCTGCCTCAAGACGGTTTTAGATATTAGCTTCCAAGACTGGCTGCTCCAAGAGCGGCAAACATCCATTGTATTTTCCGCCATTTTCCTAGTCAGCCTGTCCTCCAGCTTTGATCTAATGCATGCTCTCTCGCTGTTATACGTTTTTCAATAAAACAAAGTGAACATGTATCCAAGTTTATTCTTCCGCAAATTATTCATTGGTGCCAAAACCCAGGAACCTTCAGATCGCGAAAGCTCTGCGTTTTGTTCCATTTTCATTCTAATTTCTCCATCCCAGTCGAATAGCCTTTTCGACGCCAAGTTCCAACAGCGTGTATTTCCTGCTTCTTTCCGAATAATATTTGACTGATAATGTCAATTAATCAATCATGCTGAAGTCAAAACGCCGATCTCATTAACTTTCCCCGAGCATAATCCTCTGCAGACCTAAGTAAACGATGTTTCTACCATTAACTTGCAGCCAGAGCAAGTCGATGAGCTTTTCGCCTTGGTTAAACAACTTTACCGGTGTTTATCTATTTGGATCCTGACTATACTTTAACCACGTCTACCGACCCAGCTTCAGCAACAGCCCTATTTAATGCCATTAATGAAGGTGAAGAGCTTCTCCGTGATGTTGAAAAGTCCGATGTCAAAGAAAAACTTTGTTTGAGCTGGGTAACCCCGATAACCGACATTCTCTTCCCCGCTAATATATATATATATATATATATATATATATATATATATATATATATATATATATATATATATATTAGCGGGGAAGAGATATATATACATATATATATATATATATATATATATATATATATATATATATATATATATATATATATATATATATATATATATATATATATATATATATATATATATAGCAGTTGTACCTGAAGCTTCACCAGTCTCTGCCAACAAAGTAGAAATTTATCCCATGAGGATCATGGAACGTATGAGGCTGTGAAAATCATGAATTTGTTGTTACCCACTGTTCCTACTTATGACGGGGATATCACCAAGTTCACAACACAAAGTCCCTCACCTTTTGACCCAGTCAAGCTTGAAGCACTCCGAACAAAATTAATTGGAATGGCCACATCATGGTTTCAAGGCTCTCAAACGAAGAATGCTACTTAGGAGCAGTTTTACAATTCTCTATATTCCAAATATTCTGGACAATATAGAATCGCCAGGGCAACCTTCGCTCAATGCACCCTCGTTCTCGAAATTGAGGAACCAGATGCGACCCATTTCAAGTACTTCCTCTCTGCATTAAGGCTTTGATTGAAGCCCTTAGTTCCATTGAAACCACGGATTTATCCGGATTCTTAATTTTCAAGGCGCTATTCCCCAAGGTTGACTCCTCCCTACAAGCCGAATTCAACCATAAGCAGATCAAAAAAACGCCCATTTTGACGATTTGATCAGCTTTCTCGAACAGGAGTAGAAGCTAGTCCAGCTTCAGCTGACCGTACGCAAGAGGTCATCATCATCGAACCAGCGGCCACTTTCTCCGTGTCCCAGCTGCCATACACCACCACCAGTTGGGCAAGCTGAAAAACAGCGCCAAGAAAACATAAACGCAACCTCCCACATATGTGTTTTTGTTTCTAAAGAGATTTTCTTTACCAATGTCCGCAGTTTCTTTCCACTCCCATCAATGAGTGTTTAGAGTACGTTAAATTAAAACACTTGCGGCTGGACTGTTTATCCCCTTATCATTATCACAATAATTTTCTCTCCAGACGAGTTTGCAGTGAGTGTAAAACTAGACATCATTACTCCATCTGCCTAGTCCCAACAATGATTATAGTAATTACCGCGATCATCTCCCTAATGCCAAGGGTGATCTCCATTCCCATCATGAAGAATCTCATAAATTAATACTCCAAAATAATAAAAGATCCCAGTTGCTCACTAACGTCTTTCATATATCTCCGCCTCGAAGGGCCACCAAAAAAATATGTGAGCCCTATTAGATTCGGGAGCCTCCTGACCTATGTATGTTCTCCTGACCTAGAATTGAGAAAATGGGCCTAAAATTATTATACATTAGAAAGGACACAGCTTTTACTGTCACAGGTGAAGGGAGATTGAATCCCATTGGTCAAGAGAAAGGAAAGGGGGTACGACGTACAACCAATTAAGTGCAAGCAAAAAGAAGGGGGATTATAGCTAATCAGATGAAGTGAAAGGAGGAAAAATAACTCAATATGTTTTCAACGGTGTGAAGGGATAATTCCAAGCTTTATAGAAATGTACCTATCAGTGGTGAAATATATTGAGGTATGTCCTCATTCAAACATTTACCAGATCTGTCACTTTTGATAATTTCGGATTTTTCAAGTACATTCTACATACCTCTCTTTGGACGAAAATGAGGAAATTCTACAAACTGTCTATCTGTCAAATCAAAAATGTAACTATGATTGGATTCATGAAGATGTTTTGCAAATTTAGACTTACCCTTATTTTCCCTGGAATCCACCTGATGCCCGTCTATTCTTTCCCTGAATATCCTACCAGTTTGACCGCTATATTTGTAGCCACAAGAACTTTTTTTCTTAAGGCTCAAATCAAGCTTGTGAAAAATGAACTCTATTGTTGGCATAGTGTTTGTGATATTGCCCGGCAAAAACTCAACTATGTGTTTCAGGAACTCACCACCCGCTACACGTGCTGTGAATGGGAACTTATTGAGCAGTATGCAGTCGAAGCTGCATGGGAGAAAGGATTGGCGAAAAAGAAGAATCTGAAAGGTAAATTACAACAACTTTTGAAGACCAAAAAGCCAGTCCCTAAGACTCTAGCTTCACCAACAGGGTCTCACCCATTCTTCAAAGATGGATGTCCCATTTTTTCTGACAGAAGTATCCCTTCTTGAGAAAGGGTTGAAGCATAACCCACCTTTCTCCCTTGGAACTCCAGCGATTCGAGGCTTAGCATTCTCTATCTAGGCGACGAATGGACCATTGGTCACCAAGACGCTTTGTGCAGAAGAGATCCAGTTCTCATCAAGATCACTAGGACCACTAACTGGGAAGGAGGAGACTGTTGCAGCTGGTCTAAAGAAGAAGTTTTCATAGAGAAATATTGTTGCCCTCAAAGCAGATAAAGGAAATACAACTGCCATATTAAATAAGCAAAATTATGTATTTGAAAACTGAAATTTCTAGAAGATAATAAATGTTTAAATTTTTCATCAGATCCAACTTCAAAATTTCAAAGATTGATTCGAGAGATGGTTTACTAAAAAAAATATGTACATTCCAAGTTGTGTTGAAATGAACCCTCATGCGCCTAGGTTATCTTGTCTCCCAAAAATTCATAAGGAAGGAGTGCCGATGAGACGAGTGGTGTCTTATATTGGTACTCCTTCTTACAAATTGGTTGAAAAATGCAATATTTTATTTAGAAACAAAATCAACTTTCGACCTCAACATAATGTACTAAATTCTTATGATTTGGTTTCCAAAATTAAGGACATGTATTGGACTTAGGCGCCCCGGAGGTGCAATGGGGGCCTAAATCCACACTCATAGATAGAGAGGGGTGTGACAGTACCATAAGAGATACAACTCGTACTAATAGCATATATGCTACGTTCGGAGAAGATTGGTTTTCCAGTTCTTGGATCACCCATCCATTGCCAAACGCAGCCTTTCGAAAACATGGGAAGAAGCGCCCGACGTCCGTTGGGAAACAACAGAGCGACGCAGCGCATTCCCTTGGATCTCGCGGGAACTGTCACAGACATTCAGATGCCTCCAAATGCTACACCTGCATCTCTTGACGTGGTTAGTCTGTTCACCAATATCGATGTAGATAGATGCAAAGATGTGGTGTGCAGGCTGAGACACGCCTCTAAACTTAATATAGTTGAAAAAGAAGAATTGTTTAATTTCATGTCTGGATCCATCTATTTTGTCTTTTGTATGGATCAATGTTACTTTATATTTGAGGGGAAATGTTATACACAGCCAGCGGTTGTTATGAGTTCTCCGTTATCTCCTCTGCTTTCAGATATATACATGGATTATCTTGAGCAACAAATATTTACAACTTGTAGCACAAATAATCTTCTCTGTTGGTATAGATATGTTTGATGATATTATCATTCTATGGAAAGGCACAGAAAGGCAACTAAATTCTTTTCACGAGAAAATCAATCAATTAGATCCCTTTTTCAAATTTACCCTTTCTTTATCAAATTTTTATCTTATCCTTTCATATCTTATCCTTGTCTTATTTACCCTTTCTTTATCAAATTCTTATTTTATCCCTTTATCAAATTTACCCTCGAATTCGGCAGAAATGAACGCAATTTTTTAGATCTGTCCATGTCTTTAAAAAAAAAGTATGATTTATCAATTCAGAGAAAAGATACATATAGCGATATAACTATCCATAGTACTTCAAATCACCCTTTAGTGCATGCAGCCTTCCATAGTATGATCAACCGAGCACTATCTATTCCGAATGAGTGAACAAAATTTATCAAAAGAAAAATCCATTATCAAAAGGATAGCGGCTAGTAACTGAAATGGAGGAGATCTCGTTGATACCATATGGGATAAGTATGAATAGGAAAACAGGAAAACTGAATTTAAATGCAGAAAAAATGGGTCCCAGGTGGGAATCGAACCCACATCCTCCGGTTTACCGTACCGGCGCCTTTACCATCTTGGCCGCAAGGACCACTGGATGGAGAGAGCTTGGATCTGAGCCAACACCCCCCGAGAACCATTACTCTGCATTTTTCAATGAATTAACTTTAAATCAACTGTACCCTATTAGTTTAGTCACCGCTAACGAAACGGCCCGAAGAATAAATTCTTAATTTAATTAGTCGCCGTTTGGATCCGGCAGGGGGTTTATTATGAATAGGAAAACAGGAAAACTGAATTTAAATGCAGAAAAAATGGGTCCCAGGTGGGAATCGAACCCACATCCTCCGGTTTACCGTACCGGCGCCTTTACCATCTTGGCCGCAAGGACCACTGGATGGAGAGAGCTTGGATCTGAGCCAACACCCCCCGAGAACCATTACTCTGCATTTTTCAATGAATTAACTTTAAATCAACTGTACCCTATTAGTTTAGTCACCGCTAACGAAACGGCCCGAAGAATAAATTCTTAATTTAATTAGTCGCCGTTTGGATCCGGCAGGGGGTTTATTATGAATAGGAAAACAGGAAAACTGAATTTAAATGCAGAAAAAATGGGTCCCAGGTGGGAATCGAACCCACATCCTCCGGTTTACCGTACCGGCGCCTTTACCATCTTGGCCGCAAGGACCACTGGATGGAGAGAGCTTGGATCTGAGCCAACACCCCCCGAGAACCATTACTCTGCATTTTTCAATGAATTAACTTTAAATCAACTGTACCCTATTAGTTTAGTCACCGCTAACGAAACGGCCCGAAGAATAAATTCTTAATTTAATTAGTCGCCGTTTGGATCCGGCAGGGGGTTTATTATGAATAGGAAAACAGGAAAACTGAATTTAAATGCAGAAAAAATGGGTCCCAGGTGGGAATCGAACCCACATCCTCCGGTTTACCGTACCGGCGCCTTTACCATCTTGGCCGCAAGGACCACTGGATGGAGAGAGCTTGGATCTGAGCCAACACCCCCCGAGAACCATTACTCTGCATTTTTCAATGAATTAACTTTAAATCAACTGTACCCTATTAGTTTAGTCACCGCTAACGAAACGGCCCGAAGAATCAATTCTTAATTTAATTAGTCGCCGTATGGATCCGGCAGGGGGTTTATTATGAATAGGAAAACAGGAAAACTGAATTTAACGGAGGATGTGGGTTCGATTCCCACCTGGGACCCATTTTTTCTGCATTTAAATTCAGTTTTCCTGTTTTCCTATTCATAATAAACCCCCTGCCGGATCCAAACGGCGACTAATTAAATTAAGAATTTATTCTTCGGGCCGTTTCGTTAGCGGTGACTAAACTAATAGGGTACAGTTGATTTAAAGTTAATTCATTGAAAAATGCAGAGTAATGGTTCTCGGGGGGTGTTGGCTCAGATCCAAGCTCTCTCCATCCAGTGGTCCTTGCGGCCAAGATGGTAAAGGCGCCGGTACGGTAAACCGGAGGATGTGGGTTCGATTCCCACCTGGGACCCATTTTTTCTGCATTTAAATTCAGTTTTCCTGTTTTCCTATTCATAATAAACCCCCTGCCGGATCCAAACGGCGACTAATTAAATTAAGAATTTATTCTTCGGGCCGTTTCGTTAGCGGTGACTAAACTAATAGGGTACAGTTGATTTAAAGTTAATTCATTGAAAAATGCAGAGTAATGGTTCTCGGGGGGTGTTGGCTCAGATCCAAGCTCTCTCCATCCAGTGGTCCTTGCGGCCAAGATGGTAAAGGCGCCGGTACGGTAAACCGGAGGATGTGGGTTCGATTCCCACCTGGGACCCATTTTTTCTGCATTTAAATTCAGTTTTCCTGTTTTCCTATTCATAATAAACCCCCTGCCGGATCCAAACGGCGACTAATTAAATTAAGAATTTATTCTTCGGGCCGTTTCGTTAGCGGTGACTAAACTAATAGGGTACAGTTGATTTAAAGTTAATTCATTGAAAAATGCAGAGTAATGGTTCTCGGGGGGTGTTGGCTCAGATCCAAGCTCTCTCCATCCAGTGGTCCTTGCGGCCAAGATGGTAAAGGCGCCGGTACGGTAAACCGGAGGATGTGGGTTCGATTCCCACCTGGGACCCATTTTTTCTGCATTTAAATTCAGTTTTCCTGTTTTCCTATTCATAATAAACCCCCTGCCGGATCCAAACGGCGACTAATTAAATTAAGAATTTATTCTTCGGGCCGTTTCGTTAGCGGTGACTAAACTAATAGGGTACAGTTGATTTAAAGTTAATTCATTGAAAAATGCAGAGTAATGGTTCTCGGGGGGTGTTGGCTCAGATCCAAGCTCTCTCCATCCAGTGGTCCTTGCGGCCAAGATGGTAAAGGCGCCGGTACGGTAAACCGGAGGATGTGGGTTCGATTCCCACCTGGGACCCATTTTTTCTGCATTTAAATTCAGTTTTCCTGTTTTCCTATTCATAATAAACCCCCTGCCGGATCCAAACGGCGACTAATTAAATTAAGAATTTATTCTTCGGGCCGTTTCGTTAGCGGTGACTAAACTAATAGGGTACAGTTGATTTAAAGTTAATTCATTGAAAAATGCAGAGTAATGGTTCTCGGGGGGTGTTGGCTCAGATCCAAGCTCTCTCCATCCAGTGGTCCTTGCGGCCAAGATGGTAAAGGCGCCGGTACGGTAAACCGGAGGATGTGGGTTCGATTCCCACCTGGGACCCATTTTTTCTGCATTTAAATTCAGTTTTCCTGTTTTCCTATTCATAATAAACCCCCTGCCGGATCCAAACGGCGACTAATTAAATTAAGAATTTATTCTTCGGGCCGTTTCGTTAGCGGTGACTAAACTAATAGGGTACAGTTGATTTAAAGTTAATTCATTGAAAAATGCAGAGTAATGGTTCTCGGGGGGTGTTGGCTCAGATCCAAGCTCTCTCCATCCAGTGGTCCTTGCGGCCAAGATGGTAAAGGCGCCGGTACGGTAAACCGGAGGATGTGGGTTCGATTCCCACCTGGGACCCATTTTTTCTGCATTTAAATTCAGTTTTCCTGTTTTCCTATTCATAATAAACCCCCTGCCGGATCCAAACGGCGACTAATTAAATTAAGAATTTATTCTTCGGGCCGTTTCGTTAGCGGTGACTAAACTAATAGGGTACAGTTGATTTAAAGTTAATTCATTGAAAAATGCAGAGTAATGGTTCTCGGGGGGTGTTGGCTCAGATCCAAGCTCTCTCCATCCAGTGGTCCTTGCGGCCAAGATGGTAAAGGCGCCGGTACGGTAAACCGGAGGATGTGGGTTCGATTCCCACCTGGGACCCATTTTTTCTGCATTTAAATTCAGTTTTCCTGTTTTCCTATTCATAATAAACCCCCTGCCGGATCCAAACGGCGACTAATTAAATTAAGAGCATATGGGATAAGGTTCTTAGGACAAAGAGTAGGGAAAAAGGTTCCAATCTGGCTAGGGAAGATGTAAATTTAGAAGAAAAGCAATGGATAAGTATACCTTATTATGGAAAAATTCTTATAAAATCGGCAAAATTCTATCATCGAGAGGTTACAAAGTAGGTTTTAAAACTAAAAATAGTCTTGAAGCGTTACTAGGATCCGTTAAGGACACAAAAGATGTTCAGGATAAAAGTGGGGTTTACAAACTAAAATTTAATTGTGGCTACAAAGATAGCGGTCAAATTGGTAGGAAATTCAGGGGAAGAATAGACGAGCATCAGGAGGATTTCAGGGAAAATAAGGGTATCTACATTTGCGAAACATCTTGAGGAATCCAATCATAATACAATTTTGATTTGACAGATAGACAGTTGTAGAATTTCTTCATTTTTGTCCAAAGGGAGGTATGTTGAATGTGCATGAAAAATTCGAAATTATCAAAAGTGCCAGATCTGGTAAATGTTAAAAAAAGGATATACCTCAATATATTTCACCACTGACAGGTCCATTTCTATATACCTTGGAATTATCCCTTCACACTGTTGAAAACATATTGAGTTATTTTTCCTCCTTTCAATTCATCTGATTAGCAATAATCCCCCTTCACTTTGCTTGCACTTAATTGGTTGTACCTCGGGCCCCCTTTCCTTTCTCTTGATCAATAGGATTCAATCTCCCTTCATCTGTGGTTATAAAAGCTATGTCCTTTCTTATGTGTCTTCACTTATTGTTAGTTACTGATGAAGGTCAAACCGTCGAAATCGATTTAACATTGTAACTCTTTATTTTTCTTGGAAATATACAACGTTTTTTCACTAACTTCCGTTTTGAAATGGGTTTCCACAACTTCGTCACGAGTGATTTAGTTCGTAAGGCCGTTAAGACGTTACCAAAATTTGAAACACAACTCCTGTTTTCTTATCCCCTGAAAGAATCCTCAACAGACTCAACATCCCGCCCTACTCCTGCAAAAAATGATCACCTGACCAGCCTATTAAATCGTTATGCACACGAGGTCTGTCTGCATGTGAGACCTCGAGCCACCTTGGCTCAATTGCAGGCTAAGGTCTGGGTGATCAAAGGTAGGGCTGTAGTTACATGAGCCTTAAAGGGGTGTGTGTGCTATTTCAGCTTGAAACCTCAGCCCAACCAGCCTTCTATGGGGCAACATCCTTCCAACCATGTCGAATGAGCCTACTCATTTCAAACTGTCATTGACTACCGGCCCTTTCAGAATCACTGTTTGGGAAAAAGATATTTCAAATCACTTTCCGTTTATCTTGCTGTATTTGTGTGTTTTGTCACCAAGGCAGTTCACCTCGAGATCATCATGAAGCCACCTATTTTCCGAAATTCGAACGGCCATGGACTCGGGTGTTTCCCATGCCTTACAGGATCATCTGGCTTCAAGTGGAGTCAAGAGGAAATTCATTCCTCTGGGAGCTCCTCGTTTAGGGGGCCTATGGGAGGCCGCTGTTCACCAAGAGATCATGAATCCCTACTTTCCAATCTCACACTCCAAGCCTGAAACATTCACGACTATAGTTGTCAGAGTTGAGGTTATCCTGAACAGTAGCCCATTATTGCTGCTATCAGAATCTCTGGATGATTTCCTTGAACTAACCAACGCCCTCTCACCGCATTGCCTGAATCCTCCAACTCCAAGGTTATAGTGCCCAAGATCTGAGAATGTGCACAGACCCTCACAGTGAGGAAGGCGGAGAGGGCTAACCAGAATTGCCAACGTGAAAGTAGCAGCCTCTTTGCAGAATTGCCTTCTTGAGTAGCAGCCTCGTTGTATGCTTGACGCCTGGTTTGTTAATATCAAAGTGGTACTAGAGACCTGCGCTCAGCTTTCGAAGTTCTGGTTTTATTCCAATTGTAAGTATAAACACAGGTTGCATTTTGGATTTTTTGATACAGCTGGTTAACTGACTTCTCGCCTAGGCACCCTCCTTGAGTTGTTAAATTTGGATTTTTTTCCTCGGAATCACCATTTTTAGCGAATTCTCAAAAGCAAAATGAGCTATTCAGATGGCTTCAAAATTTTAAATGGTGGGTGGGGGTGGGGGCTACAAACCCGTTTCCTACATCAAAGAACACAATCCTAGATTTCAACGCCGTATGTATTTATATATTAAAATACTTTTTTTTAGAATTTAAGCCGCGTCTCAACCAGAACTGTCATTAGCGGCAACATTAAAATACTTATTTACATATTTATAGGGTATATTTCTAGACCATAGCTCCCTTGAAATACGGAGTGTAAATTCCGTTATAACGGAGAAACATCCTTTTTGGCAAATGACAGGTCGAGCTCGTTGGCCAGCCTGATCGATCAAGAATTTCAGGTTCAAATTTACAATTTAGTGGCCCGAAAAACAAAATGCTAAAAAAAAGTCTCCAAGATCCATAAATAAGTGAGAAAAATAGATCTTCAGATGAAAAATGCCCATAAATTGACTAACATTTTGTAGTTTTTAAGTTGTGCTGTGTGTTTTAAAATTTCTTTGCGATTTGACTTTCTGCCTCAAGACGGTTTCAGATATTAGCTTCCAAGACTGGCTGCTCCAAGAGGGGCAAACATCCATTGTATTCTCCGCCATTTTCCTAGTCAGTCTGTCCTCCAGCTTTGATGTAATGCATCATCTCCCACTGTTATACTTTTTTACTAATAAAACATTAAGTGAATCTGTATCCAACTTTATTTTTCCTCAAATCATTCAAAACCTTCATGTAATAGGTATGTAATGAACACAAATTGTTTTATGGTTGATCATGAATATCTCTAGAAAGAATCATTTAAAAAATGAAAACATCACTCACTTTTCATGAGTTCGTCCATTCCTTTCAATCTACCAAGAAGCCCAGCCATTTCTTCTCTGTACGTCTCCTTCTCATTTACCAGTTGCTCTTCTAATTGCCTCTTCATTTTCTTCATCACCTGTTGAATCCAGAGCAATAATTTTCAAGAACAATAGGGGATCATTTTTCACAACAGGATAGAAGGAAAATCGTACTCACTTCCTTTTCTTTTTGGGCTAAAGCATCTTGCAGCATTTCAGTGTGCATCAAATTATGGTTTTTAATTGCGTCCTTCGCTTTTTGTTCACAGTCAGCCTTTAGATCCAAGAGCTGCGAACAAAATATCGATTATCTTTAATAGTGACTATTATGTATATTCATATCATTTTAACGATGCATTCATACACTCTCCAACCCTCACTCCAAAATCCTATTTTCGAAAAGTTCTGTCATAAAAGTGCTGCAAACTATAACACAACGGTATTTCACCTCCATATTTATACAGGGTGTTCATACTTGAGATTATTAACCTCCTAGGAATCAATTCTACAACTAATTTCCAACCAAAAGTTCCTCCTTGCAAGTTTTGTTAACATTTGATTTTTGGAGTTTTTGTTTTCGTGTTTTCGACCTTCATCGATAAAATGACCATATCTCCCCTAACTTACAATGTAAACTTAAAAATAGATATATTGTTGAAAGAGCGTTTCATTTCCTATCTCTGTATATAGTAAGGTATTTGGATTATTCTTACAGTAGGTCCAGTCGGCGAAAAACTGGACTAAACACGAGAATTTCTCACTTTATAAATATAATTGTTTTTTCAAAGTGCAATAAGTATCGCAAGAAAATGGTAAAACCGCAGCAAATAATTACACTACTTATGTGTTTACTATTTATGTGTGGTTTCTTTCGATTCTTCGGGATGATATCTAAGAATCATTATTAAACCCCATATATAGTAAATCTGTATTAGATAGCCCTTACCGCCAAACACTGGTCCAAAAAAAAAATTACCTACCAAACTGAGTCCAAGGTGCATTAGCGAAATATAACTGGTCGATGTCACCTACCAAAAGAAAAATCTACACTACATGCAGATACATGTATAAGCCTTATTTTTCCCCCTGTGAAATGTGTGTTTTGTGTCTCAAGTTAAACATTTCGCAATTAAATTAGCTAAGTCAGCTGATCAGAAGAGGTCCAATCAAATCAATCGTATCTAAGTGTCCTAGAGAGTCTCCATATCTAATTTAAACTTCCTAAGATGAACAGGAGAGAATGTAGCTTACCCAGCTGATTAGGAATATGCCAGTCATTTCAATCGTCTCCTAATGTCCCAGGGAGTCTCCCTATCAAATCTCAACTTCCTAGGATGAACAGGAGAGATTTTAGCTCACCCAGCTGATTAAGAAAGAGCCAATAACTGCAATTGTCTCTTAGTGTCCCAGATAGTCTCCCTATCAAATCTCGATTTCCTAGGATAAACAGGAGACTATTAAGCTCACTCAGCTGAGTATGAATGAGATAATACATTCAATGGATTCCTAACGTCCCAGGGAGTCTCCCTATCAAATCTCAACTTCCTAGGATGAGCAGGAGAGATTTTAGCTCACTCTGCTGATAGTAAATGACCCAATAACTGCAATAGTCTAGTACCTACTGCTTACAAGTACCTACAATCTTAACCTTGGTTGCTTCACAAATTGGTTCTGATAGAAGGTCAAAAAAGGCACGCATCAGAAATATAAACAGATGGTGTCTCTTCAAACCCTTGAGTACGCTTATGTATATCTGCCATCAGCTTGTCATCATAGTTTGGGAATGTTAGTTTGAGTTGATGCACCAACTCTGTCCGATTCTGGATCTCAGGGCAGTGAGAACGAAACAAGGTTAAGGCTGTACCCTTGAAGAGATCGCTAGCACTGCTGAAGAGAGCTGCATGAGAAACCCGACGAGAAAGACACTTATCTTCCATATCTGCCAGGAATGTCATCAGATTGGTGGCGTCATCCCCAGAGAACTGTAGATTCCACTTGTAGATCTTGGGATCTAAGGGAGTTAACCAAGGGAGTTCACAGCCTCCAAATTGTTAGTACTGTGGTATATCATCAGGTGACGGCTCTGGAGGTATTGCAGGAGTTCCTCCTTTACATTCAGCTGGTGTGAGGTTGGGATGTTTAGGTGCAGGTACAGTTTTCTGACTAACCAAAACCTTCTCTAGTACCTATTACTTTGAGGTCACGGGATAGGGCAATGAATTTTCCTTTCAGGGCCTTTCGCTGCTCCTCATCATTTGGGTCAGAGAACTTCTGCATGTCCAGAGGATCATAGTAGTGCACTACACGGGTGTTATGACGTCAGGCTTCATTGTAGTCAGCAGGATTCAAAACTTCCTTGTAGTTGCTTAGCTCATCATAAGCCTGCTAGCATGTCTGTAATTCTTTATCAGGGTCAAGCTTGTCTAATTTTTCCTTTAGAGGCTGAACATCACGAGAGAAGGCGTTTTGCAAGCGTTTTCAAAGAGTGTACATATTCCCTTCCACATCGTCTCCTCGGATAAGGAGCTCACGCTTTAGCTCTCCCTCAAGTAACCGGTAGACATCTGGTTTTGAACCGATACTCATGATCGGAAAAACAGTTATCACTAATCACAATCAATTATAAGTGTTGCCACCAAGAGCTAAATGGCGGAGTTGGAAGGTAATGATTACTTTGAGTAATGATTACTTTTTCAATTACTTTCCTGTTTTGACAGAAATTCACCTCGGGCGACACCAGCTACAGTAAAAAATCAGAATGCAGGCCTTTGAACAAGAAAATTTTATCGAGAGTAATTGCAATTCCCATTACAAGTCTTGTAATGGTAATCGAAATTGCAATTACTTTTTCTGATTACATGTAATGGGAATGGGTTTTTTGAATTCCCATTACATGTAATCGGTAAAAGTAATTGCGATTTCAATTACCATTGCAGGAATTGGAATGGAGTAGTGGGAATGGAGTAATCCCATTACACGCCTGTAATTGGATTACTAGGGAATGGGAGATTTTATGCATGTTGGGCAAAATCAGTCTTTTATTTTTATTGGTCCATGTTTTGGCTCATGGAATCCTCAGGATTTTCGAATGTATATATATATATATATATATATATATATATATATATATATATGTTTATATATATATATGTATATATATATATATATATATATATATTTTTGATGAAGGATGAAAACACTCGCGTGTAATATTATTTTGAGGTATTACAGATGGTTGGAAAATATACGAAACACATCAATATAACTTACAAAATGGAGAGAATATTTTGCCGTTTTGGCGTCCTCAGCTCTAGTCAATATTGTCGCCAATATTCTCTCAATTTCGTACGTTATATTTATGTGTCTCCTATATTTTCCAACCATCTGTAATACCTCAAAATAAATATATATATATATACATATATATATATATATATATATATATATATATATATATATATATATATACTTCGTTTTAAATATAGAAAGAATTTAACAAATATATAGAGGAAAGAAAGAATCTAATATTTCGATTTTGATCTTTGTCAAAGAAGTTAGAGAAATGAAAGTAATTCTTGAATCTTGGAAATTGCATGTGTGTCAGCGTCCATGTTACTTATCAACAAAATTGTGATAAGTTTTCTGGGTTTGATGGCTAATCGTTTAGATTGAGACCTGGAGGACGATTAGCGCCTAGTACCCACCTAAAAGCTCTCTCGGATTGTTGTAGTTGCCGGTCATTTGCATGTTTCGGCATCTTCTTCAGAACCTGCACCCCATAGCACTCGTCAAAAGATGCCCCATGGGTTTCTGCATGCATCTTGACTGGAAGAGGACGTGGTTGGTTTATGGATGCCCTATGGTTGTTCATACGTAAATTCAACGTAGTGGCTTTTCCAACGTAGAAACCTTGTCCTCCATCCGAACACTTTTTGCATACCAATTGGTACACACACATGGGTGATTGGCACTCTGCTGTCCCCCGACATCTGTATGTGTGGCTGGTGTTTGCAGAGGTGAAGTTAGGGCCCTCTATCACCAAATTGCACAACTTACACCTTGCACGTCCACATGGGTGTAAACCGGCTTGCTGTGTCTGTGGGGGATGTGATCGAGGATGTCGATGGGAGAGTATGTCACCGAGATTCTTCCCTTGTCTGTAGGCCAATCGAGGTGTTTCTTTGAATATATCACGTGTCTGAGGGCTTGATGTTAAGATGGTTTGAAGGTCCCGGAGAATGCCATTGAGTTTTTGTGCGCCGAAAAAGAATGTGGTGACAAGTGAAACTCGATCACTTGATGTTCTTGGAGTTTGACGGTAGGGAACTCGTGCAGGAACCATCCTATCTTCAACAAAGTTTGCTGGGTAACCTCTGTCCATCAGCTTGTTGTGGATCCCAGATAAATACCCTTCCAAGTCCTCTTTATCACTGCAAATCTTGTGCCCTCTAATAGACAATGACCGGGGAATTGACCGTTTGATGTGTGGGGGATGACAGCTGTCATAGTGTAAATATAGCTGTTTGTTTGTTGGTTTTGTGTGGACAGTTGTTGTGATTTCTCCTTCTTCGTTAATTTTTATATCCACATCCAGGAATGTTGCATTCGTTTTAGAAAAGGACCACGTGAAACTAACGGAATACCGGGAATTCAGTTCCTCTAAGAATAGCTGCAGCTCTTCTTCACCGTGTTGCCAAACCAAAAAGATATCGTCAATAAAACGCTTCCAGATGATAGGAGTTTTTGCTCGTGATGCGAGGAACTTGTTCTCCAAGTCAGCCATGAATAGATTTGCATAAGATGGTGCCATGCGCGTTCCCATAGCTGTACCTCTTTTTTGAATGCTCTCATTTTATCACAACGTCCTCTTAGGCCAACCCCCAATAATTTTTTTAATGTCCACTTTTTGTGTAACGTTTTTTGTCCCGAGATGGGAAGCGAGAGGTCGTGGGTTCAAATCCCGGCCAGGCCTGAAATTTTTTTTTTTTTTTTTTTCTCGTGAGACGGAGGTTGTGGGTTCGAATCCCGGCCAGGCCTGAAATTTTTTTTTTTTTTTTTTTCTCGTGAGACGGATTGCATAGCAAATTATCCTCGTTTTCTACACAGTAGAAAAGAGAAAAGATCCGGCGAGGCGCGAAGCGCCGAGTATAGATTAGGGGGGTCCTGGGGGGCGAAGCCCCCCTGGCGGGGTCAAGGGGAGGAGCCCCTTGCGAGGCCCGAAGGGCCGAGTCTATAGTTTTTGGTTCTTTAATACGTTTCAACCCAGGATCTGGGTCCTATATATATATATATATATATATATCAAAGTGCTGGAACGACTTAGGTATTTTCATATATATATACGAAATATATTATATATATATATATAAAAAAAAATAAATCAGGATAGAATATAAACATTCGAAAATCGTGAGGATTCCATGAGCCAATACATGGACCAGTAAAAATAAAAGACTAATTTTGCCCAACACTCTATAAAATCTCCCATTCCCTGGTAATCCAATTACAGGCGTGTAATGAGATTACTCCATTCCCATTACTCCATTAAAATTCCTGTAATGGTAATCGAAATTGCGATTACTTTTTCCGATTACATGTAATGGGAATTCATAAACCCCATTCCCATTACATGTAATCAGAAAAAGTAATTGCAATTTCGATTACCATTACAAGATTGGAATGGGAATTTCAATTAAATTTATTCAAAAGGAATGGGAATTTGTAATGGGAATGGGGATTCCTTTTTTAACAACCAATGGCCCCACGTTGTGTAAGGGGTTATTACTCTACTTAGCCCCCGGTACAAGTACCAATGGCGCAATGCCCTCAACTGCTCAGGAAGAGGTGGGTCCTGTGAGGTGATAACTAAAACGTTATATTGTTACAAAGTAATGTGGGCGCCTCTTAGAATCAGATCTTTAGTCCCCTAGGAGAGAAGGAATTAGGAGAGAGAGAGAGAGATGGGAGTTGGGAAGAGAGAGAAAATAATTGAGCAAAACAATGTCAAATAAAATAAATTTTCTATTAACCCTTTCAGGACGAAACCCGGTCAGGACCCGGCTAGGCAATATCCGCATTTGGACGGAACATTTTGAGAGAGGGATGTCTCACAGGACGAATGCCGGTCCCTGCTCGGCAACCTTGTTACCTCGTAGGGGTCGAATGCCGGTCACTGCTCGGCGCCCTTTCTTGTCTTCACAGACGAAACCCGGTGGTAGCTTGGTATTTTTTAAATATTGGGGGCAATTCAGTAGGTTTTACTGAAGGTTTTGACAATAGATCGCAGCACTTTATTGATAAAATGAACCCATTGGGAAGGAATATGAGAAACCTTTCTGTGACTGGTTACTACTTGAACTTCGACTTTTTATCATTATTTTCTCACTGATAACTGTTTCTAGACATGCGAATCATGATGTAAAATATGATTTTCACTTGAAAAATAAATTTGTTTTTAGAAAAATGTGTTTTTTCCTTCATGGTGAAAACTTGCTCATCATATTCCCATCTCAAACATGACACTCTAAATAAATAAAGAATAACGTCGTCCAAAATTTTTCAGATTTTTTGTTCTGGGGAAATGATTACAATAAAAAAAAAAATAATAATAATAATAGGTAATCTGTGCTTTTATTTGATGAATATGTCTTCAAACGTGATGTACCGTTTTTAGGTGACCTATTGCAAAAAGCTTATCGTCCTTGAAAGATATAATGGCGTGTAATAAGTCGTCCTGTTAGGTACATGCATAGCCGGTCCCTGACCGGGTCCCGTCCTTGTGGACACGATCGGAATTCAACTTTCGACCGCAAAGGGTTAAAGAAAAAGGGGGGGGGGAGGGGGAACAGCATCCACACCTAACATCCAATAGTCGTCCTATACTATAAACTTATCCTAACCTTAATACCTATCTTACCTAAACTTAAATTCTACGCTTTTCCTAAGTTGACGCCAATGAGATGAATAGAGGAGATAGCGAGAAAGACAAGTGTAGGACTTCTGAGTCCTGGCTGACTTGATTCCGAAGATGGAAGTAAGAAGAAGAAGGAATTAACGTTAGAGCAAGAACCCATGTGTGGGTTCTTGATATGGTATAGGTACCGATGTACACAATGTGGTGAGCCCGTGGTTCCCCCAGCCTCCATCAGGAATTCCTCACACAGCATTATGTGCACACTGGTGCTTCAAGATGAGGCACATAAGTGCCATCTCCAAAACTCCACATCTGCGGGACCCGATGGTATTTCTGCCCGATGCTGGAATAAAGCCCCAAAGAAGTCAAGCTGCAAATCCTCAACCTTTTACTTCTGTTGAGAAGAACTCCGAAATCTTCATCTCTAAGAAAGGGGTTAACAGGTCTGGAGGCTACCACCCGATTTCAATATTGTCAATAGTGTTCTGCCACTTTAAAAAGACTCTGGCATTTCGCTTTCAAGTGGCTGGTGTCATAGTATTCCACCGGATGGCACAGTGGAAAACCTAACAGTTCTCCAGACTGTCATATTGCTGGCCCATATCAAGAAACCGCAGCTCCATCTTGCCGCTTTGGACGTCGCTAAGACCTTTGATACTGTAAGCCATTTTGCCCTGACTGATTGACTCATAGCTCCTGCTCGTTTAATTGAGTATGTTGCCTGTCTGAACCACGAAGGCATGACGGTCCTCGAGACAGGAGGTGAGATGTCAGGGGATGTGGTCATTGGGTGGGGGGTATGCCAGGGGGATCCTACGTCGCCATTCCTCTTCAACCTGGTTGTGGATACGGCATTGGGTAAGCTGCCAGCTGAAATAGGGTTTGATCTTGCCCCTGGGGCTCGAGTAGGTGCATTGGCTTTTGCCAGTGATGTCATCCTACTCCCTGAAACCCGTGAGGGCTTCCAGATCACCCTCAATGCCTTTGCTGAGTAGCTAGCCAGGTGTGGTATGGTGGATAACCCAGATAAGTGTGGGTCAGTCTCCTTGGTCCTGTCGGGTCACCGGCATCAGGTGAAGGGGGTGGATGAGGGTTTTTTTTATCATAGGACAGCCACCCATCGCTACTCAATCTGAGCTGGAGGTTTGGCAGTACCTCGA
Source organism: Adelphocoris suturalis (assembly GCA_030762985.1). Lineage (NCBI taxonomy): Eukaryota > Metazoa > Arthropoda > Insecta > Hemiptera > Miridae > Adelphocoris > Adelphocoris suturalis. Next base: position 96,272,597 of record CM061040.1, read on the forward strand.
CGTTGACTTCATGGGTGTGGCCACCATTGCTGCAAGCTGTGTGGACCTTGGTGGAGCACTAGCTCGTATCACCAAGGCTCCATTGAAGCCACAGTAGAAGCTGCGCCTTGTCTGCACATACATACTGTCAAAGCTATGGTGTAGTCTTTGGTAGGCTTACTGTGGGGAGGCTGCTTGAGTTAAATCGTGAAATTCGCTCTGCTGTGAGCACTTGGCAAGGCTTCCCATCTGGTGTCTCAAGTGCCTATATTCACACATCGGTCAAGGTCAGTGGGCGCACAGTATTGTCTCTCTCTTAGCCAGCATCCCATCTTTACACCACCAGCGCCTGCTCGCCCTTAGGGGCTCAAACTGGGAGGTCGCCCGGACTGCTGCTAATCTAGACTTTGTCAGGCAGCAGTTGTTGTGGTGTGACCGAGCAATACCAACTGCTCCAAAACCCAGTTCACCCACTGAGTTTGCTGCTGCACTGTATGAGTCAGTAGATGGTAAAGAACTCTGACAGTGCTCTGAATCCCCTTTTTCTTTCCACTGTGTGGAATGTGCTTCAGAGGGTCTTCCAGGTGGCCACAGTAGCCACCTCAGTGAGGTGTTCAAGGATCTGTTGGGGGACAGTGGACACCCACTGCTTTGCCTGTCAGGGTAAAAATGAGAATCTGTATCATGTGGTGCAGCAGTGCCCTTGCACTCATGGTGACTGCATTCTACATCACGATGCGGTTGCCAAGCAGAAAGCAGGCGCTTTGTCATCCAGCCGGTGGGATGTCGAAAGGGAGAGATTATATCACATGCCGAGTGTCATCTTGGCGGGAGTACTCCGTGGTATCACCACCCGTGTCCTGACGGATTCTTACTTGAACTGGTGGTAATTTTATCGGGGCACTTCCTTTCATCCCATTGTTCTTCCTCATCCTTTTGCAACTTCCCTTATCCCTAGAGCCAGCGTCGGGTAAACCTGGGTATCCTTCCCACTTTTTTAATTTATTTTTCAATTCGATGGTGAGCCCCCTCCGCCTTTGAAGGGAGAAAAAAAAGAAAAAAAAAAAAAAAGTTTTGTGGTGAACACTGATCTCATGAACACCACTCATGAGAGCACTGTACCTCGGCCTGGTGGGGGTACCCCCCTCATCCAGGCCGACCGGTATAAGTGAGCCAGAGGTAGCCATATACATCTTTCATTCAATCTTATCTTTGTTTTAATAATGGAGGACCTAATTTTAGAACTTTACTTCATGAATAATTTGAAAACGCTAAACCGTGAAAACAATAATTGTGAGAACATATTCACCAGATCACTGAGGAGAGTGATAGATACTTCAAAACTTATCCTACCTTCTTCTGGTAATCGGAACATATCTTCCTCTTCTCTTTCTCCACTTCTTGCTCGATTACACATTCGATGGCATCTGGATCTCCAATGTGGCTTTTTTCCAGGGCAACTTTCAATTTTGCTTGTCCCACAGTCTATAACATGCAGACATACCGTTGAAGAGCTCACCTTCATAGTTGCCAAAGACAGGAAATAATTTCATTATTAATAATAGCGAGTTGAATATTTTGAACCGAACTTTGCCAATGTCTGTGGCAAATACCTACATATTGATATTGAAGGATGCGCGTTCCAGTCAAACAGCATAAGAACAGGAAAAAAGACTTCGGATTTCGGTTCTCAAACTACCAAAAAAAAATTATTTTTTCTAAAATTTTCCAAAAGTTGATGATTTTTCCTTCAACACACGTAGATAACACAAAATCCGTCTATCCATGTTTCTGAACATGTTTCAAACGAACAAGTGTCAGATCGTGACAAAACTTGATAGTCAATTTATGTTTGAGAAGGGCCACAAATCTAATCATGTTCATGCAAAATCGAAGCTCTATAGGGTTAAAAACTACAACTGTTGTTGAAAAACCTGCCAGAGTTTTGCTTGTGCTCCAATCTGTAAGTCTGAACTACACTAAGGTTAGGGAGGTTATACAACGGGTGAGGGGGGGGGGGGGGGGGGGGGGTTACAAGCTTTAGGGACTCTCTGTCTGTATCCTGCATCCCGTATTTTACCTTAGCCCATCTACTTCTAGTCAAGAAATCAAAGTAAAAAAATACCAAAGATAATTGAAGAACACTTATCTACGAATTCGTTTCAAGAGAATGAAATCTCAAACTCTGGTCGAGGAATGAGATAACTTACGATACCATTCTTCTGAGTGTTTAACCTCGCAGCAAATTTTTCATTGTGGAAGAATGTGTAATAAGTCACTACCTTCCAACAAGAAACTAATGAACGATTTCAATAGGACATAAGATGAGGAACTTTTACTTCCCAAGAAACAATAGGAAAAATTATGCTGAAGTAAGCATGTGCAGAATCAAGTAATGACTTAAGAACAATGAAATTGGTAGATGACCATCTATAGCCTAAACTGAACATTCCCTGACAATTACATCAAAATCAGATAAAAACTGTGGAACTTAAGATCGTTACTAGGATTACACATTGGCACATGCGCAGCAGTTGTTAATGGTAAAATCCTGTTGAAATTGATTAGGGATGATCAAATCGTCTTCTCACAACTATCATCCGAATTTGAGCGAGGTCAAATGACTGAGAAAAAGTGAAAAGTTCCAGTCATGCAGCATAATTGTATGAGCGAATTTTCGTAAATTATCGTACTATACTATACTATGTTGCATTGTTTTGAAAATTGAGGACTTTAAATTAAAAGAAATTGTTAACCACCAATTTTACTGCAAAAATCTTTCTAAATAATATTCTGCGATTCAAATAAAAGTTTTAATTGTTGGATTTTTCGCAGTTTTCATCTATTTTTCTGCAAATATTAATGGAATCTGAGGTACACTTTTCAGCATAAATTAATTTTCAATCACCCAAGTGAATTGGAAATTCATAATCCTTGTACCCCTCCCCTCTTCGGGTCAGGCAGGGGCGTTATCATGGGCCCCCTATACATAAAAGTGTGCACCACATGTGAGTTGAAAATTCTCGTCCCCTTGTTTTTGTTGGTAAGCCTAAGTGCCACAGACAGGAGCTCCCATACCACACATTCTAACGAGAAGGTGAATGGGATCTTTGAACAAGCTGAATCAGTAAATCTTCTATGAAGACCGTACTAGAATTGATAACTCAACTTACCTGCGGGAAAGATTGAGTTGAATTACACTAGGTCGCAGAAGAAGACTGTTTCGTGCCCACCCAGGCTGACGCCCTTTTTATCCACCACCCATGCATCCACCAGCTAATAGTTAGGTCTTTGAACCAAAATGAGGTAGCATTGGCCAAGATGGTAGAGAGTGGGGAGGCGCAGGGTGACCAACATGAAGAAGCGAATGTTACATTTTTGTTTCAAAACCGCACTTTCAAATTATCAGCGAGTTTTTCAAATTATTTCTTTGAAATTCACAGCTATTTCTCATTTACACCGAGCTGCATTAGTAAACAGTCTTCTATGGCGACCAACTATAATTCTACTCAATCTTTCCCACAGAGAAGTTGAGTTATCAATTATATAGTTTGGTGAGTTGCATAATTTGTGCACAGATTTTTGTAACTAGAATTGGCAACAGGATTTTGAAATGGTAGCCATGTAAAGGATGACTCCTTTATAAATACACAATGTTCGCATAGTATCAGTTAATACATAAACAAAGACATATCAAACCTATACTCACATCAAGTTTTGTTAGTTCTTTCTGATAGAACAGGATAGTTTGGAAAGCATACAAGATGAATAGGTCCATTTCAGCCTCGGCCAGCTTCATGGACTTATCAGACAATGAGAAGTTTGGAAACAATGTTTGAAGTTCGTCCTGGAAAATAAAACACAACCATCACTTGATAAATTGAATTGAAGTTAATCAATCACATTTCACAAATCTTCCATTTGAGTTCCATTTTGCCCGACTAGAGCAATTTTTGAACGAACTAAAAAACTTGTTCGATTAAAAACTTCAAAAGTGGTTGTGTTAAAGGCCAAACACTTTTTGCAGTCTACCATTGAAGTTTATAATGGCCAACGGTTCATAATGGAGAATACCTGGAGAATAGTTCAACAAAGGAATGACCAGTGACCACTTCGATTAGCAAAATTTTACCTGAGAACAAGTTAAGATATTGTAACCACAAGGGACGTGGTCAAGTCCTAAATGAATAGTAATAGAAGCAATGCGGGACAAAGTTCAGTTTAATGAAGAATAAGAATGGCAAATAATGGAAGGTATACAGTTAGAAAGTTATTAATATCAAATTGGTTAAACACATATACAAAAACGAGAGAACTCTTAACAGACGATTATATCTAGGGGCACTGGAGGGTGTTTTAACAATGTAGTGGCCTCCGCCTGCACCGGACAGAGCTGGTTTCAAAGGTATTTTGAAAAATAGCGGGACGGGCGCCTACAGGGAGAACGTACCAACCGCCATTCCACCCGGCCTTTTGGCAGCACTGTCCCTGGACATCTTCACTTGTCTTTCAGCTTGTGTTGCGATCAGATCTGTGCTGAGTTTTTCTGACGATTCCTTCTGATTTTTTCAACACGATTCAGTGTCTTGTTGGGGTTTTCTGTGATATTAAACATCAAACATTCCTATGGTTGTGTTGTTCAGTGATATTTCGTTGAGTTTCATTGATTTTCGAGCGAAATTATATTTTTTACCTAGGGAGACGCTCCCTCCCCCATGATTCGGCTTGTCAGAGATGGGAAGATTTCGAGGATAGTTCCGGGGAAAGGCTTTTTTCTCGTACATCAGATTGGGGCGCAGCTGTTCGGACAGGAGATTCATTGGTCAACCAGGCGAGTGCAGGGAAGCATTCCCGGGACTTGCCCAAAAGAGGATTCAGAGCAGATGGGGTCGGACTGCGTCTTGCTCAGGCTAAACGAGCCAAAGTTTATTTCCCTGTTGATGACCTTCCAGGAGAGAAGGAAGGCCACGGGTTCCAAGTCGGAGGATGACAGAACTGTGATTTTTCACCCGATTGGGCCAAAAAATTTACACAAAGTTCACCCTGCCCCACTCCATCTACCAGGACATTCAATGGTGGGGTGATAATGTTTTTTCTGTGAGAAACAGATTAAATAATGACGATTATTTGGTAATGTGAAGATTAAATTTTCTTTCGTAAATGAAACTGACGCCTGTCTGTCAGGGTTGGGGGTGTGGTGTGACAGACGAATAGTCAGTGCTTTATGGTCCCCAGAAGAGGCCTCAAGACATCACAGCAATTTTCTTGGCTCTATGTCACTTTGGTGACTGAATTACAAACTCGAGGGTCCTTGTAAGGTCTGATAACATTAGAGCCATCAACTGTGTAAATCGACAAGGCTCTATGGTCTCCTCGAGGTTATTCTCCATTACCTGGGAGACTTGGAATTGGTGTGAAAACCAAGGGAATGTTATCTTTGCATCCTATATTGCCTCCATAGCAGATGAGTGCTCCTGGATTCTCCCAGGGGACTCGGAATGGTATCTGCGGGAGACTCATTTTATTGAAATTGTTCAGAGCTTCGGCTCCCCTGAGATCAACTTATTTGCCTCAGTGGCCAACGCTAAGTGCCTGAGGTTCTATTCGTGGTTCCAGAACCTGAGAGCAGCAGGATTGGATGCCTTTGCCTTTTCCTGGACGGGACTGAACTTTTTCTCTTTCATCTTTTTTCAATGATCCACAAAGTGTTGAGAAAAATAGAAAGGGATCAGGCAATGAGCATCGTGGAGGTACCTAACTGGACCACATATGCATTGTACCCCCTGTTATGTGAACTTTGCATCACGGAATCTATATACTTGGGCCCAGCCAAGTCCCTTCTAGATCTCAAATCCACCCACAAGCGGATCCTCTCGTTTTACTGGTGCCCAAATAACTAGGGAGGCATTCCTAAGAAAAGGCATCCCATTTTCAGAGCCAATGCCACATTAGCGTCCTCTTCAACGTCCACAGGCCCAGTACAACTTCTGCGTCAAGGGATGGTGGACGTTTTGCTGGACACAGAGGTTATATCCCTGGGACCCTCAAAGGACTGGGGTAATTCCCTGATTAATAGATTCCTAAAGGAAGTGGCCTCTATTAGACCTGTTGGTTGTATTAAGATTAAAGAAATCTTGCATACAAGTCTGCAAGACATTGGGACAGTTTATGTCTTCACTTCCCAGACTAATGGTGGTTGTAAACATGTTTACAAATTTAACTGAGAAGGATCACCTGTATGTAAACAATTATTCAGACAACTACGCTTATACCTCAGATTGTTGGTCATGCACTGCGCAGTGGTTAACAATACGGTTAGGTAAATCGAGATCTTTCCAGCAATTGGTGAACGATTTTCGTACGACGATAAATTCTTAAAATACAGTTCCTTAGCAATGATTTGGTTGTAAGCAATAATCATCAGAAAAGCAAAAGTATCACTTTTCGGTAACGTAACGGAACACTTTTTGATTCTATGCGCAAAAGTAAAGATAAAAAATGTGAATAATTTTCATTAAAATTGTAACAGTTTGAATGATTTCAATAAACTCTTGTAATAAAGCAATTATCTCTACCCACGGCTTCGTTTTGGCGTTTTCTCGAAGTAATTTTTAACGTGGAAAGTAATAACAACCACACTAGCGGCATTGTTTACTACATCCCTTAATAGCATTAATAAATATAAAATGGCGACATAAATACCAAGAACAAGTACGAAAGAAATGCGTGATAAATCGAGTGCTTTCCAAAGAATGGTGAACGATTTCAGTCCGTTGAAAACTTAGGAAGTTTCATTTCCCCAGAAACGGCTTGGTTGTGCGTGAAAATCATTAGAAATCAACTGTAACGCTTCTGACATTTTACGTCTTTGCTCTGGCACATAACTCGAAAACCGTTACCAAATTTGTTACCAAATATTCTGATGATTTCCACTTACAACCGAGTCGTTGCTAGGGAAATGGTACTTCGTCGTTTTTCATCCCACAAAATTCGTTGACCATTCGTTCGAAAGCTCTCGATTTATCCAACCATATTATGTTAACTACTGCGAAGTGCGTGGCCAACAAGCTGAGTTATGAGCATGGTTATATGAATAATTGTTTACACACAGGTGATCATTTTCAATAATTGATATTGTGAACATTATTGCAACCGCTTGTTAATATCTGATGATTTCATTGAGCTGGTGTTTCGATGATGTGATTCATAGCAGGTGATCCGAATATTGCGAGAACGGTTAGATTTGTGAAGCGGTGGTTAAATCATTTTAATTGGTAATTTCTATACTTTACACTATAGGAAGCTGTAATTTCGTATGTAGCCTCTTTAGGACTTTATTTGACCATGCCCAGGGTCTGGATCAGATGAGTGGCTCTTAAAGCTAATTTCTATGGTCTACACTCTAGGAAGCTGTAATTTCGTATGTAGCCTCTTTAGGACATTTACTTGACCATGCCCAGGGTCCGGATCAGATGAGTGGCTCTTAAAGCTAATTCCTATGCTTTACACTCTAGGAAGCTGTAATTTTGTATGTAGCATCTTTGGGACATTTACTTGACGATTCCCAGGGTCCGGATCAGCTGAGTGGCTCTTAGAGCTAATTTCTATGCTTTACACTCTAGGAAGCTGTAATTTCGTATGTAGCCTCTTTAGGACATTTACTTGACGATGCCCGGTGTCCGGATCAGCTGAGTGGCTCTTAAAGCTAATTTCTATGCTTTACACTCTAGGAAGCTGTAATTTCGTATGTAGCCTCTTTAGGGCATTTACTTGACGATGCCTGGGGTCCGGATCAGCTGAGTCGCTCTTAGAGCTTGCATACGAGTCTGCAACTAAGGACATAAAATGTCCCAACGTGTTGCAGACTCGTATGCAAGCGTTTCTTTAGACACTAAATAAGCAGGAACTTTGCCGAAGCGAAAAGATGAGACCGACAACTCAAACGGATCCAGCCAAAATGTTTTAGTTAACGTTTCTGATGCGTAGAGTCCAAAAATCGAATTTAAAATAATCCATCCGTCCGCCGTTCGCGGCTTTCCCCTGAAAATACTGGACCAATTTTGAAAGCGTAACAACATTTAGAAATTTTTCACTCTATCAACTCTCTCGAAGACATGGGTGCAGTGAATCAGATTCTTGTGGATAAATACGGTTTTTTATATTTCATTTTGAATTGGAAAAGGTGTTATCAAATTCATACATTTTTTTATAACGCAACGCTTTTCAAGTCCATATGTCAAAGTAAAGACTTAAAATGTCAAAATTATGTAAAACATCTCAACAACAGAGAGTTTTTGTTCTTCTCGTAATTTTCTACTCGTGTACACGAAAAGACTGAAATCCCAACTGCGCATGCGCGAATCTTCACGTCAACGAGTAGAACTACGCGTGTACAGGAAAAAGGCTGGTCTACGCGTTGGCAGGAAAAACGAAACAGAATTTATTTTAGAGGGAATTACGTATGAATGGGGTTCTCCGTTATGTTTCTGTTCCGCTCATAATAGTGGGCAGATGGATGACGAATCAAAGCGGTTGTTCGTTCTGCGTCTTTATTACTGGTCACTGCTCCAAGTAAATCCGAGGGGCAATGCCGCACCTTCGGAAAATCCAACAAGGTCGTCTACGTTTCTCCACTTCTGTCGGGCCCCTCTTAGGCACATTGATGATGCCCGCTGGATGGCAAATTCGAGACGAGCCCGGAGCCAACCCTTAACAACTCCATGGGGCCGTTTCCATCGGTCAACCAGTTTTTCTGCCAGCACATCTACAAAACGGTTCATTTGTGGTGCAAAAACTCCGTCAACAGAACACACTAGAGGAGTGAACGTGCAATGTCGCTGTTCGCATGCTGGAAGGTATTTCCTCTTCTTCTCTTCTTCAGCTGACTTAAGGACTGCTTGTACGGAGCGGGGAACATAAGAGGGAGCGTCTGTGTCTACGACACGGACGTCAAACAACGCTTCCCTCTGCGGTTCCCACACTCCTCGACAAGCCAAGTCCCCTCTTAAAGCCGGGTTTGTTGCTGTGGGTGGAATAATCATGGGTTCCTTCACGCAATTTCCCCATGCTGTGTTCATCAGCTCGCCAAGGATGTCTCTCAATTCATTGTGGCGTCTTGAGATTAGGCCTCCTGTTTTACAGCTGAGTGCATGGCGCAATGAGAATGTACCATGTCCACAACCGTCACAAGACCTTGGCATGTCGACCGGAATTCGCATGTACCGTACTGCAAGTGCGTCTCTGAACTCATCAGCCGAAAGATCGAAATGGTGTTTGACCAATGGCACAGCTGACAACCAACCTGATGACTTCACCTTAGAAACATCCTGGATCGCTCGCTTGATGGCTCTCTGTCTGTCCCCCGAAAACTTACACAGTGTTGTATCCAACAATACCTTCTGGGCTTCTTTGCGCTTTTGTACTGCGTCCCGTTTAGCTTGGCTCATCTGTGTCCTGTGTTCAGCGATATCAAAGGGGGTGTCACGTTGAATGGACTCGACTAGTACCGTGGACCCCCGCTGAGACGTTTCAAACAAAAGGTCCGTCGAGCGCGTTGGATCTGTCCATGCCAGGCCACCTGTATCCACTGGTAGAGAGAATATGTCGCACTCTTCCTCTGTCACCGTTCCCCCGACCAAGGACGGAATAAAGGTTTTGCGAATTTCCTCTCTTAGTGATCTAAAATCTTCTCCCCTGCAACTGACCACTCTTTGAACATACTGCCATTGGAACTTCAGAGACTTGGTGAAACCGACATGCGCGTCCTGCGGCTGCTCTTTCCCGACCAATGACAAGCGCTTGAGCGTCGTTATCCATTTCTTAAGTTTTTCTGCTAGATAAAGCTGCTTCCCAGATGCCTGTCCTATGAAACCGCCAAGAAACCTCTGCCCAGTCACTATTCTTATTCCGGTTCCTGAGAATATTCTTGCCGCCTCCTCTTGATCTTCAGGATTTACAACAAGAAAGGACTTTTGCCCTTGGGGAAAATATCCGTAATCCGGGCCGAGCCTTCCTAATTTATCCCACCAGCTTTTCAAATCAGTGAAACTTCCTTGAGCTGAAGAGTCGTCGGCATACCAACACTGATGAATGTTGGTGTTCTGCAAATTCTCTATGAGGGGAAGTGTTGACAATGCATACAGAAGCATAGCTAGAGGGTCCCCTTGAGTAACTCCTTCTCTGCTATGCATGTTTTCTTTCCCTCCACGCAGTACTAATTCCGCCTGGCCTTTATACGTATTATAAAGAAATCTTGCGCAACTAGGCCAATGGAAGCGTGCGTACCACAGAGCCTTGATCCTGTTTGCCGAGTTGAAGGCGTTTTTCGCGTCCACAAGAAGAAGACCCCATTTCGAATTCGGCAATGCTTTTTCTCGATATAATTCATTCATGGCATGGACTGCTCCTTCTATTCCCCCACTCAACCCTCCGGCTAGCTGTTTTTCCTTGCATGCATTTGTGACCTCCTCCCCACTAACTTCTGCCATACATTTGGCCAAAATTCTTCTGAGACATTCACCTACACCTATTGGTCTGATACCAGGACACTTATCAAGTGCAACCAACCGACTGGCTACAAGGGCTCTTATTGAATCCCATGATACGTCCTCGTTGCTTAACTTATTTGCTAGGGCTGCCACTGCCTCGCGAAGATGTGTACTGGATCTTCCATGTCGAAGTAAAAAATCAGCCCACTGGTCTGACTTCGAACCACTAGGCCCACCTCCTCCGTGCAATTTCCTTGCCACAAGTTCAACGATATCTGATGTTATCTGTACTTGAAGCAAAGGGGGAATTTCCATAAATCCACTAGGCAACTGTAAGCTATCCGGATCCGGAATGGAAGGTGGGGGGTGTTTCAATCTTAAATCATCATATACTGTGATCCCTGAGTCATCGATTACTTTGTTTGGGTCAAGGACAGACGAGTGCACATCCTCCATCAGTTTATTCATGGCTTCCTTTACTTTTCCACGCGCCATTAGAGAATGGAATGTTTTGCTTATATTGTCACCGCTCCCATAACCTCGATTCTTCAACTTTTTGTCCTGTGTCACAGCTTCATTAATTAGGGTATCCCATTTACCCTCTGACCATAATCGAAGACGTCTTTCCAACAGAATCCGTATGTCCTTCGCTTGTTTAATCATTGTATTTCGTTGCAAGAGAACTGAAACAAACACCATCAACCTTTCTGAAGTATGTTCTCCTTGAGCCAACGATGATATTTCATTCGCGAGTGCTTCAACAAATCTATCTCCCACTGATCCACTAGGCAGGTCGTACTGTCTTCCCCTCAATTGGGAAATTATTTGCCACCTTTCGTACCAAGGACCACAAGGTTCCCCAGGAGAACTCAAATAAGCGGCCTCATACAATTCTCGCAGCTTGGCTTTGACCACTTCCTCCGGCGTCTCGGGGGTCGTGGGAGACGTTCTCTGAGTGATATTTAAAGGAGTGCTATGATTGATGTTTGATAAGTTGGTGTCTGTAATTATATTCATTATGGAACTGTCTGGAGAGGTTCTTAGCGTTGGGCGTCTCCTCTGAGAGTCTGCTAGTACTCCCGTACTCTGAGCTTGAGGATGTAAAGCCCGGATATGGAGATTCAGACCTCTTTGGGAGAACATTCGCGATGTATTTTCGCAATGGGGGCATGGATTTCTTGAGTTGTCCATGACTACGCCTGTGTATCCAAACTACATTGCTACATAACGGTAAAAAATATAAACAAAAACAACAACTATTCCAAAACTTTTTACCGAAAACTATACCCAAGTTGTTTCAATCCGATGCCGATCACACAACACTTGGAGAACACTATTCAAGGCACTGGCAGTTGTATGGCCCTGTGCCTAATATCCCTGCCAAAAATCACTTCCTGAAATGCACTTTTTACCACATTTTTTCAATAATTTCAGAGAGCTAAATTTCGGATATTACATTTCAAACGCGTCACCATGAAAAATGCTTTCGTTGGAATCTTAGCCTACGGGTAGTCATCATAGCCTGACGCAAAGGTAACCACAGTTGCCGGTAACCACAGTGTGACCAAGGTAACCGCAGTTACCCAGTTACCAGCAAAGGTAACCACAGTGTGAAGTGCTCCGCTACAAAATTCAGCCATTTAAGGTACCTAAGCAATAAATGTATTTATAATGTATGTATTTATGAATAATTATAAAGCAATTAATTATTTAAATAAGAATAGGTTGTACGAAAAGAATACGAAACAGCTTCTGAAACACTTATAGAGACGTTAACGTGACGTTAGCGTTTTTTTTTTTTTTCACGTACCTATACGTGTAGAAATACGCGTAAAAATCACGTGAAGCGCTACCATCTCCACCTGCCTGCTCTAAACGCTGCTCTACGCGTCAACGGGAGAAAATCGTACGGGAAGAACAAAAACTCTCTAATATGGCACAAAACTTACCGTAACCCTTGAGATTCTGAAAATATTGTTATTTGAAGATTTTTGTTAATTTAATTAGTTTGGTTATCGAATGTTACAATGGATAATGGAAGCTTCACATGACATCAGCTTAGAGGTGGTTGTGTTAATATGGTTGGTTCATCGTAAATTTTCTTCAGACAGTTTGCTTAAACCCAGTTAGGTAAACTCCTTTATTCCAAACTTGATTTAAACAAGTTTCGGGTTGGTGAAAGACACCAAGGTTTAACCCTCGAAATTAATTTTAACGGAGTTCGGCGTCGCGTAACGTTTTGGTGAAAGTGGGCCATAAAAATGAAATAACTAAAGCCACAGGATATTATTTTATGTAAGAGGTTGGTTTTGTTTCAACTTGCATGACTTCCTATTTGAAACCTATTAAATGGGATACTTCAATTTTATTTTATTTTTAGAATTCTCGGTGATAACATATGTCATAAAATTATTATTTCGTTGATTTTACTGTAGTGGATTTAGATAAGTTTTACTTGGTGTAGGTAGACCAAGTGGGACGTTATGAAAAGTACCCATGTCTTGATTATGCGGGTTATACCCTAGGTTGTTTCCGGACGGAAAGTAAGCGGAATTGTCAAGGCCAACTTGGTTTGTCGTGGAATTATAAGGTTCGTTCATAGTTGGGCCGCAAGGAGCGCTAGGCAGGTACAGTGCACTCGCGTCGGCGTAGTAGCCGTGTGATGAATATCGGAGATATTCATGCTTGTGTGTAGAATCGTATTGATTACTTTCAGAAAGGGTCTGAAAAGTATCCTCTACCTGGTGTACAGGAGAGTGTGTGATCACCAAGTCTGTCGCAGAGTTGGTGGGCAACGCGTCGATCCCGTCACTGGGACTAGCGGCCAAGCGGCGATGTTGGAATGCGGGTGGATCATAGCTCGAGCGTTTGCCGCCCGCACTAGGATCCTCCTCCCCGGCTCCGCCGAGGAAGGACGGGCCTCGCTCCATCGTACAAAACGAAATATAGAATTCGCTCGAAATACCTTTTTGGCTCTGAAAAAAGGATTCATGTAGAGGAGGGACTCGCTTCGCAGATCTCTCTCCCAGATCAATGCGAGGGTCCTCTCCGAGTTCTAAAAAGAACTTCCTTAGACGGTTAATCGGATCGTATGAGAAGTGCGATTAACCGGCGGGTCCCAGCGGTCGACCAAGAGAGTAAGTCTGCAAGGTCCGGGTGGCCCGACTAAGACACCCCAGCGGGCGTACAAGTAGATAGAAATCTTAGCTTGTACCGGGCGATGTCCTGACTGAAGAACTTCGATTGGTAGTGAGCAGTGAAATACGTACTCGAAGCTACCAAGAAGTCGGGGAGAACTGGAAGAGAAAAAAATGCCTCGATGCGTGTAGAAACTTCGTCGGAGGAGAAGAGTCATCAGCGTGAGTGTAGAAATTGGAATGAAGACGCTGGGTCTAGTGCGTGATATTTATAGGGGGAGGCCGTCTCTGATTGGCCCGGATCGCGGGCCACTTTATGGTTAGTATGCAAATGAGCTTGTTGATTCTCGGCTCGGCCGGGCTGTCTCCTGATTGGCTCGCTTAGCTTCTCTCGCGCAACAGGTGTTTCCTGATTGGTTCGCTTAGTTTCTCTCACAATCTGTGTTTCAGATTGTCGAGTTAATTTGCTAGCTTCGTCCTTGAGCCTCGTAGAGGTCATTTGGTTGCTTCCTTGAGTTGGTGTTCTCAAGGCAACCTTTTCGTGTTGTCTTGTCAAGCCTCTCTCCCGCAGTAGGTGTTTAGCTTGTCGAGTTTGTGCGGATATTTCGTCCGTGGGTGTGTGTTTTGCATAAACTCTCGGGCGAAATATGTTATTTTGCGTGGACGTAACCCGACGTCTTATGTGTGTAGTTCTACCTTGAGAACTTAATTTTGGTAGCCCTGAAAAGGGCTGGTGATATGGTGTGGTTAATTCACCACATTTACTACTGGTTTACAAATCAGGAAGGTATTCGCAAGTTAGAAGAGTGGTACTGCACATGCTTAATCCATGTATGTCAACCTGTGTAACACACGGGGGAATGAACAAGCCAAATACGGATTTCTAATGCACTTGACAGCTGATAAGAACAACAATGTGATAAATATTGAGGAATAAAGGTTATGTTTATGGAATTCACTTGCCTGGAAGTGTTCTCGAGCTTGCTGCACTAGGGTCCAATATGTGTTGGTAACATTAGCCATGTTCTTCTCTCGAGCAAATTCATCCCTCACAGTTTTGATAGCTAACATAGATCGTTTTAAATCTTCATTGGCCTTTTTCTTTTCTTCGGTACTGCCAGGAAAATTCTGTTCATTGAGAAATCTTTCAAGCTGATTGAGCCGTGCTCTGAAATGTTGCAATAATTTTTAACAAGTGAAGTCTAATAAATTAAACATGGTTGAAAAATATGGACATAAGGATGAGGTAGAGGGATAGGGTGCTTTTGAAAGGAACTATATTAAGGTAAACTATGCAATTTGGCGGAGAAGGTGCTATTGCCCAAAAATCGTATGGCCCTCAGACGGAGTTCAAACTCGTGTCCTTAATAGTAAGGGGAAATTTCCCTCAAGTTTAACACTCCAACGGGTTGAGCTATAAGGCTGATTTAATCAATCACCTGCGACTGTGACTTTCCCTTGGTCATAACAAAAGCTACCTGCATTCCACCCATGTAGATACCATATTTTTCTCTGTCATCACCTTGGTGCGCTAGGCCCTCCAATAACGTATGTATATAAACATATATATATATATATATATATATATATATATATATGATGGTTTTTAATTAATGCCATTCCGCCCAAGATGAATTGAGAATTCAATATTCATCAGAATGATCATTTACTTAAACATGACACAACCCTTCGTTGTGTGAACTACCTTTGTCTAGAGAGCAAACCTAGCACAATAGATGAATAGAAGGCGTCAATCCCACATCATCAAATCATTTTCATTACTACCAAAGCACTGCTAACAGAATATGAATTTTGAGAATGAATTTCGCGGTTGCATTGACGAAAACATGTCCTGTATCAGTAATAATTTTGTTTTGCAAAATTTCCTGTTATTATTTTTTCAAATACAAAATATTTTATTTCTAAGCCCCACCCAATAAAAGCCCCTATAACATTCATATACTTGAAAGTATTGTAAGAAATTGGCGGAAAATAGTATTCTTAGTTTTCAGAGGACATCAATGATAATGGGGTCAACTCTCCAACTGTTCTTCTGGATTCGGATGCTAAAGAATTTCTAGAAAAGCTCGCGGTCATTTAGGCTACTGCTACAAGAAAAAATAACGTGATCAAGAAGAGCAACTCGTAATTCAGGACATAAACGGGTGACGCCTCGATCAACTCTACCGTCTACTCTAGTAACTGTGAGGAAAACGAATTTTGAATTGAGGGATGAATAATGAGAGTTGAGAGAATTTCCCCGACTACCTGTCTGCTCCCTAAAGCAACCCCTTTATTCTGATTCCATCAGCTGATCAGGGTGCTCATTTTTCTACGTAGTTTCAATTTATGATGACTACAAAATTAGTTTACAATTGAAGCACTTACTCAATCTTGTTCACAGCATCAATTGTTCTTTTAACTCTTTCTTCCTTTTTCTGGGATTTTTTTCGTAGTTCTGGCCATATTTTAGGATCTTGTTTCTCAACAGAAGATTCGACCACATTATTCACATCATCGCTGTACTCTGTAAGACGAAAAAACAGTATTGAGTAAAGCATGAACACACAATATTAATGAAAACAATGCTAACGATACCATTTTTGGATTGGGAAGTAATAACCATGCATAAAATTAGAGCAAGGCAACATAACCTTTTTCTCCCAAATATTATTGTTCTCATTTATTCGTTTTTATGATGATTATTTGTTTATTTTATTTTCAGTACCGGAGACCGAGTTTCTCTTGGTTAAGAAAATACATTCATTTGATAAGTTGATTAGGTAAATCACAAAAATTTATTTATTGTATACTCATATGTAATATATAATACATATGTCATGTAACATCTTCCTAATATACAGTATCTATAAACGACCTTATACTGCTAAATAACCACAGCGACATTATTGGAAACGTTTCACATGTTTGACAAGGGAAATCCCCACAAAAATTAAAACAACCTGAATATATGGATCACCGCGCCTCAAAAGACCTCAGACCCCCTCCTTTTGTTTTCACCTTGAGCCTAGGCTAACATTGGAGGAATGTTGAAAACGTTCATTCCAAATTTCAGCCTCATTTGTAGAATAGCAAAGAACTTATCTCCGGACCTCACTCAGCTGATCTGGGGGGCTATAAACTTCATGATTCTAGAGGTACCAAGGGTTTTCCATTACAAATTTTAGCTCATAGGTTGAATGAGGAAGAATTTAACTCCGGAGCTTACTCGCTGATCTAGGGGGCTTCAGGCTTTTTAATTAATTTCTAGAAGTTCCAAGAGCCCTCCATCTCAAATTTCAGCTTCATAGGTTGAATAACAAAGAACTCTAAATCTTACTCAGCTTATCTGGGTGACTCTAGACTTCATGATACGTTCCTATACGTCCCAGGAGGGCACCATTTCAAATTTCAACTTCATAGGTTGAATAGCAAAGAAATGGACTCCAGAGCTAACTCAGCTGATCTGGGGATCTTCAGACTTTACGATTCGTTTCTATATGTCTCAACAGGCCTCCATTGTTTCAAATTTCAGCTTTATGGGTGCAATAGCAAAGAAATTAGCTCCGGACTCTCAGCTTACCTGATTTATTGTAGACGGTCTGGTGACCAGCAGCAATCGATTCCTCGTGACCAAAAACACCCAAAACAATAAAAATCCTGGGGCGAAAAAAATTTAGTTTGGGCAAAAAGTGCTGATTTTTAGATTACTAGATTTGTATTAATTTGTTTTACACATAAATTTATTTTTTGTTGTTTGCTCCATCTGCCAGTTTAACCGGACTGTCATGAATTGCCTTTTTCGGTTATTCAAGGTTGAGGATTACTGCAAACAAAAATTAAAAAAGAGTGCTCAACTCTGTGATAGGTCGCAGGGTAGAAATACTCTCAGTTGAAATGGGAACAGTTCAGGAGCGTAGCGTGGCTCTGGAGTGGAGGGTACCACACTCGAATCCCCCCCCACCACACCTTATCCAATGTCTCCAACTGAACAAAGATAGAAATGTAAAGCAGTTCTTAGCAAGCTGTTCGGTCTCAAGGGACAGTTATTATATCGGCCTTCTACCATTAGTTAGAAACTAAAAATCCCCACACAACTCTAGGTGTGTGAGATTCATTAAAATTAATCGATTTAAATCGTATCGATTCTTTTAAAAGGAATCGGATTGATTCTTTAAGAAAGTATTGATTTTTTCAAGAATAGATTTAGAACTAAAACTTTTTTGTAGATTTAGAACTAAAATAATCAAAATTTAACCAACTATATTTCTATGGAAAAATTCATACAGATTTTTCACAATTTTCAAAGATAAATATTTCGAACTTGAAACAGATAACTATGATGTTCATGACACAGGGGTAGTACGTATTCGTATTAGGTATCCACTCAGGTTCCAATAACGTAAGTAGGTACTAGTAAATACAACTAAATATGCAACATTTCATGAACTTTTCATCACCTTGAGCTCTTTTTAACGACTTCATTCAGCAATATCATTTTTCATAGATGGGAAAATGTAATAATATAATACATCAAGAATCAATGCTTATGAACTAATAGTACCTATATTCCAACAACATCGACCATTACCAATAGGTACCATAAAACAAACGCTTCTTTACTTAAGTAAACATATTTACCCACTTCTTCTTCAAATTTAATTAGTTAAATACGTTTGTGGAGTTGGTTATGTCTGTTTATCCAGCTGTTGAAAAGAGACGCTTCTGATTCTCGAAATTTTTAATCAATTCTCCGATACTTAGAAAAATAAAAATAATCCAAAAGTAGCAATACTTGTTTAAAATTAATCGATGTTCCAAAGAATCGATTCATTTACACCGTCCCTATGCAAATCCCCGCCCAATATCCCCCCTCACAAACCCCCACGCCACTATCCAGGGGAGGCAACTGCATCTATGTCACAGGCTATATATATATATATAGTGATGCGCGCGTTCATGCATCACAATTAAAGAAGACTCCAACCGGAACACACTGCTCTTGCCTTGCAACACACTTCAGAATCTGTAATTGACACCAACCACAGCCCTTGTGGTGGGGAGAAGGGAAAAGAGAGGAAACAGGGAAGGGGACCAAGACTTGTTCATGGTTGGGGCAGCAAGACAGACCCCCCCCTCCATCCCAAAGTTATATTTCTCAATAAATTTTTTTCTTTTGTGGAAATTAGCTGTTGCAAGCTGGATTGGGAGGACTCCCTCTTTTCGAAGATTCATCGACAGAAACCTGAAACTCAAATCTCAAACGCTCTTCTTTGGATTGATGTCCCTGCCTGGTTGGTTGGGTATCAAATGGTGAGTCGCCTCCCTCCTGCAATTTTAACACAGTAGATTCACATTCGATTCAATTTTCCTCTATTGCGAACGGCATTCTAATCTTATTTGAAACGTATGAGATCACTTAATTTACCAAATTGTGAAAACCTACTGTGATGGTTCAATAAATTAAAAAAAATATGGAAAAACAAAGGAAACTTATTATTTAATTTATAAATCACCTATTGCTCCTGTAGGCAGCCCTGCAACTCACCCCTGATTATAATTTCATGCTCAATTAATAATAAGTACACATGCCGCTAATGACCCTTCAGGTTGAGATGCGGCTAAATTCTTAAATAAAAAAATAATAAGTACAGAATCATTTCTTTAAATTCAAGGCGATCAAAATGCATATATATATATATATATATATATATATATATATATATATATATATATATATATATATATATATATATATACCGCCAGTAGGGTGAGCTTAATTTATAGAAGAATCAACATAAATTCTCACCTTAATTGAAGCTAAATTTTGTACCCTTGAATTATGTGCGTTTCCGTTATGACGAAAATTCTGAATAGGTATGTACCAAATTGTTTGACAACCATGGGAATTGAATTAGATTCTGAATTTAAATAGTTTAAATAATTTATTCTAGGCAAAAACAAGTAAGTATTTTAAATTCAGTAATACTTAAAAGTAACCCCCCACAAATGGCATGCCATTGAGATTTTAATAATGCAATGCATATAAATTTTAGAATACATATTAAATTCCACTACACAAATGTTCAGAATTTTATAATGATGTGGAACCAGTGCCATACGAAGGCAAGTGGGAAGCACATGTCCAACCTGGTGGGATTTTAAATGGCTGGAGCAAACTGGCCTGGTCTTATGACGGACAAATAATGTAGGTCCAGCAACACAATATTGATAAAATTGTGTGCAACCAGCTCGTGAATTAGCATATAATGCACTTGGTCTAAATTTATATTGTTCGAGGTGGCCATCGAATCGATCGTCTTGGACGAAAAAATACAAGCAAAAGGGTTTCTATGACACCTTGGAGCGTGAAGGGAACTGATTCGAGCAATGCACAAAGGAGAAGATGCCGTCAGTTGAAGTAGCGGTCCAGCGGTGATTGTCATTGTAAAGACTTAAGATTACAAATAACATTGGAAGAATTCCAACATCAGGAGACATTAGTCCCTCCGTTCTCTCTCGCCACATCCCATCAATCCTAACATCCCTCCCACAAAAATTTGGCTGACATTTTAGAATTCCTCACCCATAGTCTGCACCTCCTCAAATTCAGGTTCCACAATGGGCGCAGTGAAACCGATTTCACAACTGGGATGAAGATAATGCCTCTGGCAGTCCTCAGCTGGACGACCCAAACAACTCCATCCTCTCCAGGGAAAACATCCAGGATGCGGCCCCTCATCCATTGTGTTGGTGGTGATTGCTTTTTCTTAACAAGAACAAGGTCGCCTTTCTCAAAATTTGGAATGCCCTTACTCCACTTGCCTCTTTGTTCCCTCGTGCACATACTCTGTTCACCATCTTTTTCAGAACAGCTGGATTTGTTGTTGGACCAGTTGCCAGTGGGAAAATCTGTTTCCAGCAATCTCCAGAAGTGAGAGTTTGGGTCTGGCAATCAGGAAGAGCCAATAAGAAGAAGACCAGGAGACAGGCTCTCATGCTCAGGGGAACTGATTCAAGGGATGCACAGAAGAGAAGATTCAGTCAGTAGAAGGGGGATGTTATATCTAAGACTTAAGATTACAAATAATAACATTGGACAAAGTGCTAACTTCAGGAGATATCAGTCCCTCTGTCCGCTCTCCCCCCATCCTAACTGTACAAACACCACCAAACATCCAGTACAGATCGGGCGGGAATGGGTGACTATACTGTGACAAAGCACTCCTCATCCACCTCCTCCTAGACCTTATGCTGGTGACCCAATGGGAACAGGGAGACTGACCCACTTTTCTGGGTTGACCACCAAATCACACCTGGCTAGCTGCTCAGCAAAGGCATTGAGGGTGATCTGCAAGCCCTCACAGGTTTCTGTGAGCAGGATGACATCATTGGCAAAAAAAATGCACCTACTCGAGCCCCAAGGGTGAGATCAATCCCTATTACAGCTGGCAGCTTACCCAAGGCCTTATCCACAACCAGGTTAAAGAGGAGTATCCCTCTGGTGTACCCCACGCACAATGACAATATCCCCTGACATCTCACCTCCTACCTCCAGGATCGTCAAACCCGCGTGGAACAGACAGGCAACATACTCAATTGAATGATCCGGTGCCCCGACACCACATAGGCAATAGGTCCAGAAAAAATTGCTTTTAGGGCCCCCGCGCACAGGCAACTTTTTCTAGGCAACTATTTAGTTGCCTTGAGGAAGTTGAAATGAATCACACAGCCTTAAATGCAGCACCGCGCACAAGCAACTTTTTAATCACAGCAACTAAAAAATTGCGTCGAGACCTATTCAACAGGTGAGTAAACAATCGCCGGGAGGAATGAGTCAAGTTGATTTCTACCTGCCCCCGCGCACCAGCATCTGTTTAGTCGCCCGCAGGACTTTGCGTTGTCTATTTCGTTTTCCAGTTTGTTCCCCTGTGACAATGGATGTGGAAAAGTTTATTTCGAGTTTCGAAAAACGACCAGCACTATATAATGTTATATAATTTCGATGTGTCCTCAATTTTAAACCTAAACTGATCCCGTTATTTTGAATGAACTACTTACATATACCTACAAAAGTCGACTTTTTCGATGTTTTTTTTACGAGTACTTTCCTCAGTTCTTTTCATACGCTTCAAAAATTCAAAAATATATTATACTTTTTCTCGTCAAATTCAACTTTGAAAATGAGGTAATAAAATAAATACAATTACCATTTAAATTATATATATATATATATATATATATATATATATATATATATATATATATATATATATATAATTTAAATGGTAATTGTATTTATTTTATTACCTATCTTAGAGTCACGGCCAATCATTCTTGCGGTGGTACAGCCTGTCGGAAGGACGTATTCCGGTACGTTATATGTGGTCCGAGAGCTACCAATAATTCATCAAAACTTTATCTGGTCATTCTGAAGTAATTGAAGAACTTATTCGGTTGTTCTCCCAATTTGCCGAAAGTTTATGAAACTGCCCATCAAGGAGTCTAGAACTGATGATTCGATGGACCCAAAACGTTCTTTTCATCAGCTTCATCCTTCTTCATCTCAAAATGAGCGCACAAAATGAGACTACCCTGAAAGGCAACTATTTAGTTACCAATGCCCGGTGGTGGGAACTCCCCGACAACTAAATAGTTGCCAGCGATTAAAGTTGCCAGTGCGCGGCCGGCCTTAGTGTTAATGGCCTTAGCGAAGTACAGTGCAGCAAGATGGAGCTGCCCTTTCTTGATACGGGCC
The DNA here is from genome assembly GCA_030762985.1 of Adelphocoris suturalis. Classification (NCBI taxonomy): domain Eukaryota; kingdom Metazoa; phylum Arthropoda; class Insecta; order Hemiptera; family Miridae; genus Adelphocoris; species Adelphocoris suturalis. The sequence continues at coordinate 96,294,958 of CM061040.1, forward strand.
AGCAAAATGACAGTTTGGAGAACTTTTAGGGTCATTGCTGTACTGACCCACTACCCTTTCCATTCTTTGGGATGAAAATAGTTCGGACACTGGCCAACGCTTCTGAGGGTCTTCTCAAAACAAGGAAAAGATTGAGGATGAGTAACCTAACAGTCTTTGGTGCTTTATTCCAGCGTTGGGCAGGAATACCATTGGGTCCAGCAGAAGTTGAGTTTTTGACACGGTTTTTGAAGCACCAGCATTCACGTAATACTGCGTTAGATATCTCTGGTGGAATCTGGGGGTACAACTGGCTCAGTGGGGTTGTGGCTGGGAGCACTTACGAGTGGCTCCCATTAGTCCACAAACTCCTGAAGAGGGGGTAAAACTTCTTCATCTCCAGCTCCCTCCGGTACCTCCACAGCCCCAAGAGCCGGATGCTTCCTCCACAACTTCTGGACCCACTGGTGTTCCCAGCCTTCTTGATTGTTTTGTTGCTCTACAACCTCCACAAAGCACTGATGTGGGAGGAACAACTCCCTGATTCCCAGCCACAGCATCTTCCTCAACCTATGGGAAGATCCTCTGCACATAGGCTCTAACCTCATTCTCATAGCAAACTAGCCCCACTAGCCTTGTTAGACCTTACAGGTAGGCACTCTCAAAACCACCAACATGCCCTACCTGCTTCCCAAGCATCAACACTTCAGTCTTCAAGAGGACCAGAGGTCCGTGGGAAGGATTGCTGAATGGCTGGCTGCTGTCTCATGCGTGTAGGATATGCGATAGAAGCTCCACAGCTATTTGCCAGGATCGCATCCTGGACAAGCTGCTTGCAGTGGGGCCTCAGGCAAAGAGATTGAATGGAAGAAAGTGTGTGCATAAAAACATTGTAGACACACATTTCTATTTTAAAAAAAAACACACACACATACATATGAAAATGTGTTAAACTGTAGGTTTCATTTCAGAATGCCCACAAAACAGATTTCAATGATGAATATTTTCAAAAATTATTCTTTTAACATTTTTGGAGCCATTGCAACAGCTTCATTTTTTACGAATATTCGTAAGTGGTTGAATGAGAGCTGCTTGGTTGTGAGTGTAGTCCTCTAGTGGGGGGGGGGGGGGGTTTCTCTTTCCTTCAAGAACTAAGTGTCGTACGCCACCAGGGTAGTGTGCAGGATGATCAGGTTTAATGTGAACTCATAGAGCTCTGCTATAGGTATGATATATTGGAGGCACTTCCTGGTCTTTTGTACTAGTGCTTGGAGAGGGGAGAATCACAGTTTTGTCAATAAATTTAAATCAATGAGTACCTTAAAGGTTTTAGACAGCTAAATTCAAGTTCACTGTGAGCCTAGGGTAACTGTTGCAAGGAGCAATGTCAATCAGCAATGACAAAGCAGAAGGATGAAAGGAAGGTCTCAGAGATGTTTTGTGGCTATGAGGAATGATATTGGTAATTTCAAAGAAACATTGTTGGTCTTACAGCTTAATTTTAGAGGCTGAATCTGTTGAGAAAAACAGGCGGCAATAGTGTGTATAAACTCATGCAGAACAAATTTAGTACCTTTCAAAATACATATTGCTTCACGATAGCCTTTGATAGCATTCTCAGTATTTTTGCTGACCTCAGACAGCAAAGCACCAATATCTGCAGGACGTTTTACGTCTCCATGATCAACTTTCTTCTTTTTACTGGATAGTTCCTTAGCATCAAGTTTAGCTGCTTCTCGTTCAGCCCTTGCTTTCATTTCTCTTTTGGCTTTTTCAGCTGAAAATAATAAGCCAACATTTACGTTTTTATTAAAAGCTAAAATATAATACTAAATCGCATGTGAATGTTGATATGACCTTCCATACTCTAAGAACTACAAACCAGCACTTACCTTCTTCTACTTTTAGTCGTCTGTCTTCCTCGATAATTTTACTCTTTTTCTCAACAGCTTTAGCAGCTAAAAAACACACACAGCATGCTGTTAAATTATCAACACAAGAAAGGACAACTAAATCGATCAGGCTTGAGCCAATGTGTTACTGCAATAGATGTCTTTGATTTGTGTGTTGGAAGAATGATGATTTTGATGTAGAAGTAGTTAAAAATGGACGCACCTATATCAAAAAGGCTTCAATTTTTTTTTTTTTTCCATATTCCAATTTGAATACAAATGGCTAAGGGCCACTTTCACCAACAACTTATGTAACGGAGATTGGCCAAACTCGATTAAATATAATCTCGAGGATCAAACCTTGGCGTCTTTCACCAACCCAAAACTCGTTTAAACCGAGATTGGAATAATCGAGTTTCCTTAACGAAGATTCCGCAAACTGTCCAATGAAAAATTGGACAATTTGAAACGACAGTTAGAAAACCCGCCATGTGTCCGACATATCAAGACAATAAAGCAGTGAATCACAACCACGACCCATTTTTACCCGCGCCGTTTTTATCAAGTTACCTAGTTACTATCTGCTCGCAACTTTTCGTAGACTTCCAACAAAGAAAGTGTGACACATCATTTGACGGAAGCAGGACGGTTGATCACCTTATTTAAATGTACATAAGTTATTTTATGTAGTATAGGTAGGTAGGTAGGTACATACTGTACAAGGGATAGCAATTCAACATCGTATTATAACGTGCTATCATCATCGATTGTACTTTATTTCACTATCATCCTACATCAATTTCGTATTATAATCCATCGATTTGATGGTAAAAGCCTTTTTCCAACTTAACTGTTCGAAGGGAACTCCAGGTGAGTGTCAATAAGCTCGAGGACTTTCAAAATTGTCGGTTTTGAGAGCCTGAATATCCGCCGAAATTCGACGCCGTCCAACCCGTCAAAATGTGGAATGCGCCGTCGGATCGTCCTTGGGCGTCTTTGCAGGACATCTTCCTCATCCGAGGAATCGAAAATTAATCCGAGCGATAAATCGCGTGAATTCATCATCAAAAACTTGAATAACAATAAACTTCAACTGTGAATCAAACTGTAGATCAGCTGTTGGTGCGCGGCCATATTGCTCGATATCATTGTTATCACAAATCTGAGATTGGCAAGTGTAACTGGCCGGGGCTTGGGAGATTAACCTCAAGCCACCTCGTTAGGAGTTTAAACTCGTAAAGTGGTCTGGTGAAAGACGATTAGCTGGAATCTCCGTTATTTGTTAATCTGAATCTTTTCTAACTTAAACTCGTTTATGTTGTTGGTGAAAGTGGCCCTAAGATGAACAAAACATCACCACCTCACTCCTTCTAACTCCTTGCCAGCCTTGTCACAACACCTCCGAAATTCGGAGAATCCACTTTAAACTTCCCTGTATACAGGGTGTCGCAGTTTCGGGCGCACCACCGGCTAGGGTTCGATTCTACTACTAATTTGTGACTTTTTTTGTCCTATAACACATATTTTTTAACTCACGCTAAAAACCACATTTTTCACTTTTAAGATTTTTTTTCGCGTTTTCGACTTTGTGTCACTAAAACTGTCATAACTCCCTAAATTTTCAGTCAAAACTCAAATCTGATTATACCGTTGAAAAGAGCGTAAGATTTCCTATCTCCCTAATGACTTTTTAAAATTTTTTAAATGGAATGAACGGTTTAAAAATAATCCGTAAGTGAAAAATTTGTAAAATTCCGAAAATTTTCCTTTTTCAAAGTTCGTCTCTCGAAACGTCCTGGATGGGAATATAGTACATAGTAGTATATAGTACATTTTATGAGAAAACCATATTTTTTACATAATAATCCACATTTCTCAACATTAAATAAACTTTTTTCCAAATGTTTACCAATTTTCGGAATCAGCGTCAAATTATCTATAATAATAGACGACTTTCATATTTATTTTACACCATTTAGACTCGTTTATTAAAAAACAAAAGCTTTTGAAAACCATATTTTTTACATAATAATCCACATTTCTCCCCATTAAATAAACTTTTTTCCAAATGTTTACCAATTTTCGGAATCAGCGTCAAATTATCTATAATAATAGACGACTTTCATATTTATTTTACACCATTTAGACTCATTTATTAAAAACAAAAGCTTTTGGAAATTGGGAAAATTGATAAATGTTTAAAAATTAGCCACATTCTCAAAATTAATCTTAGTGACCGTCAACTTTCACCAAAACTGCTTCATTTGATAGATAGGTAGGTCCTTTTTTCAACGGTGTAATCAATTTCACTCATATTCTGCTAAATAGGAGAGAAAATTATGTTTTAATGTTAAAAAACGTGGTTAGTTCAATGAAATTGTGGGTTTTCTTGGAAAATTACACTTCATGAACCTACGAGTTTGGGATCTGTTTCTCCGTATTGTTTCTCGCTGAATCGAGCGGTAACTTCCAGATCTCACCAACTACGTTATATTATAACCGAGTTTTACACTTCAACTAACTAGTTTTATCTTAAAAAAGCTTTATAGAATTTTCATCGATTATCGTATTTTACCTAATATGTAACTTGTTTTGAAATCTGAGCACTTTCAGTTACCACCAACACAACTACTAAATATCTATTTTTTAGCATAAAATTCGTTCAATGTAATTTTCCGCTACTAAAAAAGTTTTTATTTTTTACTTTTTTCAGTTTTTATAAATTATTCAGCAAATATTAATGAAATTTTTTAGTGCAAGAACGGGACTTTTATCTCTTTCCTAAGGAGAGTTATCATCCGGAGTGACACACACACAATTTTTTTTTTTTTTTTCTTTACAAATCTTCCCTCAAAGGCGGAGGGGCACACCATTAAATTAAAAAATAAATAAAATACGGTCGTGGCCATGACCTTGATGTTATTGGTTGCCACTACTTTTAGCTCAGATATCGCTTGCCGCAGATCATTCCTATCACATTCTCCAGGTCTGCTCCATGTCCATGCTGCCATTGAAAACCTGGACATCCAGGATTACGGCAGACCCCTTGGGCTTGATCGGAATGATATCTGGCTTCTTGCCTCGGTCACTCGGCACGTGATATAGTCTCTCCTTTGACATCCCAGCCGCTAGATGACAAAGCACCTGCTATCTGCTTGGCAACCACCTCGTGACGTAAAATGAGGCCACCATGAGTACGAGGACCCTGCTGCACCACATGATGAAGATTCTCATTTTTACCCCAACAGGCAAGGCAAAGGGTGTCTACTGTCCTGTGACTACTCCTTGAACACCTCACCGAGGTGGCTAATGTAGCCAACCGGATGGCGTGAAAATGGCAATAGTCACAGGCCCCAATGCTCTCTGAAGCCCATTCCACCCACTGTGTAGAAATGGGAGATTCAGAGCACTGTTGGAGTTCTTTACCATCTACTGACTCATGCAGTGCAGCAGCAAACTCATCAGAAGAGCTGGGTTTTGGAGCAGTTGGTGTTGCTTGATTGCAAAACAACAACTGCTGCCGGTTAAAGTCCAGATCAGCAGCAGTGCAGGCAACCTCCCAGCTCGAGCCCCCAAGGGCAAGCAGGCACTCGCGGCATAATGATGGTATGCTGAGAGAGAGATGATAACGAGCCCACCCGCCTTGACCGGTGCATAATTATAGGCACTTGGGACACCAGGTGGGAAGCCTAGCCAAGAGCGCACAGCACATCGAACTTCACGATCTAACTCAAGCAGCCTCCCAGCAGTAAGCCTACCAAACACTAACCCATAGGTTAGCTTTGGCAGTAAGTACTTTCAGATTTGGATCCGCGGATCTGACGTCGGATGTCCATTGGATCACTGCATACACGAGCGGATTTGATCGGTAGATCAAAACTGCAGATCAGATCCGCCGATATTCTAACCGATTAATCCGCTCGTGCGTGGGCTGCAGCAAATCTGAGATACGTGGATGAGGTCTGTGAGAAAATCGGCGGATTTGATCCACCGAAAAAATCCGCTCGAGTATGCCTAGCTATTGAATAATTAATTCAATAATTTGTCGCACGATCTAGCATTTATCAGATTAATTATTTATCTGATAAATGATAGAACATGCGAAAAAAATAATCGTAACTAATGTACTTCTTGAACCTTGGTTTGTGAACTTTAGCAATTGCTAAAAGTTTGCTTTTTTGTGCGCCTACGGGGTAGAAAATGCCATTCCTATCCAGCCATTTGACTACCTCACTTTCATTTTCTCACTGTCTCGACTATCTCATCTCTCATTGTCTGAAGCCTTGTCCATGACAGTGGCAGGAGGTTTTCTTCAAATAGGGTGAGGTTTCCAATACTTGGAAATCTTCAGAATTCATACCTAGTGTGACACCAAACCCACCGGTAAGAGGTCACTTTTCAGGCATGGGAACAGGAGAGGAGTCAACTCCAACAACACTCCACCACCACACCGCTCCACTCCAGTGGCTGATTGGGGAACCTCAATCACCTGTTTCAGTATGCCTCAACTCTAAAGAGTGGGTATTTGGGGAAGCCAGTCAAGTGGTTCTGTGTAGTATTAGTTAGCTGTTTGTGTGCCAAGTTCACCAGGTTTTTGGAATAAAACATCGAAAAACAGTTGTGGATGATTCCATGCTGATTCAACAGTTCCATCAGCCCAAGAATGAGACACATTATGGCCTGCATTCACCCACTTTTCGTCCGAAAAAACAACTTGGTTTATGTATACGTTTTTAATTTTTCTCAACAACTCACCCACTTTGGTTTTGTTGCACTTGGATGACGTCACCCCTTCCCTTCAATAGCAATCGTTTGTTGATTTTTTCTACTTGGAGCCCAAGTTATCATGAATTTGCCTGAGGGCCCATTGGCCACGACTGTATAGCCCTGCATCCTTTAAACTTACCATTAGCTTTTTATCACGGAAGTTCATTTCTATTGTAATATTCATAAGTATGGTTGGCTGCCTCTCAGAATAAATCTATCTCCAATACTGGACTCTTCTTACCGGGAATACTGAACGAGGAACCACCACCTTTTTACAGCTTCAAAATGCTGCTAACAGTACCCCTGTGGATACCAGTCTCATCCGCAACACGCTCCATTACTTTGCTGACACCCTTCAATGGGCCTCCATTATCTTTTTCTTTCTGGAAGTATTCCTGAATACAAAAAACTTAACGGCGAGCCTGAGAATTGAGAGTTTTACCGTTTAATGTATCCATAATGAGTTCAATGAAATGCCTTGATCAAAACCAAAAAGACGATAGCGTTTATAACAAACGGGTAATGAAGGGTGATGAAGAGGTAGAACAATTGGGTGGGTGCATCCGCATGGGTAGGTTCAGAAGTTCTCATCCATATCTCATGGCTAGAGCATCTTGGAATTGGGAGCAAGACAAATCCAAATTGTCTGAAGCCAGTGGTATCATTAAGAGCCATTGCGAGGCATTTCCCTCCATGATTCGATTAACTGCTCTTAGTTGGCTTTGAGCCAGGTTCCTTATCAAAACTACACTCTCTTCCATATGTAACGCATTCCTCGGCTTCCTTCTTTCATCTGAAGCTGTGGTTACGTTGGCGATGTGCTGTGCCATGTCCAATTGTGTGCCTTGCGTTATGGCAGAGACTAGAGTTGAGGTCGCATGGCAACATGTGGTATAGGGGAGAGTTGGGTAAAGTGGGGTATTTTCTGGTTAGTGCTTCACACCTTCCAAAATTTTGCTTCAATTGAAGCCGAATTTATATGGCAGTTAGCCGAACATGTTATCTACATTGTATACCAGTTAGGTTGGTTAGTAACTTTTCGTTTCTGAGTAACGAATGAATGAGTGATAAAAGTCCAAGTACCCCACTTTATGCATCCTTTCCCTTAAAGTGGGGTATGGTTTCCGGTAAAGAGGGGTAGTGAAGAGTTGTGGAGGGTGGCGTATAAAGCGGTTTACCTGACGGTATGTGCCAAAAAAAGTACATGATTATGTATGAAATGCTTCTAAGCATTTATGACAATAAATTAGTAACATCTCATGTAAACTGTGAACGAATTTTGCTGAATTTGAAGCATAATCACCGGAGTTATGGGAGAAATACTACGAAGCACCCCACTTTATACGCAACCCCACTTTACCCAACTCATCTGCATAGATTCGACATTTTGCTGAACATATTTTTTAATCTCAAAAATTCAAAATAATAACATTTCTCTTGGTAAATTGTGAACATACATAAAATGGATACTCAGTCTTAGCTCTACATCACATTTTGTTTTGTAAATATATATCGATTTTCAATCAAATTTGTATTTTAATCTAATAAAACGAAAACAGTCTTCGAACAAAAATGGTATTGTAATTACAATGGAACACACTAAATCTATGACTCAATCGAGATGACTTAGTTACAAGATTTTGTAACGAATACAAAACTTTCTACCATTCTTCAAAAATAATTGTCACAATTAATACCAGGAATTTAAAAAAATAACTTGTTTGAATTAATCCTGGAAGTCTTCGCGCCAGTCTTTTAATAATTCTATGTGCTCAAAGTAGGCATCAAATATATAATTATATTATTTAATTATTTGAAATCAACTGAACTCTATTAAAACTCATTTTTTAATTATCTTTTCTTTCTTGAGAGTGAGGCACATCGGGCACAGGAAATCCTCCATATCTTCATCCTGAAGACCAGTGCATTTTTCGTGCACCCCTTCGTTGCAAAAGGTGCAATGGGCCCATCCACCGTCCTCAAAGGACCTTTGGCAAATTATACGGATTTCACCACCATCTTCATTATCTGTCGTCTCACTCTCACTTTCGTCAACAACGCTCGCAACTTGCTTATGTTTTCTGAGATCCATGCTAGATCGTATGTTGAGCTGGTTTGATTCCCCTTCTTTCCTTCGTGTTAACTTCTCGACGGTTATTGTTCGTTTTTCACCACCCTTCTGCGCTTTGGCGGATACTTTCTTCTCAGCAGCAAGAGCTTTCTTCTGCTGAGCAGCAGCTTTCCTTTGTTCAACGGCTAGCTTCTTTTGCTCAGCCGACTGCTTCTTTTGGTCCCTCAATTGCATGGCTGCCAGAACTTCGTTTTTGTATGGCGACTCAGTTATGCAAGCTGTCTTGCCTCGCTTCCTATTTGTATCAGTGCGCTCTCCATGAGGGATAGTTATTATTGCTGTAGGAGCGACTGTGCTGAAAGACGAATCAGTGGGTTTTGTTGTGGCAGCTTGAGGAGGATCATCATCTTGTGAAACGTAGCTGCTGCTGGTTGAAGGTTGGTGGGGGTCAACTTCTTGGTTATCGCACTTGGGATCGCACTTTTAAGAAATGATGTGCCAAACAATGTTCCAACTTGTCTAATTGTTACAGGACGACCTGGGTTTTCCCTCATCCAAACTCTTATGGCCTCGGAGTAATAGGTACTCAATGGTTTCATGAACGAAACATCAAGGGGTTGCATGCGATGGGAGCAATGAAGCGGCAAACACAGCACCACAACATGATTCTCCCTGGCCAGGTTGATGAACTCCAAAGTCTTGTGTGTTGCATGGCCATCCAGTATCAACAGGACAGGGTCCTTCTCAGTTGGGTTACAGAATGTAATGAACCTGCGAAACCAGTTGATAAAAAGATCACTTTGAATCCACCCAGATGGGTGGTATTCAGCCGAGCTTCCTGGAGGAGTTCCCTCCAACAACTCAATCGATGGTCTCACCCGGGGGAAGATGAAAGTTGGCGGAATGAAGGTACCAGCAGCACTCATACAGATTATTGCTGTAACTAACGTTCCTCGTTCAGCAGAAGTTATACCACCTATTTGCCTTTTGCCCCTCATCCCAAGAATTTTACTTGAATTGTTTGGGACCGTTGAAACGCCAGTCTCGTCCACATTGAATATTTTGTGAGGTGGGAACTGATGTTTCTCATAGGTTTTATCGAGAATGTCGAAAAACGCCTTTACATTCACCCTGTTGAAGCTCATACATCGTGCTAAAGAGGTGGCCTCAGGGGACCGCAAACTCAATTGAGGCTTCCGTTTCAGAAATCCATATAGCCAGCTTTTTCCTGCCAGACCTGTCTTCTCATTGAAGTTATGTGTCAAATTATTTTTCTGGGCTAGTTCAAATGCAAGACGTCTCACATCACGAAGAGTTAGACCAAACATCCTTTTCTCCATTTCCAGGATGAATGCTGCCAATTCGTCCTCTTGCTTATCAGTAAATACAGGGTTGAGTCCCATTCCTACAACAGAAATAAACCATAGCACTTCTGAGTAATGTTACTTTCTTACTTCCACAGGTGCATGTTGTTACTTCTGAGTAAGTAGGTATCTATTAATTTGCACTTTTTTATCCTCTATAGGTAGGTAATTATTCTCTCTCACCTTTTCGTGAAGCATCGTAGGAGCTCATTCCAGACTTGGCCTTTTTCACCCTTCTTTCTAGAGTTGACTGGGGAACGTTGAAGTGATTACTTGCTCTCTTATAACCCATTTCAGCTGCCAGCACCGAGCTGATGGCCTCCTCCATGTCATCTTCATTCCATTGTTGGAGCTTCCTCTTCTTTTGGTGGGTGGTCATGTTTGTAAAGATATACTGCAAAGATTCACGAACAAAAATTAATTTAGTGTGAAAGAAATATATTTATTGAGGGTTTTTAATAAATGGTTCCTGTAAAGTGGGGTAGTACCCCACTTTACCCTCCACTAAGTACCCCACTAGCAGGACTACCGATTTTTTTGAAAAATATGGCGTCACCCCAAATAGAAATGACCTAAAATGCTGTGCAACGTCCTAAAACATGCAGTAAATGTTACTAGTTATGAAACATACTTGAAACTGGGAATCATCAACTTCTACTGATCAGCATGTAACTTTTCAATGAAAGCTAACATTTTTCAAAATAGCATGAAAAACTTTGCAATGCTCTCTTACCTGTCAACGTGACCGAACGTCTTGGAGATCGAAGCAGGACTGAAGGGTGACCTTGAGTACTGCAGTAAACTTGGAAATAAAGAGATAGCACCACCTGTCTGCTAAAGAGAGGGGGTACCCCACTTTACATGCAACCCTACTTTACCCAACTCTCCCCTACGTCAAGTTAGCAGTATGAGTAGGATCCTCTATTGCCAACCCTCCAAATTTCACAGGAAGTGCCATCAGTTCATCTTCTGGTGGTTCTACATTGTATCCCAATATGGTTGGAGTGAGAACTTGCTGAATAGCATCACAAAGGGGGATGAAATGTCTACGCAGCAGCGTTGTGGCTACTGGTCGGAATGAGAACAATATGAGGTTGATTTCGTAGTGGGGCAGGGGGGTTTCACAAAGAATAATAATGAAATCTTGAATACCTACATTAATCATTTGTTCGTCTCTTGTATTCCATCATCAACCTCAAAATCATCATCATTACTTTTACTATATGTCATTGTGTCAAGATTTCTATTTCCAAGCCTTGAAGATGCTAAATAAATAGTTATATTGAAACGTTCGCCTAAAATTAAACTCATTCATCGACCGACCCTCACAATACATATTTACATTTACATATTTACATTCAAGCTGTCAAGAAACTCAGCACACTTTGATAGCAAACCCAACAATGTATATTTTGAAAAATTCCAATTCAAAAAACAAATCATATTTACGGTCATAGGGTTTTCCGTCTTCATCGCAAGGCGGAAGGTGATCTTTGTCTGGATCTGGTTTTGATTTTTCTTCGCCTTTGAGTGGTTTTTCAGAACCGAATTCAGTGATAGAGCCCAGCGTACCGGTAACCACAGAGAAGAGACTGAAATCAGACAAGTGTGTTGGTGAAAAGGCATAGCTAAGTTTGAATGCTTATTCATAATAATCATAAGTTTTCAAGAGTATTTTATCTAAAATTCAATCAAGTGACGATGAACTGAGCCGGTTGATGATAAAATTGTGAAGAGGCCAAGTATATCAGCAACATCAGGCAGAAAACACAGATTACTATAGAGTGAACTTTCTAAATTTTCTAAACTGCGACAGATACAATCGAAAACCTTGAATATAATGTTTAGTACGTGATATTTAACAAGAAATCCAATGGGTTGGAAGTTGGACGAATTTGCCATAGCATTCATGTTTGTCGACTGGTTCAGTTTCTAGAACAGGTAGTAGTAACCCAGAGACCGTCTGTTCCAAAAAAGGGTCAAACTGTCAACTTATTGGTATAAAGCTAGTTTTTGCACCATTAATTTATACAATACCATCAAACGAAATGAATTCTGAAAATAAGCCCCCCCCCCCCCCCCCCCTCACGTGTTTCAACTGTAACGATTGAAAATCTAACAATTATATATTCAAAAATTCATAAATCGCAAACCAAATTAGGTAGACTCATCATTCATTCACCAAAATTTCCCAATGGATTCGTAGTTTACGATTTACATACCTTTTGGAGGAGTCTGCTGTCACTAGCAAGTCGAGTACCGGGGGTGAGCGCTTTCGATGTAAGTAGATCATCATCAGGCCGTCAAACTATCCTTACATCGCCCCAGGTACTCGACTTGCTGGTCGGACAGACACCACTGAAAGGTATGTAAATGACAATTTTACTATTACTCCTAGCGGAAATAACCCTTTAGATTCAATATCGTATTTAATGAATTACCCAAAAAACTACCGAAACAACCTGTATGTGAGTACCTCAAAGTGATTTTATTAACAGAAATAAATTGCAATTATAGTGCAGTCTTTGTAGAAGACTGTTTACTGACGCAGCTATTGTGTGTACATGGTATTGCGTGGCATTTCAAAGAAAAAATTTGAAAACCAGCGAAAGTGTGGTTTTTTCAAAAATAAAAAGCAATATTCACACTGTTCCATTAGCCACCCATTGCCTCCTCACTCCCGATCGTCCCAAGAGCAACGCCATCTTCACTAAGTGTTTCCACCATGTTGCACATGTGTTGAGCTCTATATTTTCGAGTTTTCTTGCAGTATTTCCTGGTAAATTCAACTTTGGTGTTTTTCCCCAAGCTTCTTCTACATTTTGTCTATGATGTCAAACAAAAATTCCACGGAAGAAGTGCGTCCTGTTTTCCAAATCTCGTGCGGATGAGGGGCCATGGCGCAGGTCACGACTTCAGTTTGCACCGTCTTATCCGTGGTGCGTCCTATTCTACAAGATGACTCGACATTATCAGGCATATTATATACATGCCATGACATCAGGATCGTAAACGGTCGGTAACCCCACCGATTCCTCAGATTCGAACTGGGTTAGAAGCCACAAAGGTTCGCATAAGCGCTTGCACTCCACCATTCCTACACAAATATATGAAGTATGAGCTAAGGTCAAGATTTAAAGCTAGCTTTTATTTTCCCGATTCAATGTTTATACTGGATGCTATGAATTTAATAATTCTCATCGGCCAGTTACAATGTATGCATAAGAAGAATGACGGTAACTCCACCGATTCCTCAGATTCGAACTGGGTTAGAAGCCACAAAGGTTCGTGTAAGCGCTTGCACTCCACCATTCCTACACAAATATATCAAGTATGAGCTAAGGTCAAGATTTAAAACTAGCTTTTATTTTCCCGATTCAATGTTTATACTGGATGCTATGAATTTAATAACTCTCATCGGCCAGTTACAATGTATGCATAAGAAGAATGATGACTTTTTGAGCTTTCCTATGTAGAGCTTATAACTATAAATCTTCACTTGATTATCTAAATTATCGTGACGCACTTGTTGATGACAAAATAATTGATTGGGTAACTTATCGATAACAAAGGTAGGTTTATAATTGAAAATAATAAACCAAAAATAGTAAAACATAAAAAAAACCAATTGATGATTGTGATTGAATTTCCCTGATATTATTTCACAACACATCTTTAACGAAAATGAGCATGGTATCAACTAACTTATTTTTCAAGTTGTCAATTCCTCGCATGATGTAATCTATGTGGGTGGTTTCTTCAGCTGTAATGAATGTGATAAACTGATCGGAGCCAGGGACATTTCCACACAGCCATCTTCGGAAGTCATTGTCATACTTTGCATATGCAACTACAGCTCCAGTGCCAAGAACTACCGCTCCCAATGTATAATAGAATCCTCTCCCAGATCCTCTAAACAAACAAACATTGCAAATATATAAATCCTCATTAGTTAGATATAAATTTCTAATTTCATGGTATTTTTAACTAGTTAAACATGTGATAATTGATAAAAATAAATATTAAATACGCAGTAAATTATTACACAGAGGTTTATTATTTCTGTATCAGATAGCCCTTGTACGCAGATCACTGATCTCAATTCATTACACGTAGTTGATAGCATTTATTGTAATTGATGATTATAGTATACGCTCTTTGTAGAAGACTGTTTACTTATGCAGCTGAAATGTTAACACAGCGCCCAGTGACTTCTCAGACAAAATATTTGAAAAAACCCCACGAGAACGAGGAATTTGAAAAGAAACCAAAGTTTCGCTATCTCGTGTTTGCTGCCCTGCACCCCCTCCCTATACCATGATGGAGCCCGACATCCTGACTTTGTATGTTCACCGTGCGAGAGTTCATTTCACTCACTTTTTCTCTCTCTCAAAATCGACATTTTTGCTTTTTATCTGTGTTTTGGACTTGTTTTAGTGTGTCCCATTTGATTCTTGATAGTTTTTAACATCCGTTCGCATGGGTTCAGGACAGAAAGGGTACAAACGTCGTGTGAGGACAGAGATGCTTCGTGGAAGTGGGTTCCGCAACCACCAGAAATTCAGTCTGCACCGCATTTTCTGTTATTCAGCTCCTGGGGGTGAAGATCTCTTCGATGCACCGTCCTCGAGCCCTCTGAGGGTAAATTCGAGTGATATGAAGTGATGAGAAGCTTTGTGTTCATGATATAAGTCGAAAAAAATTTTGCCCTCCAAAATCAAAATTTTTTCCACTTGTTTTATGCATTTCAGAGCTTCCAGATCAATTTTGGTTACGTGCCTGTCTGTCCGTCTGCTTTGTAATCACCACGTTTAAAATAATCTTTGAATTTGTTTGGTAGGTATAATGAATATCTCAGTCGGGGGGACAATAAAACGAAGAGCGGATGAGCAAGATCGATAGGAAGAATTGAGACAGTTGTCCTCAGATTAATCGGAATATTCGAGAAGCAAAGATCCAATACGTTGTTAGCCACATTTGGGATATAATTAAACTGCTTCAAATTTAGGAGTTTCGTACGAGGGTTGTCCAGAAAATAAGTTGCGTTTTGATCTGTAGGGTGGTAGGAGTGGCTTTTGCCAAATCTGGTAACACCGCTTGAAAGAGGAGAGGTGGGGGAATAGAATGAGAGGTGGTTGACCTCAGTTGGTCAGTTACCAACGTCAGGGCAGGTAGTTGAAATGGAGCCCTCCATGTCGCGTCCCGCCACCTCGATCCCCGTTCTCTCTCGAGTTGTTGTGCGCGGAGTGATTCAATTTCTTTATGCACAGGGTTTCAAATCAGTTCAAATTCACGAACAGCTCATTTCTGTTTAGGGAGAAGGTGTAATGAGTGAGTCAATGGTGAGGAGATGGGTACGTGAATTTGAGGCGGCCATTAGTTGTTCCTTGTGTTGGGGCGTCAGCTCTCTAGGGACCCACCGAGCGCAAACTTTCCGAAAGTCACGTTTTTCCGAGACGATCTCATGGATGAGGGATCGTGAGATGTCTGGGAAACTCAGATGGAGTTCATCCAGGGTTGAACGACGCTCTTTGTGAACTGCATTGTCGATTTCTGCGACAATTTCGTCCGTCACAACTGAGGGTCTGCCTCTCCCACTTTCATCCTCAAGTGAATGTCTTCCCGCCTTAAATTCACGTACCCATCTCCTCACCATTGACTCACTCATTACACCTTCTCCATAAACAAAATGAGCTGTTTGTGAATTTGAACTGATTTGAAACCCTGTGCATAAAGAAATTGAATCACTCCGCGCACAACAACTCGGGAGGGAACGGGGATCGAGGTGGCGGGACGCGACGTGGAGGGCTCCATTTCAACTACCTGCCCTGACGTTGGTAACTGACCGACTGAGGTCACCCACCTCTCATTCTATTTCCCCACCTCTCCTCTTTCGAGCGGTGTTACCAGATTTGGCAAAAGCCACTCCTACCACCCTACAGATCAAAACGCAACTTATTTTCTGGACAGCCCTCGTAAATTCGAATACACCTAATCAGGTTGGTGGGATCTTCCGCGGGAGCTTAGGTTGACAGTAATTTCCTCCTCATTCCAAATCGTGCAGTCTAGGCCAGGAATAGTAAAGTCCCCTGTTGCTGGAATACCAAAATCAGGGTAAGACGATGACACGGCGTCTAGCACCAGAAAGTGTGATTCGCATAAGGAGGGGGGTTGATAATCTGGTGAGTATATGTAGATTATAAGTTTCATATCAGGGAGGACAGTGAATAAATGCTCAGACTAAAAACATGGCCATGTGACGGATCTGATTGTACTAAAGATGCCAATGAGAGCCCCACCACCGGATTTAGTAAACTGGTTATTGGCAACAGAACGATCAGTTCTATAGACGTCGTAGTTATCAAGGTCAGAATCACGGGTATCAAAGTGATCGCTCAGCCATGTTTCTGTTAATATAATAACATCATAGGTTAAATGAGGAGCTTGGTGGCCTAAACTAGAAATTTTTGTATTGATCCCACGAATATTGTGGTAATAAACTGATAATGACTCAGTGGAGGACTACCGTTTTTTGGAAATTGAGATGCTGGATTTTTTGTAGAAATTATCGTGGGAGACGGTTTACGTATTTTATGGTTAAATCGGGCTGTCTATTTTCTTGACAGTGTTTAATGATTTCACGCAGTTTTCTCAGGTAATAATGAGGGTTTCTTATATTATAAAGTTGCCCATACTCCTGAGCAATCACTATTAATTTAGAGATATGAATAGCTAACCTGAGATATGTCACAGATGGGAGAAGCGGAACTACTAGTGAAATAGTCACTCGCTCTTCCGGAGTGGATGAGCAGCAGGGGACACGGGGTGCAGTTCTCGGAATTTTGAAGGGTGGCCATCCGCACCAATTGGATTTTGTGCCCTCTTTGGTACTCCCTTCGGCATTGCCGATCTTCTCTGCGTTATCTGGGATAGGTGTGCTCGCTCACGTTCAAAACAGCATTACTAATCCTAAAATACCATCATTCGAAGCGTGCTGTCCCTACAATGCAGATTATATATATATATATATATATATATATATATATATATATATATATATATATATATATATATATATATATATATATATAGGCAGACTGACGATACAGGAAGATCACCTCCAGTAAGGAAGGCAAGGGTCGAAAAGAAGGAGAAAGAAAAGAGAGAGGGAAAAAAGGAAGAGGATCTATACTATTTTATAAGAATGAAACTCCATCCATCTGTCCATCGTGTCTATGCACGGCCAAACCGCTGAGTGTGGGGGGAATCTTCTTGGATTTCTCCGAAAAGGGGAATAAGCGACACTAAAATTTACTATTCCAACCCGAACCATGGGCTGGATGGCAGGAGGGGGTTGGAGCCCCTCTTAATGTGCCGTTTTTTTCGCAGGGCGCTCGATCTTCTATCCACAGCCAAATTAATATTTGATGGATAGCACTTCACACGTCAGCGACAAAGTTACGTTTCTGGACCCATAGAACACGATGGTAGCGTCAAAATTGCCAAAAGATGCTGTATTCCCGGAGAAATCAGTGAGAATATGAGGGAAATGACGAATAAAATGCATTCCCTGCTGTTTTTTTTTCGCCATAAACCAAGTAAATGTTGATGGTTTATGCTCGAAATGGTCTTTAAATGTTTCTTGGAGATCTAATTTGGTCTCATTCGAGTTTCGAGGCAGGAAATTGTGTTTCGACATTGTGGTGAACGAAAATGTAGACAAAAACGTTGGTTTTCGAGCTAGCGCTCTTCCTATTTCGTTGAAACTAATGTACATAGGTACCGACACTGAACTTTGTCTTCGAACCTCTTGATCGAGGAAGGTCTCCCGTGTGAAAAACGGGGAAAAGGACAGCACTTCTATGCAGATAAAATAACGGCCTACCTTTAGAAAAATAAGCGGGGAAAATAAGTACGTGCGTACAAACATTTAACATCCGACAGTTCTATTAGTACTGAAATTCTCTTAAAACTAAACTTTTCGTGGTTCAACATAAGGTGCCGCGTGTGATAGTAATTTCCAACAGAAAAAACATCTGCCAAGGTGGATGAGCAGTATAACTAAAGGTGCCCCCCCAAATGGAAAAGTCAGGGAAAACCTGGAATTGTCAGGGAGTTCTTAGCGTCGGGAGAAGTAAGGGAATTTAGCAAAAACCATCAAATGTCAGGGAATTGTATAAATGAAAACTTTGTGTAATAATTTGCAGCGTTCTTAGGTATATTCTAACTCCTAAACAATTGAACTTCAGCAGTCTACTTTATCATACTACTAGGTATTTTATAGGTGGGTTATATTGAACTTTCCGGTTTTGGAAGGGCGTTGCACGAAGAAGGGAAGGAGCAGAAGGGTGGGGATGGCGTCATTAGACGCGCCATGACATGCAGTTTTAGTGTGAGCAATGGCTTGGTCGGGACAATATCGTGCGTTCGTAGTTGAAGAGTTTATTAAAAATGGCGGCTCCGTGATCACAACACAGCGTGCGTTCCGTTTACATTTTGCTATTGGTCGACGTGATCCCATTCCCACTGGATCAACAATCAGAAATTAGGTATCAAATTTTAGAGCAACATCATTAGCATTAAAAACAAGACCACAAGGCCGAATTAGGACGTCAACGTCAGCGGAAAACGTGGATAGAGTGCGGGCTTCAATTCAACAATCCCCTCGGCGTTCTGTTCGGAAACATGCCGCTTCACAAGGATTATCTTTCAGTAGTGTCCGCAGAATACTGCATAGAGACCTTAAATTTCACCCATACAAGATTCAGGTAGTGCAAGAATTAACAGTTAGAGACTTAGACACACGAACAAATTTATGCGGCGACATTCAGCAGATCCCCCGCACTGCTGTTTTGATCTTCAGTGATGAGGCACATTTTCACCTCGCCGGAACTGTTAACAAACAGAATTTTCGATACTGGGCTGAGAATAACCCACGAAAC
Source organism: Adelphocoris suturalis (assembly GCA_030762985.1). Classification (NCBI taxonomy): domain Eukaryota; kingdom Metazoa; phylum Arthropoda; class Insecta; order Hemiptera; family Miridae; genus Adelphocoris; species Adelphocoris suturalis. The sequence continues at coordinate 96,313,973 of CM061040.1, forward strand.
CTACACGAACGACCACTCCACAGCCCTCGAGTGACAGTGTGGTGCGCTATTGCAGAATTTGGTGTCTGGGGTCCCTATTTTTTTGAAGAGGATGGTCAAGTCGTCACAGTTACCTCTGCTCGGTATTGCGACATGCTTGAAACTTTTCTGAAACCGAAATTGGAATCATGACAACGATAACATCTGGTTCCAACAAGATGGTGCTACAGCCCATACATCCAGGCGTTCAATGGAAATCCTACGACAAATGTTTCCCGGTAATCTCATTTCTTTGCGAGGTGACGTTGGGTGGCCGCCGAGATCACCTGATTTAACCCCCTGCGATTTTGTTCTCTGGGGTTACCTGAAGGAAAAGGTCTACACGCATCGTCCCCGAACCATCGACGAACTGAAGGCAGCAATCACGGAAGAAATCAATGCTATTCCGCTGAATATCACTCGAAGAGTAATTGACAACTTCCGGGAAAGGCTTCAGCAGTGTGTGGACAATGGAGGTAGACATTTACAGGATATCATTTTTAAAACCAACTAAATTAAAACTGCATGTTATGTACTTTCAAACAATAAAATAATTTTTACTGCATGTCGCTTTGTTTTTAATACACACCTTATTGAAATCGGAAAGTTCAATATGACTCACCCTGTACGATTGTAAAAAATAATTATTAAGAATGGTGGTTAAACTGTTCAAAGAATAACACGCACATACATTGTGACATCGATATGTCTTTGGCTCTCGGTTACTACAGCACCCAATAGTAAGCCATGTGTGGTAAAAATCAACTAAGTATTGAACTAGGGAGCATACCAAGCAGGGTAGTGGATTGATCCATTGAGAGTCCCCACAACTAGTTTGTATACATAACCTAGGACTTCTCAGGAAGGATAAGGAGGGAGAAATTAGCCCACTGAAATGTGAAGTCATGTTTATTAAATTTAAAGCTTTTCAAGGAAAAATTTGTTAGGGATGGGAAATCAGAAAGTTATATTCTTTCAAGCAACAATTGGTCGTAGGTGAAAAAAAAGCATGTCATTTTTTGCTGTCGGTCGAAAGTTTGGAATTTTTACTTCCAGAGCTAAGATGTATCCATGTAAAAAAATAAATAAATAAAATCAACTCAAATTATTAATATTTTAATTTACATTCGAACTAAACCCATAAAAACATTACCATAAAACATAAAATGAAAAGTCTTGCAGCATTATTGACGAGCGAATTTTGTAAATCATCGTATTACATTTAGGTTAAATTTTTTTGAAATATGAGCACTCTGAGGGCAATGAATTTAAAATATACATTTTATGGCAAAAATGTTTTTCTGAATAATGGTCTGCTATTCAAAAAATGATTCAGATGTCTGGTTTTTTCTGCAGTTTTTATTAATTTTTTTGCACGTTATTGAAATTTCAAAACATTTTTTCTGTACAATTATGTGCATTTTATTTGAGTAATATTTCGCTAATCAATGTAAATTTAACAATTTTTAACCGTTCTTGCCATATTTGATGATTTTTGAGCTCTTTTTCTGAAATTTAGCCAATTTAAAGAGCTAAAAATGTGCTGTCAAACGAACTAATCCTATCTTGAGAAATACTTAATTTTGGGGACAGAGCGGATTTTGTATATTAATCCTAAGGAGAGTTACCGTTTGGAATGACAAACACACTCATAAAACCGAATTTTTAAAAAGTTCCAATCATGCTGCATGATCGTATGAGCGAATTTTTATAAATAATCGTAGTGTATTTCTGTTAAAATTCTTTTGAAATTTGAGCACCGTGAGCACTCTAAAAAAATTGCTAAAATGCTGGAGTAGGCTTTTTTTCTTTTTACATTATACGATTTTCGTTTTAGAAGCATTAAGTTAAAGGTAACACGTTATACATTAAAAATATCCAGTCATGCAGCATGGCTAATAGCGCGAATTTTCAAAGAAAAGTTGTGAATAAAACTGATGAGACGACATCGCAAAGAAATTTTAAGACACTCAGCGTAACTTGAAAATTTTGAGTGGGGGGATCTTCTTGGATTTCTCCGAAAGGAGGCATAGGCGATTTTAAAATTTTCTACTTCTTCCCGAACTATGGGCTCTGGTGGTGGTGGGCGGGAGGGGGGTGCGAGCCTCTTTTAATGCCCGTTTTTTCGCCGAGCACTCAATCTCCTTGCCAGGAGAACCATAGATGATAAATCCACCAAAATGTCCAAACACCAAACCATGCCTTGACACAGTTGCAGCCATGACCTTGATGTTATTGGTCGCCACTCCTGTCATACTTATTATTTTAGCCCACCAGGTCTGCTCTATGTCCACGCTGCCACTGACACACATAAACACACACACACACAGACAAACACTTATGGGATTTAACGGAAATTTATATGCTGTTATTTTTTTCTTATCCTTTGGTTCTCCCACACCCCTAGATCAATTCCAACAGGTCGGCTCTGTATTGACAAAGGCAAGCTTCAAAGGGACGTCTTAAAAAACGAATAACAGACGAGAACAATGTAAACATATGATTTATCAGTATTATCCCCTCCATTAACTCCCTTCTATAACAAAATTCGGAACTCCTCGCATAACATTCTAAACTAGACCCAAATTCTTAATTGAAAAAATGAAATAAAATAAAAATCACGACTGTTGAAAATTGGAGTTTCGACAGTACTTGAGTGAACTGGATACTTAACACTACCCCCACCCCTTATATTTTTACTTACGCAAAAACCCTTTCCCGCTGAAAAGGCAATCTTAAGGACGCCAAAATGCAGCGATATAGTATGGATCTGCTGCATTTTGGACGTCAATTAGACGCCTTAGTAAAAAGTGTATATATGGTAGTCATAAACGGATTTTAGTGAAAAAACGTTGTCTATTTCCACGAAAAATAAAGAGTTACAATGTTAAATCGATTTCGACGGTTAGGCCATCATCAGTAACAAACAAATACTGATGATGGCCTAACCGTCGAAATCGATTTAACATTGTAACTCTTTATTTTTCGTGGAAATAGACAACGTTTTTTCACTAAATTCCGTTTTTGTAATGGGTTTCCACAACTTCGTCGCGAGTGATTTAGTTCGTATGGTAGTCATTTTGACTGAGTATGCAAAGGAAGCCTGGAGTTTGAAGGGTGTATAGGGGGAAAATGAATATCCATTTTTGATTGGAAATTCAATAACCTGATCCGATTTCTGTGCATATTTGAGCTTCCAGAATACCATGGCATAACGATTCTGGATGTATCACCATTAATTAAGGGTAAACCCGGATTGCCGCATCAAACTTTTGGAAGCCAATTTACCACCTTTACGTAATTTAATGAAGTATTATATATATCATACATATGAAAAAGTTCCAGTCATGTAGCATGATCGTGTGAGCGAAATTTACGAACATTTTTAAGCATAATGTTGTACACATCAATTTTTAAATGTTCTATTTTATAGTTGATAAACTTTATTTGAGCAATATTCTGCTGAATATGTATATATATACATATATAAATTAATATATAAAGTTATATATATATATATATATATATATATATTCCAGCTCTGTGGCACCCGAAACAATGAAAACAGCATACGAAGTGGCACCCTCGTTTTTATGGCACCCGTATAACGGTGCCACATTGTCAACCCCTCATATCTTACCTTAACTTCAACAATAAACACACAAGCGATTTTCTCTATTTAATTTAGGCTCTACTGGATGATAAGGATTCATAATCACAATGTTACATTGATTCAGTGACCAACAAAGAGCCTTTGAAGTTTGAGAGGTGGGTGCCAGTTGAATGGATTATGGATCACAAATATACAGCTGTAGTTCATCGTTTTTCCGCGTGCTTCGCCGCGGTCGGGTGTTTCGTGTATATTATAATATACATAATAATATACACATTCTATTTTGCTTACTGAATGGCTACCGGAGATCTGGCAGGGTCGGCCATTGCTTTAAATAACCTCGTCTTCTCCCCACCTCTTCTCTTTTAAAAAGCAAAGAACTAAAACAACTGGAACGCTGTCTCAGGGTTGGGCGTACGGTCGGGCGGGTTGAGAGCCTCACCGACCATGTGTTGGACGACTACACAACTACTCCCAGTTAAAAGCACAGGAAAATCTAAATTTTCGTTCGATTTTGATGAAATTTTCAGGGATTGTGTTGGTTAGCCTCTTTATGTTCCCCTATGAATTTCATTACAATCGAATCAATAATGACGTGTGAGCAAGCTCAAACGTGAATTCATAAAATAACGTCGATTTTTTACGATCTATAGGTTTGATTTTGTTCAAACCCGGAGGGTAGTTGGCTATACGTATTAGAAATATGCTCTATGAGTTTTATTGCGATTGATTGAGTAATGACCATTGTACATGCGCAAAAATAAAATTGTTTGACACTTGTGAAACTCGGAGACTAAGGGACCAATTTGATTTTGTTGATGATTTGATTTGTTTTGTTGTTGATTTTGTTGATTGATTTTCTTGATTTTGTTGATCTTAGTTGATTTTTGATTTTGTTCAAACCCGGAGGGTAGTTGGCTATACGTATCAGACATATGCTCTATGAGTTTTATTGCGATTGATTGAGTAATGACCATTGTACATGCGCAAAAATAAAATTGTTTGACACTTGTGAAACTCGGAGACTAAGGGACCAATTTTTATGGAATTTTCTGGTTTTTGTGGGTTAGCTTCTTGATGGTTCCCTTTAAATTGCATAGTTGTCGGATCAATAATAGGGTGCGCGCATGTGCAAACGTCAGATTCTAACAACGTCAATTTCTTACGATTTATTGGTCTGATTATATTCAAACTTGGAGAGTAGTTGGGTAGAGGTTTCATGCATTTTATCGCCTTATTGATATCAACTTGGTTAACACACGTGAAACTCTGAATCTAATTGACCGAATACTCTCAAGGAGTGTTAGGGGACCCTAGATGATCTCCATAGTCCTCTTTTACGTAATATCATCCATTTAGGCGAATTTTTGGGACTTTACGAAATCTGGAATAGAAAATAGAAAGTTCCAGTTATGCAACAAAAAGTAAAATAAAATTCAAGATCATCTCCACAGAAGTAATTCAAGATGGTACATACGTGATGAAGTAACATCTTTTATGCATTATTCCAGGACCTAGTTCTACGTTGCTCAAAAAAAAAAAAAAAAAAAAAAAAAAATGAAGGCGAAGCTAGTACTGGGGGTTTTTGAAGGTACTGAACCCGAATCCGAAGCCTGTTTTTCACATAGACGTCTATTTTTTGAGGAGGAGACGTGTAATACTAACCCCCAGGACCAGTACCTGTGTCGTGAGGGCATCACCTTGATTTTTTGGGGGGAGGGGGATAGTGTTATTAAAAAATAATAAACAAGTAGATCAGTGCTCACAAAATGAGACACATGATAGCGTATTTTCTTGCAAGGAGATCCGTGTGAAATAGTAGACGTTTCCTGCGTTGAATTAGAGACAAAATGGCTTGGGAGCTCAATCAGCTGATCAATGACCTCTTAGTCGTCATCAACCCCTGGCACATCTTTATTTCCACAATGTTACAGATTACATCCATACCAAGTTTCATCAAAATCGGACGTCGGGAAGTGGCATTTAAAACGATTTTAAGAGGACATACATACAACATCAGCGAACAAAATGAACACAATAGCTCATTTTTCCTTTCTTAAAAGAAAATGCGCTAAAAATCAAATCAAAATATAAATCAGATCAGATATAGAACAATAACGACTGATTATATCATTCTAATAGTACGGAATCAGATTCACAGTATTTGACCGGGGGATACCAACGGATTCTGCCTCAGGTTTGTTATCTGTAATGGAAAATAATAAACCTTTGTGTCAAGGATTTACAGTGTTTTGACTTCATCTTCACCAGTAAGCCAGTGACGCTTCGATGGCAGACGTGTATTTCCAAGTTACCTATTAAACCAATTAATATTGGCCGTAATTTGAGTAAAAAGATGTGCCGCGAGTGGTCGCGGAAAGTAGGGGGGATACAAGAGCGCATGGGAGCGTGCTCCATTTTTACCCTACTAGTTTAAGAATGGCCCAACGCAAACAATCGTTTTTAGGCTCAAATTATTCGTTTTTAAACCAGCTATATTTTGGTTATTAGCAAAATACTTTTAAAATTATCAGGTTTAATTTAAAATAAGGTAAAAGCAGAAAAAATTCCTTTTTTCTTCTCCTCTGTTAACTAGAGACAGGTAATGTGAAACTTTCCGATTTTATTATTTTATTATTATTAATAATATCTTAATCAGTTATTTATAATTCTCATCACCAATTACCACATTAATTTATTCATTCACATTTATCACATTCAGTTGTGTTAACCAGCTGTGAATGTTGTTTATCTGCAGTCGACTTTTCGGAAGTAGTTCGGAATATTCCCATTTTTTCTATAAAATGTACGGGTTTTCTTTTGCAAAACAGTTTGGTCATCGTGGATATAGTTTTTATGAACTACGATAATTTATTTTCTCCGAAAATTGAGATTTAATGTGATAATACGAGGCCCTAGGGATCAACCTGGAAATGTAACTCTTGATCAGTGCCTACTCTTTTTTGCCAGACAATAACAGAAGGAATACGTAAGAACAACATTAAACCATGTATTAAAAAAAAAAAAAAAAAAAAAAAAAAAAACACCGAACGATAGACTTACGGTTCTTCAGTCACATAATTTAATAATGATTAATTTTACACATTATTAGTTCAATGTGGTTACTTAACAATATTAGTTTATAATTTACCGTAATAAATCAGCTTTCCTTGACACTACAGAGGCTAAGGGATCATGAGATGTTGTGATAAAATGAGAGCATTCCAAAAAGTGGCTAACGATTTTCCTGCTATCACTAAGGGAGTTACACTTCCCTACTAACGCATTGGTTGTACGTGAAAATCAATATTTTTGCCGTAACGTAACGGTAGGAAAAAATGGAAACTTCCTGTTAATCATTATTAAATGATAAATTGCGGAACCAGTATCCAAAAAGCATGTAGCAAATCAACCAAATCTTTTATTGATGACAATGATATAACTGCGTTTATCTGTGAAAATTGCTACGAAATAGTTATTGACGAAGGAAGCAGGTTTGACCCCCGCTTTCCGATCCAAATTTACAAGACGAACAATTAGCCGAAAATGCGGATTCACTGAGTACCTATAGGAAAGTTCGACCACATGCATCGGTAGGTATCAACATAACATAATTGATCAAATAATAAGAACATGTATAAGCTTGTAAATATTCAAGTAGGCACTGCATAGGTACCGTCTACGTGCCACTATGTAGTAAAGCATTGTTCTACATTTTAATTACATTTTAAATTTTATTTAAATGATTATTTTTAATAAAATTTAAGAATTGAAACATTCTCCGGAGAACTGACGCTGAAAAACGCATGAAAAGTAACTTTTTCGACAAGAGTAAGAGAACGTTCCACACATTCCTTTGCACAAACAAAGTGGTGTGGTGATAAATTGCCTTTTTGGATTTCATATTTACTCAAGGCAGGATCCAGTTTTGAGAGTTGACAATCGAAAGCACTCAACCAAAAATATGTAAGTAATAATTACCTCAAACAATGAAGCATCTAAAGTGCAAGGTACACAGGAAAAGTTTACAATTATACTGATAGAGTTCGTCAGCCAATTGAATCTAGCCTCATCTGCGCTGTTCTTTTTTTTTTTTTTTTTTTTTTTTAATCAACGTTAAGTACAAATGCTCAAGATTTTTTAGCCGAGTTTCTGTAATTTGTCTTCCAACTCCAAGTGAGGCTAGGCGTCTATTGGTTTATAGTGTTTTAAGGTAATCACCGAAGATATTTTAGTCAAAATTTTGCTTGTGGTGTCACACACACCATGTGAAAGCATGAAGGGCAGGGAAAACCGCTGTAGCTGTGCGGCATAAGCTTTCAGTAACGATGTAGCAGCCAATCACTCGTGGTTTTGATATTTAACGATAGACCCCTGGATCCGTGACTTTTCACTTTGTCCCTGGTTTCCGAGTAGGTACTAACTGTCACGATTCACCGGGTCAAGTTCTGTTCACTCGCTATATAGAAATGAACTAATGATTTTAGGGATTTTATACGTGGGTTTGCTATTTTTACTAATTTACTTTCGTAGCCTTTCGTTCATATTTTGAACTCCAAATATTTTATGGACAATTCATCGTACCAGTCAAAAACAAAAGCTATGCTGTGAACATGAGAGGAGAAATTAATGAAAAGTGATGTATTAAAAATAACACGTTTTTGTGTTGGCAGTTGGGACTACACTCAACATTGGATCCTGCCGCTTTCGAATAAATAGTAAATCAAAAACGGCAATTTATCACCTCGTTTTGTGACGAAATCAGCAATGCCCAAAGACTCCATACCGTCTTGTTTGTGCAAAGGAATGTGTGATGGAACGGTCGATTGCACTTATCGGACAAGTGACGTTTCATGCTTTGCACTGTGTCAGTGCTCCAAATAATGTTTCAATTCTCAAATTTTGTGGAAAAGAATAATATAAATAAAATTTTTAAATGTTACTAAAATGTATAACAATGCTTTAAGAAATGTCGGTATGTAGGTACCTGTGCAGTGCCTACTTGATCATAGATGCCCTTACTATTTCTTCAATTATGTGTTGATACCTATAATTCGACATACCTCGATATGCCTTTAGTTCGATGGATGTGATCCAACTTAATTTTACAGGATCTATACATCTGAAGTCTTATGAATGCCTTATGAATATTTGAGTTTGAGTTGAGATTCAATTTCTTTTGTTTCTCATCGTCAAGTGGTATGGAATTATTAGTCTCCTTGCCTATTTTTCTCGAGATTTGGGAATTTCAAATGAATGTGATAAATGGTGATGAAAATTATAAATACATAAATTATTGCATAGGTAATAATAATAATATAATTTTAATAATACAAAATTTTATTGATCAATTATGGAATCGATAATATAGTAAACCGAAAATGTCACATTACTAGTAAATTATCTAGTAAATAGAGGAGAAAAAAAGTTGATTCATCTTCAAAATACAAAGGTTCATTATTGAAAATAATAAATCCAAATGCGACATTCAACATAAGGTCGGATTGTTTCGTTTTTCGTAGTTTTAGAGTCAACATGTATAGTGAAAACCCAAGTGTGCTTATTCCAGTTACTTGGGCGACCTAAGCTAATGCGAAAAAACATCGCAACTTTCGAACTGTTTTCTATATTTTTGATCTTACGCCAAAACTAAGCTAGTTAGCAAGGAAACATCTATTACTAAGATTCACGGCAGTTAAATTCTACGTAGAATAACCTATTAAAATTTGAAATATGAGTAATCATGCAACCGCTTGTAAAAAACGGCACTTTTTTCAATTTGGGTGAAATGTTTCACTTGGATTTTTTAAGAGCTTTAGTCTCAGAAACTGTCACACCAATTGAAAAACTTATCAGATGAAAGTCGTAAATAGTCTAACTTTGTAACTAATGGGTACCAAACATTGGAAATTGAATTTATTTTTAGCGCATTTATGACAAAAAATACAAATTGTCCACACACGACTCCCGTCGTACACCTGAGGTGGTTCGTCTAAATAAGGTTAATTTTGGCATGACTACTCAATCTTAAATGCAATTTAATTATAATATCCTTATAATACAGAATTCAATTAGTCTCGCTAATTTTATTATTAGTGAATTACCTAAATATAATTTTACGAAATAATAACTTCCTTAGAAAACTATCACGTGTTAGAGAAGGAGCGGTCTAGTGACAATTTTGAATTTTCCGTCATAAAATGACACGTATTATATGAGATGAAATTCATTACATGTATTACATGAAAATGAAATAAAATGACATGTGATATAAAATGCAGATATAGAATTAGATGTCCTACGACTTTCATTTGATAAGACACACAGGCTGGAGAGCAGTGAAGTTGTGGAAACCCATATCAATACCATAAATTATTGCACTGCAAAAAAAAAAAAAAAAAAAAAAAAAAGAAGGCGAAGCTGGTACTGGGGGTTTTTGAAGGTACTGAACCCGAATCCGAAGCCTGTTTTTCACATAGACGTCTATTTTTTGAGGAGGAGACGTGTAATACTAACCCCCAGGACCAGTACCTGTGTCGTGAGGGCATCACCTTGATTTTTTGGGGGGAGGGGGATAGTGTTATTAAAAAATAATAAACAAGTAGATCAGTGCTCACAAAATGAGACACATGATAGCGTATTTTCTTGCAAGGAGATCCGTGTGAAATAGTAGACGTTTCCTGCGTTGAATTAGAGACAAAATGGCTTGGGAGCTCAATCAGCTGATCAATGACCTCTTAGTCGTCATCAACCCCTGGCACATCTTTATTTCCACAATGTTACAGAATACATCCATACCAAGTTTCATCAAAATCGGACGTCGGGAAGTGGCATTTAAAACGATTTTAAGAGGACATACATACAACATCAGCGAACAAAGTGAACACAATAGCTCATTTTTCCTTTCTTAAAAGAAAATGCGCTAAAAATCAAATCAAAATATAAATCAGATCAGATATAGAACAATAACGACTGATTATATCATTCTAATAGTACGGAATCAGATTCACAGTATTTGACCGGGGGATACCAACGGATTCTGCCTCAGGTTTGTTATCTGTAATGGAAAATAATAAACCTTTGTGTCAAGGATTTACAGTGTTTTGACTTCATCTTCACCAGTAAGCCAGTGACGCTTCGATGGCAGACGTGTATTTCCAAGTTACCTATTAAACCAATTAATATTGGCCGTAATTTGAGTAATATGTATACGAGTTTCTTTTTGACCCCAATCCAAATCAGTGTTTTTGAACGACGTCTACATTGGCGAACCGGCAATATTCGAGTGGCAGATTTGCATAACTACAGTACATCTACATGTACATCTGATTCATATTTCATTTATTTACCAATAAGTCGATTGCAGACCCAAAATTTGTGTTTTTGGACTGCGTCTGTAGCAAAGACCTAGCGATACTAAGGTAGCAGACTTGAATTCACGTAACCTATCAATATCCTGGTATGATGGGCCACAGTTTCAGCCATCAACAAAGCAGTCGTTTCTGGGCGCTCAAACTCTTATATTGCAACCACATCTGCATGTAACACCCATCCACCGTGAGATAGCAGACGACCATGGTTCAGCTGGCCATGGATGAAAGTGTTAAGGGCCGATATGGTTCCCCCTCTAGCTGTAAGCCATATTTTCGCAAATTGAGATCTGTTTTTCTTGTCGCCATCGGTTTTGGACTAGTAGACGTGCATATCTTATACAAACTCAATTGAATACCAACAAATTCAATAATTGGTCCGTTTCTATAGATCAGTTGCCCCTTTTCAGCCGAGCTCCTAGTGGCATTGGCGGTTAGCACCTATATCTTGTACAGTGGCTGAATTAAAAGATGAGGCGGTGTCGAAGGGGAAAATTAGGCCGGTGCATCGACAGCAAGATAACACCCGAACCAGCAAAATGCTCGGTAGATGCCTCCTCCCTTTAGTTGTGCATGTCCTCATCCGCATTTACACGCAGTTGTGAAGAAATTGATACGGGTGGAAGTGGAAGGTGACGCGGATGTTGCAGTAGGCATAAGAAATACCTGTTTAATGCTTGAAAGCAATTTAGATGAAACAGCCAAAATAATTCCTATGAGTTTGTGGTGGGTTTAAAATAAATTTGTAATTCACATTCGACCACAGTACACCAAGCATAGAACTCTATGCTCTTCTTTAAGTTTTTTAATGTCTCAAAAGTACTTTGATGTCCCTCCTTCTGATATCGCCTGTCCTCGGGCGATCACGGTCATCTAGCTGAAGGAGATAACATCGTGCGTAGTAGAATTTAGTAGATATAAGAACTTTGTCGAGCCTGATTTTGCATCCGGAGATGTTGGCATTACGGGCAGATGAGGTTGGAGATGCTCCCGATCGAGGTTGGTCCTTAGCATCCAAACCAGACGAGAAATTGGAGGGATCCATGAGTTTTGCTTCCGATGGTTATGCAGATTTAAATTCCGATCGAAACGGTGTGTCAGTTATCAACTTGAACCCTGATAGCGAAGTCAAAAACGCCGATCTCCATTTTTTTGTCCAGGATGATATTGAAGGTGGAAGTTGCGGAACTGTTTACAATACATCCAAACGGTCTGTGAAGGACAGTTTTCGAGTTTGTGGGCAGCCGGTAGACGGCTTTTACATTAACCATACAAAAGGGTCACTTGACTACGTTAATCATGACCTTGATACCTTGAAACTGGGACATTTTCTCGCTCCATAGGGCTTCTTACAAAAGGGGCATGGATATTTAAGGTCGGATAAGAATTGGAATTTTAGAACTGCTCATTTTATTTTATTTGTGTCTTCCAGTTTTTTTCATAGATTTGATGATTTTCTAGGAGCCCCTGTGGGTTAGAAATTGCTGATCACGTTCTACGGACGATTGTATTGATGGGAATTCGGCAAAGGTGGAACTGAAATATTTTTTTTACAATGTCAGAACGTGTTTTTGGGATTTCAAACGATTGTCTCGAAACGTATAGACAATTTTCTTTCGTATATCTGGTTAAGTGTTACCTACTAGTTCTTAAGCAACCAAGAACTACCCACAAATATACTATTTCATTTTCGTTATGAGGTCGTGTACTCCAAATTGAAAAGTTAGGATTTTGTCCACTAAAACTTCCATTTCTTTAGACATCTTGAAGTTACGGAGGAGAATGTTTCTTCTCACCTTTTGTGCAATACACACAAATTGCAAGTGTAATGATGGGCTGGGGTAAGAGAATTTTTGGCCGAGGTAGAACCTCGTAGTTGCGCTACCATTTCCATCGTTTAAGAGGAATGTTCATATTACCAAGGTAAAAAACATGCCTGTGAGATCCATGCAAAACATCTGGAGCCATAATGATGGGAATGAACTCTTTCTCTCCGGTGAGAAGGACGGCACTTAGTTGTGCACCAATGTACTATATGGTGATACAACGATGGTTCCGCGTAAAAAATAACGATTCTCATAAACGAGATAATGTTTTTCTGAAAAACGCATAAAGACGGTTTATTAGATACGTAGGGAGTTGATAAGTGATAATTATTATGGTGAATGACAGCAAGAAATAACATTGATTACATAGTATTGTACTCAGGTGCTATTCCGTTATCCCCCCCCCCCCCCCCAATCTGCTTCACGACTTTCGCGACTTTTTCACTTATCCTATACTCTTAAACGAGAAATTCTTGTATAAATCATCAGGGGATACATACCCCCCTATTTCGACTCGAAAACACAATCTGCACTGGTCGATCCTCCGGAGTGATCTCCGTGGTGTTGTGGGCCATTCTTAACGACGAAAGTTGCTTATATCTGGCCGTAACTGTGGAAGGTATAAAAAGACCCTTCGCTTACTGGCTGTAGCTCCACAAAAAGAAATTTTTATCCAGGTTTCATAGAACCCAAAACGATTTCTGTGGGCAAAATAATTCACAGTTTGTTGAGAGAATTGGCGCACATTTAATACCTACGCCTTTTCAAAGCTTATTAAAAATTTTGCTTGCTGGTTGTGGTTTTACAATATCCACATTCAGCGTATTTAGTACCTGCACTAACAAAAGAAGATATAGAATTACAAAATTAAATGATCTAGGTACCTAATCTGCTGGCAAAACTAAAAGTCTACGAGATTTAAACATTCTTAACGACGAAAGTTGCTTATATCTGGCCGTAACTGTGGAAGGTATAAAAAGACCCTTCACTTACTGGCTGTAGCTCCACGAAAAGAAATTTTTATCCAGGTTTCATAGAACCCAAAACGATTTCTGTGGGCAAAATAATTCACATTTTGTTGAGAGAATTGGTGCACATTTAATACCTACGCCTTTTCAAAGCTTATTAAAAATTTTGCTTGCTGGTTGTGGTTTTACAATATCCACATTCAGCGTATTTAGTACCTGCACTAACAAAAGAAGATATAGAATTACAAAATTAAATTATCTAGGTACCTAATCTGCTGGCAAAACTAAAAGTCGACGAGATTTAAACATTCTCCTTCCCTGAAGCTCAGTCTCTCGATCTTTGACCATAGTTTGTTTACCTCAACAGAACCCAGGAAGACCAATGGGAGTTGTGAAATTCTTGGTTCGCTCTTGTTTGTCCGCTATTATAAAATGGTTGATTTGTCTACTGTTCTGAAGGTGGTTTGGCAACGTCGCAGATACCACCTAGGTATCAAAGTGGTCGCCACTTAGTCAGTGATTTGTAATTGTATATCTCGGTTGGCACATAGATATAGTGATATGAAATTTCCTGGAAGATTGCCACAGGTATAGCATTGTGGGATTCAGTAAATAACAATTAAAATGAAATAAAAATATCCTTGCTGTTTTTAAATGTCATTCGAATCAATATACACCATACACCAGGGAATAATGAGGGTGCCTCCTAACTTCAATATTGTATGGGTGCCACAATGTTAGAATATTTATTTATATACATATACACCAGGGAATAATGAGGGTGCCACATTACTTCAATATTGTATGGTTGCCACATAGACGGTGACTTGAAATTCTCAAGAATGGTGCCACAAGTATAGCATTATGGGATTCAGTAAATAACCATTAAAACGAAATAAAAAGTATACCTTGCTGTTTTTAAAGGTCATTTGAAGCAATATACACCATAAAATACTTATATACACCAGCGGATATGGAGGGTGCCTCCTAACTTCAATGTTGTATGGGTGCCAAAATGTTGCAATATATATTTATATATATATATATATATATATATATATATATATATATAAATTTAATGATTTTATCCATCTTTTTCAACACTTTAATTTTCAGATTTGACCAATTTAATGTGCTCAAAAAATAAAGGCCAAAAAACTCGTCCTTTCGTTTGGAAAGCTGGATTTTTTGGATATATATGTATGTATGTATGTGTGTATACATACTACACACATATATATATATTTATATATATATATATATATATATATATATATATATATATATATATGCGAGGGTTTTCTTTGATTGACCAAACTAGACTTGAGGTTTTGTTTTATTTCCCGACGTTTCCACATAGGGTCTGGGTCCTAGTCATGGGATAATATTTCCAACAGGTGTGGAGTCTTAGGCTCGGTGCACACGAGCGTCAAAATGACGCGTGACGCCGCGTCATTTCTTGGAATCGCTATCTGCGTCCTATCTGAGTTTCAATGCACACGAGCGGCAAAAGGACGCAGGACGCCGCGTCATGACGTGTCAGTCACTCGCTCGCCAACTACGAGGATGGATCTGTACCCAGATATTGAAGAAGAAAGTGGTTTTTTCGTATTTGGTGCACAAGTACGTATTTCGCAAAGAAGAGGGCAGAAATCGGAAGTACTGAAGAAGTGAATATTATTGAAATTAAAGTACCTACGTTTTTCAGCATAATTTTGAGCAAAACTTATTAAATGTCCTAGTTAATCGTTTATAGTTTAGTTTTGACTAAAATTGTGCTAAAACTTATAAGTGTAACGCTTTTTGGCTGTTTTCAGCCATTTTTAGTGATTTTTTTAGTACATTTTTCGAAATTTGCCAATTTAATGGGCTAAAAAATACGTAGTTGACCAACAAACTCATCCTTTCGTTTGGAATGCTTGATTTGTTGGCCCAAGAACGGTATTTTTATCTCAATCCTAAGGAGAGTTATCGTCTGGAATGATGTATATATATAGGTATATATATAATCAATTGCTGAAATTTCGATACAATTTAGCATAATATAATAAGACATATAATTTAAGAAAATTCGCTCATTCGATCATACTGCATGACTGGAACTTTTTCTAAATAACATCCCCATACTCCCACATACATGCCCATATGTATACGTATATGAAATTGATATGAATATGGATTTTGGTTGGGGTTGGACGAAAAGTTGGAAGGACCTCGGAGCTAGGACTCGGATTTCAATGAAGAATGTTTTCGAAAATTGTTATTTTATAATTGCAGTAGCAATTTTCTGCGAAGATTCGCTAAAAACGGCATGTTGGGCATAGCACGTAGCTTTCTCGTATCCATTGACAATGAATCAATGTGCAGAAAATTGAAGTTTTTCAAAAAATCGTGGGCCGAAATCTTCAAAATGATGGTTGACGCGAAGTGGCGCAGCTGCACGTGTGCACCGGACGATTGACTGCTGAAACCACAAGTCTAGTTTGGTCAATCAAAGAAAACCCTCGCATGTATTATTCACTACACAACAACACTTCATATATATATATATATATATATATATATATATATATATATATATATATTTTTTTTTTTTTTTTTAAGCATGATTTTTGTACCGCTTGCAAGTAGTTGTTATGAACTGTAAGACAGCTCTTTTAAAGTTTCCATTCAGAGTTTTACCTCAGTTATTATTATTTTCACCTTATTTTATTTCCCTGACAATATATATATATATATATATATAATAAAAAAAGGAAAAACAAAACAAAACTCCTCTGCTTTATTTGCGTGGATGTCGTTCTCCGATTCATCAGCATTTGTTGAGTTTACTGCCTGTCGGTGGCACGCAGTTTTTCCTCTACCGCTTCTTGTGATGCTTCAGACAAGTCCGTAGCCTGAATATACTTTTGGACTCCAACTAACGACTTCTTCAGAGCGTCGAAAGAGGAGGAGTACAACATCTTCTTCTTGACCTCGGCGGTGTCTGGACACCAGGACATGATGAACAGTTTTTGCTTCTTCGACGCCTCAGAGGTCCCTTGACATTGGTGCGTGTATTCAAAATCGAAAAGGCCGTAGCGGCACTCGCCAGTCCCTCCCTTCTGCAAGTCTTCTAGGAACTGATCGTAAGCAGAGTCACGAGGACCGACAACTTCAACGTCTATCTGTTTCTCATCGCGAATGTAGAAGACGAAGTATCGATGTTTCTTGTCCTTTTTGATCTCTTCGTACGTGGTTTTACAGGCGTCAGACACTGTAACTCCTGAAGCCATTTTTGTGCGATATCCGGTCTTGAAGATTCAGTCGAATTACAGGAGAAATCACGATTATGATGCACAACTTCGGTTAAAATTCCTTACAAAACGGGAGAAAAAAAAAACTGTTCCTCATGTCCTGGTGTCCAGACACCGCCAAGGTCAAGAAGAAGATGTTGTACTCCTCCTCTTTCGACGCTCTGAAGAAGTCGTTAGTAGGAGTCCAAAAGTATATTCAGGCTACGGACTTGTCTGAAGCATCGCAAGAAGCGGTAGAGGAAAAACTGCGTGCCACCGACAGGCAGTAAACTCAACAGATGCTGATGAATCGGAGAACGACATCCACGCAAATAAAGCAGAGGAGTTTTGTTTTGTTTTTCCTTTTTTTATTGTTTTTAATTTTTTTGCTATGAGAAATATAAAATCATATATATTATATATATATATATATATATATATATATATATATATATATATATATATATATATATATATATATATATATGAGAGAAAAGCGTTAAACTCTAGGGTCCGTTTCAGAATGTCTCAAAATGGATTTCAATTAAAGAAAAAATTTATTTCAACATTTTTGGAGACATTGCTGAAGCTTCATTTTCTACGAAAATTGGCCATAACTTAATTTCGTGAAGTGAGTATTCCAATGGAATAATGTCAGCTAATATGATCGTCAGAGTTTATGAGATGATTTTTACCAAGTTCACATCAGTTCCTACTCACACTTATTTTCTTGGTCGATTATAGAGGTTCACTATTGATAATAATAAACAAAAACAGATGCATATTCATAACATTAAAATAAATCAAGTTATCCTTACGTATTTGGGCAAGGCTTTTTGGGAGGCTCCTTCCCCTCGTCTTTGTAGTGGTTTGATGACGTTTGAATTTGTCTGACAAACTGGTAGTTCTTGAAGTATCCAGGCTGTAAAATATTGGTTCTACATTAATGGTATAATTGTAAAGTACAGCAAAATGTTTTGAAATTACAAAAACTATATTATTCAGATGAATTGCAATACATATATATATATACACACAAACTAACGGTGACCCACTTGCTTACTTCACTCGCACAAGTAATATGGAACTCAGCAGCAATGGGGGAGGAAATGAAAATACCCACCATGCACCCACTCCCCAAATTCTGATCCCACCAGTTAATTATCCCCATCTGTTGATGGATCAGATTACCAGAGAGATACATTATTAAATCAGCTCATGCAAAAAATAAATTTCTGTATCAGCTGTTCATACATTAATCCCCGATTTACATGAAACAAATCCAAAGGGTATATGTATGAATTGGTAGGCTGAACTAAGACAACGATTTGAGCCTATAGCTGGCTCGAGAGGCCCATTTTCGACTCAGCTGTTCTCAACGGAAATTCATAAAATATTGGGATCAACATAGGGTTTAAATAAATCCAAATTGCAACGGGAACGATTTTAATAATTACTGACATCGTTCTATACACTCTACGACTGTGACGCATTCAACATCAAAACTAAATAACCTGTAGATATCCTAATTCGATTTTTTTTTTTTTAAGAATCTCCAGCAGTTTGAGTTCGGGGTCAGATTAAAACCATGTACTATACGCGGAAAAGATTCAAGTAGAT
Organism: Adelphocoris suturalis; assembly: GCA_030762985.1. Classification (NCBI taxonomy): domain Eukaryota; kingdom Metazoa; phylum Arthropoda; class Insecta; order Hemiptera; family Miridae; genus Adelphocoris; species Adelphocoris suturalis. The sequence continues at coordinate 96,332,663 of CM061040.1, forward strand.
TTAAACATCGATTAGAAGATATTGATATTATATTATTATTTTTTGCCGACTTAGATACTTACGAAACTAGAAAGCACAAAAATTCATTTGAGTGATTACATGATATAACTACACTATACATGATATAAAACATGCTGCAAACAATCACAAAAGGCTTATTATTTGTGCATAGCCATTCAGTGCAGAAATATATTTACTAGCTCAACATGCCTCCAGGAAAGATTTAGTACAATGATATTCGGTCACAGAGAAGAATGTTTAATTATGCAGTTGACATGTTACACACACCAGCGACTTTTCAGAGAAAACGTATGAAAAAACCCACGAGAACGCGGATTTTGAAAAGAAATCGAAGGTTTGCTCTCTCATGTTGGCAGGCCTGTACCCCCTGTTCCCCTCCATGTTGGAGCTTGGCGTCCTCAGTTTAGTTCAAAGACAGTTGGATGACACAGGTTGGATGGGTGGTAGAAAAAAGGCACCAGCCTGGGTTGGTCACTAAACACTCTTCTCTTCGACCTACTATAATTGTACTCAATCTTTCCCAAGGATAAGCAATTATAGTACCTTCTTTGTAGAAGACTGTTTACTGGCACGGCTGTACAGGTGTTGTGGTAGTATTTCAAATAAATAATTTGAAAACACCCACAAAAGCGTGGTTTTTCAAAAATAAAAAGCAATATTTGCTCTGTTCCGTTGGCCACCCCCCTGCGCCTCCTTGCTCCCGATTGTCCCAGGAGCAACGCCATCTTCACTTTGTGTTCCACTGCGTTGAGCATTTCATGTGCTCATGCCTTTCAAGTTCTTGTTGCGACGTTTTTATATTTCCTGGCAAGTTTTTTCATAACTTCAGAGTTTATTCCTTTATTTTGAAATGTCGAACACAAATATCAATGAGAAGACGACTCTAGCAACTAATTCAGAAGCAAATGCAGAGCCACAACGCAGCGTGTATACTGCCGCTTTGGGTAGCTTGGTTCAGCTATTGGTCCCACGAGCCAGGCTCCTCCACTGGTTGGCTAGTCAGGTAAGATACCTTTTCATCCTTTTCAGGACATAAGAATCGATGATGATCGGCATTTTTTGCCGTTATCATTCTCCAAAATACCCACATGGACGATTTCTAACCAGACGAGGTCATACAACTCAGACCGGGTTAGGAGTCGTCGGAGGAAGCACTGTTCTGAGATAAATAATCATACGTCGTCCTCAAAACATCAGGAACAATCTAGGGGCCATCATAAGGGGAGATGCTGGGACTTCTCCCATTTGCCACCCCCTTCCGTGTTCTCGTCAACCTCGAGTTTTCAGCCTCCCCCACATCTAGGAACACTTCTTTGACCTCCTTTGAGGTTTTAGTCGGGTTTTCATCGGTGACATGCAACTTCCGTCAGTTCCAGCCCTTCCTCAACAGTTAAGATCCGTCATCATGGGCATAGACGAGGGTCTCCCAGTCACCGCCATTTTCATCCACCCTACACTGGAAGCGAAATGGCGGGATACCACGAGGAAAGGCTTGGAGAATTTGGACTACACTGAACTCCAAATCAAATATGATACCTCCATCCACGCACCGGCAATTCTGCCCCCGCGACTGGATCCGAACCTCATTGAGTGTTTTTCAGCCTTTCCCACCAGAGCTGATGAGTCGGCTGATGGTCTCAGTTACTTTCCGTGCAGGCACTACTTGCAGTAGCCAAAGCCATAAATGCTAAGGTTGGGTCTCCCGGTGTCCAAGGAGGATCAGTGTCCGGTTTATTCGGCACTTTGGGATGACCCTAACCTAATTACAGCAAACCTTTTAGAGGAGTCAAGGACTCGGAAAAATCGACTGACCCAACATTGAATGCCGGACTACCGGGCCACCGCCAACCACCTACCATTGGGCCAATCATATCTATTCTATGAGGTCGCGTCAAAATGGATCCAATCAGTTTCTGATAAGAACAGGATCAAGAGATCCATTATAAAACGTCTGAGAGGACCCTCTCCCGGCCCAGTAATGAATAAAAAGGTCCAACCTGTTTCCTCATCTTCAGGTCAGGGAAATGGGAGACGTCTAGTGGGCCCCCACTCGAGCCGCACTGCCCCCAAGGACTTCAGGAGGAATCAAGGTAGTCGACAGGGACGCCTCTTCACAGGGAGGCAAGCTCGCCGGCACTAACTCTACAGGTCAGTAACCTTAATATTAATATTGATCCATTTCCTCTTTCTCCTTCCAAGGGGAGATTAGCTAAATTTGTACATGTTTGGAAATATATTACAACTTCATCTATACTTTTGTCTAGGGTTACCGGATACAAGTTGCCTTTCACCCGGAAACCCCCCTTGGCCTTACCATTAGATTCTCAATCCGTATTTTCTCCTTCGAGTAAACCACGGATGGCAACCCCAGTTAATGAATTACTGCAAAAAGGGGTTGTGGAAGTCTGGCCAAATGATTCACCTTGTTTCGTTACACCAATCTTCATAGTTTCTAAAAAAATCAGGCTCAGATCATTTGGTTATCAACTTAAGAAAACTAAATAAATTCTTAAATTTATCGCACTTTAAAATGGACGACAACCACTCGGTCTTGTCTCTATTGCCTAAGGGAGATTTTGGGGTCAGCCTCGAGCTGAAAGATGCGTATTTTATGGTACAGATTGCTCCGGAACGTCGAAAATATTTAGCATTACCCAGGGTAGTAGAACATAAGTATTCACAACACTACCTATGGGATTAGCATAGGCACCTTTTGTGTTTCATAGGTTACTTTGCCCGGTAATGGCTAAATTAGGTGAACAACAAATTAACGCAATTAGCTATTTAGATGACAGCATTTTCCTTGCGTCGTCCCCAAAAGCATGTTTACATTCTTTGCAGATCACAGCATCATTATTTGCCGACACAGGATTCATAATACATGATACCAAAAGCAACTTAACACTGGCAACCCAGTTTATCTTCCTTGGTTTTGAATTTAATTCCCTCACAATGACAATGCGCATCGATGAGGAAAAACATCCCTATTGGGACTTTTAGTCAACGGAACGTTAAGGCCAAAATCCTTATCCATTCGGAAATTAGTAGAATAGGATTTTAGGTTGCACGCTCACCAGTAGTTCTATACAGTCCTTTGCATTTACATCATTTATAGAAGGTGAAAGTAGAATCTCTGAAGCATTCATAGGCGATTTTCGTACGAACTGCGTTTTGTCAAGCCAAGCTAGATCAGATTTACACTGGTGGCTACAGGCGCAGTAGACAGGAAACCTAATCAAATCCGAAATGACCATTTATTATGATTATACAATCTGGACGGATAGCTCAGATTTAGGTTGGGGAGGTGTTTGCCCGCCTCATAGTGTCAATGGTTGGTGGGAAGACCAACACTTAAATTGGCACACCAACATGAAGGAAATGGTAGCTCTCCGAAAGTTCTAACACTTTGCAAGTAATTGGACCTCACGCAGCATTTTGTTGAGAGTAGATAACATAACAGCGGTAGCCTTAATCAACAAAATGGGCTTAGTTTCTATGACCCCCTCCCACCCTCCACAATCAGTAGCAGAACAGATTTGGGGGTTTTGTGAGAAAAGGAACTTGTGGATTCTCGCTAAATACATAGCAACTTACGAAAAAGGAGTAGCTGGTAAGCTATCAAGATTAGATCAAAGGTCAGCAGAATGGGAATTAAATCAAAACACCTATAATAAATATTGTAATTGCAAAACTAGGAGCCCCTTCATTGACCTTTTCGGGTGGGCCCGACTACATGAATGCATTAGTTTTCCTCTTTTTGGCCGAAGGAGGGATCATCTGGGGTGGAGGCGTTTACCCATTCCTGGGGAAATGTATTTTTCTATTTGCCCCCCCCCCCCCCACTCCTCCTCCTCCTCCTCCTCCTCCAACACCAATGCCAAGGGTATTACGGAAAGTTAGAGCCAAAGGCGCTAGAGGCATTGTGGTTGTACCCAATTGGCCAGTGGAATCATGGCCTTTTCAAATGCATGATAGGTTCTGAACTTCTACACCTTTTTCCCATGCCCATCTAACGACCTTTTTCTGATTATTCCAGGAACGACAGACTGCAGTCACTGTGCCACCTGCAATTTATGGTGGCTATAATATCAGGGAGGCATGGTTAAAAACGGGAATCCCCTCAGACGTAATTGAAGCACTGACTAAATACTTAGTTCCTTTGAAAAATAGACAGTACCAATCGTCTTTTAAATTATGGTCCGCTTTCTATACAGAAAAAGGCTAGGACCCCAGGGAGGCCACGGTTCTCAAAACATTGCAGTTTTTCGACAATATTCTAAAATCATCATCTCAGGCATTCAGCTCATTCAATGTCCATTGGGCTGCCCTCTCCTTGCTTGCACAATGTGACTTGGGTTCAGACCCTCTGATAAAGCGATATTTAAAGACAGTATGCGGCCGTGAAATACGGAAACACCTGGGATCCTGAAATGGTTCTATAATACTTCACTTCCTCAGAGGAGCTCCCATCAATTTCCTCAATGCCCAAATTGGCCGTATTGCTTCGGACCAACCGCAAGCATCGGACCAACGTCCTCACACGATCTTAGCAATTTGCAGATCCAACATTAGGTTCGAGTCGGAGGGAGTCAGAATATTCATTCCTTCATTACCAAAGACTTCTCGACCTTAACCATAGATAGCTCCATCAATTTTTCTCCCAGTTCGGAACCGAAACTATGCCTCCCATCGCTCTTGCCACGATACCTGGACACTACAGCGAATTCGCACCACCAAGACAAGCTATTATTACTACTTGTCCTCCTATTTGTCCCTCCCCCAGTGCAACCTTAAGTCGCTGGATTTATACAACTTTACAGTGGGAATAAATATAACTGATTTTTCGGCCTACTCAACCCGTCATGCAACGGTATCCGCAGCTGATAGGAAAGGAATCTTACCAGTAATTTTAAAAGCGACATTGGAGTTCAAACTCCTCTATGTTCTTAAAAGTGTATAATAGGCCCTTGGTAACTCATGGAGAATTTATATCTGCCATTTCCAATTTTGAATCTATCAGAAGGGGGTTATATTAAGTCTTGCCCACCTCCCTGGATTTCATTTGCCAGCATTTAAAGGGGGGGGGGGGGCACTACTCAAGAATGGCATGAGTGGGTATGGGGGAGTTGGGTGTTTTCACGGGACCCCTACGCACAAAAGGTGTGTATCTCGAGTAGTGTGGAAAGCTCGTTCTCCGTTTTTTCGTCTCACAGAGGGTCAGCTGCAGCCACTTGAGCAACTATCCTCAACCGTCCCTCTTTGCAACAGGTGAATGAGAAACTTTGAACTTGCTGCGCCAGCAAACAGTCTTCTACAAAGACTGTACTATAATTCCTAGCTCAACTTACCTTTGGGAAAGATTGAGTAGAACTATGGTAGGTTGCAGTTGAAGACTATTTACCGCCCACCCAAGCTGAAGCCTTTTTTCCCTCCCACTCATTCACCTGTACTATACAACAGGCTTCGAACTGAAGTGAAGATGGCAGCGTCGCTACCAGGACGATCAGGAGTGAGGAGGCGCAGGGTCGCCAATGGAACAGTGCAAATAGTGCTTTTTATTTTTGAAAAACCACTCTTTTGCGGGTGTTTTCAAATTATTTCTTTGAAATACCACCGCAACACTGTATACACACAATAGTTGCATAAGTGAACAGTCTTCTACTGCGACCTAGCATAAGTCTTCTCAATCTTTCCCTAAGGTAAGTTGAGCTAGGAATTATTGTGCAGTCTTTTTAGAATGCTGTTTACGTATGCAGCCCATTTAGAGATAACATTCACCTGCTAGTAAGCAGATGAGAGTGCAAGGAAAATCCCAGACAAAAAAATGTCCACAATCGTGCCCAAGATCTAAAGCTGCGAAACTTCCTCGTGAAACATCCTCGTGAAACTTCCTCGCTGCGAGAGAAGTTTCGCACCTCCCAAAACAGAGCGCAACTCGGAGCGAGACGTTGCGCGAGTAGGGTGAGCTGCCTCACCAGGCTCAAGACTTCAAGCTATTCTCCTGGTTCATTTTACTCGCGAAATAATAAAGCCGCGTTTACACCAGCCAGTTTGTTTTGCGCGAAACACTTTGATGCGCGGACGAAAACCGACTGCCCTCCGGCTCACAGCGAGCGTCCTCACCCCAAAACGTTTTGCGAGTGGAGGGGCGTCTACATGGGCGAGTCTGCCTCGCGCAACGTCCTCGCGCAACTGTTTCGCGAGGAAGTTTCGCTAGTGTAAACGCGGCTTAAGAATGTGCACAGAGCCTCGCCAGGTGGAAGGCCGAGAGGGCTAACCAGAGTTGCCAACATGACGGTACCACATTACCTTCAGTCTGCAGTAGCCTCATTGAATGCTTAACGCCCACTTTGTTAATATCAAAATAGTACTAGAGACCTGCGCTCAGCTTTCGAAGTTCCTGCTTTATTTCAATTGTTTGTATAAATGCTGATTGTCTTTTGGATTTTTTATACAGCTTGTTACTGACTTCTCGCCTTGGTACCTTCCTTGTATAGTTAAATTCGGATTTTTTCGGAATCACTGTTTCTAGCGAATTCAAAAGAAAAAAATTAGCTATTTAGATGGCTTCAAATTTTTAAATGTTTGGAGAGGGAGGGGACCCCTTCAAACCCGTTCTATACATCAAAGAACACAATCCTAGATTTTAATGTCATACCTATGTATTTATATATTAAAATACCTACTTAATATTTACATATTCATGGGGTGTATTTCCAGACAATAACTCCCTTGACATATGGCGTGTAAATTTCGTTTCAACGCAGAATCATCTGTCTTGGCAAAAGACAGGTCGAGCTCGTTGGCCAGCCCGAATGGTCCAGAATTTCAGGTTCAAATTTACAATATAGTGGCCCAAAAAATGCTTTTAAAAAGTCGGTTTTTTGGCAACAGGGCATTTGGGGTGTCACAGTCAAAGTATTTGTCAGCACTAAGTCGATTGCAATCTCTCCCAGATCTATAAAATTAAGTGAGAAAAATAGATTTTTAGGCTAAAAATGCCCATAATTGATTAGGATTTCGTAGTATTCGAGTTGTGCTGCGTGTTCTAAAATTTTCTTTGCAATTTCGTCTTGGATGTCTCCTCAGTTTCATTTTTTTTTAATCCGTCATGATGGAATCTTTTGCGAAATCAAAGTTAAACTCCTAACCCTTTTCAGTCCTCCTAATAGCCTTGGTCGCCCTTGACTCACAGCCCGAGCGGGAACAGGGAAATCATACTGTTACTAAAATCCCTCCACTTTGCCAAGGTGGGTCCCCACAGTCGAGAGTGGGCTCAACAAATGGCGGAGCCAATTTTTGGCTGTGCACGTTCTAAGATCTCAGGCACTATAGTCGTACACACCTTGTATGTACAGGGGCCCCATGTAGCACCCTACGTCGCCAAACCCATCTAAGCCACTAGTAGGCAGCCTTCCTCCCCCCCCCCCCCCCCCTCCCACCACTCCGCCTGAAGTAAAAATAGGGGAAAAGAGGGTAGGGGGGAAGACAACGACCGATCCACACCACAACCATTAATAGCCTATTTACGATAACCATGGGTTTATTATGAAGGCTAAGAACAGAAAATAGCAATGGGAATGGTCTAGAGCAAAAGCCAGAGCTCAATACAGCTGAGATAGATGGTGTCCCATGGAGAATCAAATTGAGACCTCATAGATGAGAAAGGCACATAGGTGTGATAATAGGACATTTATGGTGAAAATATAGCGAGTAAAGCATAAAATTGCAAAATGAAAATAACACATGCATAAATCATGTGTGTAGGTCACTCCATAATGGGAGTAAATAGTAAATGGTGCTCAATTGAGAGTCCAATTCAGCTGTTCTGAACTGATGTGTCAACTAAACGTGACAATGAAGAATATGTGCTGTGTGAATGAGCAAGTAGATAGATGAAGTGAAATAGAAACATAGAATCACAATTAAAGCACTACCACTCAGGGAGAGAATGAAGCCCAAGTGAAAATCAACTTGTGCTGTAATAGATAGGTGTAAAAAACTGATGTATAGCCATCATTATCAAAACACTCCTTCTGAGAGCGGATGGCGCTCAAGTGAGAGTCATTTTGTGCTGTAATAGATAGGTAGATAATCATGCATATAACCAATATAAAAACTCCTGGGAGTGGACACTGCTCAAGTGAAAGTCAACTTGTGCTGTAATAGATAGGTGGCTCACATCAGTGTGACCAGCATCCACCATCCATTTTTCCTTTTTGTACAAACAAGGGGCAATTTTCATTTTACTAGTTATTAAATTTTATCACATTTCATTTTTTCTTTCCATTTGTCAATCCCGATGTTTTCTGGACCACATGAGCGCAACTCATTACTTAAAACAAAACTCGGTTCAAATACGAATTGCTTATCTCAAATACGTTCTCATGCATTACATATTCATTGGCATATATTATCTATAAAGCAAAGTTCTGTTCAGGAATGTTTCCCTCTGAGTCGCTTCGTCCTTCCTAGCATTGACAAAACTCGCTAGCCTAACAAGACCCTCCGACTCCCCTTCATGCCCCTTCTCATTGACGTCACATTTCACCCAACTACACGTCAATTCCACTTGAGCTCGGTTGGAATGCACCCTGCAAACCTATTGTGCCTCAGCTACGTGTAACCTACTTTTCGTATACCTCTTTTTCCGCCCCAACTGGGTCATAATACACCCAGCTTACTCCTCAGCCCCGGCTTAACTTACTCTTCAGTTATTTCCACAAATTTTCGCCGCTCTCTCGCCAGAGCCCTTTTTAACTGTTTTTGCTTCCTTGCACAATTTTTCATCAACTATTAACATTCTGTTGGTGAACTACGATACTTTGGTTTCCTGTGTTAGCCGGCGAATGCTCTACACGTCGGAACCATACCAACGTAGAAATTCCATATTTCCATGTTTCCAGAATTCCATGTTTTTCTATAGCAAGTCCCACTCTGCTCCTTCAGCGTCGCAATCAGCAGTGAACATGGTACCGACCCCCTGAGTGACAGTGCTTCCTGCTTCACTCCCAGAGATCACTCATTAACACTTTTCTACATCATTCTTCTATGTTTCTTCTTGTTGTTACTAATCATTATATTCCTTTTCTACACATTTATACATTTTATATCTTTAACAAATTTTTGTACATTTCCATTTGTGCTTACCTTTTATACCTTTTTCCGATCCAATCTATGGATTATATACATTTTAATCCTTCGATGACATTACACCATACCTTTTTTTAACACTGTTTTCTATTTCACGATTGGAACTGTTACTTCATCTTTGTAATTTTGTTGTACTTCCGGCCTGGAGTGAAAACATTTCTCTCCAACCTTAAGCAATGATTTGCATTGTCAAACTGGGGTACTATCTTTCATTCCAGCTAGCTTTGCTTTTTTTTCACATAATCTGATTCTACTTGCCAGAATCGTTGCCTTTAGGTGTAGAGTTTTTAAATCTTTTCTTGGATGTCGTAATCTGGGCCAGCAGATATCCGAATATCTGGGGGGCCTGATCAACCCCCTTGCCTTTTTCGGGCTATCCTTGGTAAAGATTTTTCTCTAATTTTAAATGGATGTCCTCGCTAATAGGTTCCTTAATTATTTCCCGAATGGGAACAACTCTTCCCCTGGATATTGATCGCTAGGACACGATCATTTTCAGCCCCCCCCCCCCCCCCCAATATCGGAGAACAGCGCGACTGCCTAATTCATTACCTAATTAAGTCGCATTAATAATAACTTGACAACTAAACGATATGGCGTAGGTATGCTTGTGGAACTTTCATTTGAAAGAATCATGAGTTGGCAGCTCCTGAACAAATATTACGCAGTAGAGGGTGACAATCCCCTCTCCTTTCAACATACCTGGGCCGAATGGTTTCCCGAGGTACCCTCGCAAGCTTCAGTCCTGTTCAAATCTTTCTTCCGTATGGAAGCTCCTAATAAAATAACTCAGTTTTCCATTAAATATGTGTTATAATTTTAAATACCCACCTCCTGATATCATCTGAGTTCAAGTTCAATTATTCTTACGATATTATACATATATATATATATATATATATATATATATATATATATATATATATATATATATATATTTAGGTATACATAGTCAGGCATCACACGTTCATACATATACAGGGTGTCTCACTTTTGGGTGCACCACTGGCTAGGGCTTGAGCCTACAACTAATTTGTGATTTCTTTGTCCTACTAACTTATATACTTTAATTCACGCTAAAGACCATTTTTCGCGGTTTCATCTTTGTGTCATTAAAAACTGTCATAACTCCCTTAATTTCCAGTCAAACGGTTGAAAAGGGCGTTAGACGGGTAACAAATGTGCCGTAAGTGAAAAACATGTAAAATTCCGAAAATGATCACTTTCTTCAAAGTTGCCTCTCGAAACTTCCTGGATGGAAATTTTCATACTGTAAGCCTAAAAGTTGCATCACAATCCATGATTTCCAATGGTGAAGACGATTGTCTTCGAACATTAGTTATCAGGGTAGAAGACGACTTTTTAAGGAAAAAACGTTAATTTTCGGGTGAAAAACGGCGTTTTCCACCTGAAATTATTTTCAGCTTGACAAAATTAGTTTGATATGGGATTTTACGTATTTTTGACGCTGAATCGAATGGTAACACTTTCAGATCTCCTCGACAAACAAATAAGGGCTTTTCAAGTCCTTTCCTTTGGGCGAAAGGCTCAGTCTCGTTGTTCGTGTTATCCTAAATTCATCTGAGGATACCATTATGGGAGGTCTGGGTTATTTATGGCCGCACACCATACCTACGTAATTTTTGCCTGTTGTCTTGAAAAGATTATTGTTGATAAACTTTCTATTTACGATTAGATACACGCAAGGGACAATAGTTCATTTTGTGATTGTTAGAACAATCAACCTTGACGTAGGTAGGTAGTTGCTTATTACTCTGCGCTTGAAAATCATGGCATTTTTTTCAAATCAGGAGTACGTGGATATGCTATTGATTTACAGGTTCACCAACAGTAATGCCCATGAAGCCGTAAGGAAGTATTACTGGTGATTCCATCAATGATGTATTCCTGACAAAAATGTTTTTAGAGAGTATGTAAGGACATGCCGACTGTGATGAGCATGTTCTGTTACCTCTGCGTCACTAACTATGTGGATGTCTAAGCCCGCGGCGGAAACTAATTTCAGTGTAAGTGAAGAATCATTCAATTAAATCCCTGTAGTTTAAGTAACTCAAAAATGATACACATCCCGATACACGAGAGAATGTTCTCGAGAGGATCTACCAATGCAATGACAATCGTTTCAAAAATCAGTAGGTAATGTGGAAGGTGTGTGGGTCATTATAAACCAGACCTCCCATAGTAGTATCCTCAGATGAATTTAGGCCTTCGCCCTAAGGTTTTTCGAGAAGATCTGAAAGTGATTCGATTTACCGTCAAACATACGTAAAATCCCATGTCAAACTAATTTATTAAGTTGGAAATAATTTGTTTCTGGTGGAAAATGCCGATTTTTGCACTAAAAACGTAATTTTCTACCCTAATTAGTAATGTTAAAAAACAATTGACCACACCGTTGGAAAGCTGTGATTGTGATGCTTATTTTAGGCTTACAGCATGAAAAACCGTACACGCAGCAGGATATTTAATCGCAGTCCTTTCAGAGAGGTAATTGTTGTCGAACTGTTCGGATGAGCAGTTTGGGTGTTACGAGTAAAATACTATATGAACATCCGAAAACGGCTCGAAGTTCTAAATTTTACTCTACCTTTTATAGACCTTACCATCCAATATGAAAACAAAATGAACCATTTTAAGTTTCAAAGCATACCTAAAACCAGTTTTTATTTATTTTTTTTCCCCCTCATTTATTAGGTAACCTTTTTTGGTATTAAGTCGTTTTTGCGCTAACTACCGGTTATAGCTTGCCATCGTTAAAATAATGGGCTTTAGACGAGAATGAATGAATGAATCTTGGGGAAAATGTGTTTTTGAACGGTTGTAACACTGTCCCTTTTTGACGTACATTATACAAAACTGTACTTGTGCTCAAATTTAATGAAGTTTAGGAATGATAATAGTGGCCGAACTGCTAGGGCACATAGCTTAGAGGCCATTAGAAAAAAAATTGAAAGAAGTCGAAAATTTTCGAGGTTTTTCGGACACCCCTCGTGCAGCTCTGTTCTTAAGCGGGAAATCGATGCAATCTTCAAACTTTCATTAAAAGCAAATAAAGAGAATAAAATCATTACCAGCTTTCTTCCCACTCGCTCCCAATCTTCATTCTCAACGGGCGACGCTCGACTGCCTCCCTGCCAGGCGTACCTCATTTTTGGCGAGGACGATTGCCACCCCGGGAAGTAGACGGTAAGTTCGTGGGGCACCCAGCTCGAAGGGAAAGGAGGAAAACTGACACCCACGCAAACATGATTGTGTTTCTCGGCTTATCACGCTTCAGGTTTATAACGATGCTTGGAGCTCAGGTTCGATATCGGAAAAAGTGGAGCTGAAGGCATTGGTAAAGACCTTACAAAAAAATATAATAGATCCCAGTGAAAATCATACTCATGATCCCGAAGATGACGAACAATTGATGAAGTGTAAAGTTCGAAAAGCAAGTGATGAGCTGGCAACTCGACCCTCTAAGGTAATAATAATCAGTGTGTTAATACGTTTGCTCATTTATCAGGCATCTTCCTATCCGCCGACCAGGTGTCTCACTCTGTTTTAGTTTTTTTTTTAGATTGTTCGTCAAGCATTAGCCGAAGTGCCACAATATTCGCCAAACTTCAGAACTGTTATAAATTTACGTAAAGTGGCTTACAACAAAAAGCGAAAACGGGTACCATGTCTTCCTAGAAATATCCACGAGACTCACGTTGCATTAAGAGATTTATGCCCCAAAACCATACAAGCGGCAATATCATTATTTATAATAAAGTGCATGGAGAAAATTTTGAGTTTATTGACGTTTGGCGTGGTACTTGTCAACTGGTGGGGTGGCACTTGTCAACTGGCTGATTAGGGGCGGGGAGGCAGTTGTCTATAGGCCGTGTACGGCCGGGTGGCACTTGGGAAAAAAACCACGAGTAGGGAGGCAGTTGGGAACCGCCCTTCTCAACACCCTCATTTTTCCCTTCCATCAACATCCTCGGCCACGTTGAATTCGTCGGAAAAGTAGTGAGTTAACTTTATTACTTGGGACGACCTACCCTTGCCAGTACCTATGTTAGGCACCATACAAAAGGGAGAAGAGGGTTCACACAGAAACTCTCTGACAAGCAACTTAAACACCTTCCTAAGATTCGGATGAATCAAGTAGGTGCCTTGATACAAAGTTACTGACTTCACTCTATCACAAATCACGCATTAATAGGGTGTACCTTAGTCCTGCCCCCCACTTTCAAAACGAAATTTCTCCTTTAAACTATCGTGATATAATTTTAAAAATATGATTTAGAATCGTTAGAGTCCCCTCTTTCTCATCGTTGAAATTCGAAATATCCTAAGATCGCTTTACATTACTTGGTTGTGATTTTAAAAAGTTAGGAGGCAGTACTAAAGTTTTTGTCATGCCAAAATCTTTAGTTCTGCCCCCCACGGCATTCGCTAGGAATATGAACAAATAAATCAACCCTGGTTGCCAAAAACGAATTTTAACTAACACACATATACAGGGTGTACCCAAAAACGCCACTCACCCTGCGAAAATCGTTATTGATGGCCAAAAAAAAAAGATCTTTGTCAATCTTTGTTTTTTTTTAAGGATCTCAAATATGACAAAATTGCGCTTTGCGCACAAGTACAAACGTGCGCAATTGGGATCAACTTCATCATTTTAAATGAAAAGCCCCATTTTTTTATTTCAAATTTGAATTCTACGTAAAATTTTACGAAGAAATGACCCATCACTCGATTTTTTAAGTGCACGCAAACGGGCGCAATTCCGCTCCAAAAGTGCGGAATTCGGCTCTAAAAGAGCAATAAATGTGAAATACTGAGTTCTTGAAGGTACTCAATTTTCACGTAGGTACCTAATATATGATTTAGGTGTATTTTTCCGTGCTGAACCTCGTAATGATGTTCATTTATTGATATTTGCAACACCACCTTGGGAAAAAACTGAAAAACTTAACAGAATTGCACATTTCTTACACATTTCTACAAAGCACTAAAAGTACTAAGATGTAGGTTTTTCAGTGTTTTCCCAAGTCGGTGTTGCAAATATCAATGAATCAACATCATTACGAGGTTCAGCACGAAAATAATAATCCATAATCATCTATTACATGGGGCAATTGAGTACCTTCGAAAATTCAATATTTCACATTTAATTTCAGAGCGGAATTGCGCCAGTTTGCGCGCACTAAAAATATCGAGTGATGGGTCATTTCTTCGTGAAATTCAACGTAGAATTCGAATCAGCAATAAAAAAAATGGAGTTCCCATGTAAAATAACGAGGTTGATGTAAATAGCGCACGTGCGCAATGCGCGATTTTGTCATTTGTGAGATCCTCACAACAAAAAATTAATAATAATAAAAAATAAGATTGGAAAAAAAATTATTTTTTGACACATTATTAACGATTTTAACAGGGGTGGGGGGGTTTGGGGACATTCTGTATATATATATTTTGTTTTCCATTATATATAATTCACTTGAATTTGGATTATATTATACCTTTTCTGACATTAGCAAGAAAGACATGAATGGGTCAGACTTTGTCATTTTGATGTCTCCTCCACAGAAATTCACAACGAGAGAAATCGTGGATCCATTTTTCCAATTAATCTATATTTTATCAAAAAGATTGATTTAGCATGTTTTTATTATTTTTGAGAAGCGACCCTGCGAGCATCCAGACCACCAAACTATGCACACCATTCAGATCTATTTTCCAATTAATCTATAATTTACCAAAAGGATTTATTAAAAATATTTTTTTATCTTTGAGACGTGAGCTTGCGTGTATACACACCACTAAAAATTATACACATCATTCTGATTTATTTCTCCAATTGATCTATACTTTACCAAAAGGATTGACAAGATATTTTCTATGTTTGAGAAACGAGCATCCAGACCTCCAAATTAAACGCATAGAAAATAACAAGGTTCGAGTCCAACAGTAAATTATCCGACTAATTGCTTAACGGGGACGAGTCCAGTAACTCTCACAGTAATTATTTACTATATTATTGGATTATTGCATCTAAACCTTGCAACTTATGGTCAAAGTGAGTAGGTACGTATCTGTCATCAGTCATTCATGGTTATATTTCTGGGTTTTTATCGCCAATTAGATAGTGGGGGGGGGGGGGGGGGCAGGACTGCCCCCTACTTTTTTAAACCACATTTAAGATTTTAGGATGAATCAAATGTCATCAATGAGGAAGAGGGGACTCTAACGATTCCGAATCATATTTTTAAAATGAGAAAACTATGGTTTGAAGTGTAGAAATCTCGTTTTGAAAATGGGGGGCAGGACTAACGTTACACCCAAGAAATGCGACACTAATACAATTTTTACATTTCATTGTACGGTAGGTATATAATGTAGTAAGTATACTAAAAATGCCTACCTGCGAAAGGACAGCAATAAGAAAATAATCAAGGTCCCACAATAACGGTCCGGAGGAACCTCAGAACCTAAGAATAGATTATTTCCAACCATTCGATTTCGAACGGAAAGAGTGATTTTTATACTACCATAATGGCACATATTAATTCAGTAGAATTTCACATAAATCCAGTTGAAAAATAAGAGTACCTGCAAGAGAGCACCTAGCACTTAAGCCGTACCTAAGCATACCTGGGCACCTACTAGGATAACATTGATAAGTGTAGTAAATTAAAATCTATGAATTACTTATTCACCTTTCGCGCGACATGAACGGGAACGCTTATAATGTGTCTGTACATTTTACAACCACTACAATTTAAATTTATTTACGATACGGACACACGGGTAGAAAAAAATCAAGGATTACACGCTGATAACAGTTATCACTTATCATATGGTATCAATAATCAAAGTTTTTTTTTTATCGAACAAAATTATGAAGCATGTTCATAATATAGGTACCTTAGTTCATATTTGTTTTGTTCATATAGGTACAACAAAAAAATTTTTGTCGTGGCGATTTAACATTTGATACATTCTGACGAGAGAGTGTCAAACTCCCATCCATTTATTCTCGATTCCACCTGGGACACAATCTTTGAGTATTAATAAGATGGAGGGCCATTGCTCTGAATTCAACGCTGTTCCCCCGTCAAGGCATAGGTGCCACTACTGTCGCGTTGGCTTTGCAATTTACTTGTTCCCGCCACGCTTTTTTCAAATTCAAATGACTAAGCAGTTCATTGTAGTTCAAGTTTTGTTTGATATTACTTATTATTGTTACATTTTAGTATTGATTATGTATGTGGACATAACTGTCTAGATGTTAGTATGTTCATACTTTGGTTCCCATGCCCAAATCTTGGTGCCTCGTTTTTCCTTTTTGGGACACACAGAACAGCTGATCTACCTTCATCAGACATCCACTAGAGTGTACTGGCGTCATTCCAACACTCATTCCCACAGTGTAAAAAATATGAAATATTAATGGTGTTAAACAGTGGTGTACATGTACGGTGCACAATTAGGATATAAATCTTAAATAAGAAATATGTCCTAGGTATACAATCCCCATTCATTCACCAAACTCAACATCGCATCCAAGGCCCTACAACTGTACGTGGATCTCAGACGCCGCCTACTGCAAATTGAAGAGAGCATTGGCGGACATATTGGGGGCAACTTCACGCGCGCTTTTTGAATTGTGAGGATAGCTAGTTTGTGTATAAGTGTTCATAGAAAACATATTTTGTATTATCTTGATGAAAACTAGTCTAAAATCATTAAAAACGTCAATTATTATGATGTCAGCACAGTTTTTAAATGAATTTTATGCAATATTTTCAACAGAGACAAACTGTGGGAGCTGCTTGTCTTTGGAATATCTAACCATATATGACGATTTACAAACTTATTTAGGCCACAATTCTCGTCCGATTTTCGTGATTCTTTTTAGCGAATTTTTGAAGAAAATTAAGCTATTGCTCTCGCCTCAAAATTTGTAGAATGTGAATTTTTGAAAAATTTTTATGCAGAAATCCGTTTCAGGCTATTCTGAATCATATTCTGAAGTTTAACGCATTTTTTTATGTATGTATATATGTATGTATGTATATATGTATGTATATATGTATGTATGTGTCATTCCAGACGATAACTGTCCGTAGAATTGTGCTAGAAACTTCAAACAAATTTTAAAATGTTAAGGACACAAAACGAAAGTTCAAGTTCGTTGGCCAGCATGATCGGATTACATCTTTGGGTTGAAATTTTCAAAAATGTAGTCAAAAATTTCAAAATAGCCTGTTTTTTGCGATTTGTTGTGCGAAATAATTTTTTCAGCATACTAACATGTGGTATATTCGGAATCAGCGTAAAATTTCCTATAAGAATATGTATCAAGTTTTCAAAATTTTCAAAGTTGAAAAATCAGTCAAAAATCGAAATAATGCCGTTCGCTAGGTGTAAAATAGCTAGTTGTAATATTTGCATGAAACAGAGACTACAGTTGGTCTGTCAATTTCTTGCTGTGGGATACTAGATTCGAATGCAACCAACTTTATATCACTCGTAATATAAAGCCTCATCATCGATTGGCTGTGGAAATACGTTTCTTTCATATGACGTCGGTATGTTATTTTATTTTATGTCAAGATTTGATGGTGTTATGATAGTATACTGTTAAGATTTCAACTGCCTTCAATACTGACCACATTGGACATAGAAATCTATGAATATTTACCTACATTTGTCTTTAAATCTACAAGATTAGTTTAATAATAATAAAGTATGAGTACCTCCTAATTATTTTTAATAATTTGATTCCATGTTTGTCTTTCAAAATCATAAACTAAAATTTCTCTACACGATCAATAGCGACTGATATGTCGAAGATTTCTTCAAAAATTCTCTCATGGGGTCATGCTGCATGACTGGACTTTTTTGGTCTAGTTTAGGATCTTATATCAGGTATTTCAAATTTGATTATGAAAAAGGGTGAATGGAGGGGGTAACAGTAAAATATCATGATGTGTTAACTAATATCGTCAGATTTTGTGATTCTGTTTTTGTTCAACTATGAATTTGGTCTAGTTTTGGATCTTATATCAGGTATTTCAAATTTGATTATGAAAAAGGGTGAATGGAGGGGGTAACAGTAAAATATCATGATGTGTTAACTAATATCGTCAGCTTTTGTGATTCTGTTTTTGTTCAACTATGAATTTGGTCTAGTTTTGGATCTTATATCAGGTATTTCAAATTTGATTATTAAAACGGGTGAATGGAGGGGGTAACAGTAAAATATCATGATGTTTTAACTAATATCGTCAGCTTTTGTGATTCTGTTTTTGTTCAACTATGAATTTGGTCTAGTTTTGGATCTTATATCAGGTATTTCAAATTTGATTATGAAAAAGGGTGAATGGAGGGGGTAATAGTAAAATATCATGATGTTTTAACTAATATCGTCAGAGGAGGGGGTAACAGTAAAATATAATGATGTTTTAACTAATATGGTCAGATTTTTGTGATTCTTTTTTTGTTCAACTATGAATTTGGTCTAGTTTTGGATCTTATATCAGGTATTTCAAATTTTATTATGAAAAAGGGTGAATGGAGAACAGTAAAATATCATGATGTGTTAGCTAATATTGTCAGATTTTTGTGATTCTTTTTTTGTTCAACTATGAATTTGGTCTAGTTTTGGATCTTATATCAGGTATTTCAAATTTGATTATGAAAAAGGGTGAATGGAGGGGGTAACAGTAAAATATCATGATGTTTTAACTAATATCGTCAGCTTTTGTGATACTTTTTTTGTTCAACTATGAATTTGGTCTAGTTTTGGATCTTATATCAGGTATTTCGAATTTGATTATGAAAAAGGGTAAATGGAGGGGGTAACAGTAAAATATCATGATGTTTTAACTAATATCGTCAGATTTTTGTGATTCTTTTTTTGTTCAACTATGAATTTGGTCTAGTTTTGGAAGGTGTATTAGGAGTTTCAAATTTCATTATGGAAGAAGAAGATTGGAGGAGGTAATAGTAATAAATCATGATGTTTTAACTATTCAAGTCAGATTTTCGAGATCATTTTTTAAATTCGATTATAAATTCGGTCTAGGTTATAAAAATATGTCAGGAGCTTCAAATTTCATACTGGAAGTTTTATTATTTGAATTTGCTGTCGGTGGAGGGAGTTAATAGGGGGGGGGGGGGGGTCGAGAAGTCATGATATATTTGTTTTTTCTCTTATTTTAACTCTCACCAAATATATATTAAATCCATTCATAGGGACATCCGTGTAATGCATGCATTACTTACCAATATGATTTCATGTAGTTTTGCGTAGTGGCGATATTGTACTTTTCATACCGTACTTATAATAGTTAGGGCATAAGTTAGTTAGGTGAGAAATCCTTTTAAAGTGGCATTTTAAAGGCATTTTAAAGTGAGAGATCCTTCCATTATTCAAAAGCAATTATCTCAGAACCATTCTTCCGAAGTAACAGAAGAATCGCTCTGCATTTCAATATTGAGACAATATCTTGTACATAAGACACAGTTTTACAAACACCATGGGTTCACCTGGATGGGGCAAGGAGTATGATCAGAGGAGCTGAACAATTGAATAAGTAAATGAATAACTACATCATGGCACTTTCTGTGTTATTATATTATTTTAATTTTACATACAATTTCAAACAATTCTGTCAATACAATAAAATATACAATAGTGCAATACAATGTCAATATAAAAAACAATTTCATACAATTCTATCAATTTCTTGTTTAAAGGAAATCTGTGGAAAAAACAAAACAAAGTTTAGATTAATTTGAAACTTTGTAGCTCATTCATGCATATTGATAAGATAGTAAAAAGTCCAGTCATGCAGCATGACCCCATGAGCGAATTTTTGAAGAATATTACCGATTTTTACAACTAGCGAACGGCATTATTTCGATTTTTGACTGATTTTTCAACTTTGAAATTTTTGAAAACTTGATACATATTCTTATAGGAAATTTTACGCTGATTCCGAATATACCACATGTTAGTATGCTGAAAAAATTATTTCGCACAACAAATCGCAAAAAACAGGCTATTTTGAAATTTTTGACTACATTTTTGAAAATTTCAACCCGAAGATGTAATCCGATCATGCTGGCCAACGAACTTGAACTTTCGTTTTGTGCCCTTAACATTTTAAAATTTGTTTGAAGTTTCTAGCACAATTCTACGGACAGTTATCGTCTGGAATGACACATACATATATATATATATATATATATATTTTTACAAAACTCCCCTCAAAGGCGGAGGGGGCACACCATTAAATTGAAAAATAAACAAATAAAATAAAAAAGTGGGGAGGACGCCCAGGTTTACCCGACGCCGGCTCTAGGGATAAGGGAAGTTGCAGGACGAGGAGGAAGAATGGGATGAAAGGAAGTGCCCCTATAGAATGACCACCAGTTCAAGTAAGAACCCCTCAGGACGCGGGTGGTGATACCACGGAGTACTCCTGCAGAGATGCCCAACTCGAGTAACTCCGTGGCGCTTTTCCCGCACCACACCCCGCGCCATGACAAGGTCGCAGCCATGACCTTGATGTTATTAGGTGCCACTCCTTTTAGCTCAGATATCGCCTGTCGCAGATCATTTCTATCATATTTACTTTTCTTAGCCCGCCAGGTCTGCTCCATGTCCACGCTGCCACTGACAACCTGGACATCCAGGATAATGGCAGACCCATCGGGCTTGACAGCAACGATATCTGGCTTCTTGCCCCGGTCACTCGGCAAGTGATATAGTCTCTCTCTCTCAACAGCCCAACCGCTGGATGACAGAGCGCCTGCTATCTGCTTGGCAACCGCATCATGACGGAGAATGCGGCCACCGTGAGTACGAGGACACTGCTGCACTACATGATACAGGTTCTCATTTTTACCCCGACAGGCACGGCAAAGGGTATCCACTGTCCCGCGACTACTCCTCGAACACCTCACCGAGGTGGCCAATGTGGCCACCCGGACGGCATGAAAATGGCGGTAGTCGCGGGCCCCAAAGCCCTCTGAAGCCCATTCCACCCACTGGGAAGAAATGGGGGATTCAGAGCACTGTCGGAGTTCTTTACCATCTACTGACTCATGCAGTGCAGTAGCGAACTCAGCAGATGAGCTGGGTTTTGGAGCAGTTGGTGTTGCTCGATCGCACCACAACAACTGCTGCCGGACAAAGTCCAGGTCTGCAGCAGTGCGGGCGACCTCCCAGCTCGAGCCCCTAAGGGCAAGCAGGCGCTGGCGGCGTAAAGATGGGATGCAGAAACTTGCTGGCAGAAAGAGAGACAATACCGAGCCCACCGGCCTTGACCGGTGCGTGGATGTAAGCACTTGGGACACCAGGTGGAAAGCCTAGCCAAGAGCGCACAGCAAAGCGAACTTCACGATCTAACTCTAGCAGCCTCCCCGCAGTAAGCCTGCCAAAGACTAACCCATAGGTTAGCTTTGGCAGTAAGTACGTGCGAAGGAGGCGCAGCTTCTGCTGTGGCTTCAATTGAGCCTTGGTGACACGAGCTAATGCTCCACCAAGGTCCACACGGCTTGCGGCTATAGTGGCCACACCCATGAAGTCGACCCCAAGGTACCGCCAGACCTCCAACACGGATCGGGCAGGGATGGAAGTTTGTCCTAAGACAAAACACTCCTCATCCACTACCTTCACCTTATGCTGGCGACCCGACGGGACCAAGGAGACCGACCCACACTTAGCTGGGTTGACCACCAAACCACACCTGGCTAGCTGCTCAGCAAATGCGTTGAGGGAGATCTGCAAGCCCTCGCTGGTTTCTGCGAGTAGGATGACATCATCAGCAAAAGCTAATGCACCTACTCGCACCCCAGGGGCGAGATCAAACCCTATTTCAGCTGGCAGCTTACCCAAGGCCGTATCCACGACCAGGTTGAAGAGGAGTGGCGACAGAGGATCCCCCTGGCGTACCCCGCGCCCTATAACAACATCCCCTGACATCTCACCTTGTGCCTCGAGGACCGTCACGCCTTCGTGGTACAGACAGGCAACATACTCGATTAAACGAGCAGGTGCCCCGACACCACGAAGACAATCGGTCAGGGCAAAGTGGCTAACTGTGTCAAAGGCCTTAGCGACGTCCAGAGCGGCAAGATGGAGCTGCCGTTTCTTGATACGGGCCAGCGAAATGACAGTTTGGAGAACTGTTAGATTCTCCGCTGTGCCATCTGCTGGCCGAAATGCTCTCTGGACGTCACCTATGACACCAGCCACTTGGAGGCGAGATGCCAGAACCTTTTGGAAGTGGCGGAAGACCACCGACGAAATAGAAATTGGACGGTAGCCTCCAGGCCCACTTCCCCCTTTCTTTGGGATGAAAATTGTCCGGGCACGGGTCAACGCTTTCGGGGGTCTTCCAGATAGTAGCAACAGGTTGAGGATGAGCAGCCTAACATTCTTTGGAGCTTTATTCCAGCGTCGGGCGGAAATACCATCGGGTCCAGCAGAAGTGGAGTTTTTGACACGGCACTTATGTGCCTCGTCATGAAGCACCGGCGTGCACATGATGCTGCGTAAGGAGTCCCTGGTGGAAGCTGGGGGTACCACTGGCTCACGAGAGTTGTGGCTGGGAGCACTCATAACTGGCTCCCAGTAATCCAAAAACTCCCGGAGGGGGGTAATTACTTGTTCTTCCCCAGCTCCCTCCAGTACCTCGGCAGCTGCACGAGCCGGATGCTTCCTCCACAATCTCTGGACACGCTGGTATTCCCGCCTCCTCGCTTGCTTAGCTGCTCTGCGACCTCCACGAGGCACCACATTAGGGGGAACTTCTCCCTGGTGCCTCGCCACGGTCGCTTCCTCAACCTGCGGGAAGATCCTCTGCACATAGGCCGCGACCTCGTCCTCCAAGCTATTTGGCCCCTCAACAGCCCGCCTCGCCAGATCCTGCAGGTAGGCACTCTCATAACCAACAATATTGCCTACCTGCTCCCCGAGCCTCAATACTTCAGTCTTCAAGTCTGAAAGAAGACCGGAGGTCACGGGGGAGGATTGCTGAATGGCGGGCTGTTGTCCCACGTCTGCCGGAGATGCGGGAGAGGCCCCACTGCTATTTGCCAGGATTGTATCCTGGACAAGCTGCTTGTAGTGGGGCCTCAGGCGAAGAGATTGAATGGCAGAAAGCGTGCGCATGGGAAAACGGGCTTGCAAGAAAACATTCATATTGCGTACCCCATTACGCACTGCTTCCGCCTCCTCTGCTGCCATTTGCCGCAAATCCTCAGAAGCATACCTAGGCCGCTCTCGCTCTATATCAATCGCAGCGTTGGCCTGTACTGGATGCTTCTGCCAGACGTGGGCACTGAGGCCCCGCTTGGAACTGAAGGCTCTCTCGCAATGGGCACACTGGTGGGCATTCGCTGGGGCAGTGGATGAGGAGGAGGGATAGGATGATGAGGAAGAAGAAGAGGGAGAGGAATACCGACGCCCCTGCCTGGGGCGCCCCCGAGCGCCTCCCCTAGAACCCCGCCGGCCAATGGGCCGGCGGGGGTTATGAGGCTCTGTGTTCGGTCGATCCATAACGGGGGAAGCGTGGTTAAGGGTCGGGAGACCCGTTGACACGAGCCTCCCCCCTAAACGCCAGAGGGTCATTCTGCCACCCTCTGGTAAACCAGAGGGTGCCCGGGTTGCACGACGAGGACGTATGACCATGACTTGGGTAGGGATATGAAGGAGCTCCGAAGAGATAAAAACACCAACAGTTACCCTACCCCAGCAACCCAAACCCAGGGGGTAGGGATATGAAGGAGCTCCGAAGAGATAAAAACACCAACAGTTACCCTACCCCAGCAACCCATATACATACATATACATATATACATACATACATACATAAAAAAATGCGTTAAACTTCAGAATATGATTCAGAATAGCCTGAAACGGATTTCTGCATAAAAAGTTTTCAAAAATTCACATTCTACAAATTTTGAGGCGAGAGCAATAGCTTAATTTTCTTCAAAAATTCGCTAAAAGAAAATTATAACCAACTACAATAAGTACAGCGTTACCACATCAAGAGGCCTACAACAGACCAAAATAATCTTTAGGAAATCGTGAAAATCTATACTTACTTGTGAAATGAGAGTGTGCAGTCTTCAGTTTTGCGATTTATGCAGTTAAATGCCGCACACACTTTAACCATTGTGCATTAACAAAGAAATTTCATGAGTAGATAAACTACAATAATACAATTTTCATTGCACATAAATAAACGATGTTGCCCCCAATATGGCCGACTACAGACCGTTCAATTTGCAACGCGACACTAGCGCTACGAGTGGGTCTAGTTTACTATTACAATGTCTTTGATCGCATCTTACATCAGCTGATCAGTGTTCGGCCATTTTGCCCCTGGTCAATTCAAAAGCCAAACGACAGTAGTGGCACGTATGGTTTGACTGCCTGAAACATCACTAATAGCCCTCCATCTTATTAATACTCAAAGGACACAATACGGAGCAAACCTGGTGAAGAAGAGCTGCAGCTGTCACCCGTTGTTCTGGGGCGCTAGTGGAGGTCACTCGACGCACTCGACGGTAGCCGTACTCCCGCCGCACAGCAGCGCTAGTCTCCACTTCTAGTCTTCCACTTTTATCTCCCTCCTACTGAATAGTGAAGTATTGTGATTGTCTTGGGTTCAAATCCTATTGATAGGCTAATTTTTTTTGCTCGTACAACTCCCGAAATGTACTTCTAAAACGTCAGTCTGACCTGCATGTACAACTAATTTGAATTTTCTCAAAGGGATTGACTACTTGATGTTATGCATTTTTGAGATGCGGGCTTGTAAGCATCCAGATCACCAAATTGTACACATCATTCTGATCTATATGCCCAACTAATCTTCATTTTTGTTAAGGGATTGATTGGTACCAATTGGCACCAATAAATATATTTTTTCTTGGCATACGGATAAATCCGTAAATTTACAGTTCGGAGCGATCATACAAGCCCAGACTGATAAAATAGGAGACTAGCGCCGCTGCGCGGCGGAGGAGGGAACCACGCCGGTGTACGGCTACCGTCGAGTGCTCGACGCTGGTCCAGAACCCCAGAAAACGTGATCAAAATGGTATCACTTTTGCTTCCAAAATGAGTAGGTAGGTCTTATGTTTTTGAGTACGAAGATTCCAAAAATCATTTTCACTTTTGAGAATCAGAAATGGTCAAAAAGTGAAATTTTTTGGCTATTTTGTTGATTACCTGAACTTTTCATATCAGACCCAAGTGGTTAGCTCAACATTATTATTGGTTATCTCAACGTTTTCATTAAAATTAACAAATTACTGAAGTTGAATCGAAAATATTGGAAAAAATGCCCAAATTTAGTTATTTGAATATATTAATCGGAGAAATCAAAGGAAAAATGAAACATCAGGAGACAAATCATACCTACTCATAAAAGTATCTACTTAATTTTATTAATAACATCTTCTATCATTTAATATTCAGGATTAATAATAAATAAATTATCACATCAATAATCAATATATTCAAATTGGTAACAACAAATTTCGAGGAAACAAGTTTTCTCAAGTAAGAATTTTCTTGAGACAAATATAATAATAATTATTATTTATTATCATGATTACCTACATAGTTGAAATAGATACCGTAAATGCATGTAACTTCGGACGAAAATCTCGGTTTTTTGAAATTTTCACAGAGAAGGAGTGTTGTAAAAAATCTTTAAAAAAATAATATAGGTGTGTTCACTCTTCCTCTTTTGAACTACGAAAACAGCGTCGTCCTAACACTTTACTCTAGTTTTTTTCTTTAAATGTGTCCAAAGTTACCAGCTAATAGAGAGTTTTTGGTGACCACTAACGTACCCTTAACGTCACCCTACCGTACCCAAGAGTACGTGACCTTGAGGGGACGTTAGCAACGTCGTACGTTAGAATGGCTCGTTTAACGTCACCCGTTTGGGGACCTAAAGGCACACGTCACTGTAGTGGATTTATATATGTTCTACTTGGTGTAGGTAGACCAAGTGGGACGTTGTGAAAAGTACCCATATCTTGGTTATGCGGGTTAGTCCCTGTATTATTTCCGAAGGAAATGTGAGCGAAATTGTCAAGGACATTTTGCTGGGTGGTTGAACCTCGTGGTTCGTTCATTGGTAGGCCGCGAGGGGCGCCAGGTTCGGTTCGAGCTGTTTGGAAATGTGTATTCGGGTGCTGAACCGTTGTGTAATATTCCGGTCTCAGATTTACATCTGTAGGAGGGACGGAATGTGTTTGATTGAGGTACTGGAAAGTACCTTTTGGTCCGTGCGGTGTATGCAGGATAGGAGTGTGTTTAACACTCGGATCGGCGGTGCGATCGTGAGATGAATATTTAGTATATTCATGTATATGGGTAGAATCGTAAGAACTACCTTCCGAGGGGTTCTGAAAAGAATCCTCGATCCCTTGTGTGTGTAAGGGAGTAGCTAACAAACCCTTGGTGGATTTGTTAGGTAAAGCTGCGATCTCGTCGAGAGGTTCGAGCTTTGGGCACGGAGCTGGCCCGTGTAGTTTGTCACTACGTTTTGAGTGAGAATCGAGTTTCGGATAAGGAGCTGTAGCGGGGCCGATGCCCGGTCCAGCGCCGAGCTCTTCTTCCTCAAACCCGAGGAAGTAAGAGGGGCTTCGCTCCATCGAAATATCCGAGTGTGTTTACTCGATAAAAAAATACCTTTCCGTTCGGATGAAGGATTTGTGAAGAGGAGGGACTCGCTCGACAAAGCTCTCTCCCAGCTTGATGTCGGGGTCCTCTCCGAGCCTTGATAAAGGCTTCCTTGGACGGTAAATTGGAGCGTATGAGCTGTGCAATTTCCCGGCGTGCCCCGCGGACAACCAAGAGCGTAATGCTGCAAGATTCGGGCGACACGACTCAGGTATCCCTGCGGACGCGACGTTTTAGACGAAGTCTTAAACGTGCCGGGTGGTACCCTGACTGGAGATCTACGTTGGGCAATGAGTAGTGCAATGACTAGACTCGTAGATGCCAAGAAGATCGAGAGAATCTGTGAGGAGAGGAAGATATGCCTTTCTGAGTCTTGAATGCGTGTAGAAACTTCGTCGAGAGATGAGAAGAGTCGTCAGCGAGAGCAGAAGGTGGAATGAATACGGAGGGCTCCGTGCGGGGTATTTATAGGGAGGTGGCTGCCTCCTGCCGCCCCCTGGTTGGTCCGCTTAATTTCATTAGTTCACCATGTGTTTCCTTATTGGCTCGCATAGTGTTTTCTCAGAATCTGTGAATATGATAGCTGAGTTGGTTTGCCAGCCTCGCCCTTGCATTTCGTAGAGGTCGATTGATTATTTCCTTGGGCTGTTGTTTTCAAGACAACTTTTGTGAGTTGTCCTGACGAACCCTTCTCCTGCAGTGGGTGTTTGGCTTGTTGCTTATTTGTGAATATTTCGTTCGTGAGTGAATATTTCGCATATTCTCACGGGCGAAATATGTTATTTTGCTGAGTTGTAACTCGACGTCTTTTATATGTAATTGTGTCGTGAGTACCTCTTTTTGGTAGCCCTGAAAAGGGCTGTTGAAATGTTGTGGTGGAATTCACCACAGGCGCCCCCCCCCCCCCCCCCCCAAGACGTCGTGTTATCAACGACGACGTGCTCGGGGGAGAACTGGGAGGGAAACCCGGAACTCTCCGTAGCTTACCCTCACCAGTTGGGGCGGAGGTGGTTGTGCAGTCCTCCCGCCCCGCGCCGGAGGGGACCCCCGGCCTCGCCGGTTGCGGCGAGCGCCGCAGGTTGGCCTCCCCCGACCTGAGCCCTGCCGACGGGTACCAAACTCGCGAGGTTTGGGCCCGCGGCCGCAGCTGGGTGGTTGCGGTGAGGGCAGTTCGGGTGAAGACCACCCTGCTGCGCTCATCTGGTCCCAGCGAGGTACGGGTACGTCTCCCGAGCTTATCCATGCCGAGGGTGGACGAGCTGTGGAGTGTTGTGCGCCCTGTGAGTTGTGCGGAGCCTGCTGTTGGCTGGTGTTCGGTTGGGGAGCCTTCCAAATTATTTCTTTTGGAGTGGGCGGCTGCATCGTGGGGGTCGGAGAGGGCGGGAGCGGTTCCAGCAAGGCTGGGTGTTCCTCGCAGAGGAGGAAGGCCTCTTCTTCTTCGATTGACATGGCTTCGTTCTGTGTAGGCTGTGTCATGGTTCGATGTGGTATGAGCCTTAGGGCGACTGTGCTCCGTATATATATCCCCCACTGGTCTTATGCGAGAAAAAGGGGCGTGGCTATGTTTATCGGTTTGGCAGCTGAGTGACGTCACCCAACTTTCGCCGAATTTGGTAGAGGGAACGCGTCCTCTGTCGGATTTTCGGAGGTTATCCTCCTGTTTGTCCGAAATTGTGCTTCGTGCCGCCGTTTCATTGTCATCCAGCGTATAAGCTGGTTTAATTTGTTGTTTGGGAACTTTTTTAAATTGTTCACCAATTTGCACTGTGACAGAAACTTTATCTCGTTTTATCACTTTGAAAGGCCCTGTGTATGGGCATTGCAATGTAGACAATTGAGTCGGCACTCTTATGTAGACGTATGAACATGTATCCAAGTTTTTGGGCATATTCACAGCGTATTTGGTGTTATTATGCTTTATATGGGTGGAGTGGAAAAATATTGGTTCAGAAATATTCGTTGATGTAACGAATATATCCCCTGGAAGGGGTACATCTATCCCGTAGACTTTTTGGAAAGCCGTTGTTTCCGTCGCTGGGTCCACCGTTGTACGCATTGCTAGTAGAACTTTAGGTAGTGCGTCGAGCCAATTTTCGTTTTGAGCTTTGATCGCTTCTTTCAGTGATCTGTTTCTACGCTCCACCATGCCGTTTGTCGAAGGTTTGTATGGCAGTGTGTGGGTATGTTTTACCCCTAGACGCTCCATTATCGATTGAAACAGAGCTGATTCGAATTGGGCTCCTTGGTCGCTGGTAATGTATTTGGGAACTCCTTTGGAAGATACCCAAATTTTAATAAATGCGTCAGTTATAGAGGACGTCTCAATATTAGTTAGGGGGACAGCCTCCACCCAACCTGTCGCTCTGTCTACCATCATGAGAAGGTATTGTTTTCTTCCTTTTGCCAAGGGTAATGGCCCGGTTATGTCTACATGGACATGGGAAAACTTCGTGGCCGTCTCGAATTCTGAGTAAGGCAGTTTAACAGAGCGAGTGATTTTGGCTCGTTGGCAAGTTTCACATGCTCTTACCCAGTTTGAGACGTCTGTGCGTAGTCCGTGCCAGAAATACCTCTGTTTCACCTTGTATACTGTAGAGTGTATACCTGGGTGTTAAAGCAAAGGATTATCCGTTAATAATCTGGCTTTCAACTCACCTGGGTTATCTTGGGTAATATCCAATATAAGCGTGTGTGAAGCAATAAGCGTACGTGAATTACTAATGAAATAATAACTCAATCACTAAATGATAAGTAGAACTGTATTCAAAGTGAATAGTAGTATAACAGCTTGTACAGCAGAGAGCAAAAAGAGAGAGCACGGCGAACGTAGCGAACGTCAGAGCAGAAGTGAAGTTTAATGTACACCCGGTTCCGCTAGGTGCAGTGGCGGCGGATAAACAAAGGAGCATCAGCAAACATGGATCCACATGGATCCATATGTACATAAGAGATAGTATGGAGCAGTGTGAACATACATCAATTACCTATTCCCGTGAGATGGGGGCGTGGTCTTTAGGTAAAGAAACAGAGAGCCAACAACATTTCGTCACTCCCTCCTCTTTACCTAAAGAGTTAAACACAAAAATCACCCTTGACCAATTCCATATCGAGAGGAAAGAATTTGTGATCACATAATATACGAATAATCAGCTCATACACCATTACGTGGATTCAGGGAGCCTCAATTTTTATAGGTATAGATGTATACATACTTAATCAAGTCAAGTTAATTTAGACCACTATCGAGTCATAGTGATTGGATAGGAAGTGTTCTTAGGTCTTACTTGGAATGTGCTCACTTTCCGAGGTTGTTCAAAAGAATTCTAAATTTTGTTATTGTTCCTCTTGATCCTTTTGAGGAGGTCTTTGTGTTGTCTTGAAGTCGACGAAGATGCTTCGTCCGAGTCAGTAGAGCACAGCAGGCAGTCCACTGCGGTTCCCCAAGTCAGACGAAGCGTAGTCAGGCGTTACTTGAAGATCTTGACGATCCAGATTTAGTGCCATGGTTCCCGAACTCCTGTGGGAAATCATCATACGCAAGAATCAGGTTTAAATAACATTAGATCACGTAAATGAGTAAACCTGTCCAGCGGCAACGCCTTAGTTAAACAATCAGCTTGCTGTTCCGAACCAGGTACCCATTTAAGTGTAATTTCATTAGCTTTATACAAGTCATGTACAAAGTGAAGGCAAAGCCTCACAACATGTTTCAAAGTCTTACTATCTAATGTCATAGCAACCGCAATAGCCGGTGAACAGTCACAGTTTAGGGTTGGTGTCATGTCAGAATTTATCAGAAATTTGCATAAACTACGTAAACTAATGATTTCCTTGCATGCATCTGACATGGCTATGTATTCTGCTTCACATGTGGACAGGGCAACATGACTTTGTTTTTTAGCTTTCCATGTCACCAAGTCATTAAACACATATATACAAAACCCCGTTGTTGAACGACTATTAAGAGCGCTAGTACCCAAGGACGCATCCGAAAAGGCCGTTAAGGTATCTGTTTCTCCAGAATATAAAATGCCATAGTTACTAGTTTGTTTAAGATAGCTAAGAACACAAAGTGCGTTTAGCCAATCTTGCATAGTGTACGAAGCCTGTTTCCTACTCAGAAAATTCACAGAAAAGGAGATGTCTGGTCTAGAGCAATTTTGTAAATATAAAAGAGATCCTATTACTTCCCGAAACGGCACCCTAGGACACAACTCATCCTTTTCAGCTTCTTTCAATTGACTGCCTAATGTACAAATCGAAGGTTGCATAGGTATCCTTACAGCTTTAAAATTGGGTGGTAAATATTTCTCCACCAGATTCAGTATCGCAGTTCGCTGATGAATGAAAAGTGTCCTAGTCGCGTAATTACGTTCAATTTCAATGCCAAGAAATTTTTTTGGGGTACCTAAATTTTTTATTTTAACATTCTGACCGATTTGACTAATAATTTCTAATGCTCTATTCTTGTCATTCGAGGCTAGAAGACAATCATCCACATATAAGATAATCATAACAATTTTATCACCCTCACAAAGTTTGTATATACAACTCTGAAACGGGTATGCTACGAACCCTAAACTGTGGAGCAACTTGCTGAATTTCTGATACCAGAGATTGGGCGAAACTTTTAATCCATATAAAGATTTTTTCAGTAAACACACATGGGTGTTCAAGCCTGATTCTTCGTATTCTGAAAATTTGGCGATTCCTTCAGGCACATGCATGTATACTGGTTTTTCCAGTTCACCATGTAAGAAGGCAGTAGCTACATCAAGTTGCAATAAATGAAGATTCATTTTATTAGAAATTGAAAGGAATAATCTAACATCGCTTAACCGAGCTACTGGTGCAAAAATCTCTGAGATCGAATAATCGTTGGTGTCAGCGAAACCTTTAATTACGAGTCTACTCTTATATCTAAATGAGCCATCTGGTTCTGTTTTTCTCTTGTGAATCCAGCGTGAGTTTATGATTTTCGTATTTGGAGGAACATCGGTTTTATGAACTAATACCCAAGTGCCCATCTCCTCTCATCTTTGATAGATTCCTCCCACATATCTTTGTCAGGTGCAGACATGGCTTCTCTGAAGGAGTTGGGTTCTCTATATGTTTCATTGTTTTTAAGTGCCACTGTTTTACAAGATTCAGTGCGTGTTGGGTCTTTCGGATCGATACTGTCACCTAGGTCTAGATATGTGTTTGTCTGTTTAGGGTAGTCCGTGATCCTGTCCCCATATACAATGTTTTCAATACATCTTGCATCACACGAATTAATTAACGTTTTATGCTGTTCTGAGAAGATCACATATCCTGTTTCATTACATTCTAAAAGGAATCCTTTTTTAGCATTTGGTGCAAATTTAGACTTTTTGCCTGTATCTACATAGTGTACTAGACACCCAAATCTTTTAAGAAATTTCAAATTTGGAGAATATCCCATCACTATTTCAAAGGGGCTTATGAATTTGTTGGATGAATGAGGCATTCTGTTGTATACATACACAACATAATTCAGGGCGTGCCCCCAGAAAGAATGTGGCATTTTTGCCGATTTCAAACTGACTCGAATTTTGTGTTTTAGATATTGATTCATTTTTTCAGCACAGCCATTTTGCTGTGGTGTATGAGGTTGACTTGGCTACCAGACAATGTCCCGTTCAGACAGTAATTTTTTCATGTCTGCTGTTTGATATTCCAGGCCATGATCCGAGCGAATTTTACACACAGAGCTCGTTTCAGGTATCATGGACCTAATCTCATTGAGACACAGTCTGAGGGCCAAGTGAACCTCAGTTTTGTTTTTTATCATGTACGCAAAAGTGAACCTAGAATAATCACAAATGAAAATAATTATATATGAGTCTCCTGTTCTAAAATTGATTGGTGATATTGGTCCCATTAGATCTGAGTGTAGAATTGCAAATGGTGTGTCGATTCTGTGCCTAACTAAATTATGTGATTTTCTCAGTGTGTTTGCTTCATGGCAATCCTCACAATTTTGAATATTGTCCGTAAGTTTAACCATTTTAAGTTCAGGAAGATATCACTTAGCAGCTCCCAAATATCTTTTCGAAGCATGATTTAATCTTAGGTGCCACAAAATATCTCTCTGATAGTCTAAATTACATGATATACTCGATATATCTTGTCTAGTGTTACAAACGGACTGTAAATAACTGTTGTCAGGCTGTTCTAAAGTGTCTTCATGGTTGTCATTTTCTGTGGTATTCAAATTGTCGTCTGTCTGTTCTGTGGTGACAGTAGGGCTTGTCCTTACTTGTGTTTCTTGTGGTCTATCGTTCTGATTGTCTCTTGAACATTGACCCATGCTACACTTCTGATCGCCAATTCTCCCTCCCAACCTAATGCGAGTCTGTATTCTTTCGGATTTTCTCCCTCCCACCTGATTCACACTTAAGTGGGGTCTCTTTGTTGCAGAGGAGTCATGTGGTTGATTTACAGAAGTGGAGGCAACACACGATAATTCATAATTACGTTTGATAGGTAGATCTTTAAAAGTCTTTTCACTGCAGGAAGGTACTAAATCAAAGTTGATCCACCACAAGTTATATTTGAAAAAGCCTTGTTTGATAACTTTACCTGTTGACCTCTGTATGAAGTCTACCCTATTCTGTGAGAAGGTAACATCTATACCGGATTGGACAGCTTTACGAACAGAAAACAAATTTGACGAAAGTCCAGGTGTGTACAGAACATTCGACAGTTTTGAAATCTGACCGTTATTACTGAACAAGACATCACCAGAAAAATTTGCAGACAGATCTGCCTTATCGTCATTATTAGCACATTTAAAAATACGACTCATTGACAAACGTTTCACATTAATTAAATACTCTAGAGATGTGGTCAGATGTTCTGTACACCCTGTATCAACTATAGCTGTGAAACAATTCTTACCTTCGGTGAGGGCGAAGGAGGTGTCAGAGACTTGCCTGTCGCTGACAAAGTTTGCCGAGGCGTAGAAATTTTCCTCCTCCCCACCCATAGCAACCCACACCTCATCGGAGTCACCCACGTCACGGGGACCAAGTATAGCAAAGACCGAGTCGGGATGGTGTCTAAATTGGTCCTCCAACAGTTTGGCATGGCTTAGGGGAATTTTGAGAGTTCTGGGTGAGTTAGGTTGGGTGTCCCGTTTATAATTTGCTGATGACGTGGGTTTATGTTTTTTTTTTTACAACATTGGGCTTTATTTGGTTGATAGGCTTTGTTCTGATTGGGAGAGGACAGTCTTGTATTGTGTGTTTGTCAGTTTGGCCACAATTGAAGCACAATTTGTGTGCTTTGAAACAGGTCTTATTTGTGTGCCCGAGAGTTTTGCAATATAAACAAAACAGACGTTTCTTCACTGAATTTAATTCTGTCGGAGGTTTGCGGACAGGCTCGAACTTGTTCTTACCAGGAATGCTCCCACCTTTCCCTCCCCTCCCTCCCTTCCTCTCACTCCTACCCCTCGTCGATGCCACCCTGGATCTAAACATGCTGAAGGATGTTCCACCCGTGTGTGAGACCTGCTCTTCACGCAATTGCTCTTCGAGGAGCATATCGCGGAGTTCACTCAGACTGAACTTAAAGCTGTTGAGCTCAGCTTTTGCGTACGTGAGTGTCTCCGATATAGCTCCTTCGAAGATATGTTTCACATATTCAGGGTTCAACATGCTAGAGTTAATGGCATAAAGTTTCTTGTGAAGGTCGTCGAACCTGCCCAAAAATTCGACGACTCTCTCAGACTTGGGATCAAACCGTATGGAGTTGAAGGTCGCGACCAACCTTCTGAGTTGAAAAGTGGAGGAGGGGTCACACGTACTTTGGAGTTTGGCGAGCATCTCCATTGGAGATAAGCCATGGACTAAATCTTGATAATACGGGGAAAGGGACTCAAATATAAAGTACTTCACCTTCCTCTCAGCTATTTCCAGCTCGGCAGGTAGGAAGCACTTAGGAGCTTGTTCTGAGGATTTTATTGTAAAGAGACATTCCTGTGTCTCAACCTGTCCTTCTATGCTCCTCTTCCAATACTTAAACTGCTCAGCCGAGTCAAGCTTCTGGTCTAGGGGACGTAGGCGAACCGAGTCTATCCGTCTAACCCGGTACGACTCACCCTTACCAACGGCTCCCTGACCTTCGATGGCAGATATATCATGCCTTGACTCGGCGTGACCAACTGAGGTATTAGAAGAGGATGGTCTAATTGGAACAGAAGCGGGGGCAAATTCGTCAGTTTCCATTCTTTGTTCACAATTTTCAGAGTGTTCAGGTATTTTAGTTTCTACGATTGGTTCAAGTGGGACTTTATGTGGGACTTTCAAGTCTGTTTGAGGGACGCCATTTGGAGGTGCTTGGTTGGAAGCTACTTGTCGGGAAATTTGATTGAATCTTTCTTCCATGGCATCAAATCTAGAGTTAAGTAATTGAAAACTCACCTCAATATGCTGTTTAAAATCATCTAAGACAGACTTTCTAACAAAATCCTGATCCCTGTCATTAGTCAAGAGTCTGTTTTCATGGTCAGTTTCGACCCACATGTTTTTGGCCAGGCTTCCAGTCAAAGAAATATCGGAATCTGATTGACTCATATTTGATTCAGTGTGAGTGCGATCTGAAAGTATACACAGGAAAGTTAGTTGAATCAAAACATTGGTTTCCTAACACATTGTTAATACTTAAACGTACATAAATAAGCCCTAACTTTCACAGACTGTGCGCCTAAGGAAACCAGTATTGTTTCACTAACAACTCTAATAATTAGAAGTGAGTTTGTCTATGTACCTAGAGAGACAGCTAAAAATATATACACATATAGACTATCCAGGTTAAGAAAGATACCTGAACCTCCTGAACATATGGGGTTCTCAACATTTGGTATAGGCGTCTCATCCCTTATTTTTCATGGCTCTCTAGGACTTCACTTGTCACCTCTGTTCGTCGTGTCTCCATATTTCAAAATCTCTTTAAGCTTCTTCCAGTATTTTTATTTTATTTATTTATTTTTTTAAATTGTGTGTGTCACCCCATATGTTTTAGCTATGCTAAGAAGGTTACACAAACAAAAAGGGTTATACAAGAAAATATGTATGTTTTCATTATTGTCTCCCAAAAAAAAAAAACAACAGTGAGGAAAGCTGTCTGAATTAATATACAGACACAATGCAAATAGCGTGCACCGCTACTTTTGTTAACTAACACGTACTCTCGACGTGTCCCCAGATGTTATACAGGACGATCCTGATTGTGTTGACACTGGCAGATACCCTTATGGACAGTCACAAGTGAAGGTCTACAACAGAACAATGTTTACTGATAATCATGCATGTATTGTGCATGAACTATTGTTGCATGAATTCTTACATACGACCAGTCACTTGTCATGCCCATAGATCTTGTAACCTAAATTAGTTAATGTGAACAAATCTGTAGTGGATTTATATATGTTTGACTTGGTGTAGGTAGACCAAGTGGGACATTTATATTCAGGTTATGCGGGATGGTTCCTGTGGTATTTCTGTAAGGAATGTGAGCGAAATCGCCAAGGTCAGCTTGCTTGGCGGGAGGAACTTGAGGATAGTTCGTGTAGCAGCCGCGTGGAGCACTGGGCTCGCTTAGTGGGTGCTGGGTTCGATCTGTTTGGTGCTGAGCCGTTGTGTAATATTCCGTCCTAAGATTTATATCTGTAGGGGGAATATACTGGGCTTGTTTGAGGTATTGAAAAGTATCCTGTGTTTTGAGCGAGTTGGGAGTGCGTTTGACACTCGGATCGGCCGGGTAGCCTTGCGTAGAATATCGTGGATATTCAGATATTTTTGTCGAATCATGATGATTGACTTCCGAGCGGGTCTGGAAGGTATCCTCGAACTTTTGTGTGTGTGAGGCTTGACCTAACGTTTCCTTCATGAATACATTAGGTAGTAAGGCGATCTCTTCGCGAGAATCGAGCCTTGGGCCGTCGCTAGTAACAGCGGACGAGTCGAGTAGCGGGTAGGGAGCGCTTCGCGGGCTCGAGCTCCCGGCCGCGCCGTGTTCTGCTTCCTCTTGCATGAGGAAGTAGGACGGGCGGCGCTCCATCGATGTACC
The DNA here is from genome assembly GCA_030762985.1 of Adelphocoris suturalis. Lineage (NCBI taxonomy): Eukaryota > Metazoa > Arthropoda > Insecta > Hemiptera > Miridae > Adelphocoris > Adelphocoris suturalis. The sequence continues at coordinate 96,369,660 of CM061040.1, forward strand.
CGAGTTGGTTAACTCGTTTTTAATACCTCTCCGTATAGGATGCAGGATTTGGAAGGTGGACTCGCTTGACAGAGCTTCTTTCCTTTGCTCGGATGTCAGGGTCCTACCTTGTAGCCTTGAAAAAGGCTTCCTTGGACGATAAATTAGAGCGGATGAGCTGAGTAATTTATCGGCGTGCCCCAGCGGTCGGTGACGAGCTTAGTGCTACGAAACCCGGGCGACACGTCTCGGAACGTCCCAGCGGGCGTACGATCTAATGAGAATATCAATAGATGTACCGGGTGGCGTCCTGACAGAAGAACTACGTTGGGCAATGAGCAGGATAAATAATCACTGGACTCGTAGATGCCAATGCGAGATCTGTGAGGAGAGAAGATATGCCTTGTGAGTAGTAGAAAGCCGTTCTGAGAGGAACTCGTGAGCAGAAGGGTCGTCAGCGTAGAGCGTGTAGAATCTTCGTACTGTAGAGTGTAGTCGTCGAGAGCGGTGAGTGGAATGAATTTCGGAGGGCTCCGAGCGGGGTAATTATAGGGAGGTGGCCGCCTCCTGCCGCCCCCTGATTGGTCCGCTTAATTTCATTAGTTCACCAGGTGTTTTCTTATTGGCTCGCACATTGTTTTCTCAGAATCTGCGAATATGATAGCTGAGTTTGTCCTTCGGGGGTGGCTTCCCCGCGTCCGTCGCTGAGACGGGGTCCCCGGAGGTGGCTTCCGTGCGTCCGTTGCGGGGACAGGGTCCCCGAGGTGGCTTCCCTGCGTCCGTTGTTTAGACGGGGTTCTCGGGTGGCTTCCCTGCGTCCGTTGTTTAGACGGGATCCCCGGGGGTGTCTTCCCTGCGTCCGTTGCTGAGACGGGGTCCCCGGGGTGGCTGCTGGACCAGAGGTGGTTGCTTGCCGCCTCCTGGTTGGTTCGCCTATTGTTTCTCGTGCAATCAACGTTTCTGATTGGCGAGTAGGCTTGCTAGAACTGTCCTTGTTAGTTTTAGAGGACATTTGATTGTCTGTTTGAGTTTTCTCATTCAAGGCGACTTGGTTCGAGATACTTGTCGCGTCTCTCTCGCCCAGTAAGTGTTTAGGGAGGTCGCCTTGTAAGTTATTTGTTAATATTTCACTTTTGAGAGAGAATTTCGTATTTTCTCTCTGGTGAAATATTTTGTTTGACGGAGTTATAACTCGACGTCTTATAAGCATTTGTGTGCCATGTCTACCTCTTTTTGGTAGCCCTGAAAAGGGCTGTTGAAAAGAGGGGGTGGTTTTCACCACAGGCGCCCCCCCAAGACGTCGTGTTATTAACGACGACGCCAGTTGGGGAGAACTGGGAGGTCCATACGGAATTCTCCGTATGAAACTCTCACCAGTTGGGGCGGAGGCGGAGGTGCAGGCCTCGCGTCCCGCGCCTGGTGTGCGCCCCGGCCTCGCCGGTTTCGGCGAGCGCCGCGGGGCGTCCGTGGCCGGCCCGAGCTTTGCCGACGGGTACCAAACCCGCGAGGGTTTGGCCCGCGGCCGCGGCTGGGCTGTTGCGGAGGTGCTCGTTCCGGTGACGTCCACCCCGCTGCGCTCATCTCGTCCCAACGAGGTACGGGAACGTCGCCCGAGCTGATCCACTTGCGTGGAACCGTGGGCAGCTGGTGAGCGGGTGGAGCGCTGGGCAGCTGCGGAGCGGGTGTAGCCGGCGTTGTGAACGCGGCCGGTGTCCTCCACACCACCTCCCTTGGAGCGCTGGCGTCCGCCGGTCCCTTCTTCTCCGGTGAAGGCGGTAGCGGGCCGATGGGTGTAGGAATTTCCTCTGCCAGGAGGAAATTCTCCACTTCTTCGGTGAGCATGTCTTCTTGCTGAGTTGAAGCTGCCATGGTCAAGGTTGGTATGAGCTCCGGGCTCGGGGTGCTCCTTATTTATATCTCCCACTGCTCCTATCCGAGAAAAGTGGGCGTGGTCTGCTTCGAGTGCAGTCACCCATTTCTCGTCGAATTTGGTAGAGGGGATGCGCCCTCTGGCGGATTTTCGGGGAGTCTCCTCCTTATTTTCTGCCTGATTTTTTCTTAGTGACACAGCTTCGTCTGTGTTTAGAGTGTAAGCTGGTTTGATTTGCTGTTTGGGAACTTTTTTGGTGTGTTCGCCAATTTGTACTGTAACCGAAAACTTATCTCTTTTAACAACTTTGAATGGTCCCGTGTAAGGACATTGCAAAGAGGAGAGCTGTGTGGGCACTCTGATATAGACATGTGTACAGGTATCCAAATTTTTGGGCATGTTGACGGCATATTTCGTATTATTATGTCTGATATGCGTAGGTCGGAAGAAGAGAGGCTCGGAAAGGTTCGTAGAAGTTACGAATATGTCGCCTGGGAGCGGTACGTCAATTCCGTAAACTTTTTGGAAGGGTGTAGTTTCCGTTGCTGGGTCTACTGCTGTACGCATGGCGAGTAGTACTTTTGGAAGGGCGTCGAGCCAATGTTCGTCCTGTGCTTTGAGAGCCTCCTTCAATGATCTATTTCTGCGTTCCACCATTCTGTTTGTTGACGGTTTGTATGGTAACGTGTGAGTATGTTTTACTCCGAGACGTTCCATAATGGAATGAAATAGGTCTGATTCGAATTGTGTGCCCTGGTCACTTGTGATGTATTTAGGTACGCCTTTTGAGGCTACCCAAATATTGATAAAGGCGTTTGTGATCGTGGACGTTTCGATGTTGTTAAGAGGGACTGCCTCTAGCCAACCCGTTGCTCTATCGACCATCATTAGGATGTAACGTTTCCCTCCTTTAGCTAAAGGTAAAGGTCCGGTAATGTCAACGTGTACATGGGAGAATTTGGTAGCCGTTTCAAATTCGGAGTAAGGGAGCTTCACGGAGCGAGTGATTTTTGCTCGTTGGCAAGTCTCGCATGCTCGGACCCAGTTGGAGACATCCGCACGAAGGCCGTGCCAAAAATATCTCTGTTTTACTTTATACACTGTAGAGTGTATGCCTGGGTGTCCCAAATTGTGAATTTGGCTGATTATTTCGTGTCTTATTTCGTTTGGAATATAAGGTCTTGGGTGTCCTAAGTCTAGGTTACACCAAATCTCTCCTTGAGGGAATTCAACTCGTGTGAGTTTTAGTTTGTCCTCTGCGTTAGGAGGAGAATGAATCTGTGCATTTGAGATGTGCAGTAGAAGATTGCACTCTATTGCGGCCGTAATTTGTGAAATTTCGGCTATGGACGGACCCTCGTCAGTTTGTGTTGAAATTGACTTTGTTTGAATTTCAACTGGATCGAAAGGTCTGGAGAGTGCGTCGGCTACGACGTTGTCTTCTCCAGGTATATGTCGTATGTCACTTGTCATTTGGGAGATGTATGTTAGCCATCTCAATCGCATTTTAGAAAAATGTGCGTTTTTCTTAAGCATTGTGCCTAGCAGAGGCTTGTGATCTGAGCAAATATGAAAAGAGCGGCCGTCCAAGTCATTGTGCCAATGAATGCAAGCTTGGTAAGCGGCGAACATCTCTTTGTCGAACGAGGCTTTATTCTTCCATTGTTCCGGAATTTCTTTACTGAAAAATCCCAATGGTTGGTAAGATTTCGAGCCGTGTTTGTCTGTAATTTCCTGCTCCAGTGCCGCTCCGATGTGTGTATCGGATGCATCGCAAACTATTCTCCACTCTGCTGTAGGGTGCCGATGCCGCCTGCCGATGAGCAATATTGTGCAATGTAGCTTTTATCATTGCGTGTTTTAAGCTGTTGAAAGCTTTTTCTCTCTCTGATGTCCATTCGATAGGGGTTTTGTCATTTTTTTTGTTTGACTGAATGGAGTCATACAGAGGTTGCGCTGTGTGAGCGAATTTACTTGAGCAAGCTCGGTAGAAACCACACATACCTAGGAATCTGCGTAGGCTTCGTACGTCTATTGGTCGAGGGAATTGCTCTATGGCTTCTATTTTATCTCGTTTAGGAATTATCCCTTCTTTTGAGATAGTGAAACCTAGGAAATCGACGGTAGGTTTTGAAAAAATGCATTTATCAAAACCTACTCGAAGTCCGTGTTCTCCTAGTTTGTCGAAAATTTGTTTGAGGTGGTTCATGTGTTCTTTGTAATTTTTAGAAGCCACCAATATGTCGTCTAGGTAGACAAATGCGAAATCGAATTTTCGCATGATGCTGTCCATGTACCTTTGCCATGTTTGAGCCGCTCCGGCCAAACCCATGCTCATTTTTTTAAACTCATAGAGACCGAAAGGGGTAATAATTGCTGTTTTATGAGCGTCATCTGGGTGCATCGGGATATGGTAATATGCCGATTTTAAATCTATTGTCGAATAGATTTGTGTTTTATGTAAATTCGCTTGGAAAGAGCGAATGTGAGGCGGCGGGTAGGCGTCTTTCTTAGTTTTTGCATTGAGGAATCGGTAATCGCCCGTGATTCTCCATGTTCCATCCTTTTTGGGCACGCAATGTAGCGGAGAAGCCCATTCGGAGTCGGAGGGAGCGATGATCCCCTCTGTGAGCATTTTGTCGAAAGTACTTTTAACTTGAGCCCGTTTTTCGCCTGCCATGGGTCTTGCGCGGAAGTGTACTGGTGTTCCTTCCGTGGTTATACGGTGGTAGACACCGTTGTTTTTCCACTTTCCTTGAAGTTCGTTCATTTTATCATTGTATTTTTCAATGATAGAGCGTATGTTTTCGGCCTCTGTGAGCTGTGTGTCCTCTGGTTGAGGGCTGTTGTCACGATGAGGAATAGCAGCTGCTATTTGTTCGTCAGTAAATTTTTTGTTCATGACTGCAGCGATTTTTTGATCGGCATAGCTCTTTACTTTATCTTTGTAGATATATTTGTGTTTGACCCGTATTCCGATATCCCAAGACTCGAGGAATGGTATACCGAGGATCGCTAGATCAACTTTAGTGATCATGAAATCGGTGGTCATGTCTCCGAGGCCGATGTTAATTGTCGTGTCAGTACGCCCTAGTGTGTCTATAGGGGTGCCATTAGCTGCTGTGAGCTTGATGTTGGACTTACGAATTTTTAAGCCCAATTTTTTGGTGACATTGTGGGGCAGAATGTTCACTTCTGCTTCCGTGTCAATGAGAAATTCAGTGCCATTTAGTTTGCACTTGAAAAAAAGCCTTTTATACTCTTTAGTCTGCCGGTGTATAGGCTCAGATACACTGGCAGTTATTCGTTTTCCGAACTCTCTGCGTCTGAGGTTGGAACGGTACTTTCTTGTATCGATCTATGAGTATTTTCGCTTGAAACCAAGGTTTTAGGCTGGCTGATAGGTGCTGCCTTTTTGATAGGTTTGGAGGCGGTATTTGCCTTCCAAGTGCAGTATTCTGGGTCTGCACACTTGCGAGTTTCGCTACCGAAACGGGCGTGGTTCCGGCAGACGTAGGCCGTTGGTTTGTGAGGCTTACTCTCTACTTGCTGAGGTTTGGACTCAGCTTTTTGTGAGAGGGCCTTTTTGAAACCAGTCTTCGTAGGTTTCGAAGTAGATTCTACTCCTCGTATGTTGAGAGAGGGGTTCGCTGTTTTGTACGCGTGTAGCGTATCAGCTAGGTCGAGCCGGGCATTCGTGGTAAGCTGTGCTGCGACCATGCCTCGGGCTTCGATAGGCAGAGTTTCGATCCACTTTTGAGTGATCAGAGCCTCTGAGAAGTACCCAACAGCCTTAGAGTACATTTCATGGTACTTGGTGCTGGGTTTTTTGGCGAGAGATGCGGGGTCCTCGAGCGCGAGGAGCCTGTCCTGTAAGGACAACCCGTATTCTCGTTGTAGGCGCTGTTTGGCCTCTTCGTAAGGTGCGTGGGGTGCCGTGAGGTAAGCTGAGTCAATAGCTTCCCGCATTTCCTCCGGTACCCACTTGTAGATAGCTGAGAAACATTCGTTCTGCGTTCTCAGGTTTTTTCGCACGCAGTATTGATCGAACTCAGCGAGTGCACGATCGATATTCTTCTTTTGGAAGATTGGTTTTTGGTAATCTCCCATTTCCTCCAAAAGTGCTCGAAAGCCACTTTGTGTAGAGGGTTGTTGTGTGAGATGTGGGGCGTATAAGCCCGGCGGGGGTCGCACGCCCGCAGTGGTTCCCTGAAATCCACTAGCTTCATAAGAGGGAACGAAATGCTCCGTGTTAAGCCTGTTCAAAGGCGGGGTCACCATTTGTAGTGGATTTATATATGTTTGACTTGGTGTAGGTAGACCAAGTGGGACATTTATATTCTGGTTATGCGGGATGGTTCCTGTGGTATTTCTGTAAGGAATGTGAGCGAAATCGCCAAGGTCAGCTTGCTTGGCGGGAGGAACTTGAGGATAGTTCGTGTAGCAGCCGCGTGGAGCACTGGGCTCGCTTAGTGGGTGCTGGGTTCGATCTGTTTGGTGCTGAGCCGTTGTGTAATATTCCGTCCTAAGATTTATATCTGTAGGGGGAATATACTGGGCTTGTTTGAGGTATTGAAAAGTATCCTGTGTTTTGAGCGAGTTGGGAGCGCGTTTGACACTCGGATCGGCCGGGTAGCCTTGCGTAGAATATCGTGGATATTCAGATATTTTTGTCGAATCATGATGATTGACTTCCGAGCGGGTCTGGAAGGTATCCTCGAACTTTTGTGTGTGTGAGGCTTGACCTAACGTTTCCTTCATGAATACATTAGGTAGTAAGGCGATCTCTTCGCGAGAATCGAGCCTTGGGCCGTCGCTAGTAACAGCGGACGAGTCGAGTAGCGGGTAGGGAGCGCTTCGCGGGCTCGAGCTCCCGGCCGCGCCGTGTTCTGCTTCCTCTTGCATGAGGAAGTAGGACGGGCGGCGCTCCATCGATGTACCCGAGTTGGTTAACTCGTTTTTAATACCTCTCCGTATAGGATGCAGGATTTGGAAGGTGGACTCGCTTGACAGAGCTTCTTTCCTTTGCTCGGATGTCAGGGTCCTACCTTGTAGCCTTGAAAAAGGCTTCCTTGGACGATAAATTAGAGCGGATGAGCTGAGTAATTTATCGGCGTGCCCCAGCGGTCGGTGACGAGCTTAGTGCTACGAAACCCGGGCGACACGTCTCGGAACGTCCCAGCGGGCGTACGATCTAATGAGAATATCAATAGATGTACCGGGTGGCGTCCTGACAGAAGAACTACGTTGGGCAATGAGCAGGATAAATAATCACTGGACTCGTAGATGCCAATGCGAGATCTGTGAGGAGAGAAGATATGCCTTGTGAGTAGTAGAAAGCCGTTCTGAGAGGAACTCGTGAGCAGAAGGGTCGTCAGCGTAGAGCGTGTAGAATCTTCGTACTGTAGAGTGTAGTCGTCGAGAGCGGTGAGTGGAATGAATTTCGGAGGGCTCCGAGCGGGGTAATTATAGGGAGGTGGCCGCCTCCTGCCGCCCCCTGATTGGTCCGCTTAATTTCATTAGTTCACCAGGTGTTTTCTTATTGGCTCGCACATTGTTTTCTCAGAATCTGCGAATATGATAGCTGAGTTTGTCCTTCGGGGGTGGCTTCCCCGCGTCCGTCGCTGAGACGGGGTCCCCGGAGGTGGCTTCCGTGCGTCCGTTGCGGGGACAGGGTCCCCGAGGTGGCTTCCCTGCGTCCGTTGTTTAGACGGGGTTCTCGGGTGGCTTCCCTGCGTCCGTTGTTTAGACGGGATCCCCGGGGGTGTCTTCCCTGCGTCCGTTGCTGAGACGGGGTCCCCGGGGTGGCTGCTGGACCAGAGGTGGTTGCTTGCCGCCTCCTGGTTGGTTCGCCTATTGTTTCTCGTGCAATCAACGTTTCTGATTGGCGAGTAGGCTTGCTAGAACTGTCCTTGTTAGTTTTAGAGGACATTTGATTGTCTGTTTGAGTTTTCTCATTCAAGGCGACTTGGTTCGAGATACTTGTCGCGTCTCTCTCGCCCAGTAAGTGTTTAGGGAGGTCGCCTTGTAAGTTATTTGTTAATATTTCACTTTTGAGAGAGAATTTCGTATTTTCTCTCTGGTGAAATATTTTGTTTGACGGAGTTATAACTCGACGTCTTATAAGCATTTGTGTGCCATGTCTACCTCTTTTTGGTAGCCCTGAAAAGGGCTGTTGAAAAGAGGGGGTGGTTTTCACCACAAAATCTAACTGGGGAATTAATCCATTTTCACATTACATCGCAAGAGTCTGTATTGTTATGCTGAAAATTGATTATGCACCAAAGACAAACAAACTTGTATACAGGGATCCAGAACCCAGGGGACGATCATCAATGACACCTGGAGCCCTAGAGGCCGGACTGCCAGAGATAAAAAATTCCCCTGAATCCTGACCCCCTTTCAAGCTGCGCGATCTCAGTTATTTCACTAATTCAAAGTTCTGATTCTAGCGCTAAGCATATTTCCCGTTGGTCTAAACTTGATACACTAGAGTAAGCCTAGGTGTCCAGGGACGGTTGATCGACCCTCCACGAGCTGTGAGGTCCTAGAGACTTATTCTCAGAGAAAGTCGACTTCACCACCCCCTTAACCTCCTACAAAGGATGACGGGGCCAGTATCCACTTATTTTAATAAGGCAACGTAAGATAATGTTCATAATGATCTTATAAATATTATTGGTATCTCAAATCTCAATGAACCACTACGAAAGTGGCCCGTGAGGTCAACACAATCAGTCCCACGGATATAGGTTAAATGCAGTTCAAATTCTGTGCCTACGGAATGGCGATACGTTTCTGAGTGACTACAGCTCTCTCTTTTCAGCCGCTTAACTTTGCGCCTTACACGCCTCTCAAACTCTATAATATAAATATTATTAATACATATGAGGCAGTAGGCTTTAACCTCGGGGAATCGAGGCCCTTTGCAAATATTCCCAGTTAGACACGGCCCTTGTGAGAACCTGACTAACCGGTTCAATAATGGTCCCTCAGGTCTCTGGGTACCCTATGCGCTAAATTACTTTACAACAGTGCACCTACCGACGACTAAACTTGCGATAGTTCTTGGGGTGCACGCCAGTAGTCGGTATTTAATTTAACTCGGGCAGATTTTTCTCTCAAATCTTCGCGTGTCAGGCGCATCAGATATCTGCGGGGCTCAGATATCTGACACTTCGTATCTTATAACGCTGAGGACAAAGTAGCTAGTCAGTGCTATTCAATAAGCACTATGGCTTAATCGAGATGGTTGGCCGATATTCTAAGTTACACACCAGAGCATTAGTCACTAATTATAAAACAACAGATTTATATGAACGAACTTCCCTGGATGGACAATAAATCTAACCGACGATGATCTACGTTGAGAAGAGAGTAAGACTTAGACCGGATCAGGAAGAAATTTAATTTCGAAGCTTCAATGTGAAATTGAAGAGACGCTCTCCGACGCCATCTTTAAAGAATTCCTAACCTGGGGCAAAACGACGCCTACCAGAAACGTATCTCTTATAAAACATGTCATGTTTATTCCGTGCAACACAAAACCTATAAATCGATCGTAATACTTCAGGCGGTAGTCTTGGGGCACATTAGTTTAGTAGCAAACAAGTCTAATATAAAAAGGGACAACAACGATATCGTGTTAAAGCAAAGGATTATCCGTTAATAATCTGGCTTTCAACTCACCTGGGTTATCTTGGGTAATATCCAATATAAGCGTGTGTGAAGCAATAAGCGTACGTGAATTACTAATGAAATAATAACTCAATCACTAAATGATAAGTAGAACTGTATTCAAAGTGAATAGTAGTATAACAGCTTGTACAGCAGAGAGCAAAAAGAGAGAGCACGGCGAACGTAGCGAACGTCAGAGCAGAAGTGAAGTTTAATGTACACCCGGTTCCGCTAGGTGCAGTGGCGGCGGATAAACAAAGGAGCATCAGCAAACATGGATCCACATGGATCCATATGTACATAAGAGATAGTATGGAGCAGTGTGAACATACATCAATTACCTATTCCCGTGAGATGGGGGCGTGGTCTTTAGGTAAAGAAACAGAGAGCCAACAACATTTCGTCACTCCCTCCTCTTTACCTAAAGAGTTAAACACAAAAATCACCCTTGACCAATTCCATATCGAGAGGAAAGAATTTGTGATCACATAATATACGAATAATCAGCTCATACACCATTACGTGGATTCAGGGAGCCTCAATTTTTATAGGTATAGATGTATACATACTTAATCAAGTCAAGTTAATTTAGACCACTATCGAGTCATAGTGATTGGATAGGAAGTGTTCTTAGGTCTTACTTGGAATGTGCTCACTTTCCGAGGTTGTTCAAAAGAATTCTAAATTTTGTTATTGTTCCTCTTGATCCTTTTGAGGAGGTCTTTTCAACAACATTTCGTCACTGGGTGACCCAAATTGTGAATTTGGCTGATTATATCGTGTCTCATGTCTTTCGGTATGTAAGGCCTGGGGTGTCCTAAGTCTAGGTTACACCATAGCTCCCCTTGTGGAAACTCAACTTTTGTAAGTTTCCGTGTGTCCTCTGACGTGGGAGGAGATTTTTCATGTGCTTCTAGTACGTGAAGTAAAAGGTTGCACTCTACTGCGGCCGTTACTTTTGAAATTTCGGCTTCCGCCGGACCTTCGTCTGTCTGAGTTGAAATTGACTTGGTTTGAATTTCAACCGGGTCGAATGGTCTGGAGAGCGCGTCTGCCACGACGTTTTGGTCTCCGGGTATGTGTCGAATATCACTTGTCATCTGTGATATGTATGTCAGCCACCTTAGTCTCATTTTAGAAAAATGAGCATTTTTCTTCAACATTGTGCCGAGCAGTGGCTTATGGTCTGAGCATAGGTGGAAAGAGCGTCCGTCCAAGTCGTTATGCCAGTGTATGCAAGCTTGATACGCGGCGAACATCTCTTTGTCGAAGGAGGCTTTATTTTTCCATTGTTCCGGAATTTCTTTGCTAAAGAAACCCAATGGTTGGTATGTCTTTGAGCCATCCTTGTTAGTTATTTCTTGCTCTAGTGCTGCTCCGATGTGAGTGTCGGACGCATCGCACACTATCCTCCATTCCGCCGTAGGGTGAGGATGAGCTATGTTATGCAATGTAGCTTTGATCATTGCTTGTTTTAAGCTATTGAAAGCTTCTTCCCTTGCTGTTGTCCATTCAATCGGAGTTTTGTCATTTTTCTTGTTTGATTGAATGGCGTCGTATAGGGGCTGAGCCATGTGTGCGAATTTACTGGAGCAAGCTCGGTAGAAACCACACATTCCCAAAAATCTGCGTAGGCTTCGTACGTCTATTGGTCGTGGAAACTGTTCAATGGCTTCTATTTTGTCTCTTTTAGGGGTTATCCCGTGTTTTGAGATAGTAAAACCCAGGAAGTCTACGGTGGGTTGAGCAAAAATGCATTTCTCGAACCCTACTCGGAGCCCGTGTTCACCTAATTTGTCAAAAATTTTTTTGAGGTGTTCCAAATGTTCCTTGTAGGTTTTGGAAGCGACCAAAATGTCATCCAGGTAGACAAACGCGAATTCGAATTTTCGCATGACGTTGTCCATGTAGCGTTGCCAAGTCTGGGCAGCGCCGGCTAACCCCATGCTCATCTTTTTGAATTCGTACAGGCCAAAAGGGGTGATAATGGCTGTTTTGTGAGCGTCGTCGGGGTGCATCGGGATGTGGTAGTATGCCGATTTTAAATCTATAGTTGAGTAGATTTGTGTATTGTGTAAATTTGCCTGGAAAGAGCGTATGTGGGGTGGAGGATAGGCGTCCTTCTTTGTCTTAGCGTTCAAGAAACGATAATCTCCTGTGATCCTCCACGTCCCGTCTTTTTTCGGCACGCAGTGTAGGGGTGATGCCCATTCGGAATCAGACGGGGCAATTATGCCGTCTGTGAGCATTTTTTCGAAAGTGCTTTTTACTTGGGATCCTTTTTCACCCGCCATAGGCCTTGCTCGGAAGTGTACAGGTGAGCCTTCGGTAGTTATACGGTGGTAAACCCCGTTGTCCTTCCACTTTCCCTGGAGCTTGTCCATTTGCCGTTTATAAATATCGATTATTGAGTTTATATTCTTGTCCTCAATAATTTGGGTGCTCTCTGAGCTTGAGCTGTTGTCCCAGTGAGGAATAGCCGCTTCAATTTGTTCGTCAGAGAATTTCTCTTGAATGACAGCTGCTATTGTTTGGTCGGCATAGCTCTTCATTTTTTTTCTATAAATGTATTTATGTTTGACCCTGATCCCGATGTCCCAGGACTCAAGGAAGGGAATACCTAGGATGGCTAGGTCGACTTTTGTGATCATGAAATCGGTGGTCATGTCACCGAGACCGACGTTGATCGTTGTGTTGGCTCGTCCCAATGTTTCGATTGGGGCGCCGTTTGCAGCTGTGAGTTTGATATTGGTTTTGAGAACCTTCAAACCCAGCTTTTTAGTGACATTTTGGGGCAGAATGTTCACTTCTGCACCCGTGTCAATGAGGAATTCGGTGCCATGAAGCTGACACTTGAAAAAGAGCCGTTTAAAATCTTTGGTCTGCCGGCGTATAGGCTCTGTTACACTGGCAGTTACTCGTTTTCCGAGCACTCGTTGTCCGAAGTGGGAACAGTACTTTCGAGTACCGGTTCTGGTGTAGTTTCCTTCGAAACTATTTTATGTTTTGGCTGGCTAATAGCTGCGGCCTTTTTGTTTGACTTCGAGACGGTTGGTTTCCAACCACAGTGCTGCGGATCCGCACACTTACGTGTCTCTGTGCCGAAACGAGTGTGGTTTCGGCAGATGTAGACGTTAGGTTTGTGAGGTTTATACTCAGTTTTTTGTGTAACAGACTTCTTAAGGCTTGAAGTGCTTGTTTTGTTGGTCGACTCGATTCCCCTAACGTTAAGGGAAGGAGTTTTTGCTTTATACGCGTGTAGCGTGTCGGCCAGGTCAAGCCGGGCGCTCGTGCTTGCTTGTGCTGCGACGAGACCCCGTGCGTCGTTTGGCAGAGTTTCGATCCACTTTTGTGTGATCAATGCCTCCGAAAAGTACCCAACTGCTTTAGCATACATTTCATGGTACTTAGTGCTGGGTTTTTTGGCGAGAGATGATGGATCCTCTAGTGCGAGGAGTCTGTCTTGCATAGACAGCCTCGTCGTAAGGTGCGTGGGGTGCCGTGAGATACGCTGAGTCAATAGCTTCTCTCATTTCCTCAGGTACCCACTTGTAAATGGCGGAGAAACACTCGTTTTGTGTTCTCAAATGCTTGCGAATGCAGTACTGATCGAACTCGGCGAGAGCTCGATCAATATTTTTCTTCTGAAAAATAGGTTTTTGATAGTCACCTATTTCCTCCAAAAGTGCTTTAAAGCCACTTTGTGGAGAGGGTTGAAGTGTGAGATGTGGGGCGTAGAGGCCCGGCGGGGGTCGCACGCCCGCAGTGGTTCTCTGAAATCCACTAGCTTCATAAGAGGGAACGTATTGCTCCGTGTTTAGCCTGTTCAAAGGCGGGGTCACCATTTGTAGTGGATTTATATATGTTCTACTTGGTGTAGGTAGACCAAGTGGGACGTTGTGAAAAGTACCCATATCTTGGTTATGCGGGTTAGTCCCTGTATTATTTCCGAAGGAAATGTGAGCGAAATTGTCAAGGACATTTTGCTGGGTGGTTGAACCTCGTGGTTCGTTCATTGGTAGGCCGCGAGGGGCGCAAGGTTCGGTTCGAGCTGTTTGGAAATGCGTATTCGGGTGCTGAACCGTTGTGTAATATTCCGGTCTCAGATTTACATCTGTAGGAGGGACGGAATGTGTTTGATTGAGGTACTGGAAAGTACCTTTTGGTCCGTGCGGTGTATGCAGGATAGGAGTGTGTTTAACACTCGGATCGGCGGTGCGATCGTGAGATGAATATTTAGTATATTCATGTATATGGGTAGAATCGTAAGAACTACCTTCCGAGGGGTTCTGAAAAGAATCCTCGATCCCTTGTGTGTGTAAGGGAGTAGCTAACAAACCCTTGGTGGATTTGTTAGGTAAAGCTGCGATCTCGTCGAGAGGTTCGAGCTTTGGGCACGGAGCTGGCCCGTGTAGTTTGTCACTACGTTTTGAGTGAGAATCGAGTTTCGGATAAGGAGCTGTAGCGGGGCCGATGCCCGGTCCAGCGCCGAGCTCTTCTTCCTCAAACCCGAGGAAGTAAGAGGGGCTTCGCTCCATCGAAATATCCGAGTGTGTTTACTCGATAAAAAAATACCTTTCCGTTCGGATGAAGGATTTGTGAAGAGGAGGGACTCGCTCGACAAAGCTCTCTCCCAGCTTGATGTCGGGGTCCTCTCCGAGCCTTGATAAAGGCTTCCTTGGACGGTAAATTGGAGCGTATGAGCTGTGCAATTTCCCGGCGTGCCCCGCGGACAACCAAGAGCGTAATGCTGCAAGATTCGGGCGACACGACTCAGGTATCCCTGCGGACACGACGTTTTAGACGAAGTCTTAAACGTGCCGGGTGGTACCCTGACTGGAGATCTACGTTGGGCAATGAGTAGTGCAATGACTAGACTCGTAGATGCCAAGAAGATCGAGAGAATCTGTGAGGAGAGGAAAATATGCCTTTCTGAGTCTTGGATGCGTGTAGAAACTTCGTCGAGAGATGAGAAGAGTCGTCAGCGAGAGCAGAAGGTGGAATGAATACGGAGGGCTCCGTGCGGGGTATTTATAGGGAGGTGGCCGCCTCCTGCCGCCCCCTGGTTGGTCCGCTTAATTTCATTAGTTCACCATGTGTTTCCTTATTGGCTCGCATAGTGTTTTCTCAGAATCTGTGAATATGATAGCTGAGTTGGTTTGCCAGCCTCGCCCTTGCATTTCGTAGAGGTCGATTGATTATTTCCTTGGGCTGTTGTTTTCAAGACAACTTTTGTGAGTTGTCCTGACGAACCCTTCTCCTGCAGTGGGTGTTTGGCTTGTTGCTTATTTGTGAATATTTCGTTCGTGAGTGAATATTTCGCATATTCTCTCGGGCGAAATATGTTATTTTGCTGAGTTGTAACTCGACGTCTTTTATATGTAATTGTGTCGTGAGTACCTCTTTTTGGTAGCCCTGAAAAGGGCTGTTGAAATGTTGTGGTGGAATTCACCACAGAAGTCGCCAAAAACTCTCTAATGTCAGGTAACTTCGGACGCAGTGTTTTTTCTGCAGAAAAATGGTGTTTGGTGACATGTAACGCAACTTCGGACATGGATTACATTGGAAAAAAAAAAAAAAAAAAAAAAAACGGACGGTAGACCTAAGGTTCTACAGACAGATCATTTAATAATGATTAATTTTACACATTATTAGTTCATTATGGTTACTTAACGATATTAGTTTATAACTGAGCATAATAAATCACCTTTCCTTGACACTAAAGAGGTGTAACACCCCAAAAATATTTGCTACCTCTACAGGAGTTCGAACTCGCGTCGTCACAACTACGAGAAATTATTATTAATTTCCCAAAGTTGCGACACTCTAACGATCAGAGCCATGAGGCCAGGGTGACCAAACCTCTTCGATTGTGAGAGTTATTTTCCTGGAGCGTAACAGAAGCTTAGGGATTATGAGATGCTGTGATAAAATTAGAGCATTCCAAAAAGTGGCTAACGATTTTCCTACTATGAAAACTAAGGGAGTTACACTTCCCTAGTAACGCATTGGTTGTACGTGAAAATCAATAGAAAACCCCACCGTGACGTGACGCTCGTGACGTGACGAAAACAAATGGAAACGTCCTGTTTTTCATTAATAAATGATACAAAATTATCATAATATGGGTACAAAATAATTAATACCAAGTTTCAAACAACACATTTATTATTTTTAAAAACAGCATTTCAAATATGAACATGGTAGGTATACAATTTTTTTAAACTTTATCACATCATCCTTATCAGTTTTTTTATAAGCCGTATTTACACGGCTCTGATTCCGTTTTCGAGATATTTCGGGTCATACGGCCGATGAACCCAGTAGCTCAGGGGTTTACCCTTCATATTGTTCGAAGTTACCTGCAACATATATACAAACAAACACAAAAATGAGTCCCGAGTGAAAACGAATGGAAGCACAGAGTTGCTATTTTGAAATACATTCTACCTAACTAGTTTACTTATGAAAACACATCACTCTCAGTCACTCAAAAAATTATCTACTATGTTTCCCAGAGGAGGTTTTGCAGACTTTTCAGAACTTCAACAAAAATAATCAATCAAACTTACCAAATTTGATGATCGCCAGGCCACGAACGAGTTACAACACAACCTGATCAAAATTCACTGATATCCCGTGATTACAAACTTGCTTCTCCGTGGAGCACACATATAGGGATCCCCCACTCTTCTTTTCTGCCATCAAATACTCTCGATACTATCGATTCAGCCTCCCAACACATCGATTTGATTTTGAAATAAAACGACCTTCTGAGCGCCAAAATCTAAAAAGTTCCAGTCAGGCAGCATGATTGTATGAACGAATTTTCTCAAATTAGGTACCTATTGTATTGTGATTGATTGTGATTACCTATTGTACCTATTCCGATTGTATCGGAATTTGAGTACGAAGAGATTGTTAAAACCAGCAACAAACTGAATAAACTGCGGTAATTCAAAAAATATTTTTTGCAGTTTTTATAGATTTTTCAGCAAATATTAATTAAATTTAAGTATGTTTTCAGCATAATTTTTTGCAACCATTTTTTTATGTCCTAGATGATCGTTGGCTATTTCGTTTTGACTAAAACTCTGCTAACATTTTTAGAAAATTTATAAAACATTGAAAATTAAAATTCCTCCTGACATTATATCAAGTCAGTGGCTAACTGATTAACTTTTAGGATACCTATGTAGAATAATTTACAGAGCACTAATCATACCAGAGCACTAATAATATCAGCGCACTGATTAGCTGAGGAACCTCTAAGCCTCATTTTTGCTTCCTCACTACCTAAGGTAGGGAATCTTTGTGTTCTTGATTGAAGTCGAAAAAAATTTTGCCCTCCAAAATCAAAATTTCCACTTGATTTTTGCGTTTCAGAGCTTGGTGATCAATTTTGGTTCCGTGTCTGTCTGCGGTAAATCCTTGTCACGGCCAAAACTATACCAAGTCTCAGTCCGATTCCGATGAAATTTTCAGGCATTGTGCGGGTTAGCATCTAAATGGTCCCCTTATACTTTCATTGCCGTCACATAAATAGCAGTATGTGCGCATGTGCAAACGCTAATTCATTATAATGTTGATTTCTTATCATATATTATTACGATTTCGTTCAAACTCGGGGAGTAGATAGATATAGTTGTCAAGCTATTAGTCAGGTAATGACTGTTGGACTCGGCCCTGCTCCATCTTAAGAGAGTCTAGGGGATTTTACTACCAAACTATACACATCATCCTGATCTACATGCCCAACTAATCTGAATTTTTACTAAGGGATTGACTACTTGATGTTATGTCTTTTTGAGATGCGAGCATCCAGACCACCAAACTATACACATCATTCTGATCTACATGCCCAACTAATCTTCATTTTTACTAAGGGATTGACTAGTACACAATCTCCTCACCAATAAATCTATTTTTTCTTCGCAAAAGGATAAATCCGTAGATTTACCGGTTGGAGCGATGCCGTAGTGTTGGCAACAGTGTTGCTCTTGTGAAGCGAATGCCGATCGTTCCCGAGTGCTCACAAAAGGAGCCGACCGGCCCCAAGTGCTTCATCCCACAGACGGAAGTAAAAACGGCATCACTACTACGATAACAGATAAGAGTTAACTGCATCTGAGATCTGGCTGCATCGATGTGTTGGGAGGCTGAATCGATAGTATCGAGAGTATTCGATGGCAGAAAAGAAGAGTGGGGGATCCCTATAAGTGTGCTCCACGGAGAAGCAAGTGTGATTACAATGCGACCTCGGGAGCTCTTCTAGGCACAACCAGTCAGGAGCTAACCACGTTTTACCGCCTAAAATCTACATTGTCCGAAGTTACCATACATGTCCGAAGTTACTTGCAATTACGGACCTACCTATATGGTGATACATATTATATTAATGGATGAATCACTTTTCAATAAGGTAAGATCAATCAATAGTTAGATATCGTTAGATATCTCATAACAATGGTTTGTATTAATCCACAAATTAATGGATTTCAGCAGAAAAAACAGTTTGGGGAAGAACAACACTTCTTGGGGTGGGTGGTTGGGGGTTTTAGTTAAACATTTGCGAAAAAAAAAGTGATAGAAATAAAAATTATAAACAATTTTCTGGGTGAAAATATCCCAAACTTATGTCCAGAGATACTGACTTTGGATCAGAACAATCGACCTACAGGCCAAGGTAGCAACTAGTATAGGGCTACCATCCGTCCCGATTTATCGGGACATGTCCCGATTTTCGAGGTGTTCCGGGCGTCCCATCATGATTTTTGAAGCGTCCCGATTATTTTTTTTGCAGTCCCGACTTCGTCCCGATTTTTAAAGTAGTTGAATCTCCGAAGTATTTTGTAAGCCCAGGATGAAAACTGGATAAACCCTGCGTGGTTAAGGCCCTGACCACCATTAAGTCCAACCTTGACATCACCTGCTCGGAGTTTTTTAACTACATAAAAATGCAGAAAAATGTCCTTCGCTCAGTTGGCGGCAAAGAAAAATACGCAGACTGATTTTTGTGTGATATATTTCGCTTTTCAGTACCTATGTGATATTTCGTTTTTCAGTAGGTACCTATGAGATATTTCGTTTTTCAGTACTCTCCTGCCTATGTGATATATATATATATATTTTTTTTTTTTTCAATAATGATGTTTCTCCAACTTTTTGATACCTATTGTATTTTTTTCCAAAAATAAAACTTAGTCGTTGTATTTTGCCAGTGACTTGAAGTATATCTTGTCCCGATTTTCTACTTTAGGCTGTCCCGATATGTCCCGACTTTTAGCTTACGCTGTCCCTACTTACGTCGAAAAGATATGGCAGCCCTAAACTAGTAGCACCTGGAATTGGTTTGAAAATTTTTTTTATACCTACTTTTCTCAATAATCTGAGACCAATTTTAGCGCGCACAAATTCGAAGGATTTTTTCTACCCAATTCGGAAAAATATTCATGAAAATCGTACTTTAAAGATAATTTACTCATCTTCAGCAAATCTACTTGTTGGCTGTGATTACCAATCATCAAAGCTCACCTCATTTCGGAAATAAATTTAAAAAAAGATAAAAATACAAAGCGCTACAGTAACAACAAAAAATCCCTAACATTGGTCTACTTTAAACGTTCTGAATTTCCTACAAACTTTTCTAAGCATTTTTCGGGAAAGCCTTGACAATCTTGGGCATTTCAAAAACTGTAGGATAAAGGATACAATTTTCAAATCTGTAGAAAAATATGATCAAATTGTGTTTCAATGACGTTTTTGGGGGTTCTGAACCACTGTGCGATGGTCCCATCCTAATATGGAGAGCTGTTAGTGGTAGTTCAGTCGTCAAACCATAAATACTGCTTTTTGTCACGATGGACCTTGCAAACGACGCTACTTTTAAGATGACCTTACACTGATCAGTTGATGTCATATGAGATAAATCGTTAATACTATATTCTGTGTTAGGTACCTATTGTACCTATAGTCAGCTATGAATTGTATTCGAATGTAGGATTCAAATTTTTCGAAGCAGGATGTTGCGTGATTTAATTTTTAACTAATATCTACTACACGTTATTGCGTATTTCGAGCAGGTGTGTGGCAGGATCGTTTTCCTGGACCAGCGCGAGGCTAGCAGCACGTATCACCTGACAGGAAAACAGCGTTGAACTGAGAGCAATAGCCCTCCATATTAATAATAACTAGGTACTCAAAGGTCATGCCACACTTGCAGATACTATTCACTCTGGCCACAGCCCTACTAACTAAATATTGGAGTGGACGCTGCTATTGCTCAATGGAGCTCTGAACATGAAAAGCTCAAAGTTGAGCGCAGCACGTTAATGATGACCTTATCTTTTTTCTAATCTTTTGTTGCCTATGGCCGCAAAAATGTTGGGCACAATGGATGTTATGTATAGACTGGAAGTAGGGGAAATGCTTTGAGTAGGTATATTCCTACATAAGTTACAATATGGACTTGGGAGGATCGCTTATTGAAAATAGATACCCAAACTACGCAGGGGCTTCACAGGACTCCCTTTTATACTCATTTGACTTGTAAAAAACTGTGTGGTAAACATGTTGTACTGCCTGAAGTAGGGGGAAACTGTACTAAAACTTTTTACACCCAAACTACGCACCTAACATGACGTCAGCTTCTGGTGCTTTTTGCGGGAAAAAATGCGCGGGGGGTTTAGCTAAGTGCGAATTTCTTTGCGCTTAAAATATGAACGTCAAAATCCTACGTCACGATGCACAGGAGGTGTTTTTTTTTTTTTTTTTTTTCCTCGCAAAGAAAAGCATGCATTCATGAAAAGTGAGCATTGCTCTCGGTCGCCAGTGTATAAAATCCTCTTTTGGCCATGAGCCCCTCTTTATACTTTTGTTTGTTATTTCCCATTATAATCTACGATAAATGTCAACTTACCTTACAATCCAGACGAGGTGATCCAGTATGATGCAGCTCTATCGACTATAGTAAGTATTTTAATCATATATTATTCATCATATATAAGAGGGACCTCCAAAGTCCAAGACGGGAAGAATTCGCCCAGAGATTACGCAACTGCTCTTGGGCCATGAAGAAGTGAGGCACCCCAATTAATATCCGTCTCTCCTAAATTAATTGACCTTAAAGCGATACTAGCATAACACGATAAACGTTGCGGATGGACAGTTATGAATTCCCCATTGGATTACGTAACTCTGCCTCACCTTGGTCGTCGTGGGAATCAGCTGCAGGTAACTGCCCAGCCTTAAGGCTGTGCGAACGCCTCTCTCGCCCTCGTCCTAGCCCGAGAGAGCGCTCTGCTGATTGCGGGTTGCAGACCCAGTTCAACGGTAGCTCAACTGGCAGCGCCAGCGACAGTTAGCAAGAGGGGAAGTTGATATCTCCCCCACCCATCCATGCCCTCAGCCACGCCGATACACCGCCCCGCCCAACCCCCCTCGCCGGCAACCGGTAGTCCTAGAATTTTGCTTCCGAGACTGCAAGGCAGCGGAAGCTTTGTTTTCACTTTCGAAATGAAAAAAAATTTTTTGCTCCAAAATCAAAATTTCCACTTGCATTTTGCGTTTCAGAGCCTCCTGAACCAATTTGGTTCCGCGTCTGTCGGTCTGTCTGTCTGTCCACATTTCCTTGTAACAGCCATAACTTCCACAATTTTGATCCGATTTTAACCGAATTTTCAGGGATTGTGCGGGTTAAGCTCTAGATGGTCCCCTATCAACTTCATCATGATCGAATCAACGGTAGCTTCTGCGCAGGCGCTAACGTGAATTCCTTGTGACGGTCATAACTCGGTCAATGTTGAACGGATTTCAGTCAGATTTTCAGGGATGATGTGGGTAAGGTCCCTTGAGGTCCCATAAGACGATTATCATAATTGCATCAGTGGTACGCTCTGCGCATGCGTGAACGAAATATTCTTGTTACGGTCCTTGCAACAGCCGTAATTTCCACAATTTTGATGCGATTTCCTTCAAATTTTTAGGGATCGTGCGGGTATAGCTCTACATGGTCCCCTGTAAGTTCCATCACAATCCAATCAACGGTAGCCTCTGCGCAGGCGCAAACAAAATTTTCTTGTTTCGGTCATAACTCAGGCAATTATGAACGGATTTCGGTCAGATTTTCAGAGATGATGCGGGCAAGGTTTCTTGAGGTCCCGTATCACATTCTTCGCAATCATCAGCAGCGGTACGCTAGGCGCATGCGCGAAAGTGATGTTTTTGTTACGGTCACAGCTTAGTTATGAGGAACATGCGGACAACATCCTGGATGGTCCCATATTAAAATCAAAATTTTCCTTATTAATTTCATTTATTATATGTACCATTCAGCTTCCAATTTCCCACCTTTTTAATTCCCTGATGCCAGAACCGGTCGTTTCTAGTTTTCTGGAATTTAATGGTGACGTACTGTGAAGGTCACGAGGAAGCTCATGTGCCATTTCCTTGGCAGTGTATTTGTTTTTATTTTGTCTAAACCCTCGTGGAAAAAGCGGGTAGATGGCCTGCACAAGTGCATTACTTTCAAATAAAATGATCGGTTTTTGTGACTGTAGTTAAGGAAGAAAGGTTTCTTCATTAAAATAGGAATGTTAAAAAAGAAAGTCATCATTCTTTTCATACATAGGTTCATAGTATTTTTCTGTAAAGATTTATTAACTTTTTGCGTCTTTCTTTATTAAATATTCTGCGACTCAAAATAAAGTTTAGAACTTTTGTCTTTTTGCGCAGTTTTTAACAATTTTTTTAAAAACAAATAATATTAATGAAATTTAAGTACGTGTTTCTTCCTAATTTTTTTGATAATTTGAGAATGGTTCCAGTCCATTGTTGATAGGTAAACTTTGTTTGATTAAAAGTCTGCAAAATTAAAAATTCAACGATTAGGTACTAGCCATTTTTAACCATTTTTAAGCAAAATTCTTGAATTTGTTCAGCGCAAGAATGGCAATTTTATCTCAACCCTTTGAGGAGCTATAGTTTGGCACATAAATACATACACATTACATCTTACATAGCATTTCCAAATCGACTTCGACATTTTCCAAATAGAAA
The DNA here is from genome assembly GCA_030762985.1 of Adelphocoris suturalis. Classification (NCBI taxonomy): domain Eukaryota; kingdom Metazoa; phylum Arthropoda; class Insecta; order Hemiptera; family Miridae; genus Adelphocoris; species Adelphocoris suturalis. Next base: position 96,392,242 of record CM061040.1, read on the forward strand.
TGAACACCTTCAAAATGGAATGATGAACATTTTCCATATAGGTTTCGACATTTTCTAAACAGGTTTTGACATTTTCCAAATATAAAAGTAAGGAACAACAACTGTGACACTCTATAACATACAAATCGCCAATACCTACATTCTGGAAACAAAAACAAACTACGAGTACATTCTTGAATTGGAATGCAATGCCTTTTCAATCCATAATCTACCATTTAGACGCTCTCCTAAATTATAGAGTTACCTACATGGTTTTTCGGGCAGATTTCTTCTCAGATTCACGCCATGCCCAAACCTATTTGTAAAATGTTGAAACCTTTTCGGAAGGTGTCGAAACCTATTAGGAAGATGTCCATTTCTATTCGGGAAAATTTCGAAATCTATTCAGACTTGATTAAGTTCGATGGAAGAATATCGAAATCTATTTGGACAAGATCGAATTAGATTCGGAAAATGTCCAGTTCTATTTGAACAATGTCAAATTCAATTTGGATTTGATATAGGTATATATTATATTTATTCTCGCGTTAAACGGCGTACATATCGCTAAACCCTAAGATCCGTTTCAGAATGCCTCAAAATTACGACAATTTTTGAAAATGATTGGAAGCAATGGCAATTGCTTAATTTTTTACGAAAATCCGCTGAAATTTCATAGCAATGGTAATTTGTGTCATTTAAAAACTATAAACAATTGCAAGAATCCAACAATTTATTTTTAAAGCTGAATATTATTTAGACTTTTTTTTTTTTTTTTTACCGAGAAACATATAGATAGTTAACCATCACATGCATGCGTGTGTTAACGATCACATTGCATAAAAAGTGCTCAACGGTAATTAATTCAACGTAAATGTAATTCGAAATAAAAAAAAAAAACCAAAAGGCTCATACGATCATGTTCATGATTGGAACTTTTTTCTTATCACAGCATGCGGATCAATTTTGGTTCCCTGCCCATGCCAATTTCAGCTTTAGTCCGATTTTGATTAAATATTTGAGGATTGTGAAGGTTAGTCCCTTAGCTTAATTTTTGCAGTTTCCAACAGAGTTTGATAAGGTTTTCAGGAAATGTACCGGTTAGACGGCAGATGGTCCCCTTAGTTTTGTTGCTCATTAATCAATACCTACTTCACTCTGTGCAGCGTATACGTTAAACTCATCAAACATCAGATGGCCTATTCATCCGATCACGTTCATATTCTGAGGGTTGCTGGTCCCTTGGTCACTCGTAATTTGCTTGGGTACTCCTTTTGAGGTACTACTTTTGAGACTACTAGAAATGATAATCCGAGTTGAAAAAATGATAATTGAGAACATCGGAAAAGTTTATTTCACTGTCAGGATCAAAAAATACATCACAGATTGTCCAGGAGCCAGGGCCGAAAATAGGTTGTAATTTGAGGAGAAGGTTTGAGATTAGATTTTGAAAGTTTGGTCCATTCTGAGTGAGAAAACTTTGTCTGCCATCTCAAAATTGGTGGAATACAAAATGGCGGCCTCAAAAAGATTGGTTAATTTGCCCATTTTGAAGTTTTTTCTCTAATAATAACTAAACCATACATCCTACAGAAATTTTTATACGTAGCAAAGTTATAGAGAGAAAAAAAAAAATTTTATCCCAAGACTCTGAATTATTTCTCAAAATAAGCGAATTATAAACAATTGAAAATCGGGCTAGTTTTGGGCTAGTCCTCTTCTCCTCTCGTCGAGACTTTTCCCATTCAAAATCACTTATCGTGGCGTTAGTTAATATTGGTCTGATTTCAGTATTCTAAAGCTCATTCTGTTGAAGATTAAATACTTTCCAAGGTTTGCATCGAGAATATTTTAGCTGAGACCTTTCCTCATTGACTTACAGCCGAACTATTGAATTTTATACCATTTTACACATAAAGTTAGCAAAAACGGCATTTTACTTTGTACTTCAATGAGAAACGGTCTGAGCAAAAACTTTTTGAAGTGAACTTTGTGGAAAGTATTTAATGTTGAGTAGAATGAGCTTTGGCAGACTGAAGTAAGACCAATATTAACGCCACTAGGTGATATTGAAGGGCAAAAGTCTAGACGGAGGGTGGAGAGGACTCGCCCAAAATTAGCCCAAGTTTCACTTGTTTGTAATTCGCTTATTTCAAGAGGTAATTCAGAGTTTTGGGATCGAATCGTTTTGTTTTTTTATGCTCTACAACTTTGCTACTTATAAAAATTTCTGTAGGATGTACGGTCCTGTAGGTTTCGTTATTATTAGAGAAAAAAGTGTTTTCTCTAATAATAACTAAACCTACAGAACCGTAAATGGGCAAATTAAGCCATCTTTATGAAGCCGCCATTTCGTATTCCACCAATTTTGAGATGGCAGACAAAGATTTTTTCACTCAGAACGGACTAAATTTTCAAAATCTAATATCAAACCTTCTCCTCAAATTACTACATATTTTCGGCCCTGGCTCCAGGACTTAAGACACCAGGGAATCGAAGAACAAAAATAACGACAGAGGCTCAAGAACATTATTCAATTTAAAGTTGAATTTCTTCTTCTTCTTCTAATTCTCATGAGTTATTTTCTAATCCGCATGAGTTGAAGTTAGTTTTAAACTAATTGCTTGCAACATTCTATTTTTTCTGCACTATTCTATCATTTGAAATAAACTATTTTAGTGGTAAAGATTCTTATGTTCATTTTCTTTCACATGGTGGAAAACCCAACACATAGTTTTGCATTCCGAGTGTTTCCCGTCACTAGCAAGTAGAATTTAGAAACACTTTTCGAGCGAGCACAGTGAATTGTTGCCGATTTCTTAAACTCGCGAAATTCCTATTTTTCTGGCACGGTTTCAAGCAAATCAAAAATTTTTTAAATTGTTTATGACGAAATGGAATTGAATATGCTTTCCAATGATGACCATCTATTTGATTTTTTTATGAATAAAAATTGGTTTTCTAGCCAATTTTAGAAGGAGAAACATAATTTATGATAGTAAACAATTCCAGTCATGCAGCATGATCGTATGAGTGAATTTTCTCTAATTACCTACTATTAAATGTTAAATTGTATTGAAATTTGAGCAATTTCAGTTGAAAGAAATTGTTAAAACTCGGCCCTTCGGGCCTCACCAGGGGACAACCCCCCTGGACCCCCGGATGGTTACTGCTTAGATCCTTCGGCTAAAATTCAAGAAACATGGAAAATGCTTTAGCCGTGTTTTATCTGTTTGCTGTTTGCTTATACTATGAATTTGTTGTCTGTTGTTTTAATTTAGCTCTTTACGGGCCTGATTTTCAAATTGCTCGTCATTTCATTCACCTCTTGATGTCCCAAATGTATTCTCATTAATAAGAAATCGAAAACATCTGAAATTTCGAAGAACACATCGCAACTAAAAGCCTAGGTTACAAGATCCTTTGATTACTTTTTGGTAAAAACGATGCCAGCCAACTGCATATATATATATAGGTCCTACCTACCCAACATGGATTTTAGTTATAACCTAGAGCACTTTCCAAGTTGAAAAATCAATGGCCTTTTTTTGTAGTAGAGTTCTCAGAATTGACAGTTGGACTAAATTTTTTAATGAGCCGGGTAGGTACTAACAAGTTACTTAAAAAAACTCGAACTCAGAACTGCCCTTTTCTGTGAGAATGACCCATACATAAATTTCTCCCTTGAGGGGAAGAACAATAGATCATGGATATGTCAAAGTTGTAGACATTACTTTACACTCTGTTGGGATGATGGGAAAGTAAAAATGGACATTACTTTCCACTCTGTTGGGATACTAAAAGTGGACATTACTTTCCACTCTGTTGGGATGTTGGGAACGTAACTATGGACATTACTTTCCACTCTGTTGGGATGTTGGGGAAGTAAAAGTGGACATTACTTTCCACTCTGTTGGGATGTTGGGAAAGTAAAAAATCCCGCGCTACTTTCGTTCCATGCTAAAACAGAAGTCTACTCGTAAGTCGGTTGTTGAGGAAGGCGGAATTAGGCACTTCATTTTTTTACTCCAGTTCTACAAAAAGTCACCCTGTTGCCATGGTGATGCTAACCTAATGGGAGCAGTTAGGGGGGTGGGAGACAATCGAGGGGGCGGTCGCCCGGCCTTTGCGAGCAGAGTGGGGGAGAGGCTTTCCCCGCCACGTCCTGGCAGTTTGAGATAAATCCGCTAGGGGCGCAGTTTTCAGCTCATTTATTTCCAATTTTCCAAACTCGTAAATTGACCGTTTTCTTTCGTGGAGCAGATAGAGGATGGAAAATAGAATCCAGCGTGATTTAAATCATGCAAATCGGTCCACAAATGCCTGAGAAAGTGTTATAAAACCATGAAATCTTGACTATTTTCATACAATTTAAATTCAGTTTAAAATTTTCTTTCGTAGAGGAATAACTACAAACGAAATTGAACTAATCAAGCTTTGGAGTGTGAAAATTGATCAACTACTTAATATGTTATGATAATAAACCCTCCTGAAGGAGGGTTTGAACAGATTTAATTTGACCCTCATCGTGGGAACGAACGTTCAATGCAATTATCAGACCAGGAAAAAGTTTAGTATATTTATTTTTTTTCGAAGTTCTGCACGTTTTAACTCGCAAAATAACATGAATGCAATTTCACAGGCACAAGATGACCCACCCTGACCGTGGCCCTTGGAAGTTTCACCTGCCAGCCACTGAAGCCAGTCAATTAATCAAGTATTTAACTGACTGCACCCGTCGCAAGAAGGAAACTGATCCAATAATTTTATTTTAAAAATCTGCTACGTTGAACCTTCTCAAACTCAAAAAGTTCGCCCCCCACCATCTTCAGCAAGCTGGGCTGGCAGATTTGTATATAAGCCTTGGATTTTAGTAGCAAAGTATTGTGAAACAGCCAAGCCAGTCATGGAATCAAACCAGAGGCCCACAAGAAACATTGTGAGTGTAATTCTATCTATATAGAATCTAGCTCTATAAATAATATAGTTCATTATCTGCATACCAATAGCCAAATTCAACAATCTAAACTAATTGCAACTGTTTGAAATTTCCTGAAGTCAGTAGCTAGTCATAACTGTAATTGAAGTCATTTGTAATTCCTAGCATTGCTTTAATGCCATAGGCTATTCTTGAATTCTTTACATCCAACAAATATAACTTTTGAATAAATTTTATTCAAAAACTGTTTTCCTACTAGTTTTCAAATCATTCGTTCATTAAAATTTGAATTCTTTGCTTTCAACAAATTTTGGGCTAAACTCATTTTCTTCAAAGTGCATGATATTTATAAAAGTAACACCCATTGTCATATTTCCAATGTAGAAGCTATATTCATAATTCCTGATGAATGCTGATTGTTATCAAATCATTTCATGTTTACTTATTAAATATATTTCTAATGTAGAAGCAATATTCGTAATTCCTAGCATTGCTTTAATGCCATAGGCTATTCTTGAATTATTTACATCCAACAAATATTCAAATTTTTCAAATTTTCAAATTTTAAAATTTCAAATGCTATTGCTATTTTTAAATATGGAATATCAGGGATTTTAGGGCTGGAAAAAAAAAAAAAAATCACACTACAATACACTGTCAATAAATTTATTTAAATAGAAATCAAATTACTTAATTATTTAATTTAATTAATTAATTATTAAGTAACAAACTATTTTCATCATGCGAAAACTTTAAATAGCTTGTCCTTGGAGTCTTTTTTACTACACAAAAATATAGCGGGGTTGCTGTATACGAGAAGTTTTCAAAGTCCGTTTCCTTAAGCTCCATTGAATATCGCTTCGGCAGGAATACTTTAAACGTTTCAGAATTCCATTCGTCATGAGCGGTCAATAAAATCGATGTACCATACTGTTCGTGTGAAATAAACTTCACCTCCAGTACTTTGAATGCGACCCTTAGGGGCAGTTGTGACATTGGTCTTCTTTCGATTCCATTGACCAGTTTGTTGTTGTTAAGTGCCGAAAGTCTGAAAAGAAATGAAAAACAGTGTTTATTTCAGTTCTGTTCGTATTTATGTTTCAGACCATCCAGCCAGCCGATGATGGCGGCATCCAAGTCAGCATAGAGGGGGACTCTGACCAGCGATTAAGAGAAGTAAGGACTGGCCCTTGGACAAACCACAGGGTATGGAGTTGGCTAGGGCGGGCTTTTTTTACACACGGTTCAGTGATAGGGTGCAATGCAATTTCTGTGGAATTCTTCTCGGAAAATGGAGAGATTTTGACGTCCCATTGGAGGTGCACAAGCGCTGGAGCCCAGACTGTCTATTTGTTGAGAGCCCCGAATTAACCAATAATGTATCAAATTTTGCTGAGGAAATGAACAGGGCAATGGATGTACCTTCTCCCCAGAGTTGTAGGGAGAGGGCGGCGGCGGCTGCTACTAAGAAGCTTGAGACCTTTGATGGAAGGTATGCAACTTTTAGAAGATGGCCCAAAGTACTTCACCATCTAGTTGAGGATCTCTGCAGTGCTGGATTTCATTATAACGAACAGCAGGGTGATCTTGTCTACTGCTACGCCTGTGAGGGAGCTATTCAAGATTGGGAACTGAACGACGACCCCTGGATTGAGCATGCACGCCATTATGAAGAATGTCCCCATGTCCTAAATGTCAAAGGATCGGCTTTTGTTAATTCCGCTAAAAGATCCAAACCTGAATGTACATGGCTTTGACTTGATTGAGCAATAAAACTTGAAGAAAAAAAAAAAAAATTTCCGCATTTATCATTTCAAAACTACCATACTCCAACCTTATATATAATACAAACTAGAATAATATATGATTAAAATACTTACTATAGTCGATCGAGCTGCATCATACTGGATCACCTCGTCTGGATTGTAAGGTAAGTTGACATTTATCGTAGATTATAATGGGAAATAACAAACAAAAGTATAAGAAAGGGCTCATGGCCAAAAGAGGATTTTATACACTGGCGACCGAGAGCAATGCTCACTTTTCATGAATGCATGCTTTTCTTTGCGAGGAAAAAAAAAAAAAAAACACCTCCTGTGCATCGTGACGTAGGATTTTGACGTTCATATTTTAAGCGCAAAGAAATTCGCACTTAGCTAAACCCCCCGCGCATTTTTTCCCGCAAAAAGCACCAGAAGCTGACGTCATGTTTGGTGCGTAGTTTGGGTGTAAAAAGTTTTAGTACAGTTTCCCCCTACTGCCTGATCCCCCTCCGTGTCAGATCCATCCTCACCACCCAATGGCAGCGCTTAAACATCCATGTACCTCCCTCCTGATCCATCCAGCAGGCGGGACACCAAGCAGCAGAAACTCTGGAAACTCTCGTTTCCAAAATTTCCATAATGAGTAATAGAGTCAAATCAATTTTGTTTAGACATTTGGAAAAGATAATTACTTAGGGACGTCTAGTGATGGTTGTAGGAGGTCCTCCCCATCGGCCAAAACCGCCCCTTCCCAACGATCCAAAGAGCTTATAATAGGATTGAGAGGGCATGTGTCTGTTAAACTGTGGGAGCTCATGAAGCCAGTTTTCTCTAAGGGGCGGGACCTACAATTATATACAATCATATGGTCGGGGATAACCTCCAACACTGTTATATAACCTTAATTTCATCGTTATCGTTATTTCATTGGCTACCTGGTTTCTGCCCCTAACATGGTGGAGTCTCAAGTGGCTTCAAATACGTCACGACCTGTCCTCTCTTCTATTATAAGCTCTTTGCATCGATCCCTTATGTTTATATCTTTAGTTTGGTTTTATTAGTTGGCTAGTTAGTGAACTTTCCTTGCAAATTTTCAAGTTGATGGAAACAATATTACCTAAACCTACTCAGCCCCCCCCCAACCACCATTGTATTCACCTGGTCCGCAGCTACCAACAGTAGGTACATCTTACGTCATTCGCTTCTACTCTTTGTACCTACTGATGACTTCTGGAATACATTCAAGTATTCTGGAAAGAAAAATTAAATAAATAAACAATAAAAATAAATATAAAAAATAGGGAGCTTCTGTGCATCTTTGGGATGGCATAGGGTTGGTTGGGATTCCGATCGGTAATCACAGGTAGGTACTGACTAGGAGGCCGAGTCCAGACGGACATGACGAGACATGGAGCTCACACTTGTTAGAATGTGAACTTCATGATTATGGAGGAAAAACGCGATGAAGGGGCTCAAAATTTGTATGCATACATGAAAAATTTTTACAACCCCTTTTTTGTATGTTACTGAAATGTGACACAAACGTTTCAGTTATCTGAACGAATCCTTCATGAAATGTTTAAGGAACATTTCGAAAGTTTCATGGAAACGTTTCAGAGACATTTCAAGAACGTAGTGGTGCTGTGTGGGTTGATACCAATTTCCTCCTTAGTCACCGATTCTGTACATGAAAGTGTCGAATGGATATACATTTGGTTCTACGATGACACTCGGGGTTCTAAACTAATCTTGTAGCTGCTTCATTGTCTTCGTGCACTATAGGAAGTCTCTCAAGTTTCGTAATCAAGTAGAAGTCGTTTTAACCATACCAACTCCCCCAACAGCAAATGCAATGTCTGGTTTTGTTCCTACCATAAGGTTCATTTATGCACCAACAGCTTGCCTATAAGGGAAATGTCTATCCTTTTCAATGGCTTTCCCCAATTCAAAACTCTCTTTTAATATGGGTGTACCCACTATGTTGCAGACAACTATTTAAAACTTTTCTAGTGCCGTCAACCTACTTTTCTTGTGCACCCTTCTTGACTGATTGCAATTGAAAGGTCAGACAGTTGTTTAATCTGTAAGCCCAAATAATAAGAAGCCTCTTTCTCTGTGATTCTAAATTCCTTCTTCAGTTATTCTATGAATTGATTCAAATCATAAATGTTCGTTGCTGCCACGAGTCCATCATCAACATACAATGCTATGATTATTTTTCTACATCCTTGATGTTTAATGAATAAACATGGATCAGCTTTGCTTGATTTGAATCCTTTCGACACCAAAAACTTTCCAAACCTCTGATTCCAGCACCGTGGTGCCTGTTTTAATCCATAAAGACTCCTTCTGAGCCTGCACACCCTTCCTGTTCCATCTTAATACCCTTCCGGTTGTTGGACGTATATCTCTTCTTCTAACTCACCATAGAGGAATGCAGTTGAGACACCAAACTGCCGCAACAACAATTCTTCACTACCTGCTACACTCATTACTGATCTTATTGTGATTTTTGCCACTGGGCTGAAGGTTTGGCCTTAGTCAGACCCTTTAGCTGAGAAAATCCGTTAACTACCAAGCGGTCTTTACACTTGTCCACAGATACGTCGGCATGTGTCTTCACTCGGAAAACCCAATTGCATGGGGTAGCTCTTTTTCCCTTTGGCAAATCTTCTAGTGTCCAAGTATTGCTGTCTTTGAGGGAACTAAACTCACTCTCCATCGCTTTCCTCCACTCTTCTTGGGTTTCACAATTCACAGCTTCAGTGAACATTGATGGTGCTTGAATCTTGTTCACTTCTGTCACTCCACTCATGACAAATCCATCAAAGCGCTTCGGTAGTTAAACGAAGTAAATCACTCGCGACGAAGTTGTGGAAACCCATTTAAAAACGGAAGTTAGAGAAAAACGTTGTCTATTTCCACGAAAAATAAAGAGTTACACTGTTAAATCGATTTCGACGGTTAGGCCATCATCAGTAACAAACAATAACTTAAGATACATTAGAAAGGACACAGCTTTTATAGTAACAGGTGAAGGGAGATTGAATCCCATTGGTCAAGAGAAAGGAAAGGGGCAGGAGGTACAGCCAATGAAGTGCTAACAAGGTGACGGGGGATTATAGCTAATTAGATGAAGTGAAAGGGGGAAAATAACTAAATATGGTTTCAACATTGTGAAGGGATAATTCCAAGCTTTATAAAAATGGACCTACTAGTGGTGAAATATATTGAGGTATATCCTCATTTAAACATTTACCAGATCTGTCACTTTTGATAATTTCGAATTTTTCAAGTACATTCAACATACCTCCCTTCGGACAAAAATGAAGAAATTCTACAAACTGTCTATCTGTCAAATCAAAATTGTAACTATGATTGGATTCCTTAAGATGTTTTGCAAATGTAGACTTACCCTTATTTTCCCTGAAATCCTCCTGATGCTCGTCTATTCTTTCCCTGAATTTCCTACCAGTTTGACCGCAATATTCGTAGCCACAAGAACATTTTAATTTATAAACTCCACTTTTATCCTGAACATTGATTTTGTCCTTAACGGATCCTAGTAATGCTTTAACCCGTATGCCGGACCATCCGACTGTGAGACCGACATAGTTTGGTCTTAGGCCGAATGAGGTGCTCGTAGTGTCATGAGGCGGCCGGCGCCACGCGACATCTTCACTTGGGACCTGACCTTCAGGCAGAGTGGATAGGGAGACCTCGCATGCTCCCTGGCTCACGGTAAGTTGCAATGTTTCAAGAAGTAGTCGGTCTGTGGGACCGATGGTCCGGTTAACAGTGATTTTTTTTCCGTCCGTCTCATAGACGGATGGTCCATTTCAACCCTTTCTTACAGACAACTATCGACCCAAGTTATAGTACAGAGTAGTGGGCGAAATAGACCAGACAATCGATCTGTACCATCTTCAGGTGAGAAGTCTACTATTCGTACTGACAAACTGGAAGTGAGAAAAACTTGTCGCTTTTGCCCATACCAAAAGAAGAGGAAAACTTCATACCTACCTGTGCATAAAATGCCAAACACCAGGATGTCTGGAATGTTTGACGAAAGTCTGCAAGACGTGCGTGATACCTATAAGTAATCAATAATTTTCAAAGATTCGTGATTCACAAGATTTCTTCAGTTTCCTGCTGTTTTTTTTTTTTTTTTTTTTTTTTTTTTTTTTTTTTCTTCACGTATGTTTCATGAATATTTTTTATATGGTGATTACCATTAGAGTTTAATGAATGTCGACTGAGATTATTATGTGATTTTACTGGTTACTTACCTTCTTTTTCATAAATATTTTTTATATCATGTTGACTAAATTCGCTCTATACGAATGTTTTTTGTGAATATTTTTATATACATATGTACCTACCTTATGTTGACTATTAGTATTTAGGATTTCTGAATCGTAAAGACTTTTATGAATGTCGACTGATTAGTGTGGTTTTCCTAGTTATCTACCTACTAAGTACGTTTTATGAATGTTTTTTATGGTTCTAAAATCAAAATGATTCATCGCAAGTTGCACAAGTAGGTACCAACTGTTATTTTATCTTTTTTACAAAGAGCACCTACCTACTTCCTTTGAGAATGCTGAGTGATTATTCACGTACTCATAATGTGTGTTTACACTAGGCTTAGTGAATTGTGACTGACCGAAAATTCCGAGTCTGAGTTGTTAAAGTAAAAGTTATCTACTACAAAAGTACGTTTTATGGATGGAAGTAAAGGAATTTATGAGAAAATGTAGTTTAAAATGGTAACCTAACATCCTTAAATATTAATGAGGCCTAAATATTAATGAGAGATGAAAAGAACATGGTAAATTAATGAAGCTAACATGCGAACAAAGGAACAAATTGGCGATTTCATAACATATAGGTCTGTGAGACCGATGGTCCGGTTAAGCGTTGAAAAAAAGATGGTCCGGCGTACGGGTTAAGACTATTTTTAGTTCTAAAACCTACTTTGTAACCTCTCGATGATAGAATTTTGCTGATTTTATCCGAAATTTTACCATAATAAGGTATACTTATCCATTGCTTTTCTTCTAAATTTACATCTTCCCTGGCCAGATTGGAAACTTTTCCCCTACTCTTTTTCCTAAGAACATTATCCCATATGCCATATGGTATCAACGAGATCTCCTCCATATCCGTTACTAGCCGCTATGCTTTTGATAATGGATTTTTCTTTTGATAAATTTTGTTCACTCATTGGAATAGACAGTGCTCGGTTAATCATACTATGGAAGGCTGCATGCTTATGGACTAAAGGGTGATTTGAAGTACTATGGATAGTTATATTGCTATATGTATCTTTTCTATAAATTGAAAAATCATGCTTTTCGTTTACCAAAGAGATGGATAGATCTAAAAAATTGAGTTTTTTTCCGCCGAATTCGAGAGTAAATTTGATAAAGGGATCTAATTTATTGATTTTTTCGTGAAAAGAATTTAGTTGTCTTTCTGTGCCCTTCCATAGAATGACAATATCATCGACATATCTATACCAATAGAGAAGATCATTTGTGTTACAAGTTGTAAATATTTGTTGCTCAAGATAATCCATGTAAACATCTGCAAGCAAAGGAGATAACGGAGAACCCATAGCAACCCCTGGCTGTGTATAACATTTCACCTCAAATAAAAAGTAATTTTGATCCATACAAATAGACATCAAATTAAACAATTCGTCCTTTTCGAAAATATTAAGTTAAGAGGCGTGAATCAGCCTGCACACCACATCTTTGCATCTAGCTACATCGATATTGGTGAACAGACTAACCACGTCAAAAGATGCAAGTTTAGCATTTGGAGGCATCCGAATGTCCTTAATTTTAGAGTCTAAATCATAGGAATTTAGTACAGTATGTTGAGGTCGAAAGTTGATTTTGTTTCTAAATAAAATATTGAGTTTTTTAGCCAATTAGTAAGCTGGAGCTCCGATATAAGACACCACCGGTCTCATCAGCACTCCTTCCTTATGAATTTTAGGGAGACAAGATAACCTAGGCGCATGAGGGTTCATTTCTACAAAACTTGGAATGTACATATTTTTTAGTAAATTATCTTCTGATTGGTGAACTACTTTTTTTAATCACCTTTAATCAATTTTTTTATCACCTTTAATAAATTTTTTAATCACCTTTATCAAGTTTACTCTCGAATTCGGCGGAAAAAAACTAAATTTTTTAGATCTATCCATCTCTTTGGTAAACGAAAAGCATGATTTTTCAATTTATAGAAAAGATACATATAGCGATATAACTATCCATAGTACTTCAAATCACCCTTTAGTCCATAAGCATGCAGCCTTCCATAGTATGATTAACCGAGCACTGTCTATTCCAATGAGTGATCAAAATTTATCAAAAGAAAAATCCATTATCAAAAGCATAGCGGCTAGTAACGGATATGGAGGAGATCTCGTTGATACCATATGGCATATGGGATAATGTTCTTAGGAAAAAGAGTAGGGGAAAAGTTTCCAATCTGGCCAGGGAAGATGTAAATTTAGAAGAAAAGCAATGGATAAGTATACCTTATTATGGTAAAATTTCGGATAAAATCAGCAAAATTCTATCATCGAGAGGTTACAAAGTAGGTTTTAGAACTAAAAATAGTCTTAAAGCATTACTAGGATCCGTTAAGGACAAAATCAATGTTCAGGATAAAAGTGGAGTTTATAAATTAAAATGTTCTTGTGGCTACGAATATTGCGGTCAAACTGGTAGGAAATTCAGGGAAAGAATAGACGAGCATCAGGAGGATTTCAGGGAAAATAAGGGTAAGTCTACATTTGCAAAACATCTTAAGGAATCCAATCATAGTTACAATTTTGATTTGACAGATAGACAGTTTGTAGAATTTCTTCATTTTTGTCAGAAGGGAGGTATGTTGAATGTACTTGAAAAATTCGAAATTATCAAAAGTGACAGATCTGGTAAATGTTTAAATGAGGATATACCTCAATATATTTCACCACTAGTAGGTCCATTTTTATAAAGCTTGGAATTATCCCTTCACAATGTTGAAACCATATTTAGTTATTTTCCCCCTTTCACTTCATCTAATTAGCTATAATCCCCCGTCACCTTGTTTGCACTTCATTGGTTGTACCTCCCGGGGACCGGCGATTCCTTCCGGACCTCCAAGAAGCATGGCGATTCCTTCCCCTTAAAGTGTTGGCGATTCCTTCCGGTTACTCAATTCCTTCCGCTGTGCAATCGGCAATTCCTTCCCGTTACTCAATTGCTTCCCGCCCAGGTATTGATTAGTTTTGAAGCAAAAATTAACTCTACAGGACTTAACCCTTAATTGCACAATTGAGTACATAAAACCCAAATCAAAGTATTACAATCACCAAGTATTAAAATCACAATAATCACAAAATAAAAAATCCGTCGTAAAGTTCATGTCTCCATTTCATTGCTCAAAAATCCCCCCAAATTTAACACTGACCCTTTTAGCAAATTGGTAAGGGTCATTGTCGGGATTATGAGTTTTTTTTTTTTTTTTTTTTTTTTTTTTTTTTTTTTTTTTTTTTTTTTTTTTTGTCTGATTCTCAGGAGTATGTTGGTCGCTGTCATAGGTCATAATGTAGATTTCGATTTGAAAAGCTATTTAACCATCTACGAAACTAAATATGTGGGGATGAGGTGAATGAACGTTTCGTTTGAAATGGGAATGGAATGATTTGCAAGCAGCATTTGTTGTCCTATTGGTGTCGCTTGTCTCGGAAGCCCACAAAGTTGGAGGAAATGAAGCGTTTCCATCGCACGGTTGAGTAGTGGAAAACCAAAAACCCAGCTCAGCCATCGTCGAACATTCTTGTAAGCGGATGCGAGCCCCAACTTTAGATCGGAGGGGAAGGAATCGCTGAACCTCTGCTCACTGGCGGGCCTCACACCGGTAGGAATCGCCATCTCACTCGGGATGCAAGGTCCAACTTTCACTTTGACGGGAAGGAATCGCCGGTTCCCCGTACCTCCTGCCCCTTTCCTTTCTCTTGACCAATGGGATTCAATCTCCCTTCACCTGTTACTATAAAAGCTGTGTCCTTTCTAATGTATCTTCACTTATTGTTTGTTACTGATGATGGCCTAACCGTCGAAATCGATTTAACAGTGTAACTCTTCATTTTTCGTGGAAATAGACAACGTTTTTCACTAACTTCCGTCGGTAGTTGTATTGCATCCCTCTTCCAAAGTTGCATTCCTACAGAATTATTTTCGAGGTTAGCATCACTCTCGTCCTTCTCCATTTCATCTGGTTCATCTTTGCAGTTTTTATTTTCATCCCATTTTCTTCCTTCTTCACGTCCTTTTTCAGCTTCTCTGTCTTGGATTTCTCCTCCTCTTTGGTCTTCTTTCATTCGAAATTCCAATCCACCTCTGCTGGTTGTAATGGGTTCTTCTTGAAATACTACATATCATGAGTGAATAAGCTCATCCGATAACCTTTGTATCTCTCAAGGATGCCTTTCTGTGCTTTTCTATCCTTCTTAACCAACTCAACACGGGGCCAAAACTGAGACATTTGCCCCTGGCAGAACTTTTTTTGGGATCGGTTTTCATTAAAAACATGATAAATGTCTTCGGTAATATATGTATATAAAACTGTTTATATCCATCAAATGGCGATTTTGAATTTATTCGGACCATGGCACCAACCTGGTGTCTCACATCGGGGATGTGTCGGTGTCACACAGGGGATGACCTGAGTTAATCAATATGTAGGTATACTTGGAGAGTGCGAAGGGCCAAGACTCAGTGTTGACGTAGCATCGACCTTGGAAAGTGTAATTACCTACCTCGGAAATCCTTCAAAATGCTCAGGTGGAGAAAAAAAACTAGGAAATGAAAGAAGAAAAAAAAACTAGTAAAGGAGTAACTAGGTGGAAAAATAAAAAACTAGGAGAATGAACGAGAAACTCACCACTGCTACCTATCTCATTATAAATTCAAACTAGGTAACTTTAGCACCCTCTACACAAAAACGGCGGGCATCAGCGTAAACTACAGGATTTCTGAACATTTGGCAACCCTGATATCCCGCTTAATTAAAAACCAGAGGGAAGGGTAATGTTTCAAAAGTGGGCGGGCATTTTACGCAGCATGGCACCAATGCGGTGCCCTCCGTCAGTGGGAAAACCCAGCTTGGCGCCATCTGCATTGAGTCGGTTAAATCTTAGCTGCTTTGTCACGTGAGTGTAACAAGTTGACCCAATAACCCTGAGATGTTTCATTCTGAGCGTTTATCACCCAGACTTTGTAGGGCGTTTTCCCCTCCTCACTAGACGGACTAGTGCAGCTCAGAACTTAAGCTGCTGCATTTATCATTTTGGCACACAAACCTTGTGGTATGTTACCATGGACATGCATTATAGACCTTGTTGCCTCTATCAAAGTAGGGTTATCGTGTTCACCATTTTGCTACGTAAGGTATTGTGAAATGCTGGCAAATGCCATTAGACTCGAGGATACTCTTCACTGCAGCACTATCGAATTCTCCCCCATTATTGCTCAAAAACTCTTCAACTGCATGACCCAGAACCTGGGTTTCTTTCAGAAATACTTGTAGTTTCTCCGGAACTTCGGATTTTGTTCTCATAGAATGGACACTCCTATACCTCGAGTAATCGTCTTTAAAAAGTACAAAATAACGGAAGCCGGCTAAAGAATAATGAAAAGGCCTACATAAATCTGAATGAATCTGCTGTCCAGGTATAGAGCCCTTTCTGGAGTTCCAAATTTTAGCCTATGAGCCTTGCCATATACGCATCCTTCACATATTTCAATATCTAGATCTAATCTTATCCCTAGTTTGTTAACAATATTCTTCTTGACATATACCTTGTTTTGGTGTGCTAACCTTTGATGATAGAGCTGAAGCAAATTCTCTCTATACAGCTCCAACCACTGGCTCACAAATTCTATAGAGTCCATTACGCCTGGGTCGGAAGCCATTCAACGCTATTCTCCCTCCAATGGAGAAGGAGCATCTCTCCATGGTTGAATGAAACTCTCTGTGTGGATTTTTATCATGAGCTGCCAACACTGAAACCAAATACTTACACATTTTTGAGACATAACATAAATCACACAAATTAATCCTTTCTATGATGCCATTCAGATTGGTTTCAACTTATCGTAGGTACCGCTTCTTAATGCTTCCACATGTGTTCCACCTGCAATTCTTACTGCACAGCGTTCTCTAAACTCTTCAATATCTAACAAAAAGTTGATATGTAACATGGTGGGTTGAACCATTGTCTACAAATCAATCGCATTCTCTACTAACTCCAGAGTTTAGGAACACTGATTCTACTGATAAGGACATATTTGAACCAGCTGGATCAATGTTTCCATCTCGATCCTTGTTATTCATCCTAGCGGTGGTCTCTCATCAGCAGCCCACTTCACTCACCTCCGAACAATATGACCGGCTTCTTTGCAATAAAAGCAGTAAAACGTTGGCGATCTAGGGTTAAACCTATTATCCGAATTTCTTCCTTAATTCTGTAAGCCACTTATTCTTATCTCTGAATCGTTTTCTTTTCTCTCAACCTTCTTCGACGAACTTACAGTCAGCATCTCATGTGTAGCTGGTGACCGGCTGTCGGCAAGCTCTTTCTCAAATAAACACAGCTGCACAATTAGGTTTTCCATAGTCCTTTCATTTTTGTTCAGCAACATCCAGCTGAACAGAAGCCAAAATAATCATCAGGTATGGTGTCCAAAATTTCACAAACTAACAATGGGGCTCCGAGCATGAGAAGCTCGAGGTAGAGCGCAACACGTAATTAATAACCTTACCTTTTTTCTCGTCTTTTGTTGCCTATGACTGCAGAAGTGCCGGAAAAAATGGATGTTCTATATTGTCAAGACTGAAAGTAGAGGAAACGGAACTGTAACCCCAGTTTCTGACCAAGATGAATTTTGTGAATATTTTTTTGAGATGTTGCTTTATGATTTTATTTAATTTTATAATTGGAAAATGGATTTATTAACTATTAAGCAGCTTAAAAAAAAAAAAAGTTGAAGAGAAGGGGTAGTGCTGAGAAAACTTCTACACTATGAATACAGTAATATTAATAATAAAGTTAGATTTTTCAAAAGCTCAAAGATATAATATTTTTTGATACTATATACCTTTGTATATGGTATATATAGTAATTTTCCAAAAAGATAATATGACACTATAAATTATAATACCTATGTCTGGCAACCCATTACACCTGGACCACTGGTCACACTTGCATCTAAGTAGGTAGACCTACCTACTATAGCGCAAGTACATATCTCCCACATTAGCATCTATACGTGTAATAAGTCCCTGTAGGTACTAACTATGTAGTGTAAAAACGATTGCATATTATGCTCTTACCTGTAGAACAACTTTCCTGCATGAAACTGTCAGAGCGAATTTTCAATCGCCAAATAATTCTTATCCCGGCGGATTGCAACAATCCTATGTTTTCTTAAAGTTCATCCCTTGGGAAACCCATGTCAGCAGGATTACTACACCCAACACATAGTATATAACAATCAAGATGAACTAATAATAAATAAATAATTAAATTAATAAATGCCTAATTACGTACATGCCTTATAAAAGATTTGGTTTGGTTACTGTGAGGTTGTTCATGTGCAGTAGGTACCTATCTACCTACCCTTTTAACACAGAATGTGTTTTAGCCATGGACTAACTAGCCGAAAATGGAACGCGGGATGGTAACGAAATGTGTGACGGTGATGATTTTCACGTACAACCGAGCCGTTGGTAGGGAAATGGAACTTCCGCAATTTTAATCGCACAGAAATCGTTCACCATTCGTTGGAAAGCTCCTGATTTATCCAACCATATTATGTTAACTACTGCGAAGTGCGTGGCCATCAACCTGAGTTATGAGCATGGTTATTTGAATCAATTGTTTACACACAGATGATCATTCTCAATAATTGATATTGTCAACATGATTGCAACCGCTTGTAATTTTCTTATGATTTTCACGTACAACCGAGCCGTTGGTAGGGAAATGGAACTTCCGCAATTTTAATCGCACAGAAATCGTTCACCATTCGTTGGAAAGCTCCTGATTTATCCAACCATATTATGTTAACTACTGCGAAGTGCGTGGCCATCAACCTGAGTTATGAGCATGGTTATTTGAATCAATTGTTTACACACAGATGATCATTCTCAATAATTGATATTGTCAACATGATTGCAACCGCTTGTAAATTTTCTTATGATTTTCACGTACAACCGAGCCGTTGGTAGGGAAATGGAACTTCCGCAATTTTAATCGCACAGAAATCGTTCACCATTCGTTGGAAAGCTCCTGATTTATCCAACCATATTATGTTAACTACTGCGAAGTGCGTGGCCATCAACCTGAGTTATGATCATGGTTATTTGAATCAATTGTTTACACACAGATGATCATTCTCAATACTTGATATTGTCAACATGATTGCAACCGCTTGTAAATTTTCTTATGATTTTCACGTACAACCGAGCCGTTGGTAGGGAAATGGAACTTCCGCAATTTTAATCGCACAGAAATCGTTCACCATTCGTTGGAAAGCTCCTGATTTATCCAACCATATTATGTTAACTACTGCGAAGTGCGTGGCCATCAACCTGAGTTATGAGCATGGTTATTTGAATCAATTGTTTACACACAGATGATCATTCTCAATAATTGATATTGTCAACATGATTGCAACCGCTTGTAAATTTTCTTATGATTTTCACGTACAACCGAGCCGTTGGTAGGGAAATGGAACTTCCGCAATTTTAATCGCACAGAAATCGTTCACCATTCGTTGGAAAGCTCCTGATTTATCCAACCATATTATGTTAACTACTGTGAAGTGCATGGCCATCAACCTGAGTTATGAGCATGAATAGTAAATGAATAGTAAACAATGACGCTTGTTTGGTTGTCACTTGGTTGCGCGACAACGCAAACACATTCTGTGTTTCAATAATTTCGTCCGAAGTATGTAAATAGAGGCAACCGGGGGTCCAGGGGGCTTGCCCCCTGGCGAGGCGCGGAGCGCCGAGTTTTTTCAAGAGTCTTTCTTTGTTCGATCCTAATTTTAGACTAGTTGTGTAACAACCCCGAAAATTTTTTGTTCATTTTTCGTTTGTTATTGTTTGTATGTTTCTTTATTGTAATTATTAATTTCTTAAAAATATAATTTTCACTTTTGGAAATGATTAGTGAGGGTGGAAGTGTGGGGAATGAATTGTAGAGCGAAATGGGGCGACGCAAGGTGCCGACAAGGGGAAAATCATGTCAATGACCATTTTCTTTGGGCACTGACCCCCTATCGGTGGAGCTTGTTAGTTCGGAGCCCCATTCAGAAGGCACTAGCAAGTTTTTCCTTTTTCTAGATACACAATTGCAATCAGCCAAACCACAATTGTATTGGCCTGTTAATCAGGAGGTGAGCCGAGGACTTGAGTGGAGAGGAGATGGAACATAGGTATAAGACCAAATTGAAAAACACCATTACTAAATACTTTACTTATTGGAATTGTTTGGAAAAAATTAATTGTATTCATACATCACAGAATGCGATAATCTACAGCTTTGCTGTTGAAGAAAAATAGTTGAATATGAAATTTAATTCTATAATATACAATAAATGGTATCTTCTTTCTAGAAAACTCCCATATTTTAATGGGTGCTTTGCTTTTTCTAGTAACCAATCGACGCCAAAGTTTAAAAATATTTTTGGATAGTTACAAGGCCAAATTCCATAGAACAAACACGTAGTTCTTGAAAGCTCCTGTATGTCGACACGTGAACTGGTTTCCCACCTGATTATTATCTATGCCCAGCTTTCATCATGATGCGCAAAATCCCGAAGCGTAGGTACAATTTTTTTTAAAGTAAAAATAATAAAACCTCTGAGACGAAAAAAAGTACACATTAATATACTGTTAAGATATATTACAACAAAGAAAAATGGGCAGGGTCAAAATTATATCTACTCTCCAGGGTTTCAAATAGAAAGAACCGTTTGGATTGAGTAAATTAGATGCTAAATGATATTGTATCTAAGAAGAATGGAGTACAACACATCTAACATAACCATATAACCTCAATCCTTGATTAAGGAAGTAGGTTAATAAAAAGATAAAAAATCATTAAATCAATAAACATTAGGGTGTAAATCAACTAGTTGAGAAACAGACAAAAAGGAAAAATCGTCATAGGTTCAAAAGACCACTAGTAAGTGGAAATTTCTACTTCTGTTAACAAATGTACAGTAAAGATACAATTATTACAATGAAAGACTTTGTGTTCTGAGCACAGGAATATGCAGGCCAATATAAATCATATTCGAATTTTAGGAAACCTGGGCGCCGATGGCAATATTCCTCATGCAGATCTTTTCGGCCGCCCTCTTGACGTGGTCGGAGCTGAAAAGAAGAACCCAGTTCTATTAATTAATCTATTAGTTAGAGTTGAATATAGCAATACAGGACTAGCACTTCGTTGAGACACTTCAGTGTCATTTGAGAACAAGTTGACTTTTGGTAGCCACTTCGTATTAGCAGTGAAATATTGATTTCAGTTCTATATTAGGACCAAAGTCGATTTCATCCAAAGAAGTTTGACACCAACTGAACTTTTCTGTGATAAGCAGTTTTCTTTCTACATTTTTTTCAGTTTCATTCAGCTGTGATGTCAAAGCACCCCTCCCGCCTGGGTGAAGGAGCCCCTTGTTCAGAGTGACGTCACTGCTGTTGGAACCTTCGCAAAATTATAGGAAGAAACTACTTATCTAAGGAGACGGTGGTTGGTGTCAAACTTCTCAGGATGGTTCCTATGTATTTTAATTTAAAAATATAAAATGAATACGTGAGTTCATTTATAGACTGTTATTAGGAGCGGGTGTATCAGATCTATAGTCCAAAATCCTGATAGCTAGTCAGGGGTTGCAATAATTCAGAGCCTTTAACTAATTAGCCCAACAGAAAGAAAAAGCGTCGTATACAGGGTGTTGTCAATTGAACTTAGAGGTACTCGAAATGAGGTTATGTGTTCAGACTGACTAACCTTGCTCTCATAAATTTGTACTGAGTAGGATTTGTAGAATGAGTGAGGTAGGAGGTTCAGAGTCTATCACTGTAGACCTAGAGAGGATAGTACCTACTTCAAGTTTGGTAGCTACAAACCACCGTTGGCTCTCTGTACTAACTCAACAGAGGTAGGCAAGGTTTGCCGACTACTGATCAATCACTATACGCCTTGCAGGAAAGGTCGTACAGACTTTGGCAACTATCAACAATCACTGGATGTTGCTACACCAAGAAACAAAACTACTTGGGTAGGTACGCACATCGTACCAGATTTTCTGATGGTTAAAAGTGTCTAAGCAAAGTACCTTAGTAGGTTGCTGCTTTGTCGACAAATACAACTGCTGATTAGCAAGTTTGTCAAATATTGAATCAGGAAATGTGCAACATGCCTTGGGTAAGCTGCCAGCTGAAATAGGGTTCGATCTCGCCCCTGGAGGGTAGGTGCATTGGCTTTTGCCGATGATGTCATCCTACTTGCCGAAACCCGTGAGGGCTTGCAGATCGCTCCCAATACCTTTGCCAAGCAGCCAGCTAGATGTGGTTTGGTGGTTAACCCAGATAAGTGTGGGTCAGTCTCCTTGATCACGTCCGGTCTCCAGCATCAGGTGAAGGTGGTGGATAAGGAGTGTTTTGTCATGGGACAGTCACCCATCCCCACCAGATCCATGCTGGAGGTTTGGCAGTACCTTGGAGTTGACTTCATGGGTGTGGCCACGATTGCTGGAAGCCGTGTGGACCTTGGTAGAGCAATAGGCTTCAAGGCTCCATTGTAGCCACAGCAGAAGCTGCGCCTCCTCCGCATACAGAGAGGCTGCTTGAGTTAGATCGTGAAGTTCGCTCTGCTGTGCGATCTTGGCTAGAATTCCCACCTGGTCTCCCAAGTGCCTATATTCATGCACGGGTCAAGGCTGGTGGGCTCGATAGTGTCTCTCCCCTTGTGGTTTGGCTCTCACCCACTGGTGTGGGAGCCAGCATCCTTAGGGGCTCGAGCTGGGAGGTTGCCCGTACTGCTGTTGACCTGGAATTTGTCAGGCAGCAGTTGTTGTGGTGTGACCAAGCAACACCAACTGCTCTAAAACCTGCTCATCTGCCGAGTTCGCTGCTGCACTGCATGAGGCAGTATATAGTAAAGAGCTCCAACAGTGCTCTGAGCCCCCATTTCTATCCAATGGGTAGAATGGGCTTCAGAGAGCATCAGGACTATCGCCTTCTTCATGCCATCCGAGTGACAACTTGAGCCACCTTGGTGAGGTGTTCAAGGAGTAGTCACGGGACAGTGGGCAACCTCTGCCGTGCCTGAAGGGGTAAAAATGAAAATCTGTATCATTTGGTTCAGCAGTGTCCTCGAACTCACGGTGGCCAGATTCTACATAACGATGTAGTTGCCAAGCAGATTGCAGGCGCTTTGTCATCCAGCGATTGGGATGTAAAGAGGGAGAAACTATAACACTTGCTGAGTGGCCGGGCCAAGAAGCCGGATATCGATACCATCAAGCCCATAGGTCTGCAATAATCCTGAATGTCCAGGTTGTCAGAGGCAGTGTAGACATGGAGCAGACCTGGTGGGCAAAGAAAATAAAGTACGACAGAAACGACCTGTGGCAAGCGATTTCCGAGCTAAAAGGAGTGGTGACCAACAAAATCAGGGTAATGGTCGCGACCATGTCATGCCAAGGGGTGAGGTGCGGGAGTTGCTCGAGTTGGACATCTCGGTGGGGTAGATGTAGATGTATAGTAAAACTCTCACTGTGGGTTTATTTTGGGCCCCAAGCATAGACGCCTGGTGGCTTATTGTACTTTTCTGAGAGTTTTGCGTTTAATCAGAGATTCGGCCCTCTGGTGAGGGATGTGAGTCCCTTGATTAATTGTTCACTTCAAATACATAGGTTGGCGCCTCAAAGAGTTCAAATCTGTGATGTGAGTGCAGGATTAAGCAAAGATCATGTGGGATACTGTCGTCTGTCTCCCCACATATTCTGCACAGGGTTGAACTTTGCGTGACCCCTATGCGGTACAGGTGGAAATGTAGGGGTGCCAAGCCGGTTATAAAGTCGACTATTGTTTTAAGTTCCTTAAGGTTTTCCCGAGTAGTCCTTCAGTAAGTTTGGTGTTGGGTTTGGCCACCATGAGTTTGCTGTGGACATATCTCTCAATATTGGACCATCTTCTTGTAGTTAGTTGGTCAACCCACTTGTTGATGATCTTTCTGAAGGTAGTTTTTTGTAAAACAACTGCTGGCTTAGGCCCTACAAGAGGGGTATGGGAGCCCCTTCTTGCAAGCTCGCCCGCCTTTTCATTACCAGTAATACCTCTATGCCCCAGGCATTTTATTTTAATAAAATTAAAAGTGATCAGGCCAGTGAGATAGTTGTGGTTCCTGACTGGCCAAATCAGCCCTGGTACCCCCTGTACGGTTTCCTAATTGAGTCACGCCTAATTTATCTAAGTCCAGCTGATAACCATTAAAATTTGCCTTGTTCCAGCAGAATCCACCCCCTGGCATCCAGCCTGAGGTTAGTGGCAGGAAATGTACAGTAAGTTAGTACTTACAGATCCTTACTTATCGACCTTTTTTTAACATTTACTGCAAAGTGTAAAATTGTGGAGTCTTGGAACTGTTAAGGTGTGAACCCTTTTGGGAGACAAGATGCACCATTTTCTGATCATATATTACATACGAGGTTTAATAATTATAGACCAATGATCTGCATAGAAGGGCTATCTAACACAGAAATAATAAACTCTTGTGTAATTATTTGCAGCGTTTTCTTCTTCTTTCAATTCATGCAAACAGCAACTTTTATATTGTGGAATAGCGGTTATAAGGTTAACATACAGAATTAGCAGATGAATAGGAACTTTAAATTCCCTTTTTCGTTGTAGGTTTCTGGTGTTGATTGTGATCAGTAGCCTGTATTTATGAATCCTGGGATCGGTATTTTAGAAGAGAGTTATATATTATGGGTTTTTATTTCGAAGGTTCACATGTAGGCCGAAATAGGCCAAAAGTCGGTTCCTATGATTGGTGTTGTCACCTCTGCGATTATTTTGTTTCATTAATATTTTTGATGATCGAGAGGTACAAGGGCAGTTAGTGTCCCGCAACTTTCAAGTTTTGAACTTTTGGCAACAAATAAAAAGTGATCATGGGTAGTATGTTTTCTCTTTACCACCGACTTTGGTATTACTGATACAGCAACCACCAGAATAGGCAAGTTCGTCTTTTTGCAGTGTACGAATGAGAGAGAAGGTAGGTATATATTTAGGGTCCTTGCCGAACTTATATTATGTGATGCTGAAAATTTAAAGGGACCTCTTTTTCGCGCGATTAAAATGTTCAGTACAGCTGAAATGAGTTACCCCTACTCCTACCCCCTAAGAGATCCTACTCCACAGCAGCCTAAAAAAGTTGCAAAGAAGCAAAATCGTTCAACGTAATTTTTTCATGTTTGTTTTAAGCCATTAATAGGCAGTCTGACAGTAAATTTCATGCATAGGTTTTTTCTAAAATATGAGTAAATAAATGTAGAGATGTTATTCAAAACTATAGATAGTTATTCATAACTTTATCAATTTTTAAAATAAAATTATAATTTTTGCATTAAATTTCCTCTTCAAGGAAATAATAACTCAATTTTGAAAATTTTCAACAAAAGGTTCCTTTTTATTTTCCGCGTCACATATGCATTCTGGTGGGCTTTGGGACATTTGTGGAAAAACAGCTGGTGATAAATCATTTGGTTGAGGTGCGTTAAAATCGTGGTGGGATATTTCAAGATCAGGTAGGGTAGGGATCAGGTGTTGTCTGGCAGTGTTAGAAGCCCTGGCCGAATTTTCGGATCCTTGGGGGGTAGGGAAATTGGGGTACAAGAAAAAATGTTTTGTCCATACTGCTAAGAGGTTTGGTTCAAAAGAAATCAAATCAAATTGAGTTGAAATTCGGGCCGTCGTTCAGGAACATCATGGTCACCAGTGTTGTGGCTATGTGTGATGATAAATTATTTGAATCTTAAATTAGACTCCTGTTACGACGTTAAAAAGTGTGTTCTGCATAACTAATAAAACCCTAATATGGACATTACACTATGGCTGGATCTCTACATACCATAGCTACCAAAGTCGTACTGTGGCTATAATAGCTAATGGAAAAAAGGAATAACTAAAGAGTTGAAGACCGTGATATATAGGTTTGGTATGTTTGGTAAGTCAAGAGTAAACTGGTTTGAATGAAGAAAGCAGATCCTTTAAGATTACAGCCCAGAATGAACCCTGAAGGCTCATGCAAAAGTGTTTCTCCTTCTTTTCTCTTCACGCTAGCTACACTTTCCTATTGGGCTGAAGCCTCTCTGTAGCTTTGGCTCCACCTTCAGGCTCGTGGTTGTTCTTTCTTTAGAAAACTACGCATGAGCAAAGGTCGAATTCGCCATACGGGATTGTTATCCCATAGATGGAATTATCGTGTTTTAAGTAAATAGGTACGTAGTTAAATATCACATTCATTTTTCAACAAATATAATTTGTTAAAAACAGATCATTTATCACACAGATCATTATCATTTATTATTATTACCTGATTAGGAGGTAACCTGCACTGATTCGGCACTCACCAATTCTCTCATGGGACGCTACTTAGCATTTTGATTTTCAAAATGACAATGAATACCCTAGTGTGAGTGAAGGGGCAACTTCTATTTGAGATAATAACAAAACTTCAGAATTGAGGGCATTTTTCTCCAACTAACTTTTTTCCATGTAGTCTTTTTTTTATTGGTTGAACAGCTAATTCAGATATTTTGAAAATACTGACGTGTTTGAACCAAGGTAATAAGGTATTTATTTTATAGTTATAGAAATACATAGTTAAGACTTACTCGATCGTGAGGCTCGGGTGTCTCGGCCAACAACAGGTCGGGGTTTGTACAAATCGGTTGCATTGTACCTTTGAGGATTTCTAAAAGACAGAAATATAAATCATTAGTATAGTAATATTTTTCGGGACGTCCCTCTGAAACTAGGTCATAGGCTTCTTATGTAACAGGGGTCCTCTTTTAACAAACTTTACTATTTACGCTATTGTCAACCGATTTTTGGGATCCTTTTGGTATTTGGCTTTGTTTTGTCTTGAAAATTTCAAACTGATTCTTGGAATATTTCTTCGTTCAAGATATCGTGAAACAAATATAGGGCATTTAGTAATGATATTGTGACGCAGAGGAGTGGGAGAGTTGCTCATTGCACATTCATGTTTTGTTGCAGTAAAATCATGATCTGTTTGCTATTCTCATCAAAATCATATGCAAACCAGACATAGGGACGTCGCTGTAATGCATGCATTACTTTCCATATATGTATATATATAGTAAATATATATATATATATTTAATATATTAAATTATTGCAGCATATAACTCTGATGACCTCCTTTTACCGCTTCCTAGTGGTTACTAATGAAATCCAGAGATTGGACCAGTAATTGTGAGAAGGCACTCCGCACGTAAGTGAGCACCTATCGTTTAATTCAACAATGAATATAACTATATAGACAGTTCAAAAACCTAATGAAAGCATGCACGTACAGTAATTTGGAAGGTCTCATTGGATTCATTGTACTGAAATCTATATAAATGGAATGAAAATATACCCTATTATTTCGACATCTTTCGACAAGATCACGATTTGTTAAACTTTAAACCCTTAAATGTTCATCCCCATCAAATGTTGTTTGAACCCTTGAGGTTCATCAAATTGATGCCGAGATTACAAGTACCTACATCAATGGCTGATTTACTGGCACTAGGGTCCCAGGTAGTGCCTGATGGTGGGCAGGAGTGCCGGAACCAGGCAGATAGTGCTTGGTTTGGCAGGGCTGTCGGTATCGGGCAGATCTAGTGTCTGGGTCTGGGATGGGGAGGAGGTACGGCCTCCTTCTCCAGCTACAATAGGCCAATGCGGCCTCAGTGGCTTAAAAAAAAGCTGATCAATGAATTTTGAGTCGAATTTCATGAACTTTATTCCAATTGTTTTGGAGAAAAGCTTCAGATGGCATACAGCAAATGGAGTTTTGCTTCCTCACTACAGAAGGTAGGGAAGCTTTGCGTTCGTGATTGAAGTGGAACAAATTTTTGTCTTCCAAAATCAAAATTTCCACTTGCTTTTCGCGTTTCCAAGCTTGTTGATCAATTTTGGTTCAGTGCCTGTCTGCCAGTCTGTGGTAAATCCTTGTCACGCCTGAAACTATACCGAGTTTCAGTCTGATTTGGACAGAGCTCCTAGACAGTCCCCTATAATTTTCAATGCCATTGAATCAACAGTAGACTGTGCGCATGCGCAAACGTGATTTCTCAAAACGTTGATTTCTTATCATCCATTGATCCGATTCCATTCAAACTCGGTAAGTAATTGGATATTAGGTATGTTCTAGAAAAATGCCCTATAAATTATATCGTGATTGGCGGAGTAATGACCATTGCACAGGCGTGAAACTAATATTGATTGAAATAGGTAGAACGCCGGGTCTAATGGAATGATTTTTAAAAATTTTCAGGGATTGTGCAGAATAGCTTATGGACGGTCCCCTATAATTTTTATTGCAGTCACATAAATAGTGGTCAGTGCAGATGCTCAAACGTTAATTTATTATAACATCGATTTCTTATCATACATTGGTCCGATTTCGTTCACTCAGGGACTAGATGAATATGTTGCAGGAAAATTCCCTATGAAACATAATGCGAACCGATTTTTATGAAATTTGCAAGGATTGTACAGTTTAGCTCCAAGACGTTCCCCTATAAATTTCATTGCCGTTAGATTAATAGTAGTCCGTGAGCATGCACAAACGTTAATTTCTTATAACGCCAACTTATCAATAATTTCGACTTATACTTTGTTCTTCAACTAATTCTATACGTCCATGTTACAATATGTGAGGAAGCTGTACTGCCCACTCAACTAGGCAGACGTTTTTATGCACAGCGAGGTACCTCTTATTTATTCAGAAAACCCCACATAATATAGGTAGGGAACTCAGGTAATTTAGCTTCACCTGCATTTTCACGTCTGTTACTGTTGCGGTCCTGTCTGTGTGAAGGAGTGGTCAGCAGACACACATTAGCTATTACAAAATACTTTGTTTAAAAATAAAAAAAGATTAAATAAAAACATGCAACAAAAAATCATTTTAGGCATACAAATCAACGACAAATGGATCCAGCAAAATCAGTAGCTTTTTAAAAAATTTTTTTATTGAAGTGTGACACCTGGCTAGTGGACCCGCTTGTAAAACTGTAACATTAGCTGGAAAAAGTTATAAAAGGATGAAAACAGATAATTTGGGCGTCAAAAGTAGATTTGTATAGATTTTTCTCATTTTTAAGAAAAGTTGGAAAAATTTCCCTAACTTTGACGATCACTTTTGCCTACATCTTTCAACTAATTTCCGTGTCATTGGAACTCATTCGAAGCACAATTTTAACTTCTATA
Source organism: Adelphocoris suturalis (assembly GCA_030762985.1). NCBI lineage: Eukaryota > Metazoa > Arthropoda > Insecta > Hemiptera > Miridae > Adelphocoris > Adelphocoris suturalis. The sequence goes on from CM061040.1 coordinate 96,421,522, forward strand.
AAAAAATCTGCGTTATTTTATTATTATTTTTTTTTTTTGTCAGAAGCTTCTTTCTAGGTTAAAATTGCAGAAATCCAAAAAAGTCCGAAAACGTCGAGGTTTTTTGGCCACCAAAAGCTAAGCTCTGAAAATTGATGCAAACTATCTTCTAATATTTGAGTGGCCCAAAGTCGATTAAAACCATTTCCAGCTTGTTCACAGTTTTCAGGAACCAAAAACTAGTTATGAGGCATTCTGATACAAATCCTGGAGTGTAACGCTCTTTTAATATGGGTCATTTCACGCGAACGGCCAAACTTTTTTTTTCGATATTTTTTAAAAGTCCTGATTTTCTAGTATGCTGTACCCATTGGTAATACAAGCTAGGAGCCAAATTTTCAGAAGAAATTTTTATTTTGAGTTTTCATGGGGAAGCTTACGTTTTTTGGGAGTACAGGCCGTACATCAAGTACCACTGGCGACAAACCGTTTGTCGGCCCATTACGTCCTCTTGACCTCGTATTCTACGTACTAGTAGGTATGATTTAAGATCAAAAAATTTTTTTTTCAAAAAATGCGAAATTGATTAAATGTGGAGTTTTTATGGGGAAGCTTACGTTTTTTGGGAGTACAGGCCGTACATTAAGTACCACTGGCGACAAACCGTTTGTCGGCCCATTACGTCCTCTTAACCTTGTATCCTACATACTAGTAGGTATGATTTAAGATCAAAAAATTTTTTTCTTCAAAAAATGCCAAATTTATGAAATGTGAAAAAGAAGTTTTTATTTTGAGTTTTCATGAGGAAGCTTAAGTTTTTTGTAAATTTAGACATGACTACCAGAAAGAGCAGACGATTTACCATAAGAATTGGCCACCTTACTTGATTTTTTGGGCACAATAACGGTTGAGCAATTAAAACAAAAGTTAGTGTTTGGCGCACACCCCTAAACTTCGGACAGTTGTAGAGAAAAGGCTGGGCGAAGAAGGGGTCTGAAAATTTGGCTCCTAGCTTGTATTACCAATGGGTACAGCATACTAGAAAATCAGGACTTTTAAAAAATATCGAAAAAAAAAGTTTGGCCGTTCGCGTGAAATGACCCATATATATATATATATATATATATATATATTGTATAGGATATATATTGTAATGGATTGCCTCCAGTGATGTCTAAGTACTTTAAATATTGTTCATGTGTTGGTTTGAAGTTGTTAATTTTGTGGTTGCCGAGTAGATGAAAAAACTTGTGAAATAGATCTTTTGAAAAAGTTAACTTGAAAGTTGCTATCATTCTAATTTGGGGGCCCGTCCGAACCTGTTTAGCGTTTGCCTTGTTTTGTTTGAGCGGAGAGGTGGAGTGAATGTCTTGTGATAAAACACCACCAATCCGGACAGTCTCTACCCATCATTCGTTGAACTTGGAAGCTGGGATGGCAACTAACCATTTATCATCAGACAACTTACCGGGATCATCAGCAACAATGATTTCCGTACCAACAGTTCACGTAATTGGCAGAGCTGGACATAAACAGATTGCAGATACAATGTTCTTCAGAAAATTGATACGGCTTCAGGAAGTGGAAGAGATTCCCGATTACGTTCTGAGAATGACATAAGCAGTACCATGTTGGTTCATGAGGCTCCCCTTACCCTATGACGGTAAGTCAGATTGGGTGGAGTATCTTACTCATGTTGAAGTGGTGTCAACATCGAACTAAAGGGACGAAGAAAGAAAAGTCCAACGAGTGGCCAACTCTTTAAGCTTATTATCAATAGTGCGAGGCAGTTTGCCTCGAATGCCTCATCATGTCTGCCTCAGAATGAAGCATAAACAGTTGGTTCAATTTTTAACCACAAATGCTCGATGCGAGCACATGAACCACCCTGACTAGAAGGTAGTCAGTTAACATGGTGGTTGCCTTGTGGGGTCTGAGGCAGACGTGCGTGGGTATCAATGCTACAAACCGCTCGACCCGAGGCACCTTTGAGAACAGTCATTTTACAAGAAAAAAAATTGCCACTTTCTGCATTTGAACCTCAGACCTTCTGCACTTGAGCCAGACGCCATATCCAATACACCAAAACGAACCATGTCAGGAGTGGGTCAATGACAATACTCCATTAAAGAGTCTTCAAAGTTGCCACAGCTACTCTAGTGGAACCCTAGCGAAATTGACCCTCCCCTGTAGCTGAGATTTAATCTTTCCTGATCCCCATACCACAAACAATGCCAAAAAATTAAAAAGTAGAAGGCTCAGAATATAGAACAGGACAGGTACTATCGGAAAAGGGGAGGTCGGGAAAAGTGAGCAAATTGGACATGTATAATTTTGAACCCAGTTCAGCTTACCCAAACTTGGAACCAAAATCCGTAGGTTTGACACTAGCATACATGTTAGCGATCCTTTGAAATACTATTTTTATGCGCCAAATATTCAAACGTTTATTATTTTCAAACCCTTCCTCCTCCCTCCTTTTCTGTAGAGGATTAAAACTTGTTTCAACTGGATCTAGTAAAATCTAGTATTTCATGATTCTGAAAGAGATTCCACTGATCTTTGAATGAGATTCCACAATTTCGTTTAGACCAGTTTCCCACATTTTTAGTTTATTTGGTATGCTAAATTGTATGTGTTTTAGGGATAAAACTAGTTCATTAAAGTGTGAGCTCTCGTAAGCAACGCTGCCATATTGATATCACCGCCAACAGAGATTAGTAAGTGTAACTGGCCGGACTCGTAGGGGTTTAAACTTGTAAATTGCTCTGGTGGAAGATGATAAGCTGGAATGAGATTACTTTACCTCGCACCACCAGATCTATATAGAACAGTGTGGTTGTTGCATCTGACAAGCAGAAAAAAGCGTCAGATATTGATCTCCTCCTGTTTCCCTTCAGGTTCTAAATATTTATATCCATATATATTGTGTTTTTATTGGGATACCTAGACGCCAAATGCATGCTCTTGGACAAATAACAAAGACACTCCTTAAAATGGCGCTGATTGCTATTATGATTGCGTCGGCCATAGTGCAAGCACTTTTGCGTTAGGTTATTGGATGGGGAGGTCGATTTTGGGAAACTTTATTACCCATGTTCGACTTGTGGCCCATCAAATCATGAAATTTAAGTCCGTTAGGTCACTGGGATCCTCCTGTTTCATGTCAACCTTTTGCCGATCTGCCCTTTGTGACTGAGCAGCTTTTAGTTGCCACAAATCCTACAATATCTGTGCATGTGAGGGATATCAGTGAGACGTCCTCCTCAAATAACCTATCCTAAATTTGACCTTGGTATTGGATCGCCATGCGGAACTTGCAGTTTCTGCCAAACCTTTCACACAGGATGCACACATTCAAGCCGATTCCTCTGGCTTATTTCGTGCAGAGTAAAAAATGTGTCAAGCAGAAAAATTTTCCTAAGCTTGGCTGAAATGTTCTTGCATTAGATTGATTAGCGTCGTGTAATCCACACTGTCAATGGCAGATGGTATACGCAGGCTTTCTACCAACTTGTAAGTCCTTTCACTCAAAAGAGTTAGTAAGGTTGCTATTCGTAATGCAACATTGGCTTGTGTGACACCATCCCGAAAATGGCTGCATTAATTGGGATCGGAATACGTTAAAATCGTTGATTTTATGGTCGAAATACATCTCCCTTGAAAGTTGGGTTGGCGGTTGAGCCATTGTGAATGAAATCACCTCATAAACAATGAAGATCGTAGTAGCTGATATAATTCCAATCGAATTCTCTCTTTAAGAAATCGAATAAGCTAAGTAGTTAAAGAGCAATTAAGCTAGGTTATTGGAATGTGTTAATTATAACCTAATTTGAGGCAAATTACGGATGAGAGATTATAAAGAACACGTGTGCACGGCCATCATCAAATCATATCATCAAAGAAAAATTGGTATAATGTTGGATTGAGCCTAGACATAACGCCACATTGGCGCTATATGTCGGTTTCCTCAAATGGTGAAAGTGGCCTTAACCCTTGGTCTCTCAGGTTTGGAACTCAACCACAATTTTCTGATCTTTGAACGATAAGATGCGGGACTAGACCCTTCTAGTTAGGATCTCCAGAAAAAAATCCCTATGAATATTTGTGCTGATATGAACAAAGCAGTGATCTTGACCAACGAACATCTGCCATATGCAAGGTAAGGGGCGGGAGGAGGAAGAGGGTAGAAGATATGTGATGGTATGGTAGGTCCAATATATATAAATCACCTCAGAAAACAGCCAAACACGCTCAAGATCTCGATTAGTGCATGAGATCGCAATGAGAATCGACCAAAATAACTGCACAAATTTAATTGTAAAAAGAAGTATAGGTAAGGTAAGTGCATGATGTTAATAATACCAACCTTGCTTTACAATTCTTCATTTCCAGAGTGCCTGAAAAATATAGTACTAGATTAAATTAAAATTAGATTAGGCACAACCTTATATTAATGAGCTTCCAACTTACAAAAATGTGAAATTTTCTTGTTGGTATTTCATTTTCAGAAGAGTTGTTTTACAAAAAAGTTCCAGTCATGTAGCATGAACATATGAGCGAATTTTCTCATGTTATCATTTTATATTATGATGAATTGTTTTAACATGTGCAAATGAAATTTTATGGCAAAAAACGTATTCTAAATAGAAATCTTCTTCTTCATCTTCTTCTTCTTCTTTTGGATTTTTCGTTTTTTTTTTAAAGTTTTTATCGATTGTATAGCAAATTTTAATGAAACTCAAGTACATTTTTCAGCATAATTGTGTACATAATTTTTTTAATGTTCTTTTTTATACCTGATAAACTTTATTTGAGCAATATTCTGCTAAAAATTATGAATTTAAATATTTTTAGCCGTTTTTGCCATTCTTAGTGATTTTTTCAGCACAATTTTCGGAATTTCACCAATTAAATATGCTCAAAAAGTGCTGGCCAACGAACTCATCCTTTCGTTTGGAAAGCTTGATTTTTTGGCACAAGAACGGAATTTTATCTCAATCCTAATGAGAGTTACTGTCTGGAATGGGATAAAAGGATTGAGGTAAAATTCCGTTCTCGTGCCAAAAAAGGCTGTCTTTTGATTTTTCTCATCTTGTCCAGGAAAGGCTCTCTACCAAATTTCAAAATCCTAGGGTGGACACGAAAGACTAGACATTCAGTCGATCAGGATGGAGTTCGTCATTTCAGTTAACTCCTGTTCTCTCAGAGAGGCTCACTGTCAAATTTAAATTTCCTAGGGTGAATAGGAGAGCATGTAGTCCACTCAACTGATCAGGATCGAGCCCATCATTTCATTTGTCTCATAATGTCCTAGAATTTCCCCATCGAATCTCACATTTCTAGGGAGAAAAGGAGGGAATTTAGCTATCTCAGCTGATCAGAATGGATCCCGTTACTTCATTCGTCACTTAGAGTCCCAAAGAAGATGGGACAGTTGATGTCTTACAAAGGCTCTCCATCAAATTTCAAATTCCTACAGTGGACAAGAGAGAATTCAGCTCACTAAGTTTATCAGGATGGCGTCTGTAATTGCATTCATCTCCCAATGACCAAGAGAGGTTTGTTGGAGAAATGATATTAGTCGACGGTCGATGTTACCAAGACCAATCTCCAAGCAAACTCCCGTTGTATTGTTTTATGTAAACAATAAAAAATTACTTCTTCTTGTGTGTTCAACCAAACTGGTGCTTTTTTGTTCACATTTTCTTTTACTGAGTATCTTACTCTACTAAGAAGGTTGCCTATCAAAATCAAACACTTATAGGATGAAAAGGAGAGGATTTAGGGAAATTCAGTGATCAGGACGGAGTCCATCATTTCAATCATCTCTCATTTCAAAGTGCCTTAGAGAGCCTTCCATTCAAATTTCACTCTTTCAAGAGTGAAGGGTAGAAAATACATCTCTCTCAGCAGAGTAGGATGAATCGTGGTAACAGTGTCAAATGTTGTTGTTTACTTGCCAAATTTAGTACCTACGTGTTTTATGGGACACGCACCAGCGTGAAAGAAGCTGGGATTAAACAGCGTGATGTTTTGAGGCAATTGTAAGCTTTGCAACGAGAGGAGAACGATTTCATTTTTTAATAGTTCAAAACTAGCAGAGTTACACTTCCCTAGGAACAGAGGGGTTCCCTAGGATCTTTGGTGTTGTTTGTTTGTAGTTTCCGTGTGAAAAAATGTAGCGCAATTTATTGGATGAAACCCTCTGTAAAATGAATAATTATGAAAAAAAAGTAGGATAGTGCAAATTTTTTTTTAAATAACAAAAAAAGTGTGAATTCCACATTTTTTCTTGAAAATTCCTTCACATATATTTATTAAAAGTGCCCCAATCGTGTTGAAAGTGGTTTTATGCGATTCAGCGTTAACAAAGGCGAAGGAAAAGGCCCACTCGACCTCTTTCATGAACTCCCTCTCTACAATCATGTTTCACCACTTTAATTTCTGGATACTCTTCAGATATCAAATTCTACTACTATAACAAAGTTATAACAAAAGTTTCATCGATGGACGAATTTTGTTGCCAAAAAATCCCGATTTCCCTGCACTAGTTCCTTTGTCACGTCGCACCCTCAATAGTTTGCGGGGTGGAGCCCATTGCAATTGATACAGTTGGAAGGAGATTCACTGCTTTTCTGGCACTAGATTGTATTGTGTTTGCTGTTTGCCAGTGCACACAGACCTGCACACATCTTGGCTCCCTTTGACAATCCTGTACTTATGATTAAACGATTGGCACTTTTTACACTTTGGAATAAGTGCAAAGGTCACTTTCAGGGGTTCAGTTTTACCCTTCAGGTTTCCATATATCGCACCCGTCCTAGAAGAACGTCACATCTCAAAATTTTCGATTTTTGAGTTATTGACGGCAAATAATGCAGGAAGGCGTCTAGAATGTATGTAGAAGACGGTGTTATCGTAGTTCGTTTTGTTTTCGCTTAAGCGCTGATGATACGTTATCCGATTAGGGGGGTTAGTCCATTCCTGTCCATGGAAGAGTGTGACAACTCAGTAGAGTTACGGTCAGCAGACCTGATCTGATCTGTGATATATTTATATACATCTAGTCGTAGTTTTGTTTCACTTTGCTGATTGTATATAGTATCATGTATATAGTTGTTAGCCTATTTTACATCTAGTCTTAGTTGTATTAGGTACCTACTTTATTTTTGGAGTTTTTTTAATCCACTTTGGGGGCTAAACAGTGTTCGTAACTGTACCCCTAATTTTTTCCCCTCCGAGTTGCCAGTGGAGTCCATGATGGCGCTCCTTTTTAGTAAGGATGACAACATGGCTCCCCTTGGAATCGCGCCACTTCCAGTGTCCCTTTGAACACCTTGTTCAATGCCGCTAATGACCCTTCTGGTTGAGGTGCGACTTAAACCTTAAAAAAACTTCCATGCTAATTGAAACATAAAATTCAATTTTGGAAGCTATTGAATTTTCCTATAATAATGTTTTTTGTTATTATTTCCCTAAAAAATAATGATTTCATAGTTTATTATTCTTTGATTCTTATGATTCTCAATAGTCTGCCTCTTTAATTTTTTTCATGACTGATTCTCATCTAGTCTAGTTTATGACTGTGATGTTTACCTAATAAGTCAGTGATTTATAGAAGTTTAAATTCAGAACTTGACTTTAGGGAGGGGGGGGGGGGGGGGGGTTTGTAAAAATCTGAAATGCTTTTTTTTTCGTTTTTATTTATTCATTTATTTATTTATTTTATTTGATTGGCAGTTATGATATCATTTTTTTCATAGGTACGTAATTTAAAAACTACCGCTAGGTTTAATATTTAGATCCTGTTCTGATTCTACCTAGCCTTGGTAATTATTTTGATGATCTATACCTATACTTTTCTTTGTTCCTTTGTTTGAATAAAATGCGAAAAAGTTACAAAATATAACGATTTATACCTTGTACACACTAATGTGTCTAATTTCAAACATACCAAGCTAAATCAACAGTAGGAAATAAAATTTCCGGAGGTAGCAACAAAGAAAAAAGGATTAATTTGTAAAACTATTATCCAGTTAGGAATTGTAACAATTCAAAAAATACAAACATAGTCCGCAGAATAACGTAACATCTGCAATTTTTGAGTTAATTAAGACATTTATGGCAAGGATAATGGAAATAAAAACATTTTTTTTCGATCATGGGTGACTAGGGTAGTTTTACGGACAAAAAATTGTAGGACAAGGACCGTTTGGTAGTTTTGAAGAGATTCAGATGCGAAAAAGCAAGTGAAAAAACTTTGATCACAATTTCCCAGAATTCGCATTTTTTGAGTTGTGACGTTCTTCTATGACGGGTGCGATATGCTGGATTTCATGGATTTAAAAAAATATCATCTATCTTATTAAATGAAAGCACGTAAAGGGGAAGTTTTCTGAAGACCGACCGAGGATGGTGTATCCTGTTTATCGAGTTGTTTTTCTTTCTTAACTAGGTTGATTGCTTATAAAATATTAAAACCACTATTTTGAAGATCCTCAATAATGTCTTGAGGCGGGCAGAAATGATGTAGGCCTCGAGCTACCACCTTGATGGGATAATTATGTATATTTTCGTATTTATACCACTGAAGATTCTCATCTATATGTTTTTGGGTCGATACGCTTCCCCATCTTGCATGTTAACAAATACTTGGGTTTTGTCTAGTAAACGCTAGAAAGTAAGCAAATAAAAGTAGCAGAAGCTTAAACTAATTTGACCTGCACAAGCAACAAATGCTCAAGAGAACACTAGCACTAGACCTTTAGCTAGAAACAACTGGGTAATGCTTGAAATCGGGTGAATAAAACTCACCTTTTCCTTATTTTCTCAAGCATTTGCTAGGTATTTTTTCGTTCTACTCATTGGCAGCTTGTTAGAAGAAGCTCTTGCGTTTTTAGAAGAGTTTTGCCTTTTGTGGACCTAAGTTAACCTTGTAAGAGTTAAGTAGGGCCGAATTTGTGCAATCGCATCAGTGGAGAGTGTTTTTGGTTTGGCGTATGAGTTTCGGAAATGACTTCAAGCAACTTCTTCGTTTTGAGAAAGCCAACATCGCTTAGCCAACGTCTACATTCTTTGGGGACGACTCGACGGATAACAGTTCCAGTCATGCAACATGATCGTACGAGCGAATTTACTTAAATTACCGATTATATTGTGTTACATTGTTTTGAAATTTAAGCAAAGCAAATTGAACAAATTGTTAACCATTAATTTTTGGCCAATAAACTGGTTATAATTAATACTCTGCAATTCAATAAAGCTTCTTATTTTTCAGCTTTTAACGATTTTTCAGAAAATATTAAGGACATTTTAGTATATTTTTCTGCATAATTTTGTACATACATTTTTATGTTTGTACCAAGTTTGTCCCTCGAAACGTCCTGGATGGAAATTTTTCATGCTGTAAGCCTAAAAGTTGCATCACAATCCGAGCTTTCTAACGGTATATTCACTTTTTATTTTACTTTGTTAGTTGGAGGAGAAAAGTATGTTTGTATGCTGAAAAATGTGGTTTTTTCTATGAAATCGAGGGTTTTTGTGAAAAATGACCCCCTAAGAAGGTAATAGTTTGGGGTCGGTTTCTACGTATTTTTTTATGCTGAATCGAATGGTAACGCAGATCTCTCCAAGTCCGTTACAACCGAGTTTTATACTTTAACAAAATAGTTTTTAGTTGATTTATTATGCTCAATTTTATATGTTTTTATAAGGGTGAAACTTGTTGGTTAAAGTGTAAAACTCGGTTGTAACGGAGTTTGAGAGATCTGCGAGTGTTACCATTCGATTCAGTATGAAAAAATACGTAGAAAACGATCCTAAACTAGTATTCTCTTTGGGGGTACTTCTTCACAAAAACCCTCGATTTCATAGAAAAAACCACGTTTTTCAGCATACAAACTTACTTTTCTCCCCCAATTAACAAAGTAAAATAAAAATTGACGACACCGTTGGAAAGCTGGGATTGTGACGCAATTTTTAGGCTTACAGTATGCAAATTTCCATCCAGGACGTTTCGAGAGACAAACTTTGAAGAGAGAGAAAATTTTCGGAATTTAAAAACTTTTCAATTACGGAATATTTTTCACCAGTTCATTACAAATACATTTTTTTAAAAAGACATTAGAGAGAAAGGAAATCTTACGCTCGTTTGAACGGTATAATCAGATTTGAGTTTTGACTGAAAATTTGGGGAGTTACGACAGAGTGACACAAAGTCAAAAACAAGAAAAAAATCGTAAATGTGAAAAAGTGGTCTATAGCGTGAATTTAAAAAATATAATAGAAATGTTATAGGACAAAAAGGTCACAAATTAGTAGTAGAATCGAAACCTAGCCGGTGGTACGCCCGAAACTGCGACACCGGTCATATTAGCTAATAGATCAGGACATGTAAAAACGGTATGCATTCGTTTTCTCATGGATAAAAACAAAAATTCTAAATCCAATAATAATGAACGCTCGACCAAACTTGTTGATGCTCTCGATCAATATAGCATGAAGAATACCGTAGATATTTTTCAAAACAAAAAACAGGGTTCAGATTCAGATAAATATTTAATTTCTGTCAAGATTAAGGGTCAAAATCAAAGGAAAAACAGCTACACAGTGTCTGCTTCTCATATCAGAAAACAGCTTCACTTCATCCAGCACTTGGCTTCCCAGATTCCAAAGGAACAAAAAGGAAGGAAGGAACAAGGAAGAAAAAAAGTGAGGGTCATGGTGGCTTTAGATGGTCTTTTCACCCCATCTCTTGAAGTTGTATGAATTCTTGCTTTGCTTTGTCAATCAAAGGGAAAACAGCTATATTGTACCTAATCCTCAGAAGAAAAAACAGCTTCACTTCATCTAGTGTGGGATGTGAACTTTTCCAAATTGAAGAAATATCTCACTCAATTTTGGGTAGATCGAGCACGGCAGTGCCACCTACCCAAGTTTAGCTTTATATAGGCCAAGAGGAGTGGAGATTTGGAAAAGCCAAGAGGTAGGATAGGTCTGAAGATGGGCTGTCTAGGGTTCAAACTTACTAAATGCTCTAAGCCACCCCTACCTCTACCCTTGATGGCTGGGGGACCCTGGGGTCCGACCTCGTGTTTTCTCCGTTTCTAGCTTCATTTCCAATTAATTTTTGGAGAAATTTATCAACAACGTTTGCTTTGAAATATTTTTCAACACCATCTATAAGTTTCTCTCTCTCTCTCTCTCTCTCTCTCTAAAAAAAAAAAAATTATAATAAATAAATTAAAAGAAAGGGTTTGCTTAAATTTTACAACTCGGAGTCACAACAGCAGGTACTTGAAAGTAAAAAAAGAACATCCACACTTGGAGGCACCTCCAATCAAAACAAAACCTGGCTGGATTTGGAAGCTATTGGGAGAAAAAAGAGGAGACAGAGACGTACCTGGAGTTCTTTCATTTTGCAAAGGTCTGTGGAGATCTGGGGTACATGTTTGAAGAACATTGGCCATCCTCCGCGTTCTTACAGAAAGTTCTCCTGTAAATCATAAGTAAATGAATGAATATCATAAAATAAAGGAGAAAAACTTTGTGAGAAACAGTTACACTCAAATGGTGGTTCAGTAGGTATGGAAGAAATGAAAGGGGCTTCAACACACATTACTAATTATATATATATATATATATATATATATATATATATATATATATATATATATATATATATATATATCAATGAATCGTTTAAATAACCAATGATATCAGGAAATGGGTTCTTGAATATTGTTTAATCCGGGAAGAAAACAATATACACAAATAACGAGATTCTGATTCACTTCAATAGAGAGTTCTTATGTCGTATTCGATCGTCTATTCGTTGCCCGAATGGGAGCCCGAGTCATCACCACGAGTGGATAATTGGAAGTACGCATGCGCGTCCGAGTCGGGCGACGACTCGCCAATTCGGAACCCGACTGGAGTCAGGTGACTCGTACCGCCTTTCCGGTCGTCAAGGGCAATGAGGTTTCCTATTCGTTTCCCGACTCAGCTGAATTACCTTCGTTGAGGATAACCTCATTTCACAATTCACATCAAAACAGTACAGCCGCTTTGCGAGTTTGTTGTTACTGCTTATTCAAGTTTTTGAAAGTTACCTGTGTTAGTTACCGTTGTTACTGCTTATTCAAGTTTTTGAAAGTTACCTGTGTAGTTACCTAAAGTTAGTACCTGTGTTGTGGGTGAATTTTGAGGTAGGTTGTTACCAGAAAGTAGAAGTGTAAAATGTCGGAAAATCAAAGTACACCAGGAACGTCCCAGGTAAGTGCGGCTTCCTCAAGCTTTGTTACATGTGTCCGTATTTATACGCCCGTATCCGTATTTTCAATGTGTTGAGGGTGTCCGTAATCCGTGTAAACTTTAATAAGTGAATATATTCTGTTTTCACTCTACAATCAAATTTTCCGCTTGCTTTTTACATTTTAAACGTTCTTGAACATCTTGGTTCCGAGCCATTGAAATAGTTTATTTTTCTACAAAATTTCGCTAACATCGACAAAAACTGCAAAAAAATTAAAAATCTAAAATCTCTTTGAAACGTAGAATATTATTTAGAACGAGTTTTTTTGCCATAAAATTGGTAGCTAACAATTACCTTTCCGTCAAGTTCCTTAATATTGAAAACAATGTAGTTAACATAAAATATTATAGTATGCAAGCATCGGAAAATTTTAAAATAAAAAGTTTTGAAAAATTTCCTCATTGAAATCCGTTTTGAGGCATTCTGAAACTATTCTTGAAGTTTCAATTTTATATATATATATATATGTGTGTGTGTGTGTTCTCCTTAGGATTGAGATAAAAATTCCGTTCTCGCTCCAAAAAATCAAGTTTTCCAAACGAAAGGATGACTTCGATGGCCAGCACTTTTTGCACCCATCAAATTGGTGGCATTTCAAGAAATGTGCTGACAAAATCACTAAAAATGCCTGGAAACGACAACAAATTGTTAAATTCATTATTTTTAGCAGAATATTGCTCAAATAAAGTTTATCAAATATAGAATAGAACATTAAAAAATGTATGTACCAAAGTGTGCTGACAAATTTACTTAAATTTCATTAAAATTGACTATAAAATTGAAACAAATTTCCGAAAAAGCGTAAAATCCAAAACTATTTTTGAGTAGCAGATGACTATTTAGAATATGTTTTTTAACTTAAAAATAATGGTTAACATTTTCTTTGAACTCAAACAGCTCAAATTTTCAAACAATTTAACCTAATATATAATAATTTATGCAAATTCGCTCGTACGTTTATTTATTTATTTTTTTTTTAAGGGAGAAAGGAGGAAAAGGACAGTTTGCCGTTTTACCGCGGGAGAGACAATATTCTTCTCCGCAGCGTCCTCTCCGAAAATCCCTACGAGGATGGAAAAGAGACGGCCTGGAAAGCCCTGGCACCACTTGTATCCAACGCCTGCAACAAATCCTTCACTGCAAGGGCAGTGAAGGATCGGACCGAATATTTGGTCATAAAGTTCGTCAGAGACGAAATGGAGGAGTTAAGGAAGAGCGGCACAGAGGAGGAATTCGGAGAAAGGGAACAACTCCTGACCGAGGTACGTGTTATGTTAGCATCCATTTAGGTCATTTCATGCAATAAGTAAAGCGGAAGATAACTAATTTTGTTATAAAGTCCATAATGTTACTTAGGTTATGATTTGTAGCTTGTCAAAAGTGAACAATTATTTTTCATTTCGCATTAGGGAGCAAGAAAATGTAACTCTAGTTCCAAACTATCCTTGCATTTCATTTATCAGCGTCCCTTGTTGATACTTACGATCATTTCAATAAGTGAAGTTAAGCAGCGAAAAACATGCTGAAGAGACGACTTGAAAAAGAAGTACGTACCTTAGCATTCCTATAACTTTAAGTATAACCACCTGAAATTGATAATTTTATTCGCAAAAACTCTGTATTTTCTACCTTCTTTTAGTGTCTGTTGGCAAATGAAATTAAAAAAACTGTTGATCGAAAGAAAATTAAAATGTACGTTGTAGATTATTCAAATCTGCGTAAAATGAGACCATCCACCTCATTGTGATGTAGCTACATTTTTTTGGCGAATTTGCAAAGTTCGAATCTCCTTCAAAAAAACACAACTATGAAATTTCGCCAAACATCTTAGCTACGTGGTATGAAGTGGAGTTGGTCTCATGATAGCATAACTTACTTTCCTACTATGTTTAATTCGAGTTGTTGTTTGTTTTGTTTGTCGTTCCCAAAAAAATTCGAAATACGTGGGAAATAGAGGTATTTTGTAGAAAACTTGGTTAAAGCTCATTAAGAGGCCCCTGATATACGTGGTATATTCGTAATCAGCGTTAAATGTCCAATAAGATCTTAATTGTCATGGTATTGCTCAAAACTCGGTATGTATATATAGCATTTCCAGACCAAATACAACCTTTTCCAGATCAAATAACTTTTTCCAAACCATATTAAACTTTTCCCAAACCAAATTTTGGAAAAAGTTTAATTTGTTCTGGAAAAAGTTGTATTTGATCTAAAAATGCTACATGTGAAAAAAAAAAAAAAAAAAAAGTTGCCCATATATGTAACATAGAATAATACATTTTTGAAAGTCGGATAACTGAGTGGAGCTAACTTCGTACATCATAGATAATAGTTTTGACATATCTCCTCGTTGCACGATCTTAGGAATATTTCCAATGTTTATCAAGTCAAGTTTAAACCAAACCGCGTTTATAAAACGGATGTTTGTATACTTGTCGTCTTGTGCGGTAATGGAGTAGGTAGGTGACTGAGTACTTTTTAATAACAATTAAAAACACCTTTGTGTGGTAATTGGCGGCGTTTTACAAGGCAGTGAATCATTGTAGTAGTAGCTAGAAAGTCCGTAACCACTTTAATTGAATATTGCATCTTTGAATGTGGGGTTGCAGGAATCGCAGTTTCTTGAGGAAGTTGAAGATAGTGATATATTGGTGGAAGTGGTTTCGGCGGGGCCTGCCGACAACTTTTTGCTACCCAGCCAGAGTGTAAGGAAATAATATAAATGTGTACTCAATACCTACCTAAATGCTACATCTAAAGTTGATATTAGGTACCTACTAATATAATTTTTCGTTTTTTAACTGTGCAGCCTCCTCCTGATAGCCAACTTCCCAACATGGATAATTTTCCAGCTTCACACGTCCAAATAGTGAGTATCGTTATCGAAATGTTTAGTTACTTAGTAGGTTTATTAAAATAAGGAAGATTTTAATATTCTGCTATTATTTAACTGTGTAGGCTTCTACGGGTGCGGTGATGCGCCACCCAACCCCACCTCCAAACAACCCCATTTTGGATCCTATTCCAGTTTCACATATCCAAATGGTGAGTATCGTTATCAAAATCTCTTGTTGTTGCTTTATCACGATAAAGGAAGATTTTAATATTCTGTTGAACTGCGTAGTCTTCCAAGAATGTTCCAACGCATCACACATCAGATGTAAATACTCCGGGTGTAGACAACCAAACGGTGAGCACTGTTATCCACATCTCAACTTATTTATCCTAAAGTAGTTGGTTTTACCCGTACAATGCACACGTTGGGCTGAATAAGTAGGATGAATGGGGTCTCTCCCCCCCCCCCCCCCCCCCCCCCCCCCCCACGCTACTATGTAGGACACCCCTATGGATGTGATTCGAAAATTTTAAGTAGTCTGAGATTTAATTTGAAATGAAGACCTATGCATATGAAAATAGTAAAATCTTGGAATCGTTTAAGCTCCCGTACAAGCTCATAATATAAACGCACCCTAAAAATGTTTATTACCCCTTTATATCTCTGTATTAACGTCAAGAAGAAGTGTCTGTCTCAACATACTATGATTTATGATAATATTTAAAATACAGTATATTTCTTGTACCCCTGCTCTTTTGTTATCCCTGGCTATCTTTACTGGCTTACGTTTGTTGAATGTTCATATATGTATAGGGTCTTTTATGAAGAAAACACATGATGATCATTATACTGCATTAAAAACTTTGTTATTTGACGTGACAATAAATTATTGAGTACCTATATAATTATTTAATGGTTTCTTGACGTCTTAAAAATAGGTACGTGTTTAGTAGTACACTAGTACATTATAGTGTTTACTAATGTTTTGGTTTAGTAGTACATTTTTAATTTAATTAATGGGATGTTTGTGTGTTGATGCCATTCAGTTATAGCAAGCGAAACCTTTCCTAAATCATATAAATGCAACAGAAAAGAAATTCCAGATTTGTCAATGTTTTGAGATATTTAATTAAAACCGTTCACGTTCAAACTTTACATTTTTTTCTTTCTTCTGAATTCATGAAAAATACTAAGGAAATAAAATACTCGTAGATGCGTACGTAGACATATTTTCCAAGGAAAAATAGATGTAAAGTTCCATTCGCTAAGAATAACCTCATGAGCGATTTTTTGTAAAATTATGAGAATAAATATGTGGAATTTACCACCATGTTTACCATTTTTATCATTTCTGTTTTTGATATGACACCATTTGCGCATGAAACTGTCATACGATGCAGTTTATGGTGTACGAAGTTGTTTCTACATATTAATCTGTTGCCATAATGAATCAAGAGGTTTTCGTAATTTTTTGTCATTTTCAGCGATTTTTAAGCACCTTTGATATTTGTGCAAATTTTTGCGCACTTAAAGTATAATGATTAAATTTATGGTCTACAAGTCGTTTATAAATTAAATTGGGCTTTTATGAAAAAATCCCACAATTTTCTTAGTTTTTGTTATTTTCAGAGTTTTTTGAGCAGATGATTTTATTGTAATGAAATTTCGCAAAAATTTGCTAGATGAAGAAACAACAACAACAATACACTACTTATTGAGCACAGCCCAAATGTATCAAGTACCTCTACAATTTTTTGTGAAACAATCTACGATTTATTGACAACACGTAACTACCAACTCTACGAGAGATACTCCTCCAATGAAATCGGAGATACTTTGAAATAAGAATGGCACTGGTTCCCGTACAGAATGGTCCTACAGTTACTCAATAAAACTCCAACTTTGTACATATTTTCAATGTCTTGGAGCATAAGCTTTTGGTTTTTATGAAAATCTAGAAAAGCAAAGTCCCTGATAACCTTCCCAAAACCCCATTCCACTGACTGTCGAACCGCTGACATAGCCCTGTTGAAGTCGGGCGATAGGGCGAGCAAACGAATGCTAACCTCCCGAGTCGTTGGTTGCCAATTGGTGAGTCGTTGACGACTCGCGCTACGACTCAATAAGTCACGCTAAAGTGAGAATTGATTTCCGCTCACGTTCTGCTGTATTTGTATGCCAATTCTATACATCCTTTCGTCGTGTTTTTTCCTTGTGTTTTATTCAGTTTCATTCAAATTTCGTACACCTTAGATTTCATTTCATATCTTTTATTTATTTTCATTTATTAACCTTCTGATCCGTCCGTTATGGACGAAGTTCGGGCATAAGAGGAGCTGTACGTAAACGGTGTAATTAGTGCACGGGAATTGGAGTTGGCGTACGAGGGATTTCTCCTATCGCGCTAACACCGAGCAGCTCCATGGGTGCGCGAATTGACGTTTGGGGAGTTCGACCTCGACAAAATAAACGACCGGGACGTTATGCTACATTTCCGTTTCAGTCGGGAAGATTTAGTCAAACTAATTGTACATTTTGGCATTCCAAGTATCGTCAGAAGGGGAGGTCCAGGAAGCTGTTACAGCATACCTGCTCTCACCGCTCTCTGCATGATGTTGAGGTAGGTATTAATTTAATAAATAATGTATATACATCATAAATAAGATGGTAATGTAATAAATAATAATATATGCCAAAATCTGTGCTCAGGCGGCTCTCGTATCCCAACCGTCTGACAGACTCGTCGCTATGTACGACATAAGAACTCTCTAATGATTGTAAGGCGGGAGGCGGAAACATAATAGCGGGAGAGCCATTGGCTCGTACGGGAGGCGGAATTAGACTAATATTAATTTGCCTTCATCGTCCACAGGATATTAAAGGCGCTAGTGAGCAATGCAGTGCTTACAGTATTAACAGTTCTTGAACAATTTACTATTTCAACTTCACAATTTCACTGCACCTTCGGGAGCTCAAATCGTATATTATTACGGGATGATCGGGAAAATTGGAATTATCAGGGTAAGACAACATTGCCTTTAGCGCTCTGTCGGAAGTTTGGGAAGGTAACATGCTAACTCCATCTCAAGCACTGGCGGGAGAATACGAATTTGGTTAGGGCCAAACAGAAACAGGAAATTTGATAGAATAACACTTTGTTTAAAGAATATAGAAACATACTTAATGGGAGCTTGAAACTAGGGAGACTGTTTAAAACGAACTGAACTACTAATGTAAGTAACTCAATGAATAACCTCTACCCAGTAATTATTTATTATGCACCCTCCTCGCCATCTATAAATTGCCTGGCTACGATTTGTGATGATAGTTTCATCCTTACGACTTTGATCTCTGTTTCAGGTTAGCTGATGCTTTCG
Source organism: Adelphocoris suturalis (assembly GCA_030762985.1). NCBI lineage: Eukaryota > Metazoa > Arthropoda > Insecta > Hemiptera > Miridae > Adelphocoris > Adelphocoris suturalis. Next base: position 96,440,030 of record CM061040.1, read on the forward strand.
GAAGATGAGGCTATCATTCAACCACTAGGTAACAACTGGAGCTGCAGCATGGTTTTGTGGAGCTGCCTACACTTGGAGATGTTCTGGAAACAGTGACCCTAAATAATGATTGAAAATGATTGATCTTCAATTATTATTTTCTCTTTCTGCAATATTCTAATTGAATAATGAAATAGACTGGATAAGTAAAATTGATTTAAACAAGGAATAAAAGTGGAAATGTAAATTAAATTTAAATATGAAATAAGACTTATGAAGTTGATGTTATTTTGCGATTTGAGACCTACCAGCATTTGTTTGTTTATTAGCAATTTGTAACTGAATTTGATAAGATTTAATGTATTACATTTGAATGAATGAAATTGAAATTTTGAGACTTTGTGACAGTATTACGTTGATTTCTGAGATGTTCATGAAGTAATAGTGTTACGTTTCTTATATAAATAAATATATATATACTGATGCTACTATCAAAAGATGCTAACATTTGAACAGGAACCTCCCCCATCCGGGGGGGGGGGGGGGGGGGGGGCTCTCTGGTGAAGAAACACAATTCTAAAAAGAAGCAAGTATACGAAAAGAAAAAAGAAAAAAAATTAAACTTCCCGGAGAACTCGATCCTTCGTGTCTTGGAAGGGGGTTTCGCCCCCCTTGAACCCCAGGTTGCTAGTTACTTAAAGGCATAGGCTTAAATTATTGAAAACATGCACATGCCTTGCCATTATGTTTACGAAGCATTATTAGGTAGTAACTTGGCGCTATAAATCAGCTTTCCTTGACAGTACAGAAGCTTAGGGATCATGAGATATTGAGATAAAATGAGATCATTCCAAAACCTGGCAAACGATTATCGTGGAACAATAACTATGCGAGTTACACATCCCTAGCAACGGAATGGTTGTACGTGAAAATCAATAGAAAACTCCGCGCTACTTTCATGTGATATTTGCATAACGCTTTTAACATAGATATGTTTTTGGGCTGGGGGTCATTCTAAAATTTGCGTAACGACACCAATATTTGTGACGACCCGGCACTTTAGATTATTATTAATTCAAAAAGTGAAGGCTAGGTAGAAATCAATGAGGTACTACCGCAATGAAGTACCTAATTCCGCCTTCCTCATCAACCGACTTAGACTTCTGTTGTAGCATGGAACGAAAGTAGCGCGGGAGTTTTTACTTTCCCAACATCCCAACAGAGTGGACAGTGATGTCCACTTTTACTTTCCCATCATCCCAACAGAGTGGAAAGTAATATCCATTTTTACGTTCCCAACATCCCAGCAGAGTGGAAAGTAATGCCCACTTTTAGTTTCCCAACATCCCAACAGAATGGAAAGTAATGTCCATTTTTACTTTCCCAACATCCCAACAGAGTGTAAAGTAATGTCTACAACTTTGACATAACCATGATCTATTGTTTTTCCCCTCAAGGGAGAAATTTATACATGGTTTCCTGTCGTTTTCGAAGCGTGGACCCATGGATAAAGCATGTACATGGTAAAAAATAAGTAAATTGAAACATAATAAACTAAATAAAAAATATATATAAAGCCTGTAGAATTAGGTATATCAATTCTAAAAGGTGCTTTAACACGTGTTTAAAAGTATGGAACAGAATTAAATGATATTTGCCATTTATGTTTAATAAACGAAGTTTTCCGGATATCTGTGAGCTTGATATTTACAATAATCGCAAAAGTGACGCCTACCTTGTCCTATAGGAGCGAAATTTCCATCCATCTCAAACTCAAATGATGGCTGCTCAGGGGACTCACATAACCCACTGTCTTTAGACTCTGCTTTGCACTGAAAATATAGAAGGAAACATAATCAACTACGATGTAAGTAAAGGAAAAGGAAGAAATGCTATACAAAAACTGAAAGAACATCAGGAACCAAATGCTCAAACAGCTTAAAAAAAAAAAAAAAAAAAAAAAAAAAAAAGATTAGGTAAACGGTTTAAATTATAACTATTTTACTGGTGGATTCATTACACATAACAAGTTGAATCCTTATGATTCAGGGAGATGCTTTTTCAACAGAGGAAAAAGAAAAAACTATTAGGGTGACAGGTCTGGCAAAAACAGCGGATGAATGAAAAACCGTTTCTCCTTGAGGGAGGTAGTCGACAGGCATCAATCTCCCCGCAAAAAGCCCCATATCCACATATGCGGGGGATGGCTTGTTTCCAGTTTTCCAAATTCTTTGCTGCTTGGGTCGGGTGTTGGCCCTTTTTCTTTTAACCTAAAGACGGTCGCTTAGCTGCCTTCTTGGTATGTTTACTAATGTGTATTCCAGTGAGCTTTGGGGGAGGTGAAAAGGCATGCATTCATCAATTACACTTCCGGCAATTAATTCCCCCACAAGTCTGATTTCTCCATGGTATGATGTACCCCATTACGTCAGACTCTGAAAACAACATTACAAAGGTGTGGCGACACAGCGATCATAGTTGACTTGACCTGCCTTGAGGCTACTAGACTGCCAATCCCCCCCCCGGGGGGGGGGGACTTCCATCGGACTCAACTTGACGAAGCGTCCGGTTTCCGTCATTGGTGGACCGATTTGGTCTAGTTTATCGCAGAAAAATTTCATTGAATCTGGAGATTTTCATCGGGTTGGTACCCGAGTTTGATGATGAAATGGAAATTATATCTAGGTGCACTATAGGGTGGTTTAACAATGTAGTGGCCCCAGCCACGGCGTCAGACAGAGCCAGTTTAAAGAGGAAATTCAAAAATTTGCGGGATAGGTGCCTCGGAGGTCGTGCAAACTGACCGTTCAGCCCGGTTTCACGGTGATCTTCGAAAGCTCATTGTTCTCCTGGCTGCACGTCGTGATAGACGGGCAATTGTTCACCAACAACTAATTTTTTTTTTTTTTTTTAACTATTTCTCGGACAAAAAAGTGCCGGAATCCGCTGGGTTAATAGCATCATATTTCGTGGCCAGTTTTCTCAAGTCCACAATCGCGAGTTCTGTGTATAGTGCGTTGAAATGTTTCGCATTCGAGATTCTTCCCCTGGTCACATCCCTGTGGGAATGCGACCGGATTTTGCGGAAGAAGATCCACGAGAAACTCGCTTTTTGTGCAAAGAGAACCAGGAGAGGCGTTTTCCAAGTTTTTTATATGGTCGAGAATGTGAAATTTCACCTGATAGAGACCGGAATTTCGCATCCGTGGTTCAATTGGAAGGGCAAGTAAGTGCTGGGACTTCAGTACGTCACTGCCATCTCGCACAAGGGGATGGAAATTCGGAATATTTCCCGATTTTGACCCTGTGACACATTATTTATCAATTTCGGGTTAATAAATAATTTTCGACCCAATCAACCGTTCAGGTGCAGATGGGAAGTTGGGGAGACATTCCTTTTTGACCTCGTCCCAGCGACTTCAGAGTTAACAGCCTCAGGTAATGTTTGGTCCTCTCCTGGGGGCCGTTTAAGTTCATTTATAAAATTCCTGATATGGAGTAGCGGATAAATTAGATATCGTGGCTTGAGTGAAGTGGGCTTCACATTCCCCAATTTAATCTGCTGCTACATTCCCAGGATCCCATTTTCATTAACTAAATGTCATCAATAAGTTTGTATCTGACCAGATAGTATGCCATTAGCCTACCAGGGAGGATCACGTAGTTTCTCTGATTCCTTCTGGTAACCAAGTCATTCGGGGGGAAACGTTGTTTTTGGCTTCTGGAAATTAAAATTCTTTTATGCCCCCCTACAGTTTAAGTTGGAGAGCTATTGCACTATTATGTTGGACCCCACGGATGTGTATCATTAGGTACGAACTAAATCACTCGCGACCCCATTTAAAAACGGAAGTTAGTGAAAAACGTTGTCTATTTCCACGAAAAATAAAGAGTTACAATGTTAAATCGATTTCGACGGTTAGGCCATCATCAGTAACAAAACAATAACTGAAGATACATTAGAAAGGACACAGCTTTTATAGTAACAGGTGAAGGGAGATTGAATCCCATTGGTCAAGAGAAAGGAAAGGGGCAAGAGGTACAACCAATGAAGTGCGAACAAGGTGACGGGGGATTATAGCTAATTAGATGAAGTGAAAGGGGGAAATAACTGAATATGGTTTCAACATTGTGAAGGGATAATTCCAAGCTTTATAAAAATGGACCTATTAGTGGTGAAATATATTGAGGCATATCCTCATTTAAACATTTACCAGATCTGTCACTTTTGATAATTTCGAATTTTTCAAGTACATTCAACATACCTCCCTTCGGACAAAAAAGAACCCCTTTCACTTCATCTAATTAGCTATAATTCCCCGTCACCTTGTTCGCACTTCATTGGTTGTACCTCTTGCCCCTTTCCTTTCTCTTGACCAATGGGATTCAATCTCCCTTCACCTGTTACTATAAAAGCTGTGTCCTTTCTAATGTATCTTCAGTTATTGTTTGTTACTGATGATGGCCTAACCGTCGAAATCGATTTAACAGTGTAACTCTTTATTTTTCGTGGAAATAGACAACGTTTTTCACTAACTTCCGTTTTTTGTATCATTAGGTCTGATTACTAAGGAGTATCGAATTTTCTTCCATTCATGCATGAGAATGGGGTTATTAATAACCCTCCCCCCCCTATTGTCCATATATTAATGGGACCAACTGTTTCTTTCCCGAAGTGTCCGCTGTATCCATTAGGTACCTGCATAACTTTGGGATCCTTGGTTCCTCATCTAAGATCGGCCTCCTAGCTCAACCCGTTGGAGTGTAGCAACTTGAAAAAAAATTTTCCTTAGTAAATAAGGACACGAGTTTGAACTTTGTTGAGGTAACAAATATCTTAGTAATTGGGATAAGTGTGAGCTTGAACCTGCCCTTGAACTCGTGAACTCTGTAGAGGTATCAAATATCTTAGTAACTGGGATAAGTGTGTGGTTAAATGTGCCCAACAATGTACTACCCCAGGTTTTGAGTGTTGACATCGTATCATAGCCAGGTTAGTTTGGTTTACACATCCTGTGTTTATTAACCGGATGAGCAATTTAATTTAAAATTAAAAAAATTTATCAGACCAGGTAGTGTGTCTCTGTACCCCCCGGGAAGATCAAGTACTTTTCCTGATTTGTATGGTACCTGAGGCGTCTGGTAAGGAATGGTTTAGTTTGAAGTTGAAATATGTAAATTATTTCATTTCTCCCCGCAATATAAGCTAGAGGACTACCACACCATGCGTGATTTAGTTTCTTATAATTGTTACAGGGCTACCGTCGACCTGACGGAAGCTTATTATATGGTACCAGTAGCCTCCGAACATTGGATGTTTTTATGACTTAAATTTCATGGAAAGTCTACGTATACTTCTTGACTTAAGAGATGGTTGGTCTTTCTGAGAGACCCATGATCTAGGTCCGTGGGATCCCTAGCCTATCTCAGTGGCTTCCTTTTTACACTAGGTGCTAGCGCCACCCCTACCATACTCGACAATAAATTCCTTCCGTTCGACATTGCCTTTGATTTCCTCTGCCTCTCTGGGTCCCTATCTCCTGTAAAATAGGTTTTGGAAGGGGGTTGTGTCTATCCGACCACCCCTTCCGAGGTATGAGGTTAAATGGGACCTACAGTTGGAGCTAGGAGCCTTTTCAGAGTGATCCCTGCTGTGTGTGGCATCCCAGATGCTGTAATATCCATCTTTGACAGCATCAAAGCATAGTGACAGAGAGCACTCCCTTTTCGTTACGGTTAAAAGTCCGTTGGGCCCTGCTGCCACTTGAACCAGGGCGAGGTGGGTAGGAGAGGTGCTCGGAAGTCAGGAGTAGACAGCGTTGTCTACCTCACTCTGTTAGGCACGCCTCAGTCTCGGCCACAAGGAGAGGGAGAGCTCCCCTGGTTACAATTTTCCGGGCAGTGGGCTGAACACTCTCCTCGGGAGTTTTTGCCCACTTTTATAATTAGCTTTTAGCCCTGTCACTGGTGTAGGCAGCAGTTTTTTCAGCCGACATACCAAGAGATGGGCCTAGAATATCTACGTACTCAACCTTTTTAGGTGGGTACCGATTTAATCTAATTAATTAGGCATTCCTGTGCTTCTAGCTACATTAAGTTTTCTTTGCTAGTAGCTACATTCACGGCTTGCACTCTTACAGCTATAGATTGTACTTACATTCATAGATCAAACATGTGTTACACCTGGCTATAAGACATGTACTGATTTTATCCTAGCGTTTCTGAGTTGGTCTTTTACATTATTCCTCATGATTACCGGAATATTTACGAATTTATTTGCAGGGCCTCCTCAGGGATGGCCTTGTGGGTTTAATTACATAGTTTGGATTACTAATTTTCAGGTACAATGTCATGTGTTATTCCATTATATGACTGATTAGTGTGCCTACCTTCCACATGGGATCATATTTTCCCCGGAAAGGGATCCTCTCGATTATACATTTTTCATTTCCTTCCCTTCAAGGTGTACCTTTAGGGGTAATCTTTGACATGACATTGAAGTATTGGCATACATGCCTCACTGTTATCTTAGATTAGGCCCCCTTACAACCCCATCTCTGAATGCGGAGGGAGTGGGAGAGGAAGAGGAGGGGGTGGTTGGGAACAGGAGGTTTTAGACGAGTCACCCCTATCATATTCGACAATCCACTTCTTCTGTTTGGCATTGTCATTGATTTCCTTCTGATCATTGAACCTTCTGGGACAAGTTGATTATAATTATTATAAGAAGGTAAAGGATTTCATACTGACGTCTCACCCTATGTAGAACTAAGGTGTTAAATTCTAGTGTGCGAGTTGGAGATCCAGCCCCAGGCTAGACTTGTAACTTCAATGGTGGACGAAAAATTGAGCAGGAGGTCCAGAGCGGCCGACCAGGACTACCAACATGACAACAAGGTATCCTCCAGATCTCGGGAATTTTTTGTCTTTTTACTAAAAAAACTCCCGGTTTTTCTGTGAAAGTGTCACAGGCTGCATTAGTAAGCATGAAATCCTTAACCTTCCTATCATAATTATAATCAATCTGTCCCAGGAGGTAGGTAGATATTATTTCCTTTATAATATTTCATGTTTTGTAGAAATCCACTTCAAAATTATAAAGATTACAAAAACATATCTATGCTCGTTGATGCTATCCTATGTAAAAAGTACCTACCTACCCATCAAGAATGTTAGGAGACTCCAAGAATATAGGGTTCAATAGATGTACCTACTCATTTATTTAGACTTACGTTTTTCGATTGACAAGAATCCACTTCCGTTTTTGATCAATTTCATAGGACTTCCATCTAGGAAAGTATCTACCTATGAAATTAGATTCGTTGGATAATCGGATCAACCATTACAACAAACACCACAGTAAACGCACGTTTTTTTAAAGTAAATTGTTCTCAAATAAAGATATTTTATAATGATAAATAATGAAATATAATCCGATTGACATAAAAAAATTGTAGGAGCCGGCGCAACTTAAAAAAAAAAATAATAATAATAATAAAATAATAAATAAAACAAATAAAAAACCCTATACGATTTTTCTAGAATGTTTTACCTGCCCAAAGCTTCTCAGAGGAAATGAAACAGCATTGTAAACAAAAGTACCCATGCTGTTTCGTAGCACAGACGAATATAATTGTGCTGTTTCTGGGAGTACCTACAGCGAAAGTAGCGCCTAACAAAGAGAAATAACACCTACACTTACTAGTCCTTGTGTACAACACGAGTTTACCCTTCAACTGAAAATTATTGAGATAAAGTAATTCACCTATTTATGCTTCACAATTTCATCTACAGGTGACAAAAGTTAAAATAAACCAGTTTTGAGAAGTGAGAATTCCATTGGAATCATATCGTCGTTTTTAAGGCGATTTTTACTGTTCCACCAGTTGTGATTCATTCCCATGTTGACGTTCTTTTTTCCGTCAAAGTTTTCTTTTTTCTTCCATTACTTTTGCTCAGTTCATTTCGATCACACGATATGATAGCAAAAACTCGTAGTAGCTTAAAATACCAATATCAAAACTGACATTAAGATAAAAAATAAAACAAAAATCTCGAAAGAAGAACTTACCTGAACACCAAGAACTTCTCTTTTATCTTTCTCTGGGCTTGAATTGAGAGAAAAAACTCGATCTCTAGGAGCTCTTCGATTCGCAGTAGATTGAGTAGACTCGTCATTTATTATGGAAGATAGAATTCCTGCTGATGCAACCCTCTTCTTCTTGGCTTTAGGGCGTCCATTTATCAGGTTATCAGTTTTTGTAGGAGACTGCAACTGGTCTGTTATATACTGTCGAAGAAGCTGAAATTGAACGGTGGCTTCCTGAATTTCAGCATCAGTAAACCCTTTATATTCTTTCTCAAGAAAATCCTGATCTGACTTATCTTCAGAAAATCCTCTAAACTCAGAACTGCAAGAGTCTTCCAGTAAAGTATCTGTATAATGCAATGAAGTGCAGAGAGGTTGTTTCCCTTTTGTAAGATATTTGATGGTTGCCGAAGAGCTTGGGCCTTCAATACAGATTTTGTCTTCTTTTGTTTCTGATTTATGTATTTCAAGTTTCACATGGTCGACTGTGTTAGAATCAACTTCACAACTAGCGTGTTTTATCAACTGCTCATCCCCTTGTATGCATACAGTTTTTTTACTAGACTTGGAATCACCAGTTTCGGAATCGAAAGTGGCAACAGAAGAATCATCAAAGTACAGCATGACTTTTGGGGGTTCATCCTTGGAGATTACATCAATTGAAGAATCAATATTGATAGTTATTGTATCAGGATGCTGTAGGTCGGGTAGTAGACGAGTGCATGAATCAATTGTTTCTTCCGAACGCTGTAATGAGTTTATGACACCCACTGAATGGCTTATTGGTGACTTACCATGTGGTTTCGATTTCAAACTGCTATCAGTGGAAAATCCACCTTCCACGGTTGTAAAATCTGGTTTATTATCCATTGAAGTCAATTTATGGCCTCTTCTGATGATTTTATTCGTATTTTCGTTGTTTTTTATGGGTGATAACTTGTTTACACAATTTCTCAACCGTCTTCCAGACAGACGGTTAGCACGTGAAATGTTTCCAGAAAGGGCAACAGCTATATTTGGACGATCACCACTAAGAGATACATCTGTACAAGTTTTAACATCTAAATTCATGTCTAACAAATGTTCACGTAATGCTGCAGTAGGTACTCTACCAATCGCCGAATCTTTCTTATTTCCTGCTTCGTAAGGTTCAAAAATATCTGGAAAACTCTTTCGTCTTGGTGAGCTTTGGTCAACTGATGCTGTGTCATCACACGTTTCCATTGGCAAGGTTATGTTTTCTTTTTCTTTGTTCAACGATTCCATTGATTTATGTGTTTTTTCAGACAATTTAGGTTTGTCAAGGGGCAGATTAGCAGGACAATTTTCTTCTGAAGCTTGAACAAGAGACCCTTTTTCATGTTCTGTATTTTTCAAGTAAAGAGCCCCACTTTTTCTATTACTGTGCCGGTTGGAAACAGAAATACTGAATTTTTTCTTACTTTCAAGATCAATATCTGTCCTGGCAGATATTTCTTCACTAAGGCATTCCAATTCATCTTGATTATTTTTACACTTTAATGAAATGCGGCTTTTAGTTATATTATTATTGTCTGTAGACTTATTTAAATCATCTGGTGAATCATTAGCCAAGTTTCTTCTTTTTGCTGAACGAGTCTCAACGTTTTTAATTTCATTGGAACCAATATCCATCATAATTTGACTTCTAGTTTTACATCCAACGTTATTTACATCATTCTCTTTATTTGACAAATCACCACCATCATCAGTGCTACAGGATTTCAAAGGTTCAGCATCCATGAATGATTCATGGTCGGAAGCTTGAGAATCCTTTCTGTTGGTCCTAGGAATACAATCTTCAGATCCAGCAGTACTCTCAAATTTTGTTGATATTTCCATTTTAGTTGTTTTTTGTCTTGAAGAACGACATACAGCAACAGAGAGATCGTTGGGTGGAACTTTGTCATTGCTACCTTCGAGAATAGAAGACATCACAGTTCCAGCATTTGTTCTTTTTGAACGGATTGGTACTGGAGAATTGGCCAATTGGTCTGTACAACTTTTACTACGGGTTACCCTAGATTGAATAGTAGTAGATAAGGGTTTCACAGGATTGGTTTTTGGTTCAGTTTGAACTGAACTGTCCAAATTGTTCGCTTCATCATGTTGAGCAATATCTGAGCTACACCCTGGTGTGACTATGACTTTGAACATTTTGTTAATGTTTGGCATTTCTATTTTTTCTATGTTCGCATCCAACTCCGATTGTGGAGAAATGCAATCACTAAACGATTCTACGTCAAGAACAGAGTCACTTCCTTCGTTTTTATAGTCTACCATCTGGGTCGTTTGTGAGACTTTAGTTTCTTTATCCTCGACAGCAGAAACTGTATTTTGATTAAAAGTGCTCGATACAGGTAAAAATTCTTGGTCATGTCCACTTATGGTAAACTGAATGCAGTTCGTAAGGGCAGGAATAGCGTTGATACCATCATTGGGGACAGAAGAAGATTGTTCAATAGAACTGCATGAATTCTCACCTGTTACAGCTGGACTAAGAGAATTTTCTAGTAGTAGAATATCTGTTTTATTTTCATTGGACATGCCATCCAATGGATTCGGAGAGTAGGGAGTGATTTTCTTCACCTCACCATTTTCAAGAAGTATACACTTATTATTCAATGACGAAATCGAGGAATTCTTCAATTGACCTCTCAAAACATCAGTAACAACTATCGAGCAATCCTTCAATTCAATTTTACTGGATGTAGCTCTTGGCGCTTCAATAGAATATTCTTCTTCATTATTTGACGAAATGGGAGCTTCAAGATTTGGCACAGAATTCAGTAGGTCTTGATTATACATGTTTTTACCAAGAGATTCCAGTTCAGTATCAATTAGTCCCGGAGTTAACATTTCTTCAGACCTATCGTCAGGCATTGACTCCTCTTCCAAACCACATTCACGGCGATGCGAGGGTGGAGACTTCAAATCATTTGATATTCGTCTTTCAATATCTTTTCTAACTTGCATTATTCTTTTTATTTCATGGAAATTTCTTGCTATTTTTGGTTTTTTTGTATTTGGTTCGTTTAGAACTTCATTTATGTTGAGTCGTTGATTCTCGTTCTGGATTGAATTATTAATTTCCATCAAAATCAAGTCCACCTCATCAGCTTGATCTCTTTCTGTACTGTGATTAATTTCGCCGCTATCTCCCAAAGTATCAGACTGTTCTTTGCTTTTGGTATGAGAACGTCCATTGTCGGATTTTGAGTTTTTTCTACTATTGTCAGAAGAACTATTAGACGACTTGGATTTACTAAAACCACCTCCGGCATTCCCATTGCTATCACGATCTGAAGATCTTCTAGAGTTTTTGGACTTGGTTTCATCTTCTTCACACCGCCCACTCTTCCTTTTCCTTGGGCTCTTTTTCCTGTCATCATCATTATCTTTTTTGTCATCACCTTTTTTCGTGTCATCTTTGTGTTTCCTGTCATCAGATTTAGATCGACTCGATTTGTAACCAGAATCCTTCTTAGATTTGACGTGATCACTTTTATTTTGATCCACTCTTTTTTCTTTGTCTGTAGATTTATTTTTTTCCTTACTGTCAATTTTATTGGATTCATCAATTTTTTTATGATTTTTGGAGTCTTTGGTGCTTTTTGAATGTTGTTTTGATCTATCATCATCTTTTTTCCTTCTCTCAGAAAGTTTATTGTTGTCAACAAGCTTAGAATCTTCATTACTTTTCTCGTCTCCTATTGTGTACCCATCTCTTTTCGTTTTTCGGTCTTTAGAACAATCAGATTTTCCATGTTTGTCAGAACTGTGAACTTTATCTTTATCAGAAACATGTTTATCTCTGTATCTGCCCTTATCATTACCACTTTTGGATTTGTCTTTATAACCTTTACTTGGCTTTGACTCATGTTTCGATGAGTAAGAAGGTTTAATTGGATCTTTTTCCATGGCTTCTTTAAGATAATCCAAGACTCCCTCTTTTTTATCAATATTAGAAACCTTGCGGTCTTTGGATTTAGTAGTGGACGTTTTTTTTCCACGTTTGTGACTAGAGCTATCTCTCGTTTCCAACTGCTTTGATCTACTTTTCAAACTGTGAAGTGAACTTTGGGAGTCTTCTGAAAATACTCGTTCATTCGTGATATCTATTTTGGAAGAGTCTTGTCTGAAAACAGAGGTTGAAGACGTATTACTTTCGCATGGAAGGTCTATTTTCATTTCAGAGGATTCAGTGTCATTTTCCGAGCTTTTTGTGACATCTGAACTTTCTTCTATTATGTCTTCCTTTTTGGTAACAGTTGTTTCTCTCAGGTTAACGTCAGACTGCTTGAGCTTTTCTCCCAAGTTGCTAAAATTATCAAATTTCTTAGTTGGTGATATTTTTTCCTCTGATTTCAAGGAAGAAAGATTATTGGTGGAGCTGTCGTATTCCAAAGGCGGACGTGTTGATAACAAACTATTACTATTAGACAAATCGGAAATAGCTACAACCTTGGTGCTGCTATTCTGGGGAGCACTCTCCATCACAGATGAACCACCACGATTGCTATCACTGTCCATTGATGCGGCCAATAGAGGCATTTCATCTATTGTGTTTGAGTCATCATCATTATTCAACATTTCAGATATACTGCCTCCAGGGGACGTAGGATCACTGATTTTAAGGGGCTCAGCATGCTCCTCCTTTGCCGAAAGTAAAGGACAAGTAAATGGAGGCTCTATAGGTTTATCATCAGTTGGGGATAGCGCCTTCACTAGTTTTTCTTCAGCTTTCTCAACTTCATCAGGTTCATTCTTAAAAGATTCAGGTGATGGTACAGCTGGAGTTGGTGCAGGAACTTGAGCTAAACAAATGAATATCAATTTATTAAGATCCAGTTTACACTCTCAAAAAATAACTGATTAGTGGTAGATAATTTACAAGAAACACATCTCCCTAATATATATATATATATATATATATATATATATATATATATATATATATATATATATATATATATGAATGATTAATTTAGGAAAGAAATTTAACAAATAAAAGACGCAAGAAAAATCTGATATTTCAATCAAAATCTTGGTCACAAATATAGAAGAAGAAATAAATGATTTCTTGCGTGGCTTGTTGCTTGGGAAAGTAGTATCCAAGGCTGAGATGCTGGCTGAAATGATTATTAACTTTTGCAATGTTCATTAACATTGCGTTAATCGTTTAAATTGAGACCAGGTGGTCGATTTGCTCCAAGTATCCATCTATGTGCTCTTTCTGATTGTTGGAGTAATCTATCATTAACGGTATCTGGCTAATTTCTTAAAACTTCACCCTAAAGCACTGGTCGAATATGGCATTATGGGAGTTGCTGGGTTTGGGTGATAGATGCTCTGTGGTTGTTCATGCGCAGATTGAGTGTGGTTGCTTTACCAACATAGAATGCAGATGCCTCAGTGCACGTTTTGCAGACTAGTTGGTACACAAAGGTAGAATAAAGGCTCAAAAGTGGTAATAATGAATAGTACCGATTGTGAACGAGAAGCTTTGAGACAATTGAGGAATACCAGGTTCCATGAGCCTTTGAATACGGACCCGACTCACGATTTGGCAGCTGATCTTAGGAGGTACATAAAGAGGAACGGCAGAAGAGAGGGGGTTATCTTCAAAAGATATAGAGATACTCGTTCCCAGCGACCCACAATGCCTCAACTTCTACCTTCTCCCCAAAATTCATAAGCCTTATTCTCTGTGACACAATTTGGTTGTGTCACAGAAAGAATATCGGCTTATATTGACCCATACCTCCAGCCTATTGTACAGAACCAACCGTCATACATCAAAGACACACACCACTTTTCCAGTGTACTTCGTGAAACAAGAGCTCCAGCAGAAGTTATTTTGGCCACTATTCAAACTCACTCTATACGGAAATTCCACATGAAGAGGGGTTACATGCCTTAACACATTTTCTCCAAGAGCGCCCAGAGTCACAAACACCATCCACAAATTTTATTGTGAAGTTGGCAGAGTGTGTTTTTACAATGAATGTGTTCAAATTTGGAAAACAGGTGTACCTCCGAAAAAGAGGAACTGCTATGGAGACTCACATGGCACCGTCGTATGCAAATCTGTTCATGGCTAAGCTGGAGAACAGTTTTTTATCAAGCAGACAAAAGACCCCACTGCTATGGAAGTGTTTGATAGACGACATTTTCTTGATATGGACACACGGTGAAGAGGAACTACAGCTGTTTCAAGGAGAACTCAATTCTTAGTTTTCAGTTACATTCACCTGGTCATATTTGAGATCTTGCGCAACTTTGCTTGACGTGGACATTACGTTCAAAGATGGGGTGTTCATCACAGAAGTGCATGGAAGACCAACTAACAAGCAGTTATACCTGCATTATGACAGTTGTAAACCCCCCTATACAAAGTGTTCAATCCCCAGAGCTTTGTCCATTCGAGGTCACAGAATTTGCAGTAAGCAGGAGAAACTGGAAAACTATCTTTCAACATTGAATAATAAACTGGTACAAAGGGGTTACCCTCGCAAATTCGTGGAGGACACAATAGTCCCAGCACACATGACTTAACAAAGAAGACAACAAGCGTCAACAAAGCGGGTTCCACTTCAATGAGTTTTTGACATCGAGCACCTTAACTTGTGATGTCCTTCCCGAAAAACCTAGAGTGAGCTACAGGCAAGGAAAGAATATTGAGGAGATTTTGTCACATCGCCACCTTCGGGTGCAGCCTCCGGAGCAACGTGCTTACACGGCTTACACCCATGTCAACGTGCGAGGTGTAAACTGTGCGATTTGGTGATAGAGTGCTCAGACTTCTCCTCTGCTAACACCAATTACAAATATAAGTGTCGAGGTGTAGCAAAGTGCCAGTCAAAAATGTGTGAGTACCAACTAGTCTGCAAAAAGTGCACTGAGGCATATGCATTCTATGTTGGTAAAGCAGCCACACTCAATCTGCGCATGAACAACCACAGAGCATCTATCACATAAACCCAGCAACTCCCAGTTAAAGCACATGCGACGTCCCATAATGCCATATTCGACCAGTTTAGGGTGAAGTTTTAAGAAATTAGCCAGATACCGTTAATGATAGATTACTCCAACAATCAGAAAGAGCACATAGATGGATACTTGGAGCAAATCGACCATCTGGCCTCAATTTAAACGATTAACTCAATGGTATTTGTTTGGCCATAACCAAATTCGTATTCTCCCGCCAGTGCTTGAGATGGAGTTAGCATGTTGTCTTCCTAAACTTCCGACAGAGCGCATAAGTTGCTCAATGTTTCTATCTCGCATTTTACATATTTCATGACGGAGGGATAATCCCTATTTTCCCGATCATCCCATAATAACATACGATTTGAGCTCCCGAAGGTGCAGTGAAATTGTGAAGTTGAAAATGGAAATTGTTCAAAAACTGTTCATACAGTAAGCACTGCATTGCTCACTAGCGCCTTTCATATCCTGTGCACGATGAAGGCAAATGTATATCAGTCTAATTCCGCCTCCCGTACAAGCCAATGGCTCTCCCGCTATTATGTTTCCGTCTCCCGCCTTACAGTCAATAAAGTGAATCAGGATCCCGTTATTTTGTGTATTTATTCTTCCCGGATTATTCAGTATTGAACATTGCAAAAAATAATAATAATTTCAGCCAGCATCTCAGCCGTGGATACTACTTTCCCAAGCAACCAGGCACGCAAGAAAACCTTTGTAGGGTGACTCTTTGGGACATTAAGAGACGATTGATTGAGAAGCGATTGATGGGCTCTTTCTTAATCAGCTGAGTGAGCTAAATACTATCCTGGTAACCCTAGGAAGTTGTAATTTGATAGAGACTCTCTGGGTCATTAAAGGCGACTAAAATGATGGGCTGTTTGGTGATCAGCTGGGTGAGCTAAAATCCTATTCACCCTAGGAAATTGAAATTTGATAGGGAGACTCTCAGGCTCATTATGAGACGATTGAAATGATGGGTTCTTTCATGATCAGCTGAGTGAGCTGAGTTCTCTCCTGTTCACTCTAGGAAGTTGAAATTTCATAAGGAGACTCTCTGGGTCATTAAGAGACGATTAAAATGATGATCTCTTTCTTAATCAGCTGAGTGAGCTAAATACTATCCTGTTAACCATAGGAAGTTGAAATTTGATAGAGAGACTCTCTGGGTTACTAAAGGCGATTAAAATGATGGGCTGTTTGATGATCAGCTGCGTGAGCTAAATTCTCTCCTATTCACCCTAGGAAGTAGAAATTTGATAGAGACACTTTCAGGGTCATTAAAGGCGATTAAAATGATGGGCTGTTTGATGATCAGCTGAGTGAGCTAAATTCTCTCCTATTCACCCTAGTAAGTTGAAATTTGATAGAGAGACTCTCAGGGTCATTAAGAGACGATTGAAATTATGGTCTCTTTCCTGATCAGCTGAGTGAGCTTCTGTTCAACCTAGGAAGTTGAAATCTAATAGGGCGACTCTTTGGGACATTAGGAGACAATTGAAATGATGGGCTCTTTCCTAATGCTGAGTGAGCTAAATTCTATCCTGTTCACTCTAGAAAATTGAAATTTGATAGTGAGACACACTGGGTCATTGGGACGGTTGAAATTATGGGTTCTTTCACGATCAGCTGAGTTTTCTCCAGTTCACTCTAGGAAGTTGAAATAAATCATAGGGAGACTCTCTGGGTTATTAAGAGACGATTGAAATGATGGTCTCTTTCATGATCAGCTGAGTGAGCTAAATTTTCTCCTGTTCACTCAAGGAAGTTCAAATCTAATATGGCGATTAGTTGGGACAATAAGAGCTGATTGAATCTATGGGCTTTTTCCTGATCAGTCCAGGCCTGATTTCGCTACTTTTAGGGCGGAATTCATAGAATTGTCGCAGAGCTGTTAGAAGCTAGTGGCCCAAAACTGGAGGAACTGATGCATCGGCTAATCAGCGATATCTGGGAAAAAGATATATTACAATCCTCTAGACTAACGCCTTATCGAGAACTCGGCTTTACTTAACGGCGACACCCGGGTAAACAACTTCGTAATTGAGGAAAACATGGAAATACACCGAACTTTTCACGTAAAAAGTGGAAGGGGTGTCGGTTCACGCGTGAAGAACTTTTGATTACAAATTCAACGATACCAAAACGCTTCTGGTGGGTCGAGCTGAGCAGTTTTTATTTGTAAAGATAGATCTTCAAAATTTTATATTTAAAACAAGTTGAAATCCAATGTCTCTATGTGTGTTTGTAGGAGCATCAGGGCCGAACAAATCCACCGATTTTCAAAATACAACTTAGGCTATATTACAACTTCATCGAGAACTCGAATTCCCCCAATGGATGTTACCCGGGTAAACAACTTCTTAACTAGGGAAAAACTGGACTTGAGTTGAACTTTTCATGTAAAATAAGGAAGGGGGGGGGGGGGGGGTGAAGAACTTTCGATAGCATATTCAACTGTTATAACAAAACGATTTCAGTGGTAAAATTTAAGAAACCATTCTAATCTTTACCTTAATTTGTTCTTATTCAGCTTTTCTGATGTACCTATGCTGAATTTTTGGATGGGCCTTCTGGGTGTGGAAGAGCATAATTAAAACTTGAGACTACACTCTGATCAGGTACAAGTTGACACTTGATTGCTGAAATTTGAATTGAAGCTTTGTCGGGACTGCTGGATAAAAATGACAAGGTACGGAGCCACCTTACACAGCACAAGGTGCTATGTAATATTTATTAGTCCAAGCATCAGGGACGAATTGCTGCACCTATTTTCAGGAGGGTGAGCTCCAATTGACGAGCAAGTTCCGGAATAGAACTTAGGCAATATTACAATCCTCTATCATGAGCAGCTAAGTGAGCTCCTACAGCTAACTTCCATGCTTTTCATCCTATGATGCTGTAATTTGTCATGTTGCCTACTTGGGACCTCTGAATACGTTTCCAAGGGCTGGGATCATCTGAGTGGCTCCTAAAGCTATGCTTCATGCTATTTTTTTTTTTACTTTCTACACTTTAACTTGGAATGTGGGTTCGTGCAACACACGGGTAACCGGCTAGTTATTCATAAATATAATTTTTTCTACAACAAAAACCCCAAAAACTACCTAGTCACAAGTTTGAGAAGGAAATGAGTATACCTATTGGTTTTAAAGGTTGCTGAAACAGAATTTGAGGTAAAAAATGTAAAATTCTGGCATACCGAAATACAATACATGTGAAATACAATACAATGCAATATAAAATGAAAATACAATACATTGTGAAATACATAAATCTTGATAAATTTTGTGGTATCCAGTATAACAGAAAAATGTTCCAAAGGAACTTCATCAATAAGACATATTATGCATGGCATAATTTAGATTACTAAACAAACCTGGATTTTTTCTAATGTGCTGAAAATATGATTAACAAACAACTGAAAAGCTTGGAAGAGCACTTTCTGGGACCAACATACACAAATAAATCTACTATTTACAATGGCCCACACTACACGCCAATACCAATCAATTCAAAGAGTTGCATAAATTATGTGTTAATTACCTGGTTCCAGAGCTGGCAATGCCTCGAGTGATTTCTTAAATTTCTGGAAGTTGAGAGCTAAAGGCTTAGGTTTGGGCTTTTCTATACCAAGAAGTTCACAGACCACATCTTCAACTTTTGGCATGAAAACTGAATATATCTTTGGATTCACAACTTGATCGACAATTCTATCAACACCCACTTCCAGGAAAGCCCTAAAAACGAAAATTTTGCATTTATTAAAATCAAATATAATTTTCACACATGATACATTTTCTGGATTTATCAAAACTAGGCAAGACTAGGTATTTTGACTTTCAGTTTAAATCATATTTCCCGCTCTTCCTTCTGCACCCCAATTAGTTCCTAAGCTCCCCACTAGAGCTTCCCAACCTCGCATTCAAATGAAAATCCCATATTTCCCTGCGAATGGAACAATTGTTAAATTAATCACCAGTGTGATTTCCATATTAAATGTTGCCCTTGGATCCTTGATCCCAACGATTCCCACAAGAAGTGATTTTAATCATGAACATTCTACCTCTCACAGGCATTAGATAAGCTTCTGACAGTTGCCCCAGGAGGGGGCCTAAAGACATAAACTCACCGCCATTTTCTGATTCAAGAACAAACATTCACATTGAAATCTCAAACTTTAATGAACCAATACAGTTTACCATAACAATTTACCAAGGTTGATGTTGTAATGATATTGTAAAGGACAATATCTCAACACGCCCCCTTAACATCATCCGATAAATGAATAAATCCAAATCGCGATCGGAAGTCTTGAAAAATTCCTCCCTTCATTACAAAATCGAGCAAAGTGCCCAGACTTCTCACAATTGAAACACACTCTATTGGAGGAAAACTGCAGTTTCCGAGTTTCTGCCAAATCAGGAAAATTCTCACGAAATCGTTGTCGTGACTGACTTTTCCCAAGGAATGCATTCTGTTCATCAATCTCAGTTCCATTATGCTTTCGTGCCTCACTTTCCTCTATTATTTTTATTTTTAGTGCTTGGGGTGATGGTAGCGTATCTCTGGACTCTATAGCAATTCGAAAATTCTCAAAATCACGTGGTAGGGAATATAGGAGCATGATTGTGAGAAGATCTTGATTTTTAATGATCTCCATGTTTTCAAGTTTATCTACTATGTCGAAAAAATCATTTAAATGATCTTTCACATCATCTCCTGTTTTCATCCTTTTCAAAACTAAGTTTTTCAACAGAGACGCTTTCCTAGCTGGCCCTTTCGATTCATAGATTGAACTCAATTTGTCCCAAACATCTTTGGAAGATTTGCAACCTTTAACCTGCTTCAACTCGCTAGAACTGATCGTGAGAATTATGTCGGCCTTCGCTTTCCCATCCGCCAATTCCCATTCTTTAGCTTGTTTTTCATCTGTTGGTTTCACGATGCTCCCTTTGACGTATCCTAAATAATCATTTTTAGTCAATAGAGCTTCAACGTGCATCTTCCATTTATCGTAATTTTCCCGCCCCAGCGGATCAATTTTAAGGAAACTAGAACTCATTTTCACTTTTTCCTTTTAAATGTTAAGTCTCATAATCTTTGTTGAGAATCAAGAACAAACATTCACATTGAAATCTCAAACTTTAATGAACCAATACAGTTTACCATAACAATTTACCAAGGTTGATGTTGTAATGATATTGTAGAGGACAATATCTCAACACCTGGGAACCTTTAGATTGTGAAAGCTGTACGTTTCGTTTCAATTTCGAGATGATCACTCCGTCTCGTCATTTAACCTTACTGATGCCACGTTCCAGACAGCATGTATTTCCGACTTTGCTCATTTCCGATCATTATTCAATTGATAACGCCACTAATCAATCATGCCGAAGTCAAGACGTGATCTTGGCAACTTTCTCTAAGCATCAATTCTCTGTAGACCAAGGTAAACTGCGTTCCTAACGATAGCCTGCAGCCAGACCAAGTTAACGTGCTCTCCGGCCTGGTTAAGCAACTTTACCTAGCTTGAGAGAAAATTAAGAAGAACAGCCGTGTAATGGCTTCAAGGGTCTCAAACAAAGAATGCTACGTACGAGCAGTTCTACCATTTCCTATGTTCCGAAAATTACAGAATCGCCTGGGCAACGTTCACTCAGCTGGCTTTCAACCCCGAAATTGATGTCCAAGATGTCCACTTCGAACGCTTCCTCTCTGTGTCCAAGGCTTGAATTGAAGAGGAGCGTCTGGGAACTGAAACCGAGAAATGCTGCCAGTGCATTCTCCTGATTGTGACTTAGTTGCCGGCCTCGTGGGAAGGCTCACCGATTCATCACCGACTTCTATCACCGATTTCATTCTAAATTTTCCTGTTTACTCTAGGATCAAAATAAGTTGACACACATTCAGTCGTTCCATTGAGTGGACCTCACCTTATGGTGAGTTTATACATATTCGGGGTGTCCCGCATAAGGTGGTCAGTACTTCAGGGGCCGATACTAGAGCTCATTTCTGATCGAAAGTTTCTTCAAGACACATATATATATATATATATATATATATATATATATATATATATATATATATATATATATATATATACATACACGCTTAGTTTTCGAATTATTTAATTTTTTTTTCGTGTTTCCAACCTTTTGTTACTAAAAATGACCATGACGATCATAACTCCCTTAGTTTGCCGTGTAAATTCAAATCTGAGGATACCATTAGAAACAGCATTGAATTTTCTATCGAATAGATGCCTGAGCTTTCCTACGAATAAGGTTTGAGACATGCAAAAGCCTTTAAAAAAGCAAATTTGACCTAATATGGGAACCCTTGAGTTTTTTCAATCGGGAATTGAACTATGAGAATCTATATTTATTATTCAAAACACAAGAATGGTAAAAACTGTGATAAAATCTCGTATTTTCAACGGAGTAGTTTACTTTGCTAATTAGGGGAGGAAACTATGTTTTAATGTTGAAAAATATCGTTTTTTCACTGACTTCGAGGGTTTTGTTGAAAAATGACTTCTATAAAAATACAAGTTCGGGGTCGGTTTCTACGTAATTTTTTTTTACGCTGAATGGAAAGTTAACACTTGTGTATCCCCCCAACCCCGTTATAACCAAGTTTTACACTTTACCTCACAAATTTGAGTTCTTTTGGTATGATAAATTTCATGTGTTTTTAGGGGTGAAACTAGTAAGCTAAAGTGTAAAACTCGTAGAACATTCATAGAAAGTCATTTTCCAAGAAAACCCTTGATTTCAGTGAAAAACATTTTCAACAACAAAACATAGTTTCCTGATAGGCAAAGTAAAAGTAAAATTGACTACACCATTGAAAAGGTGAGATTTTGGCGAAGTTATCCCCAATCTTGTGTCTTGAAAAAATATTGGGTCCCCGATTGAAAAAACTCGAGGTTTCCCAGATTAGGTAAAATTTGTTTTTCAATTTTAAAGGGCTTGTTCATGTCTCTAACCCTGATTCTTAAGAAAGCTCAGGCATTCATCCAATAGAAAACTTAATGATCTTCCCAATGGCATCCTCAGATTTGAATTTACACAACAAATTAAGAGAGTTATGATCATTTTACTGACAAAAGGTTGAAAACACCCTGCATACAAATATTTACGTCTTGTCAAGAATTCAATAGCCATTTACTCAACACTTCTAATGGTGCAAAAAGATAAAGAATAGATAAGTAAACTACAACTCACTGCTGGACTGTGTGTCGTCTGAGACTTTCACGAAGCTGAGTTTTATTGAGACCATGTTGCCACTTTTGAGTTGAGAGAAAACCAGTCACCGTACCATTTACTCGTTGCTGAAGGTTCTGGTATGCAGGCTAAAATGGAAAAAGAAACCTGTAGTATTATTCACCAATAGTAGTATCGTCACTATTATTATTCACGTTAAGATATAATAGATAGATTATATAAAACGTTAAGATAGTTTGTTACCATTGACACCACTGTTGACTCTATATGTCAAGATCTCCTTTTACCGCCAGTATGGCCTGTAAAATGAAAATGGTAAATGGATGGGACACCTAGCTGCCTCAAGACAACTGGTTAGGACTGGTCCTTATTCTCGCATAAGAGAACATTGCACACTGGAAGAATGGATGGGAGAACCTCAAATCAGATAGATTTGAGAGATGGATGGCCCTGATAAGTGCCATACTTTCTCAAACCTAAGAGATGTAAGAACATTCCATGGAACCAATGTTGGTTTAGATCACTATGTGGTCAAATCCAAGATTAGGACTAAAATCTCCACTACCATACACCAAAAGAGCAGCCCAGCCCAAGTGGAATCTCGAGAAGTTCAAAGACCCTGATGTGAAAACTTAGTTTGTAGATGCAATGGAGGGAAAACTAAGTACCCTGACCCGGGAAGGTGATACTGACGACCATTGGGAAAATGAAGAAGGTCGTAAACGTAGGAGCCTATGGAATTTGAGGAGATACCGGAGGCCATTGAAAGCCTAATAAATAATAAGGCTCTTGGTGCAGAGCTTTTCAAGTGAGGTGGGCACGAAATTGGAACTGCACCAAACAATCCTACATTTGGAAAGGGGATATAATCCCCTCTGACTGGTATAAAACCGTATTTTCCCCCATCCACAAAAAATGTGATGTCTTTGAATGTGGGAATTACCGAGGAAGGAATATCCCTACTATCATGCGCTTAAAAGGTACTACCACATATACCTACTATTTGCTAGGCACCTCGCTCACGCAGAAGAGAAAAAGGAAAATTACCAAACGGGTTTTATGACAGATGTGGCAAAAGCACGAGAATACAGAACCACCACTTCTTTATTAATTTCTAGGCTGCACTTGACAGTGTCTCGAGAGAAGAACTGATCAGGGTAATGTTGCGAATAGGTGCCCCTAATATGCTGCAGTGCTTGATTTAGCTGAGTCCGATGCTTTGTGTGGATCTAGGGAGGTTGTCAGATGCTTTTACCACCTGCAAGGGCCTAATTAAGGGAGATGGACTGGCTTGCTTACTGGTTAATTTTGGACTAGATGGTACCATAAGCATTCAAGTCCACAAATACACATTCGAAACTGAAAATAAATTTGTATACCTGGGACCTCTGGTAACCAATGGCAATAAAGGTAGAGTAGAAGCATATGATACAGTTAGCTAACCGATGTTACTATGGGCAGTTGAACAGCAGGATGATATCCAAGCCTACACCAGCACAAAACTTAAATAAGTTTAATTTTAAACTTTGGAGCCGAAACATGGCTATTGACCAAGGCATGGCATAGGAGGAAGACTTCGCCGCTTCGAAAGGAAGGTACTTAGAAAAATGAGGGGAGCTGTCTACGATCCAGAGGAACTCACTCTGATACGTTGGACAAATCAAGAAGTCATCTTGTACAAAGACTGGGACGTCATCCGTTTTATTGAGGTGGGATACACTGGTGGGCTGGTTGTGTGGCTGAGCCCAGAGGAGCCAACATAAAAAAATTGTGGACATAAAGAGAGATATCAAGCGAAGGATTGGACCCTCAAAACTTCGATGGTTAGAAGGTGGGACTAAACCAACATTGGGATAAAGAACTGGTGAGCAACAGCACAAAACAGAGAGAACTGGCGAGATGCAGTGATCCCTCGGGTTGTAGCACCATAGAAGACAATATACCTGTTATTCCGAAAATTCCGCACCCAAAAACCACACATTTATCAAAACATGTTGGCACTGAGCAAGGTATAACAAATCTCTTTGAAGCTGTTTTAGAAAAGTGCATGTTCCACTTATTTGACCTGTATTGATTTTCCTAGTGTCAAAACACATTGCTTGTATCTGCAATAGGGGGGGGGGGGGGGGGGGAAGGTAATTCAATCTGGAAAACAGTGCAGATTTTGAAATGCATACACAGTACTCGTCGATTGTTTACCTACACATTCACGCCGATTCCAAAGTTATAGGTGGCGTAGGAGTGAGGGAAATGAAATAAATCTGGAAAAAATGCAGATTTAACTACTTTATGCCGCCCCCAGCAGCCCCCTAACGTAGTGTCACTTTGAAATGTACTAGTAGTTCAAGTATCTCAATATTGATACAATTTCCAGATTTTTAAGCGGCGTAGGAGGGAGGGGGGGATTATTCAAATCAGGAAATAATGCAGATTCAACTACATTTTGCTGCCCCCATTCGTAGTGCCACCTTAAAATGTATGTTACACTACACTTGAGAATTATGTACCCAAATAATGATACCGTTACCAGAGTTTTAGGTGGTGAAGAAGTAAAGCAAAGGAAATAAATCTGGAAAATAATGCAAGTTTAACTACTTTAAGCAGCCCCCTGTGGCACCCAAAACGTAATGCTAGTTTTTTTTTTTGCACTTTTTTTTACACCTCGTTTTTTCTAAAGTAAGGAACTTTTATCCGTGAGGTGGGAACAATGTGTTCCTGTGGATAAATAAATATTATTATAGTACGGTCTTCGTAAAAGACTGTTTACTGACGCAGCTCTTGTGTAGACACTGTATTGCGGAGAATTTCAAAGAAATAATTTGAAAAAAAAAAAAAAAAGGGAAAGGCGCAATTTTTCAAACAAAAAACGGAAACTCGCTCTCTCATGTTGGCCACTCTGCCCCCCCCCCCCCCCCCCCCCGACTTCCGTCACGATGAGAGATGCTTACTCACTTTTTTTTTTTTTTTTTTTTTTTTTTTTTTTTTTTTACGTAGGCAGGTGAGGAAATCTTTAAGATCCTAAGGTGGTAATCGGATCTCGTAAGATACCCAAGAGGGGCCGCACTCCGGGTTATGTATGATTCAAACACACTAAAACCTCACCTTCCTTTTCCCACGTTGGAACTCAGCCTGGAACTGTTTAACACATTACTTCAGGCCGAGTCCTTGAGAAATTTCTTCAGTCCTCTCGGTCCATGTGCTCCCTCCTCCTCTGTCTCTCCCGTTCCAAGATGATCTTTTTCTGGAGGATGTCCTCAACGTAGGCAGCTACAAAATTCCATTTTTGCTCTCGTTCAATCATTTTGGATACTACCACCTCCGGTGTCACGTCTTGAGGTGGTAATTCCAGAGCATCCTGCAGCCTTCTTCTTTCTGTTGCCCATCGCTTGCATACAAAGAAAGTATGGAGCACATCATCGTCCATTTCCTGGCAGTATGGACATATTGGGGAGTCTACTTTTCCCATTGTATAGAGATATGCGTAAAACAGCCCATGACCAGAAAGGAACTGAGTCAGGAAAAAGTTTACTTCTCCATGTTTTCTATCTAGCCATACCTTGATCTGAGGAATCAAGCGTGCTGTCCATCTCCCTCTCTGCTCTACAGTCCACATTTCCTGCCATCTTGCCATTGTATATTCTCTCTCTTCAGCGGCCAAATGAGCTCTTTCTCCTTCCTCTCTTCTATCAAAGATTCGTTTGCGTTCTGCAGCCAATAGATGGATTGGGATGCTGCTTGTAAGTACGAGTATGGCTGGCTCTGACACTGTTCTGTAGGCACATGCAATCCTCAGCGCTCCTCTTCGTTGAACTGCAATAATTCTCTTGCGATAGTAGGCAATGTTTAGAGCATCTGCCCATATCTCCGCACCGTACAAGAGTATTGATTGTACAACGGTCATCATGAGACGACGCTTACATGGCCTTGGCCCGTTGATATTTCTCATGAGATGACTAAGAGCAGTTGTTTTCTTTGACGCCTTGTCTGCTGATTTCTTTATTTGCTCCCAGAATGTAATTTTAGTATCTAATGTGATTCCCAGGTAGTTTACTGTTGGTTTGCTGGTGACTTCTGTACTCCCTATTTGTATTGGGATTATGGTAGGGATCCGTTTTCGAGTGAACACAACTACTTCGGTTTTAGCTGCTGCTAATGTCAACATATGGTCTTCCATCCATCTAGTGATTTTTACCATTACTTGATTCAGTTTATTCTGTGCCATTTCCGTGGTTCTAGCCAGGATAACTGCCGCAACATCATCCGCATATCCGACAAGATAGCAGTCTTCTGGCATTTCCAATCGTAGAACACTATCGTATGACGCGTTCCATAGTTGTGGGCCCAGAACTGAACCCTGGGCTGCTCCTGCGGTGATTTCTTTCTCCCTTTCCCCCTGAGCCGTCTCATAAACCAATTTTCGGTTTTTAAGATAGCTGTCCATAACTGCTAGTAAGTATCTTGGTATTTTAAAGGTGGTATCCAGAGACTCTAATAATATATCAGTCCATCTTGCAGAATTGAAGGCATTTTTCACATCCAGGGTCACTAGCATTGCCAGATTCCTAGTATATCTACTACCTTCCTGTGTTTTTTTCAAAGTGTTCACTACATCTGCCAGTGCATGAGCAGTGGAGCGACCCTTTCGGAATCCATACTGTCTGGGGGATAAGTCTCCTGACGCCGCTATTGCAGGCATCAAGCGAAGCAGGAGAAGCTTCTCATAACCTTTTCCAGCAGTATTCAACATACAAAGAGGCCTCAAAGAGGATGGAGAGTTTGGATCACCCTTTCCTTTGTCTAAAAGCACCAGGCGAGCTTTTTTCCATCTATTGCTAAAGATCCCTTCTCTAAGGCATGAATTGTACATTCGTAATAGTAGCCTTGGACAGACTTCTGTTGCTATTTTTAACACCTCTGAGGGTATGCGATCTGGTCCTGGTGTTTTCTTGTTTTTTAAAGCTCCAACCGCTTTCTTTAATTCGTTTTCAGAGAATAAGAGGGAATCTATTACATCCTCTGAGGCATAATTAGTGTTCCTGGGAGGGTGTGTTGGGAAGAGCTCATCAACAATGAGATCCATTCTTTCTTCACTCACTGGTACCCGTCCACATGATGCCTGGAGTTTTCCGGTCACGATCTTATACCCTCGACCCCATGTATCAATATTTACTTCCTCAATGATTTTCTGCCAGCAGTCTGCTTTACTTCTATTTATTGCATGGCGAAGTCGTATTCTGGCCTCAGTGTATTCTGATTGAATCTACGGCCAATTTGCTCTTCTTCTGCTTCTCTGGGCTCTACGTCTCAGTTGATTACATGTCCTTCTGAGTTTTGCAATATCTTCATTCCACCAGTAGACTGGGGGCTTAGCAGATGTCAAGATTTTTTTTTGACATCGATGCATCGCAGGCTTTTGTGAGGATCTGCATTGTTTGGCTTACTACTTCCTCAGCATTTGCAGTATGCTCATTATTCTGTTCTTTGACAGCTAGTAGTCGATCTCCTTCCAGTAAAACAACTACCATTGCAGCACGGTCTAATCTAGCCAAGCTCCATCCTACATCTTTCCTGCTATTATTTATTTGGTTGTTTATCTGCTGGTTCACTGGTAGAAATTCAAACGATATATACTGGTGATCACTCCCTGTATAATCTTCGATAACTTGCCAATTGCGAATTTTCCTGGCAGTGGTTTCTGATGCAAAGGAGATATCTGGTATTGTCCCCCTTTGTCCCAGACGATGGAAAGTGGGTGTTTTGCCTTCATTGAGTAGTATTAACCCTGTTCTTGCTGCCATTTCCAGAATGAGCCTCCCTCTACGGTCAGGGTCAGGCATGCCCCATTCTAGAGCCCTTGCATTGAAATCCCCTGCCACTATTTTGTCCCCACTCACTATTTGAATAGCATCTTCAAGGCTCCACAACTTTCTTTCAAAGTTACGAATGGACTCATTTGGTGTGAAGTAGGTAGCAGCTGAAATAGGTAACTCACCCAGTTCTTAGCCATACATATCCTTCACCACTTCCCTGGTCTTCTATGTGCCCTTGTGTCACTGACCATATGGCAGCAGTTCCGAGGTCATCCGCGTACCATTTATGGTTAGTGTGATTGTGGTGCTGCTCGCTCACTATCACAACGTCTGTTCTTTTTTCCTGCACCAATTGATGAAGTAGGTTTTGGGCTGTTGAGCTCCTATGGAGGTTTCCTTGTAGGATTCTTATCATTGTATGGATATATTGCCAGCTGCCTCCGAAGCTTTTTGAACATCCATGAGTGGGTTGACTCTCCTGATGTACCTTTTGAGAGCCCGCCTATATACAGGGCAATTAGGGTTCTCCACCGCATGAATGTATTCCAGATTGATCCTTACTATTTGGTCACTTACAGTCTCATATGTTGGTGAAGACATGATGAGATCCACTTCAAATTCTGAGTTTTGAGATTCGAAAGCCATATCTTACAGTTTTGGGTTCACTCTATCAATAAATCTCTTTAAAGCTCGTTTATATACTGGGCACCGCTCGCTATCCACAGGATGGTCATGTTGGAGGTTAGTTCTCTTGCAGTTTATGCACTTCCTTGGCTCTGGTGGCTGGATCCCTTTGAAGGGGCACTCGTGTGTGCCATGACTGCCTGCACACCTCGCACAGGCCTCTTCAAGCTCATGACATTTGTTTGACTTTGCATTGTGCCCAAATCCCTGGCATTTGTAACACCTAGTTACTTCCACAAAGTCCGCAACTCGACATCTGTCCATGCCAATGTAGAGAATTCGGTGCTCCAATAATGCCTTGCGCAGTGCTTCACTGACCTGGGTGACCCATATGCAGTCCTCAATAGGTGAGCCATCAGCCCTTGTTCTTCGCCCAGTCGGGAAGGATGGCGTGAACTGTTTCTCCCAATCCTCTTTGCTATTAGTTATCCCGTACCCATTTATTTTGGTCCCATACATATCCAGGTAGGTCCCCCTTAGTTATATCCCTGTCCATACCATGGATCTTAATCAGAATAGGCCTATCTGGCTGCCTTTCCTTTCTTACCTCAAAGCCCTTGTCCGTTAGTGCATTTGCCAGTTTGATCCTCTCCTCAGGCGTGGCAGCTGCTACCTTCAAGGCATGTTTGCCTGCTGGAAACACTTGTGTTACCGCCATGCCCATACTGCGGAGGTCAATCTCTTTCCTCATTCTGCGCCTCACTGAATCGGGGGAGCATAGGGCATCCCTGTAAGAAATATTTGGGGCCGAAACCTCCATTTGTTGGCCCACCGAGGGTGCTTCTTTATGTGCCTGCACAATCAGGGTGGTTTGAGGCGCGTCAAGCCTTCTCTTTGCCTTTTCTATGGCTACGTACACTTTATTTCTGGTGGAATTTTCCTTGAGGAGGTTCCTCTCTCTCTTGGTGGTTTTCCTCTTCCGCCTGCGTGTGGCTTCCATCCACCCTGCACTCGATTCGCCTGCAGTGTTTTCTCCCTCCCGTTGCTCCTCATCCTCATCCAAGGGTGTTTGAATTGGGGAGCTGGCTTGGGTGTTTCCCTTTGGTCCCTCGCCTGTAGTCTCACCTTAGGAACTGGGGGTTCTACCGTTTCCCTCTGTGACCTCCCTTCAAATAGACTTACTGGTGCCTGTTCACTGCTCTCATTTCTGAGCACCCGCCTCTTAATCAGTTCCATCTTGTTGGATAGGGCTTTTAATCCATCTCTTTCCAGCTTGTCCACTTTGGAGGCACATGCCTCTGCCTTCCTGTCAACAGCGCTGAGCTGTGCTTCAACACTCCGGAAGCCCTCCAGCATTGTATCCTTAAGAGCTCCAATGTATGATGTTAGCAGTCCTGACTCGCTCTCAGCAGAGCTTGCTGTGCCAATAGAATCGGATCTGGCTCTGGCCCCAGCCATTGTGCTTTCCAGATGCTCTATGGATTGTGTGAGTGTTCCTATATCAATATTGAGCTGTCGCAAAACACACAGTTCCTCCTTGACATTAGCATAGCTCCTAAGCAGATTACTCCACACCCCATTTACCAGACTATCCACTTTAGCAGTGGCAGTCTTGTAGGGCTTGTCACCAATATTGTGAGGGTTTGACCCCCAAGCATTCCAGTCAGCTCTCCACTGTTCATATTCCATCTGTAATATGCCAACGTCTAAGAGATTTGCTTGGCATTGCTCAATGTCTCGTTTGAGGAGTTTCTTTCGTTCCCTATCCCGGTGAGTTGCTGCTCTCCTTCGTTTTCCTAGTTTCGTGGTCTCCTCTGTATCACCATAATCATCTCTGCCTTGTTGCCCCTGTTTTTGTTCTTTGTGTAGCAGTTGCTGTTGTTGATGTTGTTCTTGCTGCTGCTGCTGTTCCTGCGGTGTAGAGTCATCCTTCGTTCCGTCATTTCCTATGCCTGCCATTCTCACCCATTGGGTGGCCTGTTGGCGTGCCATCCTCTGCACTGCTTCATCTCGATGCACACTTGTGAGGTGCTGCATCAGTTCATGTACGTGTTGAGAGGTAGTTTTAGATCCGGTGGGGTCTACTGCTTCCTCTTCATAGTCTTTTTTATTTGTCATTTTACGGGGGGGGGTTATGCCTTAGGTCTGCTTGATCCTCCTCATCCGTGGTGTTCTCTACTTTTTCTTCTCGCCTCATCACCTCCAGCCACTCTTCCCTTGTCATCTTTTGTTGGCATTTACCCTGGCATCTCTGGGTGACTGTTTGTTCTGCCTCTGCTGTACTTTTGGGTGTGTACCAACTGCCTGTAACAGGGTTTTCCCCCCATGTTGGCTTCACCTTATACCCTGCCCGGGCATTCCATCCAGAGTAAGTTTTTTCTTTTCCTTGAAAAGGAGCCCTAGTAGCAAGATGAGGCATTGGTTGCCATTCCTTACCATTTTTTGTAAGTCCTTGCCTGTTGGTAGAGGGGGAATCCTGAGTTTTCCTCTCCTTCCTATTGCTAGCAGTTTGTACTGCACTGTTTGGACCAGAGTGCCCCACCTCTCCTGGGTAATGCTTACTCACTTTGTGTGTGTGTCTTTTGAAGAGCTCTCTCCATTCTGGAATTTCTATTTTCAGAACTTTTTCTCGCGAAAATTTGCGTTCAATAAATTTTCTGCCACCGTGTCTGATTGTTTTAGTCGAGTTTTTGGGTCGAAAGGATGCATTCGAGTTCGAAATCGGCCGCAGAGTAAGAGTTGCATTGTGGTGCGGGCATGGCAGTCTCGGGCATTTCGGTTTTATCTGAGAGATCTGGCTTCCACTTCTCGGAAATCCTCGGTAAAAATGGCTTTCCATCTTTTTCAGGAGATGAAGTTCCGGGAGGATCAGCATTGGCACCCGATATCTATCCCTGAGATCGCTAACCACATCGCGTCCTCCGACTCGTATCAGGTTACGCATCATTGTCATAAAAGGTAAGTCAAGGAAATATTTTCGTAGAACGCATTTCCATGTGAAAAGATACAAAAGCCGTAAGTATCAAGGTTTATCGTTTCCAAGAAACCAATTTACGTTTGCATTTCTCACAGCCCGAGTTTCTACACGTAGGCCGTTTTGACGAGGGCTTTGCAGGAGAAGATCAAGAGAACTATGAATCTTTAGCTATTTTCGGAAGGTTCTGCTAGTACTGTTAGGCCGTGTCCTACGTAGGCGACCAAAGAGCGCGAGCAACCGACCTGCTCGTGCGAGCGAGCGCCCAGCTGATTTCAAACAAGGTAAACCGAACGAAGTGTCCTACGTGCCACTGCCCGACACAGCGAGTCGGGCTGAGGTCGCACGCTCGGGTTTGATTTGCAAACCAGTTTGATTTTGGTTGCGCGCTAGCCTGGTCGCTCTCCCGAAAGGTTACATTTTTGTTTTCAAATTATTGTTTGTGTTCCCGTATTCCTCTCATTTTTTCTCCCTGGAAATGGCTGGGACAGTGAGACAAGAAGACGAAGACACATTTGTTTTTTTAATCGCTTCTCCCATACTTCAAAAAGCTGGGGGAAATTGAAAAACTAAAAGTTAGGAATGAGTTCCAAAGTATTTTGATAAGGGAGCTTTCTCGAAACGAGAACTCCCTTGACGATTAATAAACTAAATTAAAAATAAAATGTTTTATAATTTATTACGAGCATACTTATTTATTTATTTACGGGCTAGTTAACCCAATACACAATAAAGGAAACTATACATGGAAAATACAGATAAAATGAAAATAAAAATTTATAAAGAGTAGAAAAAAATTAAATCAATACACAAAAGATAATAATAGTACCATTTACTAGGCTGGAAATTTAGAACAATAGGAAATGGTGTGGTTTTTAAATACGGAAAAACTATTGAAAAATATATCAAGGCAATTATTCTCAGCTGCTATTAAATTATAATGTCTAGCGTGTCAATACAAGATAATATGGAAGATGTAGATGATAATGATGATGATAATCTAGGCTGGATCCAAGATCAGCTGATTGGGAATGGAATCAATCAATTTATGACCAAGTAGTCAGGATGCTGGGAATTCCTTCCATTGGCCTCCTCTCGTCCCTGATCCTCCCTGATACACAAAGGCAGTCGGTTCTTCTCATTTTTGCCAGAGGAGGGATCAGCCAGGGAGGACGAGCTCACCCACTCCTGGGATAATGAGTATTTCTATGCCTTCCCACCCCCGTTTCGATGCCAAGAGTACCAGTTCATAAAACTTTGCAGTTTTTTGAAAACTTATTGATATCCTCAAATCAATCGTTCAGCTCTTCCAATATTCACTGAGCTGCCTAATCATTGCTATCCGAGGAGGACTTGGGGTCAAAACCGTTCATCAAACGATACCTAGAAGTAATTTCTGGCTAACCCCAGCTGCAAAATATGAGGATACATGGGATCCGGATAAAATCCTGCAGTAGTTCACTGCCTCAAAAAGGGGAGTCATTATCCTTCCTAGTTATGAAATTGACATTGATGCGACTTCCAGCTGCGGGAAAATGCCCCCAAACGATTTTGGCAATTCAGAGATCAAATATTAAATTCGAAGCAAATGGAGTCGGGAATTTCATCCCAGCACTCCTACAAACAGCGCCATAGTTTTTCTCCCTGTGTTCTCACAAGAACCAGAACTTTGTTTCCCAGCATTGTTACACCAATTCTTCGAGGCAACATTGGGGCGGAGACACCAAAATAGTTTACAACTATCAACACATTTCCCCCCAACCGACCGATATCTATGATTAAATTGAGCAGATGGGTATTCAAGATTTTACAAGCGGCAGGGTGGACAGACACTTTGGCAATGTTTGCTACAGTTTATAATAGACCCTGGCGACCCAGGGGGGAATTTGCTTCCGCCGTTCTTCAACAGACAACTCATATCATCGTTATTTGTACAGATAAACTACATCAGGTACCAATGTGTTCTCATGTGACCAACTAAACCCCCCCCCCCCCCTCCCCTCAACCATTATCACCGACACCCAACTCTGTTTTTGTTTCGTACAAAAATTTCGAATTGTAACACCCCATATTATTTGCCCAGAATCAATTTTAACATTTTTTTGCACGCACAATACTTGCGCAAATGCACACTAACATTGTTTGACCCCTGCTGTTAATCACAGTTTTGTGCAGGTTCGTATTTTATGCGAAATTCCATCTAAAAAATACCCATCACTCGAAGTTTTAGTGCGCAAAACATGAAAACTTCCCAACAAGAGTGCGCAGTATGCTACATAGATAGGTACTTAAACCGAGATTTTAGATGTATTCAATTACGACTAGGTGCATGATTTTGGGATATTTGTTCACGCTGAATCACGCATTTATCGATATTCACATTTGGTGGGTACCAGAATTCCATTTTTTCCCATCAATTTTCTCTACAGCTCAAAGTGCATTTGTGGTGTAGGTATGCATAAAGAACATTGAGTATGTGTGTTTGTGCATAATGTGTAACTAAGTACATTATTTATAATGACCATGGGGTTCCAAAGAGGTATCAACAAAATAAAATCCAATAACAGTGAGCCTTTCCTAATGCAGTGGACGAACCCAAATTAAAATAGGGTTTTCAATATATTTCATAAACAGTTCTCAATGACAAAATTATGAACACACACCACACATTATTGAAATGCTACTGCATAGCGCAGACACCTACCGATGAGAAACTAATGAAATTAAATTATACACATGAATTATGAACTACAAGTTCGGCCCAGTATTGTAATTGCAGCATGGGCAGCATCGACAAAATTTGTCACTGACACATATCTTACCTGTTTCTTGCTTTCTCATTACCGAAAGTAGAGAAGCTCGGGAGGGGGGGGGGGGGGGTGCGAGAGGCCACTGTTTCAAGAATTTGTTATATTATTACTTTTGTAGAATACGCCTACCTATATACAAACTACAGAAGCGATGGTAGTTGTTGATCTTATTTCATTAATTTTCTACTGACAGGAAAGACTACTCTTTTTCCCCCCATTTTATTGGTGTAGGCAAATAACCATTCAACCATAATTTTACAATTATTTGACTACAGTAAGTATTTACATAATATGTACATTAATTTGTTTCAAATACACCACAAAAAAGTCGTATAACGAATCGTATATGTTCTGATTGTTCAAACTCAAAACGTGGCACCTGTTGAATGGTTGCTCTGCTTCTCGTGATATGGCGTGGAACAATTCTTGTCGTGGAGTTTCGTAGAGGGGGCAGTTGAAAATGACGTGTTCTAGTGTTTCTATTTCTTCCGTGCATGCTCTGCATCCCGGGGACTGTGCTTCGCCGATCAAGGAGGTAGGTAGGTGGAGGTATTTGTTGGTGATACAGTAGCCAGTCCTCAGCCAAGAAATAGTTTGAAATATTTTTTATGTTTTTCCTCGACGATACTGGAAAACCATGGTTGTTTTGCCACTTTGGGAAAATGTTAACATAGTTCCGTCCTTTTGAGTACGTACAGTGAAAATTTTGCCATTCCTTCATATGTCATTCTCGTATGTTCCAGTACAAATCTGTGTGCGGGAAGATGTGTTGAGATGCTTCTAGTGGTTGGTTTGTAGCTCGTTTAGCAGCCGCATCAGCAATTTCATTTCCTGGTGAGCCTGAATGGAATTTGAGCCAGACAAAATACACCCGCTTTCCTTTCGCTCTTAATTCCCCTAATTGTCGTAG
Organism: Adelphocoris suturalis; assembly: GCA_030762985.1. NCBI lineage: Eukaryota > Metazoa > Arthropoda > Insecta > Hemiptera > Miridae > Adelphocoris > Adelphocoris suturalis. The sequence goes on from CM061040.1 coordinate 96,475,463, forward strand.
GATGTGTCCTTCAACATTGTTTAAGTTATACGTAGGGTTAATATTTTTAATTTTCATCAGTGTGCTTTGAGAGGCTGGGATCATGATCACTTCTTGCTTATAATCTTTTCATGTGTTTGCACTTAGTATACTCTGCAGGTTTGCTACCTGCTCAGCAGAACATATTGATACATGATCCTAGAGTCTAAAGGTTTTCAGAATATTTGTTGTCAAGTCATAAAAATCACATCCAACCTGGTCTTTTATTCTTGGGCCGTCAGTGTATATGAAGTGGCTATTCTGCCATTTCTTTCGTAATGTGGTAAAGATGTCAGGGTATACCTATTCTGAATCATTACGAATGGTCACATGGGGTGAGTATAGAAGGGTGTTGTAGGGAAGGGAGTATATCTCTGGTCGGGCTACTGAAGCGATCCACGATGTCTCGGCATGTATGTTGAGGAAACTACTGCATAGTGGTGGTTTGATCTTCTTTTCCCAGTATGGCTGAGTCAACATATTAATGTTACGACTACTCCTTGTACTTGAATACATAGGCTCAGTTTAATAGTGATTATATTTATCGGCAAGTGAGCCAGTGATCTGTGTTGCGATCAACGTGTACAACATAATAAGTAAAATAATTAGTATGTATGAATCACGGAACACAACAAGAATAACTTTATTGGAAAAACTAGTAATCAGTAAACATTTTGGGAACTATAAAACAAGTTTTGTGACTGTAGTGGCAATCACTACAGGATTCCCCCTCATACCGTAGCAAGAAAAGCAGGCTTCAGTCGGTCAATTGATATTGTAGGGCTTTTACCACCTGCAAGGGGCAAACGCTTCTGTGTTACATTTATAGACAGGTTTACAAGGTGGCCAAAGGCTTTTGCAATAGGTGACATTCGGGCTGAGAAGAAAGCATATTTAATACAAGAGAAGTGGATCCCTCAGTATGATGCCCCACTAACAGTGACCACTGAACAGGGACCTCAGTTTGAGAGTCAGCTGATGTCCGAACATTGGGCGGAAATGGGAAATCAACGAATCTACACAACAGCTGACCATCCCCAAGGTGACAGACTGTTAGAGATGTGGCACTGCACCTTGAAAGAAAGGGTTAGGTGCCTGAATGTCACCCACTGCAAAAGCCTCTAGCCGCCTTGTAAACCTGTCTATAAATGTAACACAGAAGCATTTGCCCCTTGCAAGGTGGTAAAGGTCCTACAATATCGATGTGGATATGGCTGAATTTTTCATTAGGTTCTCGAAATGAACCCACAGGGCTCTTCGTATCTCTTACAATTTTGTTTTTCTGACAATCCACACACTCCCGAGTCCAATTCTAAATGGCCTTTTTCATTCCACACCAGACTTCTTTTCCTGTATCACCCGTAATGTTCCTTTATATGCGGGGTGTGAAAACTCATGTCATCTCTCAAAAGTTCACTTGCAAAAACATCTGGGTATGAATGGACGAAATAGGCCATTTCTCTCCTCTCCATAAATTTCCCTTTCATATTGTTTTGACCTAATCAGTGATAGGGATGATTTCCTATTTGCTAGAATCTGTGCCAATTCTTCATCCTCCTCTTGTGCAGCTGCTAACTCTTCTTCAGTGATGTCAGCTAAAAACTCTAGTGCACCAACTCTTAATCAGGCATCTGCGACAACATTTTGCTGACCTGCCATGTGGACTATTTCTGTGCTGAACTGTGAAATGCAGTTGAGATAATGGCGTTGCTTTTTCAGCATGTTGCTTAAATGAGAGAGTCAATGGCTAGTCGTCATTCAAAATAGTACTACTAAATTATGAGTTAAAAGTTAAAAAAGTATGTTTTTAACTAAGTTGAAAAATTATGATAAAGTATTTCACTGCTTCGTATATGGCCCGAAGTTCTCTGTCATATGCAACATATTTGGTCTGTGCAGCTTAAGTTTTTTAGAGAAGAATCCTAAGGGTTTCAAACATTTTGGTGTTTCTTGTTGAAACAACCCACCTACAGCTATATTTGATGCGTCAACAGCTAAAGACAGCTTTGTACCATCACCTCTGGGGTAAGTGAGAGCTGAGTAGGGACTGTTTACATCTTTCAAATGCTTTTATTGTAGATGTCACTTTATATGCGAATTGTCTTTCTTCTTGTTTCCTGGTATCAGTTGTTGTACTGAATCTGATCTTCTACTGCATGCGGGATGAAGCGTCAATAGAAGTTTGTCATCCCAAAAACCGTTTGAGCTGCTCTAATGTCTCAGGCAATAAAAAATTCTGAATTGTAGAAACTTATCTTCCTGTATCTCATATCCTAAGAAGTTAACTTTAGCCTGCCCAAAAACTGATTTATTCTCATTTATAACTAACCCATACTCTTCGAATCGCTGAAATATCTCTGGCAGGTGCCTCACGTGTTCTGCAACACTAGAAGAAGAAACTAAATAGTCATTCAGGTTTGTGAAACAATACTCTAACACTTCCGAAACCTTATGTATAAATCTTTGACAGGTTTGGGCTGCATTTCGAAAACCAAGGCTTTGCCGGAAATTCGAACAGGCCAAATGGAGTTGAGATGGCAGTCTTTTCAACGTCTTGTTTTGCGATAGGAATTTGATGGTAGGCTTTTTTTTAGGTCTATAGTCGAAAATATGGAACACCCATTCAGATTTTGGGCCAAATCCTTGACATGGGGTAAAGGGTTACGATCTGGTATTGTGACCTTATTCAGTGCGCTATAATCCCCACAAGGCCTCGACGTGCCATCCTTTTTATGGACTATGTGGAGTGGAGTTGCCCAAGGACTGTTTGATTTTCGACAGATATTTGCTGATTCCATTTCTGAAAACTCTTTTTTAATGGCATCCAGCTTCACCGCTATCAATCTCCTTGGTTTAGCAAAGGCGGGTGGTCCCAATGTTTTGATAACATGTTCAACATTATGTTTTGTTGTCTCGGATATCTTATCCTCCCCAACAATTTATCGGAACTCACTCAAAATTGATCTGAAAGGGCATGGATTTGGTTGGTTCACTATTGTTTGATATTTCATTGGTAACACAGAAATTTCTGCACCTGTGTCTATATTTAATGTGTTGTCTTCAATATAGAGCCGGGAGGGTCGATTATTTTTTGGGCTGCATCCAGTCGGAAGCAGCCCTCGTAGGAGTTTTTTAGGGTAAGTGCAAGGATCAACACACCTGTAAGCTTTGGTTTTGAACTTTTTGTGAAATTTAAACCACCCATTTCTATCAGAGTAGCTATTGTCTTGTTTTGGTTTCAGCTTAACTTGTAACGCAGGCATCTGAGCACTTGATATAGCAATTTGTTTTTCTAAGTGTCCATTTGCTTGCCTCTTTTCCTTAACTACACTACACACAGTACCTGAATTTTCACTGAGAGACAGCAGCTCATCAGCTTTACGTGTCATTGTAGTGGGTCATCTGATACTGCTAAAATGGTTCTCACTGGGTTTGGTAATCGCCTCAGTCAAAGATTTATTAGGCAGTTTTCAGACACCAAGTCATGATCAATTGCATACATTTGATTCAACAAAAATGACGGCTTGTTTGTACCTAGAGTCATTCTAGATAACTTTTCTTGGTGCTCAGATAATGTGTCAGAAAACAAAAATCAATTCAGCTTTAAAAGTTCTGTATCTGTTCCCGTTCGGCAGATTAACTATTAGATGTTTCACCTGTTCAGCAACATCGATTTCCAGAGCCCCTACTATGCAGCCCCTACTCATCATCGAAAAGTCTCGCGGTTCTGAACAGTGGCTCACACTGTGCAAACCAAAATTTCACATTTTGGCATGCAAAATGTGGCAGCATTAGAGGTCAAGGGCGCTCATCTTGCATTGAATGATTTTGTGTTGTCGCACATAATGGTAAAAAAGAAGTATTGACTCCTACTCTTGACATTCCTGGAACAGGCGAGTTCATAATATATCAATGAGTTCTGGCAAGCTTGCTCAAAGTCACTGATTGTACGTCATTTCGCCATGGCTTCCTTTTTCTTTGCCTCCTTCACCTTTGGATTACCTTAACTCTTTTGGTTGAGCGTCACCAGTGTCGCGATTAACGTGTACAATATAGTAGGAAGTAAAATAATTAGTACATTTGAATCACGGAACAAGTCAAAAATAACTTGATTGGAAAAAGTAGTAATCAGTAAACATTTTGGAAACTATGAAACAAGTTTTGGTGACTGTAGTGGCAACCACTACAATCTGCTCAGAAGGTAATCCAGGAAAAAGGATCTTTATTATACGAAATAATAATAATAAACCTTAGTGTAATAACTATTCTTAGCTGTGGTACATATTTAGTTTCCATGTAGTAATGTAACATTGTAATAAACGGGAACAGAATAGTGTGGAACGGCTTTGGAATCATGTCTGGTGAGAGGTGGCTGAAAAGACAACGGGTTTGGGACTGCAGCAAGCTCCGGCTTTGAGATCACGGGAAGAGAGCGGAGTTCCGATGAAACTGCTCATGTTTGGTCAGGTGATCAGTTGTCACCTTAGATTTAGGATTACAACCTCATTCACTCAGATATCTGTTGACCACTGTTCGCAAGGGTTATATTCTGTCCACTTAGCTTATATTAGAATTATGGATGTAGTAATTAGTAAGCTTTTAAGAGTCGGAGTGGAAAGAAAGTGATTGTTGTTGATGGTTTCAAGTATGATTCACAGATGGAAGCATACAATTTCGGTGCTGTAATCGGCGGTGTACACACCTCACAATAATTAAGGGATCACTTTTTCTTGTAGACGTCAAAGACCACAGATTAATCGGACGAAGTTCATATTATCTCTCATTATTAGGTACCTACTGGAGATGGGCTGCACCCTATTCTTTCTGTTTTTTCTCAAACATTGAGAAAAACCAGCAATATCAAGCTCAGACATGAGCCAAAACAGAATGGAATCTGAGCATTTTTCTCAAGAGAAGTGACTCTCCCTCCCTAATTTTGTTCCATAATAAATTGTTGAGATATCAAAGTGAAACTTGGAGAGCGTTTATGAATGCCTGATACTAAGTTTTAAGCAAATAAAAATCTTTAAAAAAAGATTCAAACATTTTATGGACTGCCCCTTGAACCCCCCAGCGGTTTTTGGATACCTAGAAATTTTTTATTTTCTTCATTTTTTGCCGAGTGACGCCTCATTGCAAAGATTTTTTAGTGCCGAATACGACAGTGAAACAAGTATTGCGATATCTTATTATAGCTTATATTTTATTCCGGATTAGAGCTGATAACCATGAAGAAGCGGGATCCATTCGGTTTTGACTCATGTCGCAGCTTGATATAGCTGGTCTTTTTCCGTGTTTGAGAAAAACCAAAAAGAATAGGGTGTATCCATCTCCATTAGGTACCTACCTAATCATGAGATATAATAAGAACTTTGTCCGATTGATCTGGGGTCTTTGGCTTCTACAAGGAAAATTGATTTCTTAATTCTTTTGTGGTGTGCAGTTTAGCACTTTCAGCAGTTTTCACTGATGCGAGTTCCATGAGTGGTATCAATGAAAGATGAACATTACGGAGTCCAACGGAGCTGTGAAAAGGTACGGAGCGCACTGAAACGAAAAGCATCAGATATTTGTTCACAAAACCTAACACACTGATCCGTAGAGTTACGTAAACATCATCAACCAGTTGCCTAGATCATCCCAATTTCAGAAACTCGGTTGAGCGTAAAGGGCCTTAACTTCAGGACACAGTATTCAACATGTTCAACATTTTAATGTAAGTACATTAAAAATCATTTTGTAGGGAGTGTCAACAACCAAGGAAGAATTCTACAGAAATGCTGCAGTACTTACATGATCTTTGGAAGACGTATCTTGCCATCCGTGATACTATTAACTACCTATCGAGGGTGAGTCCAAGGTATAGCGGTTCATGTGATGAACATAATGATGACGAGTAACCGTTTAAACATATTGAAGATAATGACAAATTCATTACAATAATTCTATCGAGTACACTAGCAAACTATTAAATGTTGGTGTGACGCCATGATCCCAAACCCGTCGCGTTTTCGGCAACATGACCGACCGGCCTGATAAAATCCTAAGATATACCTTTATCTGTGCTATAGCGTCGGTGTTAACCCGTCTTGAGAAGCTAAAGGAAATAGCCCATCATTTTAAGAGCAACAATCTACGTACTATAGGTAGACGAAGACGTACCTGGCGACTTAATATCATTTTTGACATGACAAGTAAATAGTAAGTAGCTCAGATTGCATGAGAATATCTATCACCATATTAAAATTTGACTTACCTTAGTGTCCACGTCAGCCAAACAATCTTTTCGAAATTGATCAAAAATCCCTTTCGATTTGATATTGTTCACGATTTTGTCAATCAACTCAGGGTCAGATGGAGAGTAGTTCTTGAAATCTTCTGACATTGTATTTATATTCGATTGTCAAAGTTAAAGTTGAACAAATTTTTTTCTCTGATTCATAACATAGTTTTTCCCACTAATAAAAACAAATAAGAGATTGCAATTGCGATCATCAAACTCATCAATGCTAGTATAAGACTATCAACCGTTTGTGTAAGTATTTATGCTCATCAAGAAACCAACGAAAATAATACAATCCTGGCGAGTCTCCGGAAAACCTGATCTTGAGCTGTTGTCTAAAGAATCCGCTTGTAGCGCTGACCATCTGTTCTTTTTTTAGAACGAATTGAGACTTGTTGCCGTACTTTGAAATACTTGTTACCGTATATGAGGAACAGGCGGTTCCCACTAGATAGTAGGTACTCAGCTACTCTCCACATGTAGGAACTTTCAAGCTGGATTTATATTTGGAGGAGAATCCACAATAAAAACATCTAAACTTGAAATTATCGATAAGGGAAACGGAATCTGGAATAGGACTTCCGAAGTCCACCCACCTGACAACGGATACCTAAGAGTTAATATGTATTCTAGTTGTTAATATTCTGATTAGGGTCTTCCGTAGTCGTACGGTAAAACACTGGACTCCCGTGCAGATTTTTTTTCCCCGAACTTTTAAAACATATTTTGTGATCGTTCAGCAATTCTACATTTTACTGAAAGGGTTGGTTAATGAAACTTTGACAAATTTCATGTCCTTAGGATGGCCCGGCATCTAAATTTTTGCGTACAAGGATGCAAAATTAAAAGTGTTTGGTAACTAAGGAAGTGACCCTACCAAACAACTGTTTGTAATATTAAATACCTTCCTTCCTTGGTAAGTGGTTCGTTAGGTAGAAAGCTTCTCAAGGAAATTAAAGAGAAGATTAAAATAATGGAATCAGCTGAATGTGCTAAATTATCACTTCAACGTAGGAAGGAAGTTGAAATTTCACACAATCTATGTCATTTTTATATAGATAGGTACCTACCTGGGTACTTACTGGTTAGTTGATTTTCCTTTTCATCTTTCCATTTCAAGGAATCTTCTAAGGAATCAAACTCTTGCCTTTTATTGTAAAATCGAGCACTATGAGTAACAGCATGATAAACGATCATTCTTTGCCGTTCGTTGAACCTGAAGTGCAAGCACACAGGACAACGATAAGGAGTAGATTGATGTCAATGGATCAATCTAATATCTTCTCTGTGAAGTGCTCCATGCTAGGCCAGCGACTCTACCGGCAATCGCTGTAACTAGTTCGTAGTTCCTGTGTTCACCTCGTTCGCTTTTTAAGCTTCGTTCTCAGTGCGCGTTCTGGGAGTTCGGAACGGTTCTGGGCAAGCGCAGTAGAGTTTTGTCGTTCGCAGTGCCAGAACGCCCAGTTCCGGAACGCCAAGAACGCCGAGTTCTGCGTTTGCAGTGTCTTCGGAACCCAGTTCCGAACGGTTCTGACAGTTCCCGTTTTTTTTCGGAACTGTGAGAACTCGAACGCAAGGACGTAGTTAACGCATGCGCACTTCACTATTTTTCGGATCTCGTGGAATAAACAACTTTCGTCTTCATCGACTTTATTCATTAAACAACCTTATATCGTTTTATTTCGCTCGTTTTATTTTGCTTCATCGATCATAACAATTTCAGCTTCATTCTCTTTCTTTCATTTCATTCTCTTTCAGTCTCTATACGTTTCCAAACTATTCTATAATTCAAAATATCAACTAGCTCGTCAAGTACAGATAGCGATAATTTCGACGATGGTGTTCCGTGGTTTGTAGACGATGAGGACGAGATCGAAGTTATAGTTGGATCTCGTCTACATCCAAGAAACTCAAATTTTTTTGAGAAAATCGTGCCAAGGTTTGACGACGAAGAGTTCGTTTACCACTTTAGAATAAGCCGTGGGCTCGCGGAAGAGTTAGCCCACCGTTTTCAGGCCAGCACCCTCTACCATCACCACTTCGGTCCTTATGGCAAGGTATGTCAAAAAAAGTTCCAGTCATGCAGCATGATCGTACGAGCGAATCTCGTAAATTATCTTAGTACCTATATTACGTTAGGTACCTACATAGTTTTGAAATTAGAACACTTTGAAATCGTAATAACCAACATTATGGCAACAAAATTCGTTCTAAATAATAATCTGCGACTCAAAAAAGATTTGGGAATTTTAGCTTTTTTGGGGAGCTTTTATCGATTTTCAGCAAATAATAATGAAATGTAAGTAGTAAAGGGATTTTTATCTCAATCCTAAGGATAGTTATCTTCTGGAATGACACATGCGTGTATACATATATGAAAACGCGTTAAACACTAGTATTCGTTTCAGAATGTCTCAAAACGGATTTCAATGAAAAAAATTTTCAAACATTTTTGGACCCATTGCAATAGCTTCTTTTTCTACGATAATTCGCTAAAATATGTACTTGAAGGTAACACGAGTTGAGTGAGGTTACAAACAACACAGGTTATTCCACTTCCAAGTTCTGAAATCGTTCGCAGTGCAGAACGCGGTTCCACAAGTTCCGGAACTCCCCGGGACTCCCCGTCCCAGTTCTCATGAGTTCGAGAACTGTTAGAACGCGCACTGAGAACGAAGCTTTACTTACCTATATGAAACTTATTATTTCCCAATTTCCCGTTATTATTACAGGTTATGGTTGCCCAGAATACCTAAAGTTCAGTGCTTGGCGACTAACGGGATTTGTTTTTGGCGAAATAGTTGTGAGTATTCGTGAAACTAGAGTTCGATTTAGCGAGTCGTTTGGCGTCCATTTTTTTTCCGTGTGTAAACGGTTCGGTTGTAGCTCTGAAGTTCTTGCGAGTTCGTCATGACGTCTGAAGAAGAGAAATACAAGATTCCTCTATTTGACGGGACGAACTATGATAACTGGGCTTATCGGATGGAAGTTTTACTGAAGGAAAGAGGTGTATGGGAGTGTGTGTCGATTCCCCCTGTACCACCTGGAAGTGATGGCGCGACCCCGAAGAAAGATGAAGCTGCTGATCTAACTATTGACAAGAAACAGATGAAATGCGCTTCTTTGATTGTGCAGAAGATTGCGGACAGTCATCTAGAATATGTTAAAGGTCGTACAACGCCCTACGAAATGTGGAAGTCATTGAGAGACACGTTTGTCAAAGTTGGCATCACAACTCAACTATCATTGAGAAGGAGGCTTCTTACGATGAAGCTGGATCCGGCCGACAGTTTGCAACGTCATTTTTTGAAATTCGATGGACTTATTCGCGATCTTGGGAATGCAGGAGCAACGTTAGATGACGCAAGTATTGTCAGTCATTTGTTGTTGACATTGCCGTCTCCGTCTAAATACGACGTAGTTGTAACTTACGTTGTAACATTAGAAACTCTGTCGACAGAAACCTTGACTCTCGCGTTTGTCAAGAAACGATTATTCGAGGAAGAAGCGAAGCACAAGGATGAAACTTCGAGTGTTCCAGTTTCAGAGACTGCTTTTTCTGCTACAAAGAAAAAGGTGGGTGGTAGTAAGAAGAAATTCAAATGTTACAATTGTAAGGCTGTAGGACATTTTAGCAAAGACTGTCCTAACAAGAAAAATAAGGCTCCTCAGCAAGTTGAGTCTGCGCATATGGCTGACACTAAGGAAAACATTGAATTTTGTTTTATGGCCCAAACTGACGTGTCTCTGTGTAAAATAAAGTGGTACCTCGATTCTGGTGCGTCTCAACATTTGTCAGGTTCGAAAGCTGGGATGAAAAATGTTAGGCAATTGACTACACCCGTGCACATTCGTGTTGCTAAAGCAGGGCAACTTATGACAGCCCTTGAAGAAGGTGATTTGCCAGTGAGATCGCTTGTGAATGGTGAGTACCGTAGTATTACCATCCGGAACATACTGATATTTGAAGACCTAGAAGCCAATTTATTGTCAGTTCCTATGTTAAAATCAAAGGGGATGAGAATAGTTTTTGAAGGTGGGCATGCTACAATTAGTAAAAATGATTTTGTGTTGGCAGTAGCAACCCGTATTGTCAAATTGTATGAACTTGAATTCTGTACAGAAGTTGATACAGCATACTACTTGTGTAACTCCGAGAAAACAGAATTATGGCATCGTAGATATGGGCATGTTGGTCCTGATTACCTAAAAAAGCTGCCTGGAATGGTCACTGGAATGCCTGAGGTGAGCTCTCTGACAGAACCCTGCAAGTTTTGTGTAGCTGGTAAACAAACAAAACTACCCCATTTGAGAACAAGAGAGAGCTACGCGACCCCTCCAGCTTGTTCATAGTGACGTATTTGGTCCGATAAGCCCCATGTCGTATGACAATAAAATATATGTTCTCACGTTGACAGATGATTACACCCATTTTTGTGTGTGTTTCATAATTGAACGGAAATCTGAAGTCTTTGATTGCCTGAAGCAGTATAATGCCTACGTAAATGCTCATTTTGGGGAGAAAATTAGTAGATTTCGCTGTGATGGTGGAACTGAATATATAACAAACGACGTGAAACGTTTTTTTCTAGACATAGGTGTTCAAATGGAGGTGAATATTCGCTACACTCCAGAAAATAATGGTGTATCGGAGAGGATGGGTCGAACTATATCTGAGAAAGCTCGCAGCATGTTGATAGAGTCTGGCTTAGACAACCAACTCTGGTCAGAAGCAGTAAAAGCAGCAGTCTTCCTGATCAACAGGTCACCGACTGCAGCACTGAATGGTGTAGTACCTGCTGAGCTTTGGTTTGGAGTAAAACCTGATGTACAAAAACTTCGAGTGTTCGGCTGTTTGGCGTTCCTCAAGACACCAAAGGAACTTATTAAAGAAAAATTCGAATCCAGGACAAAAAAATGTTATATGGTAGGTTATACCACGAATGGGTATCGCCTGTGGTCAGATGAGGAGAGGCGTATTATCCTGGGGAGGGACGTGATCTTCAATGAAAAGTTCATGGCCAAGGATGCTCTTAATCGAACTGAAGAGCCCACGTTTACGATCGACTTGGAAGAAGAATACCCAGAGTCCGACCAGGGAGATGAAGCTAACATTCAGAACAATACTGAAGGCAACAGTACCAGAGGCTCCAGAACTGAAGGAGCCAGTGTTGGTAATCCTACAAAAGATGTGAACAGTTCACTAGACTCAGTTGACTATCGATCTGAACAAATTCCTACCATTGATCTGGATACCACCAGTAGTGAAAGTGGCAATGTTAGTGAAATTGATTCTATGAGGTGTAATAAACGAGTCAGGCATAAGCCTGCATACGTGAACGATTATGTTGCACTTGCAATGAGCGCTGAGGCGTATGTTGAGGATGTACCCACAGATTTTGATGACATCCAAGATAAATCCGACAAGGATATGTGGTATCAGGCCTGTGAAGAGGAAATTAATTCTCTTCTGAATAATCAGACGTGGTCTCTAGTTCCCTTACCCTAAGGAAGACGTCCTATAAACTCTAAATGGGTTTTTAAAGTCAAGGGAGATTCTACAGGCAAGATATCACGATACAAGGCCCGTCTTGTTGTGAAGGGCTGTGCCCAACGAAAGGGGTACGACTTTTCTGAGACCTATGCTCCAGTTGCAAGGATTACTACCGTTCGAGTTCTGTTGTCAGTGATTAACAAGCAAAATCTTTATGCCGTGCACTTGGACGTGAAAAATGCGTTTTTGCATGGGGAATGTCATGAAGAAATCTATATGGTGCAGCCACAGGGCTATATGAAAGAAGACAACCTTGTATGTAGGCTGAATAAAGCGCTCTATGGATTGAGGCAGGTCCCACGTGCATGGAACTCGAAAATAGACTCATTCTTGAAAGATTATGGTATGAAACCATCCTTGCATGACAAATGTCTTTACGTTTTGTCAAGAGGTAAAGTCAAGGTCTTCTTGTTGATTTTTGTCGATGATATTTTGTTGGCAGGGAGTGACATATCAGAAATCAATGTGTTGAAGGAAGCTCTCTCTAGAAATTTCGATATGAAAGACCTAGGAAAAATAGAATGTTTTCTGGGTACTGTCGATGATGGGATGTTTCTTAATCAGACTGAGTATACAAAAAACATATTGAAACGCTTTCATATGGAGGATTGTAAACCAGTGAGAACCCCAGTAGAGTCAAGATTCAGTTTCAATGACGATTCACCTAGGAACAACGAGAAGAAACCGTATCGAGAATTGGTCGGTTGTCTTTCCTACCTTATGATGAATACTCGACCAGACATCGCAGCAGCTGTCAACATATTCAGTCAGTACCAAGTTTGTGCTACTGAAGAACACTGGAAGGGATTGAAAAGAATCCTACATTACTTGAAAGGTAGTATTCGCTTTGGATTGTTCTTTTGTAAAACTGATGATGTGCCACTCAAAGGTTTCGCAGATTCTGACTGGGCTGGACAATCAGATCGAAAATCGATTTCTGGATACTACTTCGAAGTATTTGGATCACCCGTTTCCTGGTGTACGAAGAAACAGAGCTGCGTTGCTGTCTCGTCTACTGAGGCGGAGTTTGTTGCACTCGCCACCTCCTGTGCAGAGTGTCTGTGGCTCATTCAAGTTGTGAGTGAGTTTGTGCCACTTGTGGAAGCACCAGTGATCTACGAAGATAACCAACCCTGTATATATGCTCTTGGTGATAAGTGGGAGCATAAGCGCCTGAAACATATGGACGTAAAATACCACTTCGTTCGAGATCTCGTAGCTAAAAGAAAGATACTAGTTGAGTACATTTCGACGCAGCTTCAAAAGGCTGATGTGTTTACGAAAGGACTGGACGCTACAAAGTTTGAAGTAATGAGGCATTTGATTAATGTATTACCTTGTAAATAACTTTGTTTATTGGTTAGATTATCTCTTTACCTATGTAGAGACAAATTGTCTGAATTTGTAACGTTTCAAATTTTGGTTTCACTCACTCACTCTCTCACTGCTCGGGGTTACCATTGGAAAAGAGTGTCAGGCACCATGAACGGCTTATACTCTCCCTCAAAAAGAGGCCCCTTTAATTTAAAAGAGGATTCTGCCGGTTACCCCGAGTTGGAGTCGTCGCAAGCAAATCTTTTGCTTAGATCAGCAAACTTTTTGATTCTTTTCCACTCAATATCTCTGAGGGAAGCACGTTCAATTATATGATGCCCAAATGCCTCCGTTCTGGATCTCCAGTACCGGTCGCATCTACAAAGAAAGTGCTCTGCGGAATCTTCCTCGAGTCCGCAAGGGCACATAGGTGAGATATTGTTATCTATAATATTTAGCATCCTGCGGAAATCATAGTGTCCTGTGAGGATCCCAATCATGGTTCTAATAGAATTTCTACTTTTGCTTAGAAGCCAGCGTGCTCGTTTGGGATCGGAAGATGTAACGAGCATTCTGGTTTGTCTATATGTTCCTGTTCCAGAGAATGTTGAGGTCTTGTGTGACCCAGTTTTTAATTTTTGTTTTACAGGCATTTTTGGAAACGCAGATGGCAGGAGATGGTCCGAGAAACTGTTGTCCCGAGCCAGTCCACGCTAAGCCATCCGCATTAACATTGCCTACGTAGTTCTCATGACCAGGGATCCATTTTATGGATATTCTGTTGTTGCTAAGAAACAAATTATTAATGTGTTGCTTTGTTTCCCAGACCAGTTTTGAGGTCATAAGGGGGTTCAGGAGTGCTTTGATGCTGGCCTGACTATCGGTAAAAATGTGAATGTTTTTGTTAAAAGTGTTGTGGTTATGTAGGGTGACCAGACACTTATTGATAGCATATATTTCTGATTGAAATACAGTTGCATAGTTATCGAGGCTGTAAGAATGTGCCACTTGGAGGCTGGGAATGAATACACGGGCACCAGAGGAAGATTCGGATTCCCTATCTATCTTAGAACCATCGGTGTAGCAATGTATGGTGTCTATAGTGTCAACAGGGGTTTGTTGATTGTTCCACTCATTTCTGTCTTTTATTTCAAAGGTGGATTTAAAATTCCAGAAAAATCTCCTCTTCATTTCATCAGAGGGCATGAGGGTTTCTGGTGCGTAGGCATTAGTAGCTTGTTTGATGTAGGTGTGTCCTACTTGTGTGTAGTGAGAGAGATGGCTTGTGTCATGCACCCATTCTCCCAAAATATTCAACCTAACCACGGCTTGCATGGAAAAGACCATTGCGAGAGTATCCAGTGGTGCTAGTCCAAGGATAATTTGGATGCTCCTGGTTGGAGTAGTACGGAAGGCTCCACTAATGAGCATGCAGGCTAATCTTTCGATTTTGCCCAAGGTTTTGCTGTTTTTAATGCCCGGCCACCACACCACCACTCCAAATAGGAGTCTAGGTAGAATGATGGCTTGGTAAATCCAGTGGGCTATTTTGGGGGTAAGTCCCCACTTTTTTCCAATCGCTCTCCTCGCACAGAAAAGGCTATTGGTGATTTTTTTGACCTTCCATTCAATATGTGGTTTCCAATTGAGTTTGGAATCCAGTATAATACCGAGGTACTTCACCTTACTGGAGGGTGAGAGGTTAGTATTTAGGTATGACAGTCCTGTCTTTAGGACCTGTCTTTCCTTGAGAAAGTGATGATTTCAATTTTGTTGGGATTAATGAATAGTCCCTTGCTTCTACACCATTGTTCAAGGAGTCTCAGTATGGTGTTGGCATTTCTTGTGATGTCCGTCGGGTTTGAGCCACTGATTAGGACAACCCCGTCATCCGCAAAAAATTGTGCATGATGGCAGAGAGTAAGCAGCGCGTTCAGTAGATCGTTGACTACTAGGCACCAAAGGAGGGGAGACAGTGATTCCCCTTGTGGAGTACCTCTTTGAACCTTATATCTTTTGGAAGTGTTACCTAGAGAGCAGGTAATCTTTCTGTTTAATAGATACGATTTACACCAGTGGATTATCGGGGAGTCAACTCCTCTGGTTTCAAGCCCTAGCTGTATTGCTGGCCACGACAAATTGTCGAAGGCTCCGCCGATATCGAAAAATATTGCCGTGGCACAATCACCGGTGAATATGGTTTTTTCAATGTGGCCTACTAAATTGTGTAGAGCCCCTTCGACAGATTTACCTTCCATGCAGTGGCGGCCGGTGGTCTGAAAAAGGAGTGGGGCACAAAAATATTTACCTATTTGACAGTCAAAAAGAGCATGGAGGTTTTTCATCCATTTGTTTTGCTTTCAGTGTAAATTAATTTTGATCTAAACACATGAAACATTAATCCCACTTGGGTTATGTCAAATGCCATGGACAATAAATCATGATAATTAAATATTATTGATAAATAAATAAATTAAATAAACTAAATTAAAAATACTATCTTATAGGGACCTACTTACTTACTAAAGCTGGTTTCACATGGAGCGGTATGTCCGGAAGATGGAAAGATTGAAAGCAATCTGATTGGCTGTTGGGACAACAGTTGAGGATGGTGGCTGCCATGTTGCCGGAATGGGCGGTCTGCGGACAGCGGTAGAAATGTGTATACCGTTGCCGCGTTCCGTCGAGCGGAGCGCAATCTTATTGGACAGGAATGTTGATAACCGCAAGTAGAGGTTTCAGATCAGAGAGGGTTTCAGTAGGAAGGTTATGATTCCGTGTGTCCATGTTCATGTGAACACCCAGCCGCATTCTGCCGCCCCCTCCACTGGGGTTTTCAGCCTTCCGTCTTTCCGGTTGTTACGCTCATACTCCTCCATGTGAAACCGGCTTTAGGAATGACGATAAACAGCCAGTTTTTTTATTGGTCATATTGCAATGTTTCTGCGTATGTGTTGGTTGGTTGTGGCTTATATGCTGGTGTGGATACTATACTATTGGGTTACGATGGATATTATGTTCATGGAACTAGGTGTGACGAACTAACACGGAAAGAGCTGAGAAAAATTATTATGGATGTAGGTACGTTGCAATAGGTCCAATAAAAAAAGGCTGCGACAGATACCTGATACGGTACCTTTATTCTAACAACATTGGTGCCATGCATATTGTAAATACACTACGATTTTATGTATAACGATAGGAAAACCCTTTTTTAACCATTAGGGTTGTGTAAAAAAAGCACGAAAATTTTCAGTAAATAGTTTTATTTAAAAAAAAAAGCCACAGTTCCTTTGAGCCTGACGGCTAAAATTAAAAAACATGAATATGCTTTAGCCGTACACGACTCACTCCTCGTCGATTCTCTGAACCCGACCCCCCATCGGCCTCTGAACTCTGTTTATCATTGTGCCATCAATCCTAAAACATGGAATCATGTTTTAGCTCCTCGCTCTCACTTTATTATAGAAATGATAACGGCCATTGAGCTCTTGTGAGATGATGATCTCCTAATAGAAACTCGCGAGTAAACATTCACTTTATTATAGAAATGATCACGACGATTGAGCTCTTGTGAGATGATGATCTCCTAATAGAAACTCGCGAGTAAACATTCACTTTATTATAGAAAGAGGCTAAAGAGGCTACATAAGAAATTACAGCTTCCTATAGTGTAAAGTATAGAAATTACCTATTAAAATAATTTAACCACCGCTTCACAAATCTAACCGTTCTCGCAATATTCGGATCACCTGCTATGAATCACATAATCGAAACACCAGCTCAATGAAATCATCAGAAATTAACAAGCGGTTGCAATCATGTTCACAATATCAATAATTGAGAATGATCACCTGTGTGTAAACAATTATTCATATAACCATGCTCATAACTCAGCTTGTTGGCCACGCACTTCGCAGTAGTTAATATAGTATGGTTGGATAAATCGAGAGCTTTCGAACGAATGGTCAACGAATTTTGTGGGATGAAAAACGACGAAGTATCATATCCCTAGCAACGACTCGGTTGTAAGCGGAAATCATCACAATTATTGGCGCTACTTTCGTTGCACTCTCGTGGGACATTTTTCGGTAGTTAGGTCACGGCTAAAGCATATTCATGCTAAAAACTGGCTGTTTATCGTCAATCCTAACAAGAAAAACACCTACACTACTTTATTATTAGAAGTATTAAAAATTATCAAGGCTTCGATTGTATTGCACTAGTCAACTACTTAGGAGAAGTAATTCTGAATGAATATTAAAGAACTCAAATTAAATTATGATGAAATGATAGGAGTGTGACGTCATACGTCAATTAAAAATTGTTTCAAAAGGCTATAGAAATGTTGTCTAACCCCACAACTACCACTCACTTATGTATATAACCTTTTTCTTCAATGCAACCATGAACCTAGGAGGGGATGGTTCATGAATGCAACACATCCAGAATGATCAATATTCTACTGAAAATATTGATCAGAGACGTTTTCGTTACTCATTCTGTATGGTTTTGGAGGTGCCTTTGAACACTGTAGCTTTTTCCAAATGTGACCTCAAAATGTCGTCAGTTTTGGCTGATTTTGTTACTAGAAGAGGCTACATAAGAAATTACAGCTTCCTAGAGTGTAAAGCATAGAAATTAACTATTAAAATGAATTAACCACCGCTTCACGAATCAAACCGTTCTCGCAATATTTGGATCACCTGCTATGAATCAAATCATCGAAACACCAGCTCAATGAAATCATCAGAAATCAGAAACAAGCGGTTGAAATCATGTTCACAATATCAATTATTGAGAACGATCACCTGAGTGTACACAATTATTCGAATAACCTTGCTCATTACTCAGCTTGTTGGCCACGCACTTCGCAGTAGTTAACATAATATGGTTGGATAAATCGAGAGCTTTCGAACGAATGGTCAACGAATTTGAAAAACGACGAAGTACCATTTCCCTAGCAACGACTCGGTTGTAAGCGGAAATCATCAAAATATTTTCGTGAGCAATTTTCCGTGAGTTTTGACATGGATATGTCTTTGCTCTGGGGGGTCAACCAAAAATTTCCGTGTCGCAAAATTTGTGTCACAATTTCAGTGTTTTTCACGTACAACCCATTCGTTGCTAGGGGAATGGAACTTCCGCAGTTTTCATCGCACAGAAATCGTTCCACACTCGTTGGAATGCGCTTGATTTATGTGATAAATGTTCACATCTCAAGCTACCAATTCCCCCCTCCTTACGTACCTAGCTACATTCCTAAACTAAGTTGATTGGACTATAAACAATTTTAATAAGCCGGTTACAATATTCTTAACGTAAAGCAATAGCAGAATTTACTCCACTCCATAGGAAACATTTTCATCCACTTGACAACAGTCGACTGTTAACAACAACTCATTGTAGTGGCTTCTCTCCACAGTTATTTTCAACATTTCTATAAGTAAACCGTTGTTTTGTTGGAATTAGTCGGGATTCGTTTAAAGTTGAAGGATTTATTTACAACTCTCGTGTTCAACCGTTATGAAATCCCCAATCAAAGACATATCCATGTAACATGGTATCTGCTTGTAAAGCAGATAGTGGAACTTGTTTACGAGTTACTATAAAATTTTTAGTTCGTGTGCCATAGCAAAGACATAAAGAAAACAGTTGATTGTTCTCTACGCAACACAGTGAGTCTATTTTATTTATTGGTAAGTAGCGTGAGCAAGTTTTTGTGACGATTTTTCTGTTTATGTGCCAAAGCAAAGGCATGCAAATGTCAAAATCAGTACCTACCTGACTAAACTTCTTACGTAAATCCGTCGATGAACATCGTACTTCAGTGCGAATTCTATTCAAAGTGATCGTTGCTTCTTCTTCATTGCCAAAATGCCAAAATTTCTTTTTGTAACTAACGTTCGTAACTACCGACGGAAAGGGTTTTGTAGCTAGCTCTACACATAAACAACGCACTCCAACTCGACCGACAATACAAAGGACTTTATTACAAAAGACGTATTCAACAACTTAGGACTGAATAAAAATAGATATTTATAACACAACACTATAATACGGACTTTACTTTAGAGTAAATTCTTGGAAACAACCACATGCCCGAAGGAACTTAAAAAACATCATAAATTACCAGCAGAGATAGCAAAACATTACTAGAAAAAAAACCTACCAACTATGAACATTCAGTTTGGCTAATGGAATAAACCGAAACTCCTCTAGTGGAAGCCACTCATAACGTTAATTTCATTCTACGGTCTTTAGAAAAGTGGAAACCCTGCCTGGGGCATGGCCCCTAAAATGATGAGAAATCTACTGTTATGACCTCTTTTTCCCGTTCCTTGCCCCTTAATTCCCGTTCCTTGCCCCTTAATTCCCATCACAGTCTAACCTGAATTGACGAAATTTCTCTCTTGATAGAGTGATTTTATGGCAATCTACGTACTTTTTCACTGGTAGATGGATCTTAAACCTCCTTGGATGGAGCGTAAACCTGATCCTTCTAGCATCCACCTTGGAGCCACAGCATCGAGCTACAGACCACTTTTCGTTCTAATTTGAAACGATGAGTTTTGTTTGTAAAGTCTTCGTTCCAGTTTGTTACTTTTTTCCCAAATGTACTGGGGCAATGTCCCGATGCCCCCCCTCACCGGCCGCCCCTGCTTCCATGTAATCATATTGAAGGTGGTTTAGGGGTCTGGAATTTAAGATAGAGTCCCGAATGTATCTATATAATATTTTCTCTAAGATCTTAATGATGACTGAGCATAGGCTAATAGGTCTGACTGATTTCGGATCTGTGAGGTCAGGTCTGCTAGCTTTAGGGATGAAGATGACCCTTGTTTCCAGAAGGGAGGGGGGAACAAAACCCCAGCGTAGCATGCCTCTCAAGATGTCTATGAGATATTTCTCAATAAGAGAGTAGGACTTTTGTAGGCATACGACACGTATGCCATCGCCTCCGCATGCTTTGTATGGTTTCATCGAGAAGGTGGCCCATTTTACCTTCTCGTGGGTGATGATTCTTCTGCTGAAAGAGTCTGAATCATGGTTGTAGCTGTGGTAGTCAGTGGTTGTATCTCCCTCACTATAGGGTATAGAGTTGGGGAAGTGAGTAGAGGCAAGTATGTCTAGAGCCTCTGATTCATTGGTGGCAAAATTGCCACTCGGGTGTCTTAATAGTCCTAACTTTGGAAAGAATTCATCTTGGAGTATTTTAAAGATTCTAGCAGAGTCTTTAGTAGTTTCGATTGTTTTACAGAACTCTTTCCAGCTTTTTCTTTTGTTTAGGTTAAGGAGGGTTCTGTATCTTGACCTACTTAGGTGGAAGGCATCCCTATCGGGTTGTGTCTTGGTGCGCCTTGCCTTTCTTTGTAAGCGTCTACATTCCCGACGCGCAGTTTTTAACTCCCCCGTCCACCAAGGCTTATTTTTAGCCTTTACCAGTTTGGGTGGACAGGCGGTGTTAAAAGCGGTGTTAACGTGTTCTACTAAAAGCTTAGTGGATTGGCTAGGGAGTTTTTATCGTTTATGTCCCAAGCTAAGGAGGATAATAGTTCCCTGAGTTTAGGTAATTTCAAATAACTCCCAGTCTGTTTTGCGAGGATTTTGTACTGTAATAATAGGTGGTTTTGGGAAATCGATCTCAAACGTGATTAACCGGTGGTCGGATAAGATTGT
This sequence comes from Adelphocoris suturalis, assembly GCA_030762985.1. Taxonomy (NCBI): domain Eukaryota; kingdom Metazoa; phylum Arthropoda; class Insecta; order Hemiptera; family Miridae; genus Adelphocoris; species Adelphocoris suturalis. The sequence goes on from CM061040.1 coordinate 96,496,312, forward strand.
GTCTGGTCTGACTGACCAGTGGTGAATTTGGTTATAGATACCTACTGAGGCGAGGGAAATGTCTATTATGGATGACCCTCTACCCCCGCTAAATGTATGAGTGTCTCCTACATTTAAAATGTTAAGATTGTTTGAAAGTATAAAATCTTGAAATGCCTCACCATGAGTGTCTGTGTACCTTTCACCCCATGTGGTGGAGTGGGCGTTGGAATCAGCGCCGATGACACTGTGGCAGTTGTTGGCCTGACTCCAGGCTGTGAGTTCCTCCAGAGAGAGGGGTACTGGCGTCCGTCGGTCCCCAGGACAGTAAACGGAGGTGAAGACAGTGCTTCTCACACTGCCATCTCTATTCGTCGTAGAGATGAGAACAGATGTAGAGTCCCTGTTGTTGTTCTAGGAAATGGGATTTGCCCCCCACTTTCTGTGGACAAGAATACAAGAACGAGGTATAATACCGTCTGAATAGGTATAGATAAGATCATGTGATTTGAGGTTTAGACCTCTGATTTTGTCTTTAAATACATGAGCTTCTTGGATAAAAACAATATCTATGTTGTTTTGAGTGACATATTGCATAATGTCGTCAGTAGCAGTCTTTGAATGTTGTAAATTTATTTGACATACTTTCATTTTCATTTTAATTTATAGAAGAAAACGAATGGAATATTTACCTGGAAATTTGAAATTTACGTTAAGTAATTTTTATATTTTTGTTTTCTTATAAAGAAAAAAAAATGAGAAAAACAATTAAGTTATGTTATTGAATTGGGTGAAGCCCATTAACTGTTAGGACAGAAGGTCCTCTTCTATATCCGACAGAGTCCGATTACCCACCGTCACCAGGGACTGGATAGTCCCAGATGAGGCGGAGTCATCCGACTCTATCGGAGAGTTGTGATGTGTATCATCAGGAGGGGTTTCTCTAAAAGGGAGTTCAACCTGAGCTCCTATCAAGCTACACTCCATATCCTGTTTTTTATCAGGGGGGGGGGGGGGGGGGGGGGGTAAGGAGTGACTTATAAGCCTCTCGTTCTCGTTTGGGAGTGGAGGATTAAGGCTTAGTATGTTTCATGGCCTCCTCCAGGGATCGCCATGATGAGAGAGATGGGGGGCAGCCAGGGACTCCCGGGGTTCTCCCCTTATTAGAAGGGGAGCCTTCCCGGGGAGGCAGCCCGCCACCTCCTCCGCCTTTTGGTCCACCAGAGGGTGGAGGAGGTGGCGGGCTGCAGGAGGATCAACTTCCATATCAGTATCTACCGCTCTTTCCCAGGAGACTTTAAAGTCCTGTACTCTAGATCCGACTCCTAGACATTTGATGGTTTGAACTATCTTGCCATCATCTTCAGGTACGTCTATTTTAAGGTAGACACCTCCAGTGGGTTTTCTATCCCAAATTCTAATGTGCCACTGGTCAAAGTGGAAGCCAAGGCCTCTGTTTTGTGCCTTAAGGACAAAGAGCATGTCCTCTTTATCAAAGACCACTCTAGGAATGTAGGCGGAAATTTGGCATGGTTTCGGCATGTCTAGGTATTTCCTAACCCAGACACCGCTCCCTTCCCATTTATCAGCCATACCTGAGGTGATAACTTCAACGGTATAGATAGCTGTTAGCACAGGTTATAAGATACCAAGTGCTATCTTGCGTCAAACCGCACCAACTCACTCTGAAAAGGGGAGAAGAATCAGGTAAATCTGATTGTAATAAACATCCCTCCATAATGAGGTGTTTTTCAATAATATCGGCTTCCTCGGAGGATATACGACTATCATCTATTTTTGTGATAAGTACCTTAAGGTCCATAGCTGAGGGTTTTTTGCTGACTTGTTCAGCATCCTCGCTAGCGCTCTTTTGTCTAAGGGAGGGGCCTCCGAAGAGGGTTCCTTGATAGATGAAGGTTCCCCGGGGGGACCTAAGGCGCTGAGGCGTTAATTTACGGAAGGGGCATTAGCCTTGTATTGGGCGATCTTATACCTCCGTTTACGTAACTTTTGTGCGTTTTTAGATAATCCCGACTTAGCGACATAGGATTGGGAAAAAAGGAACCCTAGAGGGGGATTTCCTAAATTGGTAGAACAGGAAGCACCTGTGTCTGCCCTATCCGATGACGCCAATGGTGCGCTACCCGAGGGTGCGAATCCACTGGACATCATACTAGGGGTGACTTCTCTGGTGACCTCCTGTGTTGGAAGGGCTTGATTGCCCTGATTAAGAGGTTGGGGTTGGGTACTGTATACCCCTTCGTCCTCCGCCGCGAGTGCGCCCGAGGGTGCCTGGCGTGCTTTGGAGTCGGGGATATCACTTCCCGCGCCCTCCTCTAAGGGTTTTTTTGTCCCCTGAGGGACTTTTTTCCTGCCCACCATGTGGGAGGGAGATGTGGGTTTGTTGGGGCTCCCTGTATAAAGACAGGGGCTTTTACTTTGGATGGAAATTAATAAATGATAGATTGAAAGGAGAAAAAAAGGATCTAATATGGGTATGAAGTTACTAGGATGGGTTAAACGGGAAAGAAAAAACTAAATCGAAAAGTTAAAAACCACGTGGAACCAAATAACCTATAAGATAAGGAAGCACAAAAGGATAAACTAAGAGAATGGCGAAACAACAGAAAAACAAAAACAGAAAATGAGATATAAATTATAAAACTAATTTAAAGATTGTATAAAATGAGAGTAAAATAAAAAGGTACAACCTTGAGCTGTGGAAATAGTCGGGTAGACTGTAGAACGATCCGTGCTCGCCAAAGGCAACCAGCGGAATCCCCCAAATTTTGGTTTGTTTTTGTTTGCATGCTTATCTTTGTCGTGTGATAAGATAATAGGATGTGGGGAGCTGTTAATGGATCAATCTAATATCTTCTCTGTGAAGTGCTCCATGCTAGTCCAGCGACTCTACCGGCAATCGTTGTAACTAGTTCGTAGTTCCTGTGTTCACCTCGTTCGCATTATACTTTCTTGTTCGCTTTTTACTTACCTATATGATACTTATTATTTCCCAATTTCCCGTTATTATTACAGTAGACGATTTCAATGGACGACTTTGAATGATTTTTTGGGAATTTGAAAGGTGACTATCCATATGTACTTTCAAGCTGGTTTTACATTCGGAGGAGAATCCACATTAAAAAATTCAAACTTAAATTATCAATAAGGGATAAAGGGCAATGGAATCTGGAATAGGACTTCCAGCCAAGTCCTATTGAGTCCAGTGGGGAGTCCACCCAACTGACAACGGATAAGAGCTATTACATTGAGCTGTTACATTGAACAAGAGCAGGAGAATGAACGCGCAATTGAGGCAGGAACAGGGTTGGCACCCCCTGCTCATGATCAGGTTTTCCGGAGACTCTCATATACAATCCAATCCAATCTCAGTGTTGGCAGACCTTTGGGTATAAATAACATAAATTAAAACCTTTGAGTATTAATAAGATGGAAGGCCATTGCTCTGAATTCAACGCTGTTCCCCCGTCAAGCCATACGTGCCACTACTGTCGCATTGGCTTTTCAATTGTTCCGTTCCCGCCACGCTTTTTTCAAATTCAAATGACAAAGCAGTTCATTGTAATTTAAGTTTTGTTTCATATTACTTATTATTGTTACATTTTAGTATTAATTATGTATATATACATAACTGTCTAGATGTTAGTATGTTCATACTTTGGTTCCTATGCTCAAATCTTGGTGCCTCCTATTTCTTCTTCTTTTTTTTTTTGTGGGACACACAGAACAGCTGATCTACCTTCATCAAACATCCACTAGAGTGTACTGAAGTCATTTCAACACTCATTCCCACAGTGTAAAAAAAAATGTAATATTAATGGTGTTAAATAGCGGTGTACATTTGAGGTGCACAATTAGGATATAAATCTTAAATAAGAAATATGTCCTAGGTATACCTACAATCCCCATTCATTCACCAAACTCAACATCGCATCTTACATCAGCTGATCAGTGTTCGGCCATTTTGCCCCTAGTCAATTCAAAAGCCAAACGACTGTAGTGGCACGTATGGTTTGACTGCCTGAAACATCACTAATAGCCCTCCATCTTATTAATACTCAAAGATTAAAACATACTTACTTGAGTATAGATAACATAACACGGAAGAAGAGAAAAATATATTAAATACTTAAGATCCCTGGCATGGAAAACTTTTTTTTTTTTTTTTTTTTTTTCATCTACGCTTCTCATGATTCCAAATAAGGATGGGAACCTAGTTGCAACAACAGTCCTGACTTTCTGTCATTGAACATCACATCATTCTGTACCATTTTTTGAGGGGTGTGTCTAAACCAAAGAGCTTTTAATAGGATAGAGAGGGCAGGTCGTGGAGGGGAAAGAAACCACTTGAGACTCCGCCCTGTCGGGGAATGAATCCAGATAGTCAATGAAATAACGATAGCAGTATCGATATTTTTGGATCGGTAACTTTTATCGATGGCTTTGGAGCATCGATGTACGTTACTTAAATTTCATTTCGAATTCGTTGTTAAAACCGAATTTTCCCCGAACCGCTAAATTCATAAATATTCAATTATTTTATCTTTTTTCCTTGTGATTATTTAGGTCTTCTGTTGTTTCTTCTCTCAACTGAACACATTATAGGTGTACATATCAGCTGTGTATTTGTTTCCTGCATTTTACTTGTTTTTAATTTCCTAGCTTCAAACTTCACTTTCACTCCTTTGATTATAATCAAATTGGGCGAAGTGGTTAAAGTAACGATTTCCCTGTTAAAATCCTGTAAAAATAATTATTTTTGGCTTCATAGGACACAAAATCAAATTATTTTGAATTGTCCATGTCGTTTACACAAACCTAAACGACGGATTTCATACATAACAGTCACAGGATTATGACTTGTAAATAATTTTAACTTTGCTTCGAATGAAATTTGCCTCGCTAGTTATTATTAGGAAGTAGGTATTTTGAAGTATTCCGTTATTATGAACATATTTCACGATATTACGTTGGTCGTTCGATTCAGTTTTGGGCAGGTATCTAAAGCTTTATGGTAGATGGTACCTACCTACTTTTCACAATCATTGTACTCACGTTGTGTTTACCTATGTATTTTCTTCATAAGAGAATGTGGTTGGTGTGGGAATTCCCTGTATTTGCAGAGTTCTGTGAGTTTACAATCACAAACTGTAGGTTGAAGCCGCGATGGAGGCAAGTTTTGATTATGAGGTATTACAACAGTGTTGAAGGTTACCCCCCACCAGGGTGGAGAAGGCAAGGCTAGAGAGCGAGGAAACCGTTTTGGAAGTGGAAGTAGAGTGGAAGTTTCATCAATATTTGCAGAAAAATCGAATGAAAAACTGAAAAATTGCTAAACATCCAAAATCTGTTTTTATTCGTAGAATATGATTTGGAACGAATTTATTTGCCATAAAATTGGTGGTTAACAATTTCTTTGTACTCGGAATGCACAAATTTCAAAACAGTAATATAATATAATGTTATGATAATCTACGAAAATTCGCTCATACGATCATGCTGCAAGACTGGTACTTTTTCTTGTTGCAGAACCTATAAACGAAAGAAAAATTACAAACCTCTTGACGGTGCGACTTTAAATCAAGCTCGTTCTCTGTTGAAAGAGGGAATGTCGATAAGGCAAGCTGCTCAAATCATCGGTTTTGATGAGTCAACTCTCCGGTACCGTTTGAAAAAAGGTAAGGGCGCTGTTTGGCTTGGACGATATTCAGCAGTTTTCAGTGAAGCCCAAGAAAAACAGCTGGTCCAGCATTGCGTCGAACTCGACAAAAGATACTTTGGTATCACGCTCAAGTCATTGAGATTTCTTTTGTACAATTCGCCGTCAAGAATAACATCCAGCATCCATTTTCGGCAGCAGCCAAACTAGCGGGAAAAGACTTCACCCGTGGGTTTATGAAAAGAAATAACTTATCTCTTCGAGTTGCCCACAAGTGTAGACCGGATGATGGGTTTCAACCGGAATCAAATAAGCCAGTATTTTGACAACCTTGAAACTGCTACCGCCAAGTATAATTTTTCACCAGACCGCATCTATAATATGGATGAGACAGGTGTCCAAACAGTACCAAACAAGCTGCCAAAACTTGTTGCGCCAACAGGCAAAAGAGAAGTAGCAAAATCAGTTTCTTCGGAGCAAGGTCAAACTGTCACTCTTGTATGTGCAATGAACGCCGCAGGGCATCACGTACCTCCAGTTTTCATTTTTGCCAGGAAGAGGCTCAACCTACTTTTGATTAAGGGTGGAACAACAGGTTGTGATATGTCAGTGACCGACAAAGGTTACATGAACATGCAAACTTTCGTGAAATGGTTAGAGCATTTTAAAAAATGGGCAAAACCAACAGAGAATACACCTGTTCTACTGATTCTGGACAACCATGTCTCTCACGTCAGTCTGATTGCCGTTAAATTCGCAAAACGAAATCATATACACTTGTTGAGCCTCCCTCCCCACTCAAGCCACAAGACGCAGCCGCTGGATCGCGTTTTTTTCAGACCGTTCAAAGCTGCATACGATGATGCTAGCAATGCATGGAATGAAGGTCACCCGAACAGACTTTAAGTATCTATGATGTTGCTGGGTTATGCAAAATCGCCTTCGAAATAACAGAAACGGTGGATGTTGCTATCAACGGTTTTCGTGCAACTGGGATTTACCCTTTGGATCGAAACAAATTCACTGGTGACGACTTCTTGCCAGCCGAAGTTACCGATCAAGATTTTGAAGGAGGAGGGGAAGACATTGAATTAGAGGAACAAAGGTTCATAGTTTTCGACAATGAAGCACGAGATGACACCCTCGCTCTTGAGGAAAATCTTGATCAGAGCTCTCTAAATCGTGAAGAAGAGGAGATTCCCAGAGAAATCCTTCCCAATCACAACACTGATGAAATTCCTGGGGGGAGTTCTCTGAATGATGACGGCGACGGATCCCAAGAAAATTCTCTGAACGACGCCAATCATGGAGTTTCCGTTCTTCAGCCCACACCTGAGTCCTCCAAAATTTCATACTCAGCCGCTGATCATCCAGATCCAACCACCTCAGGTTCGAATGTCAGGCAAAGTGCTCCAGACTCTTCAATGCCATCTTCCTCACGCTTGACAACCCCTGAAGAAATCATTCCTCTTCCCAAGATTAAAATTAAGAGGAAACGTTCAGGTAAAGGTCTCAAGAGTGTTTTGTTGACTTCCACTCCCCACAAAGAACGTCTCGAAAGAGAAGAAACCGAGAAGTCGAATAAGAAGAAAACAAATTGTAAGCAACGTTTATTCCCAACTCGCGAAAAGAAAGAGAAAACACCCAAACCGAAGGTAGATAGAAAAGGGAGTAAGAAGACCAAGAAGAAACCCATTTCCTCCAGTTCCTCAGAGACTGATGACAACTATTCCCTCCATAACAGCTCCTCTGATTATGATTCCTTATTTGACTTGATGGAGAATGGAAATTCCAGCGAAGAGGACAGTGAAACTACAAAAATTGAAGTTGGTAGCTTTGCTATCGTGAAGGTGATGGGTGAATCAAATCCGTTTAGGCTCTACGTTGCCAAAATTACTTCTTTCTACGACGACGGCTACCACGGGATAGTTTACAAGCGGATCCCTCAAACACACAGATTTGCAGAAACGAATGAAGAATCCTTCATTGGGCAGAGCGAAATCCATTTCGTTCTATCCAAGCCAATCACAAACACCGCAGGAAGATTCCGAAATACAGTCACTTTTCGGGATGATTTGGGAAGTTGGACCATTAATTGATGCAAAATTTTTATAGGGTATAAAGTATTGTGATTTAAAAGGTATAAAGGTGTTTTTATAAGGTATAAAGTTTTGTGATTTACGTACAATGTTGTGATTTTAATTTATAGTGTGGTGAATTGGCAAGTGAACTTGAACTTTATGTGTGATAATACGTGATATCTATACGATATACAGTATATTGTGAAAGCCATTCTATTTTGGATCTTATATTTTTTATTGAAAAATAAAGCTTCATTCTTAATATTTCGTCCTCAATGAAAGCCTTCCCAGTGATGGGGCAAGTATCCGCACTGCGGGAACATGCCCCATGCACTGCGGGAACTTGCCCCATCCGATGGGGCAAGTTCCCGCAGATGCATTTTTCACGAAAATGTCCTGTACCTCTTAACTATTGTGGTGAAATCCACCACCTCTTTTCAACAGCCCTTTTCAGGGCTACCAAAAAGAGGTAGGCACAACACAAAAATATTTATAAGACGTCGAGTTACAACTCCGTCAAACAAAATATTTCACCAGAGAGAAAATACTAAATTCTCTCTCAAAAGTGAAATATTAAAGAATAACACGCAAGGCGACCTCCCCAAACATTTACTGGGCGAGAGAGATGCGACAAACATCTCGAAACAAGTCGCCTTGAATGAGAAACCTCAAACAGGAAAACTCAAGGTCGTTCAGCCACCCCCGGGGACCCCGTCACAGCGACGGACGCAGGGAAACCACCTCGAAAGACCAACTCAGCTATCATATGCACAGATACTGAGAAAACACTGTGCGAACCAATGAGATTGCACAGTCGAATTTATGAAATTAAGCGGACCAACCAGGAGGCGGCAGGAGGCGGCCACCTCCCTATAAATACCCCGCTGGGAGCCCTCCGAATTTCATTCCACTCTCCGCTCTCGACGACGACACACTCTGAAGTACGAAGAATTCTACACGCTCTACGCTGACGAACCTTCTGCCTTACGAAGTCATCTCAAGAACGGTTTCCTACTGCTTTCTACAAGCCAGACCTTCTCTCCACACAGATCTCGCATTGGCATCTACGAGTCCAGTGATTATTCATCCTGCTCATTGCCCAACGTAGTTCATCTGTCAGGACGCCACCCGGTACAGCTATCGATATTCTCTTTAGCTCGTACGCCCGAGGGACGTTCCGAGCCGTGTCGCCCGGGTTTCGTAGCATTAAGCTCGTAACCGACCGCTGTGGGCACGCCGGTAAATTACTCAGCTCCTCCGCTCTAATTTACCGTCTAAGGAAGCCTTTTTCAAGGCTACGAGGTAGGACCCTGACATACGAGCATTGGAAAGACGCTCTGTCAAGCGAGTCCACCTCCAAAACCCTCTATTTTTCACACATAGAGGCATCGAAACGAGCTAAAACTCGATCATTTCGATGGAACGTCGGCCTTCCTACTTCCCCTTGCAAGGGGAGGCGGACGACGGCGAAGCCGGGCCGAGTAGCCCACGTAGTGCTCCCTACCGGCTACACGGCGAATCCGCTGAACCCAGCGACAGCGCAAGGCGCGACCCTCACGTCCGGATCGCCTTCTCGCCCGACGTATTCGTTCAAGAAACGTTCGAGCAAGCCTCGCCTATACAAAAGATCGAGGAAACCTTTCAGACTCGCTCTGAAGCCGATCATTACGATTCGACCAAGCTGTCCGAATACCCACGATATTCGACGCAGGCTTACCCGGCCGATCCGAGTGTCAAATACACTCCAAATGTACAAAAAGCGAAGGATACTTTTCAGTACCTCAACCAAGCTCAACATATTCCCCTTTCAGATATAAATCTAAGGCCGGAATATTACAAAACGGCTCAGTACCAAACTGATCGAACCCAGCACTTGCTACGCGAGCCCAGCGCTCCACGCGGCTGCGACACGAACTATCTCCCCTTTCAGTCCGCCAAACCAGTTGACCTTGGCGGATCCGCCCGCATTCCTCGCGGGAATGACCCGGAGACCAACCCGCATAACCGGGATATAAATGTCCGACTTGGCCTACCTACGCCAAGTAAAACCTATCTAAATCCACTACAAATGGTGACCCCGCCTTTGAACAGGCTCAACACGGAGCATTTCGTTCCCTCTTATGAAGCTAGTGGATTTCAGGGAACCACTGCGGGCGTGCGACCCCCGCCGGGCCTCTACGCCCCACATCTCACGCAACATCCCTCTACACAAGGTGGTTTTCAAGCACTTTTAGAGGAGATGGGAGATTATCAAAAACCAATCTTCCAAAAGAAGAATATTGATCGTGCACTCGCCGAGTTCGATCAATACTGCGTGCGAAAACACCTGAGAACGCAAAACGAATGCTTCTCAGCTATATACAAGTGGGTACCAGAAGAAATGAGGGAAGCTATCGACTCAGCTTACCTCACGGCACCCCACGCACCCTACGAAGAGGCCAAACAGCGCCTCCAGCGAGAATATGGGTTGTCCTTACAGGACAGGCTCCTCGCACTCGAGGACCCCGCATCTCTCGCCAAAAAACCCAGCACCAAGTACCACGAAATGTACTCGAAAGCTGTTGGGTACTTTTCGGAAGCTCTGATCACTCAAAAGTGGATCGAGACTCTTCCCATCGAAGCACGAGGTATGGTCGCAGCTCAGCCTACCACGACCTCTCGGCTCGACCTAGCTGATACGCTACACGCGTACAGAACAGAGAATACTTCTCTGAACATACGAGGAGTAGAATCTACTCCGAAACCCATAAATACTGGTTTCAAAAAGGCCCTCTCGAAACAAGCTGAGTTCAAACCCCAACCAGTGGAGAGTAAGCCTCACAAACCGACGGCCTATGTCTGTCGAAACCACGCACGTTTCGGTAACGAAACTCGCAAATGTGCAGACCCAGAACACTGCACTTGGAAGACGAACACTGCTTCCAAAACTAGCAGAAAGGCTGCGACTATAAGCCAGCCTAAAACCCGGGTTTCTACCGAAAATACTCAGCGATCGGTACAAGAAAGTACCGTTCCGACCTCCGACACAGAGAGTTCGGAAAACGAATAACTGCCAGTGTATCTGAGCCTATACGCCGGCAGTCTACTGAGTATAAAAGGCTTTTTTCAAGTGCAAACTAAATGGCACTGAATTTCTCATTCTGCCCCACAATGTCACAAAAAAATTGGGCTTGAAAATTCTTAAGTCCAACGTTAAGCTCACAGCAGCTAACGGAGCCCCTATAGACGCACTAGGGCGAGCTGACACAACAATTAACATCGGCCTCGGGGACATGACCACCGAGTTTATGATCACGAAAGTTGATCTAGCGATCCTAGGTATTCCATTCCTCGAGTCTTGGGATATCGGAATACGGGTCAAACACAAGTACATTTATAAAGATAAAATAAAGTGCTATGCCGATCAAAATATAGCTGCAGTCATGAACAAAAAGTTCACTGACGAACAAATAGCAGCTACTATCCCTCATCGTGACAATACTCCTCACCCAGAGGACGTGCAAATCACGGAGGACGAAAACATTCGCTCTATCATTGACAAATACAATGTTAAAATGAGCAAAATTCAAGGTAAATGGAAAAACAACGGGGTTTACCACCGTATAACCACGGAAGGAACACCTGTACACTTCCGAGCAAGACCCATGGCGGGCGAAAAACGGGCTCAAGTCAAAAGTACTTTTGACAAAATGCTTTCAGAAGGCATAATTGCACCATCGGATTCCGAATGGGCATCCCCGTTACACTGTGTGCCAAAAAAAGACGGGTCATGGAGAATCACCGGTGACTACCGTTTCCTCAACGCGAAAACGAAGAAAGACGCCTACCCTCCTCCTCACATTCGCTCTTTCCAAGCGAATTTACATGGTACGCAGATCTATTCGACAATAGATTTACAATCAGCGTATTATCATATTCCAATGCACCCAGATGACGCTCATAAAACTGCAATTATTACACCTTTCGGTCTTTATGAGTTTAAGAAAATGAGCATGGGTTTGGCCGGAGCGGCTCAAACATGGCAAAGATACATGGACAGCATCATGCGAAAATTTGATTTCGCATTTGTATACCTAGATGACATCCTGGTGGCTTCTAAAAATTATACCGAACACATGAACCACCTCAGACAAATTTTTGACAAACTAGGGGAACACGGACTTCGAGTAGGTTTTGATAAATGCATTTTTTCAAAACCTACCGTCGATTTCCTAGGTTTCACTATCTCGAAGGAAGGGATAATTCCTAAACGAGATAAAATAGAAGCCATAGAACAATTTCCTAGGCCAGTAGACGTACGAAGTCTACGCAGATTCCTAGGTATGTGTGGTTTCTACCGAGCATGCTCAAGCAAATTCGCTCACACGGCACAACCTCTGTATGACTCCATTCAGTCAAACAAAAAAAATGACAGAACACCTATCGAATGGACATCAGAGAGAGAAAAAGCTTTCAACAGCTTAAAGCAAGCAATGATCAAAGCAACATTGCATAACATTGCTCACCCATACCCTACGGCGGAGTGGAGATTAGTCTGTGACGCGTCCGACACACACATCGGAGCGGCACTAGAACAAGAAATTACAGACAAACATGGCTCGAAATCGTACCAACCATTGGGATTTTTCAGTAAAGAAATTCCAGAACAATGGAAGAACAAAGCATCGTTCGACAAGGAAATGTTCGCCGTTTACCAAGCGTGCATTCACTGGCACAACGACTTGGACGGCAGATCTTTCCATATTTGTTCGGATCACAAGCCTCTGCTAGGCACGATGCTTAAGAAGAATGCACATTTTTCTAAAATGAGACTAAGATGGCTAACGTACATCTCTCAAATGACGAGTGACATTCGTCATATTTCCGGAGAGAGCAACGTCGTCGCCGACGCACTCTCCAGACCCTTCGATCCGGTTGAAATTCAAACGAAATCGATTTCAACCCAGACGGACGAGGGTCCACCCATAGCCGAAATTTCGAAAATTACGGCTGCAATAGAATGCAATCTTCTACTGCACATTTCAAATTCACAAATTCGTTCTCCCCCTACCGCGGAGGACAAATTGAAACTCACACGAGTTGAATTCTCTCAAGGAGAAATTTGGTGTAACCTAGACTTAGGACACCCTAGACCTTATATTCCAAACGAAATAAGGGAAGAAATAATAAGCCAAATTCACAATTTGGGACACCCAGGTATACACTCTACAGTGTATAAAGTTAAACAACGATATTTTTGGCACGGACTACGTGCAGATGTCTCGAACTGGGTCCGAGCGTGCGAAACTTGCCAACGAGCAAAAATCACGCGCTCCGTGAAGCTCCCTTACTCCGAATTTGAAACGGCAAACAAATTTTCACACGTACACGTTGATATTACCGGACCCTTACCTTTAGCAAAAGGAGGGAAACGTTACATTTTGATGATGGTTGATAGAGCAACGGGTTGGCTAGAGGCAGTCCCTCTTAACAACATCGAAACAACCACAATCACAAATGCCTTTATCAATATTTGGGTAGCTTCAAAGGGCGTACCTAAATACATCACAAGTGATCAGGGCACTCAATTTGAATCAGATCTGTTCAATTCCATTATGGAACGTCTCGGAGTAAAACATACTCACACGTTACCATACAAACCATCAACAAACGGTATGGTAGAACGCAGAAATAGATCTTTGAAAGAGGCTCTCAAAGCTCAAAACGAAAATTGGCTCGACGCACTTCCCAAAGTTCTACTCGCCATGCGTACGGCAGTAGACCCGGCGACCGAAACTACGCCTTTCCAAAAAGTTTACGGAATTGACGTGCCACTCCCAGGAGACATTTTCGTAACTTCTACGAACCTTTCGGAACCTCTTTTCTTCCGGCCTACGCATATTAAACATAATAATACGAAATATGCCGTAAACATGCCCAAAAATTTGGATACATGTACTCATGTCTATATCAGAGTGCCCACACAGCTCACCTCTCTGCAATGTCCTTACACGGGACCATTCAAAGTGGTTAAAAGAGATAAGTTTTCGGTTACAGTGCAAATTGGCGAACATACTAAGAAAGTTCCCAAACAGCAAATCAAGCCAGCTTATACTCTACACTCGGAAGAAGCTGTATCGCAAGGACAATCTGTGCCACAAAATCAGACAGAAAGTAAGGAGAAAACTCCCCGAAAATCCGCCAGAGGGCGCGTCCCTTCTACCAAATTTGACGAGAAGTGGGTGACTGCACTCAAAACAAGCCACGCCCATTTTTCTCGGGTAGGAACAGTGGGAGGTATAAATATGGAACACCCCACAGCCAGAGATCATACCAATCTCAACCATGGCAGCCTCCAGTCCTACAGCGATGCTTACCGAGGAAGTGGAAGATTTCCTCCTCGCAGAGGAAAACCTCCCTGCTCCGCTCGGCCCGCTCCCGCCTTCGCCGAAGAGAGAGGCAGAGAAGACAACAAGCGCTCCCACAGAGGTAGTGTGGACAAGGCCCCGGCCTTTCCAGCCACCAGCTCCACCCGCCCAGCCACTACCTACACCTCCACCCGCTCACCAGCTCCCAGCGGTACCTCGAAAGTGGATCAGCTCGGGCGACGTGCCCGTGCCTCGCTGGGAGGAGGTGAGCACTGCGGGGTGGTCGGAGCCGAGCACGTCTCGAGCACCTCCGCAACAGCCCAGCCGCGGCCGCGGGCCAAGCCCTCGCGGGTTTGGCTCCCGTCGGCAGAGCTCGGGCCGGCCACGGCCGCCCCGCGGCGCTCGTCGAAACCGACGAGGCCGGGGCGCACCACAGGAGCGGGACGCGAGGCCTGCACCTCCGCCTCCGCCCCAACTGGCGAGGTTCTCCTACGGAGAATTCCGTGTAGACCTCCCAGTTCTCCCCCATCGGCGTCGTCGTTGATAACACGACGTCTTGGGGAGGCCCCTGTGGTGAAATCCACCACCTCTTTTCAACAGCCCTTTTCAGGGCTACCAAAAAGAGGTAGGCACAACACAAAAATATTTATAAGACGTCGAGTTACAACTCCGTCAAACAAAATATTTCACCAGAGAGAAAATACTAAATTCTCTCTCAAAAGTGAAATATTAAAGAATAACACGCAAGGCGACCTCCCCAAACATTTACTGGGCGAGAGAGATGCGACAAACATCTCGAAACAAGTCGCCTTGAATGAGAAACCTCAAACAGGAAAACTCAAGGTCGTTCAGCCACCCCCGGGGACCCCGTCACAGCGACGGACGCAGGGAAACCACCTCGAAAGACCAACTCAGCTATCATATGCACAGATACTGAGAAAACACTGTGCGAACCAATGAGATTGCACAGTCGAATTTATGAAATTAAGCGGACCAACCAGGAGGCGGCAGGAGGCGGCCACCTCCCTATAAATACCCCGCTGGGAGCCCTCCGAATTTCATTCCACTCTCCGCTCTCGACGACGACACACTCTGAAGTACGAAGAATTCTACACGCTCTACGCTGACGAACCTTCTGCCTTACGAAGTCATCTCAAGAACGGTTTCCTACTGCTTTCTACAAGCCAGACCTTCTCTCCACACAGATCTCGCATTGGCATCTACGAGTCCAGTGATTATTCATCCTGCTCATTGCCCAACGTAGTTCATCTGTCAGGACGCCACCCGGTACAGCTATCGATATTCTCTTTAGCTCGTACGCCCGAGGGACGTTCCGAGCCGTGTCGCCCGGGTTTCGTAGCATTAAGCTCGTAACCGACCGCTGTGGGCACGCCGGTAAATTACTCAGCTCCTCCGCTCTAATTTACCGTCTAAGGAAGCCTTTTTCAAGGCTACGAGGTAGGACCCTGACATACGAGCATTGGAAAGACGCTCTGTCAAGCGAGTCCACCTCCAAAACCCTCTATTTTTCACACATAGAGGCATCGAAACGAGCGAAAACTCGATCATTTCGATGGAACGTCGGCCTTCCTACTTCCCCTTGCAAGGGGAGGCGGACGACGGCGAAGCCGGGCCGAGTAGCCCACGTAGTGCTCCCTACCGGCTACACGGCGAATCCGCTGAACCCAGCGACAGCGCAAGGCGCGACCCTCACGTCCGGATCGCCTTCTCGCCCGACGTATTCGTTCAAGAAACGTTCGAGCAAGCCTCGCCTATACAAAAGATCGAGGAAACCTTTCAGACTCGCTCTGAAGCCGATCATTACGATTCGACCAAGCTGTCCGAATACCCACGATATTCGACGCAGGCTTACCCGGCCGATCCGAGTGTCAAATACACTCCAAATGTACAAAAAGCGAAGGATACTTTTCAGTACCTCAACCAAGCTCAACATATTCCCCTTTCAGATATAAATCTAAGGCCGGAATATTACAAAACGGCTCAGTACCAAACTGATCGAACCCAGCACTTGCTACGCGAGCCCAGCGCTCCACGCGGCTGCGACACGAACTATCTCCCCTTTCAGTCCGCCAAACCAGTTGACCTTGGCGGATCCGCCCGCATTCCTCGCGGGAATGACCCGGAGACCAACCCGCATAACCGGGATATAAATGTCCGACTTGGCCTACCTACGCCAAGTAAAACCTATCTAAATCCACTACAACTATACAGGGGATAGAGCTGTAATTGTGAGAGGTCGTGGCCAAGGACCTAATCTGAGGTTCTAGCAAGCCATTGAACGTCCTGTGATACAGCAGTCGATTCTAGATGGAATAAATTCGAACCTGCGGGAACTTACCCCACCCTACCCTATGTCCAATACAATAATTCTCATTTGATTACAGTGCATAAATTCTATTTATGTATCAAGAAGTGATAATTGTACTTTGGATTGACATATTCGTCAAATATCAACGATCGGTAGATATTTAATGATAGAACGGCTTTCAGAATTTGCATAACCATTAGGTAACATGAACTTTTTACTCAGTTAGGTACTTATTAATTTTCTTTAAATTTCTACATATTTTTAAAGTGATGCCCACTTTTTAGAATGTTTTATGAATGTAACTAACTAAATACTGCTCTAATAACGATATGAAATGCTATTGACTTATATCCTCTCGCTATACTGATTTCCTCAAATTTTAGGTCCTTTTAAACTAATGAAAATTATTAGCAAACTTGTTAGTTACTCCCTGTTACTCATATACCTCTATTTGTGAAGGAGTGTGTATTTTGTATTATATCAACATTCCAACCAATTACTTTTATATGGTAGGTATACGATTTTTAATACCTATTGTATGGTGCCCATATGCCTATGCACGAAAATATGACCTGTGTTGTTCTCATCTACCTGGGCCCTCAGCCAGTTACTGTTTTATTTTATGTTTTGAATTATGTATGTGTTCGGTTTAGAATTTGTAATTATTCAACTATAGAGTGGTGGGTACCCTGATTATTACCGAAATTGTGTTGTAAATGCCATGTTGACAGGGCGTAAAAATGGGGTTTTATTGTAATTTTAAGCAATTCAAACTGAAATGAATACAAATTATCGCTTACAATCCAATCTCTTAGGTTAACACATTCAACACGAGTCTGAAATGGGTGAACAGACCCCACACAGAAGCACAATTCGCCGAGAAGACACGCTTATCAATTTTATCAGTGCCCTGACTGATTGAAGGTCAGTATCAGAAAACTGCGACCTCTGGTGGGTAGGTAGGTTCTTACTGAGTAAATCGTGCTGCCAAACGGCCTTCTAAACCTTTCCTATCCAATACACGGGGCTTTCGAAAGAGGCACTATCGTACATACGCTCTGTGTCATATGACACTGCCCGTGTGAGAGAAGAGGCAGCCTGTGTCATATGAACTACAGTGAATGTAGTTTTCCACCAGATGTCATAAAGCCACATTAATGTACCTACTACCTAGGGATGAATCATATATATGAAATAATATCTCTCATAATTTCATTATATTTAATGTGTAAAAAATGCCTAATAAAATAATGTTGGTGAAACTATCTCCTCCTTTTATTATTAGGGCCGTGTCATACGAGCGCTATTGCCGTCGCGCAGATGCCGTCGAGATAACGCCGGAAAAAGTACATGTCATACGTCCCGCCAACGCCAGGTGCCTGTCATGCGTAGCGTCTTCCGAGCGCATTTGCCGTCGCGGCAATTATGTTAATGATCACTCCAAAGGTGTTCCAGTTGTTCTGCCAGTGCTCACGCGGCAAATGCGTCCCGCTAGCGCTAGCGCTCTGTGTGACAGGGCCCCCGCGTCACGTGCGCCGCGTCGCTAACGCGACCGTCCGCGTTGGCTGCGCTCAGCGTCCGGCTAACGCGGACTCGCCGACGGCATTAGCGTCTGTATGACATGCTCCATAAGACCCCATTGTCGGGTTGGAGCGATTTTAACGCGACGGCATCAGCGCAACGGCAATAGCGCTTGTATGACATGGCCCTTACCTTTATGTCTTCACACCATTTGTGAGTTTTCCACTATCTGCTTTTTAAATATTTCTTAATCTGTTGTACCACTTATATCTTAGCGCCAGTTTTTCAAAATCTACATCTCAATTTCTCCATTGTTTAGTTACCTATGATTAGTTTTGATAAAACAGTGGATAAATTGAGAAGTAGATTTTGAAAAACTAGCGCTAATAATGTGGTAATTGTAGATTTGAAAATCCCGCTCATTGATAGAGAGTATTGATAAGCACTGATAAGGGACCCCGTTTGAATTTCCCGCCAATGATTAGTTCAAGAGACTGACTTGAAGCAGCAGCACCGTCATCAATCGAATTCGAACTGTAGAAATTAAGCTTGTTACATGGATTCCACATTCGCAAATGCGCAGCAGCTACTAATGATACAATCGAGTTGAAATTGATATATGGGATGAAAATCGGCTTCTCCCAAAAAGGTATCCTCCATATTTGAGCGGTATCAGACGACTAGGGCGTGAGGAAATATTGCTTGATGGAATTTACGTTTGGGCATGAGCTTGAGTGAAGTATTGGTTTGGGAACATGCAAGTTTTAGTGATACTTGAGGCGAAAAATACATTTTTTTTTATCGCCACAAAGCTTAGAAAACTCCAGTAATGCAGCATACTCGTATGAGAGAATTTTGTTAAATCACCAATTTCCTCGTATTATAATATTTCAAATTGAAATTTGAGCAATTTCAGTAGAAAGAAATTGTTAAAAACCAATTTTATGACAAAAACTCATACTAAAATGAAATTCGGTGAATCAATAAAGATTTTGGATTGATAGGTTTTTTTTCGCAGTTTTCATACATTTTTCAGCAAATATTAATGACTTCAATTTAAGTACGTTTTTCAGCATAATTGTGTGCAAAAACAAAATTGTGTAAAATATATATACTCGGCGCTTCGCGCCTCGCCGGGGGGCTTCGCCCCGGATCTTTTCTCTTTTGTACTGCGTAGAAAACGTGGATAATTTGCTATGCAAATTTCGGGAGTTGTACGACCAAAATAAAATTTGACCAGTCAACAGGATTTGAACCCACAACCTTCTTCTCACGAGACAAATTTCGTTACGGACATTACAAAAAAAATTGTTGGGGGTCGGCCTAAGAATTGCATAGCAATTAATATATATAGAGTTTTTGGTTTTACCCTCATCATTCCCCTTTTTCACAATGAAATTCATAATTTCCGGGGTTTGTTAGACAACTAGACCAAAATAATTTAGATCTATCAAAGAAATAATCTCGAAAATCGGTTGAGAATCGTGACCTGGGCAGCGACAAAACTTGTATCAAACACAAACTCACACTGTTTTTTTAAACACATAAGTGTTTTTTCAATCACCAACCGGTGAAAAACCGACACAAAATTGTTAAAAACTGAATTTTGGGGAGGAACGATGAAAGTTAATAAAAAGGTAGTGTACTTAATTTAAAATAGGTACTATTAATATATTGTTAAAATGTATATTTAAAATATAATATTAATGTATTATAATAATAATAGTAGGTACCTAATATATAATATAAATACAAATATAGATAGAGATGTACTTATTTGATAAATATTAATTAGATATATTTATTTCCAGAAAATAACTCTCCATAGGTTTGAGTTAAAAATCCGTTCTTTCGTCAAAAAAAAAAAAAAAAAAAAAAAAAAAAAAAAAAAAAAAAAAAAAAAAAAAAAAAAAAAAAAAAGTATATATATATACTCATGTATTAAATATAATATATTAAATATTAAATTAATTAAATATATATATATATATATATATATATATATATATATATATATAGTTTTGATGAAAGATGAAAACACTCGCGTGTAATATTAATTTGAGTTGTTACAGAAGGTTGGAAAAGATAGGAAACACTTAAATCACACACTTAAGTGTTTCCTATCTTTTCCAACCACTTAAGTGTTTCCTATCTTTTCCAACCTTCTGTAACAACTCAAATTAATATATATATATATATATATATATATATATATATATATATATATATATATATATAGGAAACCAACTCCAGTTTTCAGGATTGCATATTTACCATCTTGTTGACTTGTTTATTGTTGTGTTTCTAAATAAAAAACCAGTTGTTGTGTTATTGATCTCAAGTGCAAAAGTTGTTATTATTTTTCTAATTTAACATCTCGCCCTTAAATATATATATATATATATATATATATATATATATATATATTTAATTAATTTAATATTTAATATATTATATTTAATACATATATATATATATATATATTTTTTTTTTTTTTTTTTTGACGAAAGAACGGATTTTTAACTCAAACCTATGGAGAGTTATTTTCTGGAAATAAATATATCTAATTAATATTTATCAAATAAGTACATCTCTATCTATATTTGTATTTATATTATATATTAGGTACTATTATTATTATAATACATTAATATTATATTTTAAATATACATTTTAACAATATATTAATAGTACCTATTTTAAATTAAGTACACTACCTTTTTATTAACTTTCATCGTTCCTCCCCAAAATTCAGTTTTTAACAATTTTGTGTCGGTTTTTCACCGGTTGGTGATTGTCTCCAGCGCGGTGAGGCGAAGTCTGAATTTTTCTGATCCCAACAGATAATTCAGGCGCCGAGTTACGAGATAGCAATTTCAAATCGCTAGCCCGAGTCAGAGAAGGCTGGTCTAGGTGTGCACACTCTCAATTTATTTATGCTTCGACCACAGACCAGCGGGTGCACATATCGAGGCTACCTCTGGCGATATACAGGGTACCTGGAATGTCTGAGTGCCAGCTGTGTGATCTGGATCTTTCCACCAGCTTCCCAATAGGCCGTAACTCAACAGGGTATGTGAATTGGGCTAGGCCCTCGGAGCTAAAGTCCCTACGAATCTAACCTTTCAAAAGAAAAGGTTGAGGCGCAGAGTAGATTGCAACTAAATTTAGACCATGGAAACAAGGCCTTGAATCAAACACTGGAACCCTATGCTTTCAGAAATCCTATTTGGGACCGGCGCTGTCTACTCCGTCCTTCTGAACTAGTTAGGCGTGCGAAACCAGGTATGTCGATTTAACTCGGATTAACATATCACAGTTCAAACCCGAGACTCGTTCTTTGACTTTATAGAAAGGATGGGTCGCTACTTTCTGACTTGAATACATATATCAGAACAAATCAGAAATAAATGGGACAGCAGTCGGAGATTTTGTTTACTTTATGACGGAGCTGAAAAAGACGCAAATCGGATACCTTGTCACTAGGGAGTGCACCCTTATGAATTTTTGAAAAGAAAAGTCAAAAAAAAAAAAAAAAAAAAAAAGTACGAAGACGTAGCAAGTTATGAAGTCAGTCGTTTAGATTTAATATGTATAATCCTACCTTTCTTGAATCATTTACAGAAAAACATAAGAATGTTCTCGGTCAACCGACCGACTCGGCTGCAGAAATATGGGTAAAAAGAAAAAGGCGGTTTGTTTTCTCATGAATATGATAGAATATCTATGATTGTGCAAATCCTATGTCTTTATAGATTTTTTTTTTTTTTTTTTTTTTTGTGTGTGTGTTTTGAATCCTGTGTAGTATAGGCTCTTAAGCCTGGGAGGCCTCCCCCATAAAATATAAATTTAACGTCTACCCATAGAATAGATCTTTCTGTAATCTTTATATATATGCCGTTTCTGTCAAATTAAAATCAAGGTAGACGACTAGGTGAAGGAAATTGATTCTTAAACCTGCTTATGAATTTATCGGACTTTATGAATAAACATACTAAATGTATAGGGAATCAATGGACATTTATCTAACACGAAGTGAAATTTCAGGTCAGACCATGTCACAAACTGAGCCTGTCGTCGTCGGAGATGATGATGTGTCATTGGATGGACAATTCGCCAGGAACATGTTTTATGATCGAATGTCACTGTCGCCCTCTCCAAAACCAGACTCGGAGCCCGCTTCAAGGACGGTGGAGGACATGTTCCGGAGCCCCACTCCTCAAAACGAATCAGAGGTGGAGACGCTCAAAGTAAAGGCAGCACGGTCATCCGACGACGTTTTTGTAAGGTATTTGGAGGGCCTTAAGTCTCAGATGGAGGTAAATTTTGGTTTGCTACAGTCTAAATTGTCTGATTTGAATGACAAGTACGTTTCGCTATCCCGAGTCGCAACACCTAATCAAACTTCAGATTCTACCCCGTCTTGCTCTTTTCAAACACAAACTGCTGATCATAATCTTCCTCTAGTGCCCCCAACTAGCCAAGTTCAGGAAAATTCATCTGTTCAATACCCTAGTGTAGCTCTGGTGAACCGACCTAATGCGACTCGTGAAGATACCCATATGGAAGTGGAAATGAGTTCAGGTTCTGAAACTCCATTTCAGAATGACCATGATACTTCTCCCCATAAGAATTCTGGTACTTTAAATAAAATCAACCCTAACTATTTTGTACGTCCTAGTGCAAGGCACCAGTACCCCAATGTGCATACGAATTCGTATAGGGTACGTAAGATCGACGCTGTTAAACTAAGACCTTTAGAGAAACGACTTGATAGGGTGGATCAGTTCAAGTATTGGAAAAGAAGTGTTGTGGGTCAACTTGAAACTCAAGAGTGTGTTAGATCCCTCAGAATCGGCACCTAGTGATTTTTCCGAAAAAGACATAGAAATTGCTAGGAAAAAGGTCAGATATTTTATTTTTGAGTCACTCTCTCAATATTTCCAAGATCTAGTACAGGATCTGAGAGACCCTAAAGAAATAATGGACAAGCTACAATATACCTGCGACCCTGCCTCAAAATTTCAAGTCAAACGTTTGGTCCAAGAATTTAATTCAATCCACTTCAACCCTAAAACGGAAAAAGCTATCGAAGTTTTAAATAGATTTGAGGAAATTAGGCAAAAACTTGCTAATATAAATGCTGACATGCTTACTCCGGATTACATTAAGACGATTTTTGAGCTGTCGATCGATGAGACTGTCAGAAGGCTGAACTTCATGGTTTTAAGTTCACACTAGAGGAGCTTCGTGACATGCTCTTAGAGGAACAGCTCAGGAATGAGCAATCGTCTTCGTGTGAATCAAGCTATAGTCTGTTACGTAATCGAATCGCTTCTTCCAGGGGTAGAGGTGGGTTTCAGAGGGGAAGGGGTAACCGTATGCGAGGGGGTGTAATTCCTAAAGTCTCCACTCCTCCCTTTAAACAAAACACACTCTCCGACTCATCTTCGAAGAAATCCGGTTTCTGTGTCTACTGCAAACGGAAAGGTCACACCAGGGCTACATGCTTTAAAGCTAACAAGATTTGTTTTAATTGTGGTATTTCTGATCAGCATATAGCTAGCAACTGTCCAAACCCTACAAATGTCCGAACTCCTGCTTCTAAATATAAAACCCCTAAAACTTCCAATGCACCGCTTAACTTGACCCGCCATAGGCCCTCGTTAGCTTCCAAAAAAGCCGAAGCTTTTCACGATGCCTCTAGGGCAAGCCAAGCGATTGGCTCAGGAATTCCGGAATCAACCTGACACTGCCTTCTCAATAATTGGATCTATTGAAGGGGACGACAAGGCATTGGTCTGGGTTACGATGGGGGATGAAGAGGAGCAGGTAGTTAGCACACTTAACTATGTTAGCGAGCGCCATGGACAAAGCTCTGCCTTCAATATTTCTGAAGGTAAGCGGAATTTTAAAGCCATTATTGACACCGGATGCACAGAACATCTCACATCAGACAAAACCCAGCTAACTAATTTTCAACGTTTACCACAGACTCGTGTGTTTAAATGCGCTAATAGCGACGATGGAGCGGACCTATCAGTAAACTATCGTGGTGATCTTAAGTTTATGAATAACGGTCAAGAGTCTATGTTGAAGGATGTTCTGTATACTCCGGGCTTATCGAATAATTTGTTTTCAGTTCGTAAGGTTACTCAGGCTGGGCTAAATGTTTTATTTTCTAAAGATAAGGTAGAGTTTATTCAACCCTCCACAGATACAGTAATCAAAACTGGATATTTTCATAACAATCTCTGGTGGATCGAATTACCAGTGTCTTCTCCTCCACCTGTCAAACGGACCAGGGCTCAATGTGACAATTTGGGTTTCAAACGTCAAAAGTCAGGGTTAGTGTTCAATGCTTCTCAAAATCAGCCTTGCAGTCCCACTGAGCCATCGGCTTTCGACGCGAAATTTGAGCTAAAGGGAGGGAGCGATTTATCTAGTAATACCCATTCTCTTAAATCAGCGGGAGGGAGAGGTCCACTTACGTTTCAGCCCGCTGGGGTCCCTGCAAGTCTGGGAGGGAGAAGTGTTGAGAAGCATAAACAGAATAATATAGTAGAATCAACTCTAAAGAACTCAGACATACAACAAACTAAAAGATCAATAGAGCCAGACCTGACTGACTTACAAATTGCCAAATTTGATAGGGAAAACTTAGATAAGAGTTATAGTTCACTGCTAGATTTTGATATTCTGTGGCATATACGTTTGAACCATGCATCAAAACAATATCTAGAAGCAGCTAAGAAGTTTCTCCCAGAACTAAAAAGTGTCAAAGTCACGAATAAGATCACAAATTGTGAGGACTGTCACCAAGCTAATACAGTTAGGAGATCTCATACTCGAACAAGACACAGAGCGGAGAAACCTTTCGCAACTCTCTACTCTGACTTGTTAGGTCCTATAAGCCCTTCTAATTTCAGAACTGGGGATTCGTATATAGCAATTTTCGTGTGTGATTATTCACGTTATGTATTTGCATATCCTATGAAAAACAAAAAAGAGGTTCACATGGTACTCCGTAAATGCCTTCTAGAAATAGGGTCAATAACTTCTCAAACAAAGAGTGTTTTCAAACTCAGATCAGATCGAGGTCTAGAATACCAAACTGTAGAAATGAAAAAGTTGTTTTCTGAAGAGGGGACCCATGAAGTCTGGGACCCATGTCAACCACACACTCCTCAGCAGAATGGATGTGCTGAAAGAGTGTGCCAAGAAATTAAACATAAGGTTCGGGTGAATTTGCTCTCAGCCAAAATGCCTTACGCATTCTGGGGGCACGCACTCAAATATTCGATTTATGTATATAATAACATGCCTCATTCCTCTAACTTGTTTAAAAGTCCTTTTGAAATGGTCAAGGGTTATCCGCCTACTCTCAAATTCCTTAAACGATTCGGTTGTCTTGTACACTATGTGGATGTAAATAATAAAATTAAATTTACTCCAAATGCTAAAAAGGGATTCTTACTAGAATGTAATGAAACAGGGTATGTCATTTTCTCAGAACAACATAAAACCCTTGTGAACTCTAGTGATGTGAAATGCATTGAGACCATAGTGTATGGGGATAGAATTAGAGATTATCCTAGGCCTCTGGCTGAAATTCTTGATATGGACGGGGAATCTGAATCAATGCTTAACACAGATTCTCCCACTAGGGAATCTCTAGACGTGAGACAAAGTGAGAAATCACTGCTTGTTAATATGGTAAATCAGCGTGATGTCTCTGACTGTGTAGAGCCTATCTCATACCAGGAAGCTATGTGTTCTCCGGATAGAGAACTATGGGAAGAGGCTATGCGTAGCGAACTTGAATCACTAGAGGAAATGAATACCTGGGAACTCGTGCCTAAGGTTAGCCTACCACCGGGTACCAAAGTAATCAGATCCCGTTGGGTACATAAAAGGAAAATGGAAGCGGACGGCACTCAAAGGTACAAGAGTCGTCTAGTTATTAAAGGGTTTGCTGACACTAATGAGTACTTAATTTCCGAGATCTATGCTCCAGTGGCTCGTCTTGGGGATGTTAGAGTGTTCTTGTCTGTAGTGAACAAACTTGGGTTACATCTTCTTCAACTCGACGTGACCACCGCCTTCCTTCATGGGGCTCTTGAGAAGCCTGTGTATATGCATGTCCCTGAAGGCTTAGAGGAACTTTCGGACCCCCCATGTGAGTTAAAAGGAAATTATGTGTGTCATCTCAAAAGATCGTTGTACGGATTAAAAGTCTCCCCAAATTTGTGGTATAAAAAGTTCAGTAACATCCTGGTAAATTTGGGATTTGAGATTTACCCGTTTCAAACTTGTATCTTTAAATGGAAACAGGGCGCGAAATATGTTTTACTTATCATTTATGTTGATGATTGCCTCCTGGCATCAAATGATAATCAGATAGCCTTAGAAGTAGTCAAGGCTCTACAAAAGGAAATCAAAATTAAGAATTTGGGAACTCCTAAGAAATTCCTGGGTTTTGAAATTGTTAGAGACAAGCCTCGCAAACTACTGTTCATTCATCAGAGAACCATGATTCAGAGTTTGGTTAACAAGTTTCTACATTCCGAAGAAAGTATCAGTGAAATTCCCATGTCACCTACGACATGTACTCTAAGTGCACAATTACAATCGAGTTCAGATTCGGAATCGTCTCCTAATGTTCCATACCGAGAGGTAATAGGTGCTCTTTTGTATATTCAAAATGGAACGAGACCAGATATTTCTTTCCCAGTAAATTTCCTTAGCAGAAACCAAATAGGATATACTTTGAATGATTGGTTGTGTGTCTTAAAGATTTTAAAATACCTTAAAGGAACCTTAGATCTTGGTATCATGTATACTGGAAAAACCGAGAGTCTGATCTCCTACTCCGATGCCTCACTAGGTACCAATGCTCTCAATGGTAGGTCGACTACGGGGTACATAGTTACATCTCTTGGCGATCTGGTGTCATGGAAATCTAAGAAGCAAACGCATGTGGCTCTTTCAACTTGTGAATCTGAATATCTGGCAATGTCGGAAACATGCAAGGAAATCACAAGTATACGAACTCTGTGCAAGTTCCTTATAGGCTTTGACATGCGTCCAATATTAAGATGTGACTGTGCTCCTGCCATATCGGTTGCCATGACCAATGATTCTAAAACTCTTAAACATGTTGTGAAACTTTCGTTACATTATGTTCACGAATTATTTAGAAATGGCGAAATCCATATAGAATGGGTTTCTACCTTGGAACAACTTGCGGACTGCCTTACTAAGGCTTTGCCTCGTGATAAATTTATTGAATTTAGAAATGCTATCATGACCAGAACTAATGCCATACTGTGATATGTTTCAGGAGAAAAGGAACCATGGGCCTAGTCTGGCCAAGACTACCACAAGTTGTAGCTGTATTTGACATGTACCTCCGAGCCTCAACATGTCAACAAGGACTACCTCAGACTACAGCTGGATTCAACATGTTTCTCGATGCCTCAACATGTTGCCACTGCCAATGGCCACAGCTGGATTCAACGTGTTTCTCAATGTCTCAACATGTTATGTCAACTCAGTACCAGTAGCACCAACATCAAGTGCTTATCGGTTCTATCCGTCTTCGATGTTAATGTTCGGTGTGTGCGTGTTGAAATTCGTATGTTCAGTGAAACAGTGCAAGGTCATACATGAGCAATGTTACCTACTAAAATATTATGTCACCCATTTGTATCACATTAATATTAGAATCTTAGTAGGGAACTAAACTGTACACTGTTGTGACTAGATTTACTTTTCTGTCGTAAGACTAGCGTGTAAGAAAAGTGCTTTCGATTTAAGAACTCTAAGACCATAGTCACATCGATCTAAGACTGAGTTTCATGATCTAAGAGTAAGATTCGATGCCTTCAGCATGACATAACGACATGTGTTCATTGTGATTCTGTCATAGCTAAAACAGATTAAGTCTTGTGAATACTGCTTCCTCATTTGAAGAGGAGGGAGTGACAAAGTAGAGTCTCCAAATGAGACACCTCTGTGATGCATGGAACTTCATTCCATGCAACCTAGACCACAAATATGTTATGATACGTGTCCTGTTGTAAACTTCATGTTTGTGAATCCAATAGGATGATATTTAGTATTGCTCATAATTAGTACACATAAATGTGTAATCTGATCTTAATATTGTTTCAAGGATCCATTTCGTATATCTACATGTTTAACTAGCTCGTGTAATTATTATGAGACTTTATGCGTGATCATTGTGGCTACACTGTTTTTGAGGTGAGCCTCGCTCATTGGACGAGTCTCCCCTCTCGCTATACGTTTTGCTTCCTTCGATTCCCTGTTACATAAAGCTTTCTCTAGTTCGATCTACGTATAATATTGCATCTCACTTTATCCTCGTTCAAAGTGTTTAATCGAGTCTATATTTCATTGCGCTCTCAAATATATACGTTCACTCAAGTTATACGAACTGTGTATTGTGTGTAATTCACCTTCAAGTCCCCACTACTGCGGTAAGTGATTGTCTTGGGTTAACTAGCGTTATACTTGCATACTAAACTAATTATGGTACTTGACTTGTTCATTTGTATTTGCTTACGACGGCTTTTTGACTCGGTAATATATATATATATATATATATATATATATATATATATATATATATATATATATATATATATATATATATATATATATATATATATATATATATATATATATATCAAGCAATCTGAAAGAAAGGACGAGATCGTTGGGCAGCATTTATAAAAATAAGCACAATAATGACGTACAATGTTAATGAGCACAATAAATTGCTCAAATAACAAAAAATGTGCAAATGAAAACTAGTTTTTTTTCCCTACTTTTACCTGAAAATGGTAAAAATCGGTACAGAATAATGTTTTATTTGTTTTGGCTGAATATCACTCACAAGAAGTTCATCAATAATGAACTAGAACGCGAACAAATTTATTCATAAAATTATGCCTAAAATGCACTTTTAAAACGTCATATAAAATCAATAGGTATAAACTGCACAAAAAAAGATATTGTAATCCAAAATTTGTTTAAAAAGCTGATTATTATTGAGAACAAGTTTTTTCTCATAACATTTATACCATTTAAAAGCTGTTAAGTGCTCACATCTCAAAACAATTCAATGTAAATATGACCCGAGAAATCAGTTAAGAAAATTTGCCCATGATCATGCTGCTTTACAGGTTTAAAATATTTTCTTAATTTTTTCTATTTCTATTTTTGTCCTATGTAGGTAACGCGATTGTTGTTGTCCTTCAAAATGAATAGGTAATTTGTCCAAGATTTTTACCTTTATTTTTTATGTTCTCGAATTTTTTGATTCTCATTGTGGATGTATTTTTAATTCCAATACAGAAATAGGGGTTTCCCACGCTTCGACAAGCCAGGGTCAGTGATTGTGTAGTTGAGATGTGTCCAGAAAACAAAGAAAAAATGAAATTTATGGATCGTTTGTGGAGTTGGTATGGCATTGATTCATTGACTACACAGAATTACGAACAAACGTTCAAGAAAATACGGAAATCGAGCAAAAAATAAGTAGAAGCAAGCAAATTTTCGGCATCGGAGGATCAAAGCCTCCAGAGCCGTGGTTCGGTCTATCGGCGGGGGAAGAGTGACAGCGCGTCTACCACCAACCACTACCTACGAGATACAGTGGGCGGAGTGACGGCGAGGGGGTCTTTGGGTTGGTGAGGGGCAAAGGGTCTCCCGCCACCTGTGACCTTGACGGCGGCTCCCCTCCCCCCCTACTCTACCACTCCTGCTTAGCAGCTCCCAGGGTAGTACCAGAACGATCCGCTAGTGGCGCGGTTTTCAGCTCATTTATTTCCAATTTTCCAAACTCGTAAATTGACCGTTTTCTTTCGTGTAGCAGACAGAGGATGGAAAATAGAATCCAGCGTGATTTAAATCATGTAAATCGGTCCACAAATGCCTGAGAAAGTGTTAGAAAACCATGAAATCTTGACTATTTTCATACAATTAAAATTCAGTTTAATATTTTCTTTCGTCGAGGAATAACTACAAACAAAATTGAACTAATCAAGCTTTGGAGTGTGAAAATTGAACAACTACTTAAAATGTTATGATAATAAAACCTCCTGAAGGAGGGTTTGAAGCATTAAAGTGGCCCAAGAGATTGACCCATGAATAAGAAAAGTAACTGCACACCCCGAGCGTCATCATTTAGAGAAACACCAAGGAGTCTGGATTACCAGGGGAACAGAAAGACAGGATGGCAAGGTGATACCCCTAATCCCTCATACCTTGCGGAGTTGGGTACTAGCTTCATGTCACACGAGTGAATGGGCTGGGCATCCCGGTGGCGAAGCTACTGAAAAATTGGTGAGACAGATAGGGATATGGCCGAAACTCACTCGAACTGTAAAGGATTATGTCGAATTGTGCAAAGTTTTTCAACGACGAGATACCCTTGCTAGAATGGTGCAGCCTATTCAGAAACCCTTGATGCCGACACATGCTGGATATATTGTTGGAACGGACTTTTGTAGGACCACTAAAATGACAGAATGGTCGAAAGTACTTACTGACAGTGTAAGCCGAGCTATTGGGGAGGGAATGGTAGTGTGGATAGCTAATAAGAACTTTGACGCTACATTATGGTGGACATAATATTGAAAGACAATATCAAAATGTTACCAAATATAACGTTACCTTTGAGGGGTGTTGTGTCGTTCTCACCAGTGTCCTGTAGTAGTGCTGCCACCAAAAGCAAGCCTGAGCCCTTGGTATATATATATATATATATATATATATATATATATATATATATATATATATATATATATATATATATATATATATATATATATATATATATAACGGGTTGTGAAGAGAACCAGACCTAAACATTCACTTGAACGTTATTGCAATAATGTTACTATTTATGAAACTTGAACTGAAGGTTCGTTACGATCAAATATAGGTAGAACTGTGCTTGAAGAGCTTTCGTCAAGATTACTGTGGAACAGAAGATTCCTTACTCTTGTTACCAAAACAATGTCTGAACCAGGAGAATTAGGAAATAGACAAAGAAACAAGATTCGTGCCGAACGTGGTGTGTAACGTGTCGATAAGTATTAAAAGTGCACAAATGAAAAGACTAAATCAATAGGCGTAATACGCCTGTAACGTACATAAAGTTCTGCGATATCAATAAAATAGGAACGTTGTTATAGTTCAAGATCAATTCAGAATCGTCACGCTTGATGCGCATATACGAAGGAAGATTGGAATATGAAGAGACAAATGTGCGTAGAACTGAGCTTCCCCCGATACCCTCCATTACGACACTTGAAACCATGCTGCTTGCAGTGGAGGGGTGCCAGAGGGCGTCCACGGATCATGCCCGTCAGACAATGAGCCAAGTGATTTTTGCAGAGGCAAAAGAGCTCGCCAACACATTGTCGATATTGTAGCACCATGCCCGGCTCAGGATGGAGCTGTCACAGACGCTGGATCAGCTTCGCTCTGATTATTTGGCAATTGAGTGCGAACGAGACGAGCTGAGAGCCCGGGTAAAGACATTGGAGAGTGGGCAGAAGACCGCCCCGAACCAGGGGGCCGAAACTTTTCCGGCGTTACGCTATATCCTACATGGATGACCAAAGAGCGCGTGCTGCTATAGTGTATACAGTATGCGTCCACAGTATGCCTCTAGAATCCTTGCGAGGTTACCAGTGTAAAATTTGTTTCTATTTTTGCGATATTATGAACAACTTATTTCTCTCTGAAAATGCAGCAATGCTTTATTACTTGGCGAAAAAGAATTCGTCGAGACGGAAGCCAGTTTCGGCTATTTATTCAATGAGGGAACAATACTGTCAGTTCCACCATTTGTTCCTGCAACTCAGGAAGAATGGGGCGGCATTTTATGCTTACTCCAGGATGAACATATAAATATCTACCTTCGATTACATTCTTGAAAAAATTGAAGGAGAATTCAAACACCAAGTTACCAATTTTAAAAGGCCCGCAGGAGCTGATGAGGAAAGATTGATGTTGAAAATCAGGTGAGTTCAGACGTAATAAATTATAAAACTTTTAAATTTAGTTTATAATTCGTTATGGGAGTTCTCTTTTCGAGAAAGCTCCCCTATCAAAATATTTTACATCTCATTTCTAACTTTTAGTTTTTCAATGTCCCCCAACTTTTTGAAGTATGGGAGAAGGGAATAAAAAAAACTTGTGTCCTCGTCTTCTTGTCTCGCTGTCTTCCCTACCAACTTCAGTTTTTCTTCCTCCATTTGAAGTAGTTTTTCTTCAAATGGAGTCATTTTACTTTTCTGCTTCTTAGCAGGACCGTGTGCTGATGCAGTTGAGGGATTCTGGAGTCCTCATTTTGTTGGGGAATATCTGTAATAGAACAAAATATCAAATTATATACCTACTCTATACAAATCCGCTATTGCAATGGACTCAAAAGTTCAAATAAGCAAACGCCATTTCCTATATGTAGTGAAATACTTTTATACGATTTAGGCTTTATTCATCACAATTCGACATGAAATGAGTTTCAACGGGTAAGTTATAAATAAACACAAAACATATGGTTAGGAAGGCAAACAATTATAAAAGTGGAATCATCTCATTCTTCCATCCTTCAGAACTTTAGCACGTAGTCCTCTAATCGTGCAGGAGTACGTCGATCTCTTGATGAACGTCGAAGAGCGTTTTCAACAATGGGAGCTTCTGATTCCTCTGGATCATTACTTCTAGAGATGTTTGGTGATTCATTGTGAAGTTGCAGATCTGGTTCGGATTCTGGGGTGACCTTTCGTTGGTCTGTCATTTCGTTGGTTTCGGATGTGACCCCATTGTGAGGAGCTAAGTGTTTTAAAGCCACCGTCGTTTCCCGCCCGTCTTCGAGTCGAACTCTAGCATATTGGGGGTTCACGTCTATGACGTCCACTTCCTCTACCAATGGGTCATACTTGCTCGTTCTTATGTGTTTTCTCATCAACACTTTGGCTGAAGGTGCAAGCCAAGATGGCAGAGATGTGCCATTAGAAGACCTTCTGCTGTGCCGGAACATTCTCTCGTGAGGCGTTTCATTCGTGGATGTGCATAAAAGGGATCGAATTGCGTGGAGTGCATCGGGGAGAACTGATTCCCAGTCGGATGCCTCCAGACCTTGTTGTTTGAGTGCAAGTGATACAGTGCGCCAAATGGTGCCATTTTCGCGTTCAATTTGACCATTTCCTGTGGGGTTGTAAGGCGTTGACATGGAAGTTGCCACTCCTCGGCTGAGCAAAAACTCCTGTAGTTCCCTAGATGAGAATGAGGTTCCTCTATCTGTATGTACATACGAGGGTAAGCCGAAAGTGGTAAAAAGGTCAACAAGCGAGTCGATCACCGTAGACGAATTCATGTTTGGACACGGATAGGCAAAAGGAAATCTTGAGTATTCGTCTATAATCGTGAGTAGGTATTTGTTTTTCGACTTAGATGGTAGTGGTCCCTTGAAATCCATACTTATTCTCTCAAATGGGTGTGTGGCTTTAATGAGGCTAGATTTAGTTTGTTTGTAGAATTGTGGTTTTAAAGAATTGCATGGGGGGCAAGAGGCAGTCATTTTCCTGGTACCAGGTCTTCAAATGTAATAGGGTAAATTATGAGTTCTCATCCCAAAGAATAGGGACCATTCGGTGGTCACTCCAGGATGACAAAGATCGCAGTGGAGGGAATACAGTTTATTTAATATATTGTTGCATTACACACTCTAGAAAAGGTGTCAGCTGGATGAACTGTTGCTATCAACGTTTTCCAGGTCTATATATAATTTCGTAATTATAACATGACATTTCTAATCTCCATCTCTGTATCTTTTCATTCTTGATCTTGTTTTGGTGGGTCATATCGAACATGAATGATACAGAACGCTGATCCGTAATAATTTTGAAAAATCGGCCTAACAGGAAATGTCTCCATTTTTTCAAAGCACTCACTACAGCATATGCCTCTTTCTCGACAGCAGAATGTTTACGCTCACTATCATTCAATTTTTGTGAAAAGAATGCGACTGGTCGGTCACATTGTGATAAAACAGCAGATATTGAAAAATCTGAGGCATCAGTTTCTACGACAAATGGTTCCTTGTCATCTATTGTACTAACTACTGCCTTGGATATTTCGGTTTTAAGATGTTCAAAGTCTGATATAGCTTCAGGGGTTAGCGGGAATGTTGTTGAGCTCAGAAGACGTCTCACTTTATCTGAATAATTTGAAACCCATTTGGAATAGTGCGCAAACATTCCAATGGTTCGTTCTAAGGATTTCCGATTGTCTGGCGGGGGTAGATTAAGTAAAGGCTTCAGCCGATCAGGATCTGGAGAAATGGTTTTGTTTTCAATTTTGTAGCCTAATAAGTTTATCGATGTTTGAGAATACTTACTTTTTTCATGATTTATTGTGAAGCCATATTTTTGCACAGCATCCATGAATCTCTTGAGATTTTGGTCGTGTTCATCCTTATCTTTACCACACACAGTAACATCATCGAGGTATGCATAAGTTTGCTGTAACTTTTCCTTAACTATGACGTCGTCTATCACACGCTGAAAGGCAGGCCACTCCATCCGTCAAACCAAAAGCTAGACGTCGGAATTTATACAAACGGCCACATGACTCAAAGGCAGTAAATGGCCGATGATTTTCACGGAGAGGGACCTGATGATAAGCACTTCTGAAATCAATCGTGCTGAAAAAAGTATTTTTTGATACCTTGGACACCAATTGTTCTAGATCTGGGAGGGGATAGGCATCGAGGAATGTGTACTTGTTAATTGTTTGAGAATAGTCGATGACCATACGTTTTTTGTGATTCTCGTTTTTCACTACAAATGCCTGTGCCCTCCACGGAGACCTACTTTCTTCGATAATGCCGTCTTTTAGCAATTTCTTAATTTCTTTATTCATAAATTCGTTGTCTTCTGACGAATGTTTTCTGGATTTAGTAATAATAGGCTTGACATCCCTGGATAAGAATTCAAATAGGGGGGGAGGTTCTATTTTCGCTGGAGCAAGATAACTAATTGTCAATGGTGGTTTTGATCCACCGAACGAAACCTTCAATTCGGAATGTTGTTTTAACAAATCGTGACCTATTATAATATTAGCGCACAAATCAGGGAGCACGCTTAGTTTAGTATTAATGTAGCAATGCCCTAACAATTTCAGTTGGGCTACACAGTAACCAGTTATAGGTGTGCTTAGAGAAGTTGATGCCATAGAGACACAACCAGTTGTGGGATACATTTTAAAATTGCAGTTTTCAACAAACCCCTTAGAAATAAATGTTTCTGAACTTCCTGTATCTATTAAGGCAAACGTAGGTATATCATTTACCTGAACAGGAACTGTAGCTTTATCAAGCATGGAGGAGGCAGCAATGAGCTCTGCTGATTTTGAGTTGATAGTCTTCTTACCTGTTGATTTACAAACAATAGCCCAATGACCAATCTTGAGGCACTTTTCGCATTCGTCATTTATGGCTGGACACAGCTGGCGAGATTTGTGCCGCGGGCGACCACAAAAATAGCACTTTGCGATAGGTACTTTGGGTGAAGGCCGGGCTGCCGCCAAATTTGCAAAATCATCCTGTGAACAGTCGTTAACCTGAGGAGCAGGGAAAGTTGAATTAAGAGTAACCTCAGAAGAGTACGATGCTGACTGATTTTTTGCTGATTCCAGAGCTCGAGCTTTTTCAACTGCGTCATCGAGAGAAAGCGTATTAAACTCCAATAGTCTAAGTCTGATTTGATGAGAATTAATGCCACGGATAAATGCATCACGAACGTAGGTTTTTCGATGCGTATCTGCATCGACAGCTACAAATTCACACTGCTTGCTCAGTTGTTGTAAAACTTGATGATATTGATCTATTGTCTCATCGGATGACTGCTTGCGAGTTGCAAGTTTGTGCCTAGCGTATATCTCGTTTGTGGGTTTTACGTAAGTAGTTTCTAAGGTGTCAAGAGCAGACTTGTAATCGTTCTTATCCGCTATAAGGAGGTATACTGAGTGCGAAACATGGTTTATGAGGAGTCTCAACTTACCAGTATCGTCGATCTTTTCAAAAGATGCGATGAAGTTATCAAATGTTTTTACCCAGTACTTCCATTCTTGCGTAGCCGTGGGCGAGTGCGGATCTCCGTCAAACTTCTCAGGTTTTAAGAATTTGTCCATAGCGTGAGGGTATGAAAATTGTGATGAATAAATTGTAGTGAAATACCTTTATACGATTTAGGCTTTATTCATCACAATTCGACATGAAATGAGTTTCAACGGGTAAGTTATAAATAAACACAAAACATATGGTTAGGAAGGCAAACAATTATAAAAGTGGAATCATCTCACTATAATAAGTCAAAATTGAGAATTGAGACTGCATGAATCGAACTTTTTTTTTAACAAACCGAAGTAGCTTTTAATGATTGCAACTCTTTAATACCTGTTGTGGGTGAAAGTTCAAAATCTTCTGCTTCAATGAACTCATAAATACTTTCTTCCGTGCGAATCGGCATTTGAGATGAATCAATTACTTCTATCGGCTGCGATGCAATACTACGAGTTCCCTGGGTGTCCAGGCTTTCCGTCAGATTCACTTCCGTTACTCTGGGAATTTGAATGTCCTTCAGGAACAGCAATTGAGTAAAATGCTGCCATCTTCCTCGGTATTCAAGGATAGCCTCTCCCCCGCCATCGCCAGATCGTTGAACAGGAATTTTGTTCAATTCCTTGGTAAAATTGTCGCGCAAATTTTTCCATTTGGCTTTTAATTCCTCCTCTGAAAAAACAAAAAAGGGAAGCTATTCTAGGGGAAAGTCCCCACTTTTTTCCAATCGCTCACCTGGCACAGAAAAGGCTATTGGTAATTTTTTTGACCTTCCATTCAATACGTGGCTTCCAATTGAGCTTGGAATCCAGAATAATACCGAGATACTTCACCTTATTAGAGGGTGAGAGGTTAGTGTTAGGTATGACAGTCCTGTTATTTGTGGGGGACATCATTTTCTTGAGAAAGTAATGATTTCAATTTTGTTGGAATTAATGAATAGTCTCAGCATGGTGTTGGCATTCCTTGTGATCTCCGACGGGTTTCAACCCCTGATTAGAACTACCCCGTCATCTGCAAAAAATAAACGTCATGGCAAAGAGTGAGCAAAGCATTCAATAAGTCGTCGACCACTAGGCACCAAAGGAGGGGAGATAGTGATCCCCTCTTGTGGAGTGCCTCTTTGAACTTTATACTTTTGAAGGTATTTCCTTGAGAGCGGTGATCTTTCTATTTAATAGATGGGATTTGCACCATGTATCTAATAATTGATTAACAAACCGCTCTGGTTTCAAGTTCTAGTTGAATTACTGGCCACGACAGATTGTCGAAGGCTCCGCCTATATCGAAAAATCTTGCCGTGGGACAATAACCGATGAATATGGTTTTTTTCTATGTGGCCTACTGGATTGCGTAGGGCCCTTTTGACAGAGTTACCTTCCATATAAGCATATTGAACTTAATTTAGGGGTGTAATATTTAATATAGAGTCCCGTATGTATCTATCTAACATTTTCTCTTAAATCTTGATGATTGCTGAGCATAGGCTAATAGGTCTGACTGATATTGGATCTGTAAGATCAGGTCTACTAGCCTTAGGGATGAAAACCCCTTGTTTCCAAAATGGAAGGGGGAACAAAACCCCACCGTGGCATGCTTGTCAAGATGTCTATGAGATATTTCTCAAGAAGAGAGTAGTACTTGTGTAGGAATACTACTCGTATACCATCGCCCCCACATGCTTCGTAGGGTTTCTTCGAGAAGGTAGCCCATTTTACCAAGAGCTAGGGAGTTTTTGTTGTCTATTTCCCAAGCTAAGGAGGATAATAATTTCCTGAGTTTATTTTCGAATAACTCCCAGTCTGTTTTGCGGGGATTTTGAACAGTAATGATAGGTGGTTTTGGAATATTGATCTCAAACGTGATTACTTAACCGTTGGTCGGACAGAATTGTGTCCGGCCTGACAGTCCAATGGTGAAATAGGTACGAGTATAAATGCGTTCTGAGGCAAGGTCTATTAGAGATGGCCCTGCATCCTCAATAAATTTATGAGAGTCCCCAACATTTATAATATCAAGATTGTTTGAAAGTAAAATATTTTGAAATGCCTCACCATGAATATCCGTGTACCTTTCACCCCAGGCGGTGAAGTGGGCGTTCGTATCAGTGCCAATGATGCTGTGGTGACTGTTGGCCTGACTCCAGGCTGTGAGTTACTCCAGTAAGAGGGGTACTGGTGTCGGTCGGTACTCAGGGCCATAGACGGCGTTAAAAACAGTGCTCCTCACTCTGCCATCTCTGTTTGTCGTAGAGATAAGTACCGAGGTGGTGTCCCTGTTGTCGTTCCGGGAGATGAGAGTTGCCCCCCACTTTCTGTCGACAAGAATACAAGAACAAGGTATAATACCATCTGAGTAGGTATAGATAAAGTCATATGTTTTGATATTCAAACCTCTTATTTTGTACTTATATAAATGAGGTTCTTGAATGCAAACAAGGTCTATGTTGTTCTGAGTGACGTATTGAAGTCGTCAGTAGCAGTCTTTGAATGTTGGAGATTTATTTGACAGACTTTCAT
The DNA here is from genome assembly GCA_030762985.1 of Adelphocoris suturalis. Lineage (NCBI taxonomy): Eukaryota > Metazoa > Arthropoda > Insecta > Hemiptera > Miridae > Adelphocoris > Adelphocoris suturalis. The sequence continues at coordinate 96,534,931 of CM061040.1, forward strand.
TTTCATTCTTTTTTATTTATAAATAAAAAATAAAAAAGAGATAGGTATTTACCTGAAAATTAGGAATTTACGTTATGTAATTTGTTATTTTTGTTTTCTTATATAGTGAAAAGAAAAATGTGATAAATTTAATTTAGTTATGTTTGTTAATTGGGTGAAGCCCATTTACTAATTGGGACAGAAGGTCCTCTTCTATATCCGGCAGGGTCCGATCGCCCACTCACCAGGGAATGGAGCCTCTTTGGGACTGATTGGTTACAATGGCAAGGTACATGGCCACCATGATAAGCTGATTAGGCTTTGACCCTAATACCTTCCTTATTCTACCTACGAGGATGAAAATTTAAACGGCATTTTCTATAAGGGTGTCCTCATTCTATCGCCCGTTGGATTTTAAACAGCGGGCTTTCCTGCTAGTATTTATATTATAGAACAGAAAATTAGATTGTTTCTTCGTTTGTCTGCACTAATTGTCCAAAAAAACCCGCAACCATTTTGCGGGTGGGCGCAGATTGAAGAGCAAGTTCCGAAATGAAACTTAGGTTATATTTAAATCTTCTTGATTCACTCGTTCATCGAGTACTCGGCTTTCCCTAACGACGTCACATCTTTGTAACTAAGTAAACCTGGACAAGCGTTGAACTTTTCACGTCAAACGTTGTGTAAGAAGATCTGATTGAAGATCTGACTTTGTCAGCTGTAACTGAACGGCTCAACTCACGAAAATCGGTTTGGTATCTTTGGATTCGTAACAGAAAGTTCTATCCACCTGATCCAATCCCAACATAATTTGACGTGTTGAGCAGTTCCGTTTATCAGGGTTCTCCTTATTTACGAACTTGTTTACCGGGGTAATATCGTTAAGGGAGCCCGAAGAAGACGTAGGTTCGGGGGAGTTTACTATAGCCTGAATGATGATCCGGAACTTTACGATCATTTTGCAAAAACCCGCATAACTATCGGTCTAGCCTTTGGACGTGAATCGACCCTAGACAGACAGACAGACAAACATACTTCTCTCATATATAGGAGGAGAGGGATTCCATTTTTGATACAAGAGAACTCTGTGGCTACAAATAATATATTGTTTCTTAATCATTCCGAAGGGTATGCAACATGATGAATGAAATGTACCTAGAGGTTTGTTAAGCATCATCTCGTAGCCTTCAATCTGAACCATCTGTTGATTCTATCATTCGGGAAATTCCGTTGGATTCCGGAAAAACTCGGGTTCCAGGAGTTTTCACCCGTCGCGGCCATCAGTGTTTTCAGTCCTTTAACCACCCTCCAAACCCTCGGACGCTTCAGGTAATGCATTCAACTTTTAACGGCGAGCTTTATAAATATATTATCTCATTATGCTTTTTTCGGGGTTGATGCAATTTTTAAGAAGGAACGGATTCCTTTCACCTCTAAATAGGGTGTGCGAATGGGCCAGAATAATTACTTATTGGTATTTTTCAATAAACCTAAATCATCCAAATAATTTTGTCACCAACCATACTTTCCGACGATGAGTAGTTGTTTTTAAAAAATGATTTTCGAAGTTTGAAATAATTACTACGATCACCCCTCTCTACCTTCCTCATGCAAATCATGGAGAATCATGGAAAATTAATTACCTACTTATTGTAGGAGAGTGCAGTTGATGTCAACATTTCTACCATATAATCTACTTTCATTAAACTTATGTGTGCTTACCCGATTCTGAGAATACAGCGTACCGATAACACACGACAGCATTTGAAAACTGCGATACCTACCTGTTGCATTACGTGTAGGTTTGTTATCAAGGTGGGTTATTAGACGGCTAAGGATATTTGATGACACCACCTCCATTGTTTCGATTTTCAGTGAAATCATTTCTTTTTTCTTTGCGAATTTAACAAAAAATGTAACTATTGTTATATGTATGAGTGATAGCAAAACTATTTAGCTTGTGATAAAGTTCCTTAAATGATTCCTAGGTTTTACAATTTTTTATACGCGAGATTAGGTAACTTTCTTGAGTCGGAACCAGTCATTTGGTTTAAGAGACGGGTTCTGTGCCCTTGAAAGTCCCCGACTGCAATATTTCACCTCGAAATCCCTAATGATTTGGATAAAAATCCGATAGAAAGATAATGAATAACTTCTAATCATCCGGCACCCTTCGTGAAGCGCCTCTTTGGAAAGCTACCTTGAAGATATTTTAGCGGATGGTATAATATATTTCAGATAAAATTGCCTGTTCGATTAAAAATTGATTTAAACACTTGAAATTTGTTCAATACATGAAATACAATAAAAATAACTATGTACACAGGAGAGCAACAGTTGACTGATATTAAGAAAACTCGGCGCTCCGCGCCTCGCCAGGGGGCAAGCCCCCTGGACCCCCGGTTACCTCTATTTACATACTTCGGACGAAATTATTGAAACACAGAATGTGTTTGCGTTGTCGCGCAACCAAGTGACAACCAAACAAGCGTCATTGTTTACTATTCATTTATAACATTAATTTATATAGTTATAGTATGAAACTACGAAAAAAAATACGAAATAAATTCGTGATAAATCAAGAGCGATTTTTCAAGTAAATGTCCTAAAGAGGCTACATACGAAATTACAGCTTCCTAGAGTGTAAAGTATAGAAATTAGCTTTAAAAGCCACTCATCTGATCCGGACCCTGGACATCGTCAAGTAAATGTCCTAAAGAGGCTACATACGAAATTACAGCTTCCTAGAGTGTAAAGCATAGAAATTAGCTTTAAGAGCCACACATCTGATCCGGACCCTGAGCATCGTCAAGTAAATGTCCTAAAGATTCTACATACGAAATTACAGCTTCCTAGAGTGTAAAGCATAGAAATTAGGTTTAAGAGCCACACATCTGATCCGGACCCTGAGCATCGTCAAGTAAATGTCCTAAAGAGGCTACAAACGAAATTACAGCTTCCTAGAGTGTAAAGTATAGAAATTACCTATTCAAATTATTTAACCTCCGCTTCACAAATCAAACCGTTTTCGTAATACTCAGATCACCTGCTATGAATCAAATCATCGAAACACAAGCTCAATGAAATCATCAGAAATTAACAAGCGGTTGCAATCATGTTCACAATATCAATTATTGAGAATGATCACCTGTGTGTAAACAATTATTTATATAACCATGCTCATAACTCAGTTTGTTGGACACGCACTTCGCAGTAGTTAACATAATATTGTTGGATAAATCGAGAGCTTTCGAACGAATGGTCAACGAATTTTGTGGGATGAAAAACGACGAAGTACCATATCCCTAGCAACGACTCGGTTGTACGTGAAAATCATCCGTCACACATTTCGTTACCATCCCGCGTTCCATTTTCGGCTAGTTAGTCCATGGCTAAAACACATTCTGTGTTAAAAACAGTTGCATGAGCCTTGAGAATTTCAAGATACAAGAGAAGGGATGCTCACTACTTACGATAGACTTTCATTATTTTAAACCAGCGGTTCCCAGCCTTTTTAATTGTGAGGCCCAACTATTTTTAAAATAAAGCTTTGAGGCCCATATATATATATACGAGGGTTGTCCAGAAAATAAGTTGCGTTTTGATCTGTAGGGTGGTAGGAGTGGCTTTTGCCAAATCTGGTAACACCGCTCGAAAGAGGAGAGGTGGGGGAATAGAACGAGAGGTGGGTGACCTCAGTCGGTCAGTTACCAACGTCAGGGCAGATAGTTGAAATGGAGCCCTCCATGTCGCGTCCCGCCACCTCGATCCCCGTTCCCTCTCGAGTTGTTGTGCGCGGAGTGATTCAATTTCTTTATTCACAGGGTTTTAAATCAGTTCAAATTCACGAACAGCTCATTTCTGTTTATGGAGAAGGTGTAATGAGTGAGTCAATGGTGAGGAGATGGGTACGTGAATTTAAGGCGGGAAGACATTCACTTGAGGATGAAAGTGGGAGAGGCAGACCCTCAGTTGTGACGGACGAAATTGTCGCAGAAATCGACAATGCAGTTTGCAAAGATCGTCGTTCAACCCTGGATGAACTCCATCTGAGTTTCCCAGACATCTCATGATCCCTCATCCATGAGATCGTCTCGGAAAAACTTGACTTTCGGAAAGTTTGCGCTCGGTGGGTCCCTAGAGAGCTGACGCCCCAACACAAGGAACAACGAATGGCCGCCTCAAATTCACGTACCCATCTCCTCACCATTGACTCACTCATCACACCTTCTCCATAAACAGAAATGAGCTGTTCGTGAATTTGAACTGATTTAAAACCCTGTGCATAAAGAAATTGAATCACTCCGCGCACAACAACTCGAGAGGGAACGGGGATCGAGGTGGCGGGACGCGACATGGAGGGCTCCATTTCAACTATCTGCCCTGACGTTGGTAACTGACCGACTGAGGTCACCCACCTCTCGTTCTATTCCCCCACCTCTCCTCTTTCGAGCGGTGTTACCAGATTTGGCAAAAGCCACTCCTACCACCCTACAGATCAAAACGCAACTTATTTTCTGGACAACCCTCGTATATATATATATATATATATATAACATGTTAGTAATTGTTAAAAGATATGTACAAGGGGAAAAAATATCTCAAGTATATGCAAAGAAAACACCTGTACTTTATTCACTTTTAGTTGTTACATGATGAAAAACAATTATATACAAGTGGTCAAAGTAAATAGAAAAAACTCAATGGGATTTTTGACATTGTTTTTCTCCCACGAGTGAATCAATGTCAGGATTGAAACTGGACAGTTTTAGTCTTAAATCGCTTTCAACATTCAGTTTGTTCCTGTACTTATTTAAAAAAAAAAAAAAACCAATGTTGAAAAAGGCATAAATCACATAAATATGTTGTGGAAAACCCCATCAAGTGTTTCAGTGCAATTTTGGCGATTGCCGGATATTCTTCGCGACTTTAATCCAGAACGAAACTATGGAGTTGTTTTAAAAGACGATGCTAGTAAACTCACTTGTTATAAAAATGCAATTGAATAATTTGACTATTGCTAACACTCAAGTGAGCATGGTTTAAATTTAATTGTTTCCATCTCTATTTCGTTATTAATTGTTGAAACTCAGATGATTTTTTAAATATATTTTTATATTTTTGACCAGCATCCACGTCCCAGTACCAAGTTGCCCGCGGCCCACTTGTGGGCCGCGGCCCACAGGTTGGGAACCGCTGTTTTAAACCACACATCTCACCACTACAACTCTTAGGTTTCCTTTGGGGAAGTCAAATTTTGACTAGACACACCGAAGTAAAATAATTAATGTCTTATGTATTACACTAGTACTTCTTTCTAATGTTTAAGTTGAACTGAATTTGTATTAACTATAACACGATTGATATTATACAGGGGTGCCCCCCCCCCCCCCCAAGCGCAACGACTCGATCCCCCCCCCCCCACCCCCCCAAGCGCAACGACTCGAGCCCCCCCCCCCCCCCCCCAAACCCCCCCCCCCCCCCAACTAAAATATTTATTAAATAGGTAATGCAAATGATACACTGATGTGATAAAGAATGTTGTATTTCTTGTTTTACAAATGTAAGTAATTAATTTTTAATTGACAGTAAAACAAGTACAATAAGTATATGTAGAATTTCAATTATCTACAGTAACTATATACATTGCTCAACTATATACATGAGCACAATACCTGTTTCTACAACATATTATCCATTAAAGTAATTCGAATTGAAAACAGCTGACGCTAGCAAATTGTTAGTATAAATCTTATTACTTGTTCATAAAAAAATTAAAAAAATACTCATTTTTCTAACCCCCCCCCCCCCCGTCAAAATTTTAACGACGCAGTTTGCGTCGTGACCCCCCCCCCCCCCCTGTGGGCACCCCTGTATTATATTAATATAATGCTGTTGTCCAAATGGCTCAAGCATTACTTTTAGCGAATTTTCGTAGAAAATGAAACTATTGCAATTGCTTCAAAAGTTGTAAAATAAGAATTTTCTAAACTTTTCTTAATTGAAATCCGTTTTAAGGCATTCTGAAACGAATCCTAGAGTTTAAGGCCTGTTTTCCTAGCGACAGGTTTTTTGCGCAGCAGGAACCGAATTAGCCTGAAAAACGTCGGCAGGAGCGCGAAATATATTACGCTGCGTAAAAGTGTTTTCCTAGCGCCGTGTTTTATCTGTTCAGTTGGATTTGAATTGTGTTGAAGGTACCACGTGTTTGTGTGTGTGAAAACATTTACCTACTGCTGAAATGGAGAACATGATGAGAAAGAGAAATATACCTAATGCATTGATAATTAAAGAAATAATAGATGGTGACGAAGAACAAAAGTTCATATTAACAAAATATGCCAAAGTAAGGAAACGTGTGAGTATATATTCAAGTGTATTCTCTAACCGCAGAAATGTTCAGCAGCTTAATCAGGACAGCAGTCTAGCAGCAAGCGCGGCCATATGTTCAGCGGTTTCATCTTCTTGACGATGAAGAGAAATTCCAAAGATACTTTAGGCTGCCAAGAAAAAGATTTGGGATGTCCCAAGAAGATGTACCGCTTTGGGACATCTTGAAAACCTTTTAAATCGAAAATTGGAGCAACAGAAACACCGGAATCCATGGCAATCGCGCCAGCGTACTTCGCAGTCGACTCCTCCTCGAGCAGTCGGGCCAGCCGCGTCAACGCAAAACGTTCTGCGCTGACGTGATGCGTTCTCTTGGAAAACACCCCAACTAAATTCAAGGGAATCAGTGGCCAACGTTAAACGCCCGGCGTATCACGTTGTCAACGGCTCAAAAAACCTGTCGCTAGGAAAACAGGCCTTTAACGCTTTTTCTCTCTCTCTCTCTCGCTCTTTCTCTCTCCCCCCTCTATACACACACACACACACACACACACACACACACACACACACACACACTTTTTTTTATTTTTTATTTTATTTTTTTTTTTTTTTTTTTTTTTTTTTTAAGAAAACTCCTCTCAAAGACGGAGGGGGCACGCCATTAAGAAAAAAAAAGGAAAAAACTAAATTAAAAAGTGGGGAGGACGCCCAGGTTTACCCGACGCCGGCTCTAGGGATTAGGGAAGTTGAGGAAGATGGAGGAGGGAGAGAGGGATGAAAGGAAGTGCCCCTATAGAATGACCACCAATTAAGGTAAGAGCCCCGAAGGACGCGGGTGGTGATACCACGGAGCACTCCTGCCGAGATGCCCAACTCGAGAAGCTCCGTGGCACTTTTCCCGCACCACACCCCGCGCCATGACACGGTCGCGGCCATGACCTTGATGTTATTAGGCGCCACTCCTTTTAGCTCAGATATCGCTTGCCGCAGGTCGTTCCTATCATATTTACTTATTTTAGCCCTCCAGGTCTGCTCCATGTCCATGCTGCCAGATACAACTTGGACATCCAGGATTATGGCAGACCCATCGGGCTTGATGGCAACGATATCTGGCTTCTTGCCCCGGTCACTCGGCATATGGTACAGTCTCTCTCTCTCCACATCCCAGCCGCTGGATGACAAAGCAGTTGCTATCTGCTTGGCAACCGCATCATGAAGCAGAATGCGGCCACCATGAGTCCGTGGACACTGCTGCACCACATGATACAGGTTCTCATTTTTACCCCGACAGGCACGGCAGAGGGTGTCTACTGTCCCACGACTACCTCTAGAACACCTCACCGCTGTGGCTAACGTAGCCACGCGGACGGCATGAAAATGTTGGTAGTCGCGGGCTCCAATGCCCTCTGAAGCCCATTCAACCCACTGAGAGGAAATGGGGGATTCAGAGCACTGTCGGAGTTCCTTACCATCCACTGAATCATGCAGAGCAGCAGCAAACTCAGCAGATGAGCTGGGTTTTGGAGCAGTTGGAGTTGCTCGATCGCACCACAGCAACTGTTGCCTGACAAAATCAAGGTCAGCAGCAGTGCGGGCGACCTCCCAGCTAGAGCCCCTTAGGGCGAGCAGGCGCTGGTTCTTCCCCAGCTCCCTCCAGTACCTCCGCAGCTGCACGAGCCGGATGCTTCCTCCACAATCTCTGGACACGCTGGTATTCCCGCCTTCTTGCTTCTTTTGCTGCTCTGCGACCTCCACGAGACACCGAAGTAGGAGAAACCACTCATTGATGCCTCGCCACGGTCGCTTCTTCAACCCGTGGGAATATCCTCCGTGAATAGGCTGCAACCTCGTCCTCCAAGCCTTCAGGCCTCTCAACAGCCCGCCTCGCCAGGTCCTGCAGGTAGGCACTCTCATAACCATCACTACAGCCTACCTGCTCCCTGAGCCTCAATACTTCAGTCTTCAAGTCTTCAAGAAGACCGGAGGTCCCGGGGGAGGATTGCTGAACGGCAGGCTGTTCCCCCACGCCTGTTGGAGATGCGGGAGAGGCCCCACGGCTATTTGCCAGGATCGCATCCTGGACAAGCTGCTTATAGTGGGGCCTCAGGCGAAGAGATTGGATGGCAGAAAGCGTGCGCATGGGAAAACGTTGTTGCAAAAATACATTAATATGACGTAACCCATTGCGCACAGCCTCTGCCTCCTCTGCTGCCATTCGCCGAAAATCCTCAGAAGCATACCTGGGCCGCTCTCGCTCTATGTCACACACACACACACACACACACACACACACACACACACACACACACACACACACACACACACACACACACACACACACACACACACACACACACACACACACACACACACACACACACACACACACACACACACACACACACACACACACACACACACACACACACACACACACACACACACACACACACACACACACACACACACACACACACACACACACACACACACACACACACACACACACACACACACACACACACACACACACACACACACACACACACACACACACACACACACACACACACACACACACACACACACACACACACACACACACACACACACACACACACACACACACACACACACACACACACACACACACACACACACACACACACACACACACACACACACACACACACACACACACACACACACACACACACACACACACACACACACACACACACACACACACACACACACACACACACACACACACACACACACACACACACACACACACACACACACACACACACACACACACACACACACACACACACACACACACACACACACACACACACACACACACACACACCCACACACACACACACACACACACACACACACACACACACACACACACACACACACACACACACACACACACACACACACACACACACACACACACACACACACACACACACACACACACACACCTACACACACACACACACACACACCCCTACACACACACACACACACACACACACATACACACACACACACACACACACACACACACACACACACACACACACACACACACACACACACACACACACACACACACACACACACACACACACACACACACACACACACACACACACACACACACACACACACACACACACACACACACACACACACACACACACACACACACACACACACACACACACACACACACACACACACACACACACACACACACACACACACACACACACACACACACACACACACACACACACACACACACACACACACACACACACACACATACACACACACACACACACACACACACACACACACACACACACACACACACACACACACACACACACACATATATAATTTATATCTGTGTGTGTGTGTGTGTGTGTGTGTGTGTGTCTTTCCAGACGAGGATTGAGATTAAAACTCCGCTCTTGCCCCGAAAAATCAAGTTTTCCAAACAAAAGGACGAGTCCGTTGGCTAGCATTTTTAAGCACATTATTGGTAAAATTTCAAAAAAGTGGCAAAAAAAATCACGTACGATAATAAAAGGGGCTGATAATCGTTAAATTTCTATTTTAGCGAATTTTCTTAAACGATAACTCTCGATAGAATTGAAATATAAACTTCGTTCTTTCGCCAAAAAATCAAGCATTTCAAAAGAAAGGATGAGTTCGTTGGACAACACTTTTTGAGCACATTAAATTGGTCAAATTTCACAAAATATACTTAAAAAATCACTAAAAAAGGCAAAAACCGCTAAAAATGAGCACATTTCTATTTTTTAGCAGAATGCTACTCGAAAAAAAATAATCGAACATGAACTAGGACATTTAAAAATTTAAGCACAAAATTGTAATGAAAAATGTACTTAAATTTCATTAAAATAAGCTAAAAATCGATAGGAACACTTGAAAAAATTGTTAAAATCCACAAAATCGTTTGTTCATTGGAATATTACTGACAAAAAGTTAGTTTGCTATAAAATGTATAATAAAATTTTTATTTGTCCCCAAAGTGCTCAAATTTCAACAGAATTTAACATAAATGTAAAAGGACCATTTATGAAAATTCGGTCATACGATCATGCTGTATGACTGTTTTAGTAGAATATTGCTCAAATATTCTATAAAAATTTGCTCAACTATGTACTTAAACTTCATTAAAATGTGCCAAAAAATCAGTAAAATCCAAAATCTCTTTTTAAATACTTGATTATTATTTAGAACGAGTTTTTGCCATAATCTGGAAATTAACTATTTCTTTTCACTCAGTCCCCAATTTTCTTCTTTTAGCGAATTTCCGTAGAAAATAAAGCTGTTGCAGTAGCTCCAAAAATGTTTAAATCAAAATTTTCGAAAAATTTCTTTATTGAAATCCATTTTGGGACATTCTGAAACGAATGTCTCCACGTCCAGCCGGGGGGCAAGCCCCCCGGGCCCCCCATTAAATTGCTCGCTTCGCTCGCAAAGTGTGACATGTAGGGAATGTTGCTCGCTTCGCTCGCAAAGTGTGGCATGTAGGAAATGTTGCTCGCTTCGCTCGCAAGGTGTGGCTGTGTAGATGCGTTTTATTACAATTGAAACATGTAGGGGATGTTGCTCGCTTCGCTCGCAAACGGTAGGTCCCTAAGGGTAGGTTTAAAGTCTGAAGGGGATGTTGCTCGCTTCGCTCGCCTGAGGAAGTTATACTGCCCACCTAACTTGGTAGACGTTTTTTTCTGTAGGAAATTCTTACAAACAAATTAAATCTTATAAAACTACTTTTTTTATTTTATAAAAAATATAAAAAAAATTTAGGGGTGGACTACCCCTAACATTTAGGGGGATGATATATATATATATATATATAGGTATATATATTCGAGTAAAGGTGGTGAATGGGGAATTTTCAAGGTTATTTGTTATTCGCTCAATAGAAAGATCTGGATGAGATCTCTCCAATAAGGTGCTATATGATGGGTGTCTGACCAGTAATACTGCTCTTGAAATTCATTTGCACGATGACGTCACGGCCCCCGCCCGCCTGGGGGGAACCCTCAGTTTCCTTGTAATATTAAGCCACACGTGATCTTCAAAACGGTTTATTAGAAAAAAGAAGTCTTTTGACCTGAATCCGAATCTGAGGTCAAAAGTATGAAATCCCAACACGTGAAAGTTCCCCACTGGCGTCCAACAGTTTGGTGCTTCAATCCGGCATCCCTTTAATTAATGGTAATACATCCAAAATCGTCATGCCATAGTATTCTGGAAGCTCAAATATGCACAGAAATCGGATCAGATTATTAAATTTTTCAATTAAAATCAACATTCTTATCTAAAAGGTGAAAATATTGTGAAGGGGGGGGGGGGGGGGGGGGGGGGGGGTTAGAGTGTTTAGTAACCAGTTCACTCAAGCGCTGATAAAACTCCAATTGTCAACAGAATTTCGTGATTTTTATTTTATTTTATTCTTTCAATTAAGAATTCGGTATATTTTGGAATGTTATGCGAGGAGTTCAGAATTTAATTACAGAATGGAAGGGATAATACTGATAAATCATATGTTTACATTTTTCTTGTCTTTTACTCGTTTTTTAAGAAGTCCGTTCCCTTTGAATCTTGCCTTTGTCAATACGAAATATTGTAATTGATCGAGGGGGTGTGGGACAACCAAAGCATAAGAAAAATATAACAGCATACAAATTTCTAATACCAAATCCGTGAAATCCCATAAGTGTATGTCTGTGTGTTTATGTGTGTGTGAAATTTTGTCGACGCTGCTCAGGCCACAAGCCTCAACCGATTTTCGAGATTCTTTCTTTGTTCGATCCCTATTTTAGTCTAGTTATGCTAACACCTCCGGAAAATTTGAATCTCATGATGGAAGAGGAAGTATGGAAGGGTTAAACCTGGAAAAACATGAGTAAGGAGGGGACAAAGAAGAAAAAAACTCAACCAATTTTCGTGATTCTCATCTTGTTCTGTCCCAATTTCAGTTTAGTTGTGCGACAAACTTGGGAATTTTGGATTTGCTGTCGAGGCGGGGGGTGAAGGGGAGAATCGATTCTTGAATGCGCTGAAAGAGACGCAGATTCTAACAGTGTTTCATCACAACTTCGATATAGTTTTCGATTGTAGATATGTCAGGAGTTTCAAATTTCATCACGGGAAGGAGGGAATGGAGGGGGAATACTGATAAATCATAATTTTCTAACTGTTCATGTCCGATTTCCGTTTCTTTTTTGTTCAACTATGAATTCGGTCTAGTTTTGGAACGTATATGAGGAGTTTCAAATTTTATCATGGAAGCGGACGAATGGAGGGGATAATGGCGATAAATAGTGATATTCTTACTATATTCATCTTATTTCCGTTAGGTATATTTCTTCGATACAGATTTTAGACCAGTCATGGAAATTTCAAACTTACTGTCGGTGGAGGGGATGAATAGGGTAAGAGAAGTGACTCCAAGAAATCTTCATTTTTTCTCTTAATTTGAATTTTAATTAAAATTATATACAATCCATCTATCGGCTTGTCCCAGTAATGCAACATAATCGTGTTACCGATGTGTTTTTTTTTTTTTCTCAATTAAAAGATTTGGTGTAAGTTAAGATCATATCCAAGGAGTTTCATATCCCAGTATGGGGAAGGGGGTAATAATGATGAATCATGATGTTGCATTGTTCTCATCTAATTTTCATGTTTTAAACTTAGGTTCCGTATCTGTCTGTCAGTGTGTGTGTGTGTGTGTGTGTGTGTGTGTGTGTGTGTGTGTGTGTGTGTGTGTGTGTGTGTGTGTGTGTGTGTGTGTGTGTGTGTGTGCGTGTGTGTGTGTGTGTGCGTGTGTGTGTGTGTGTGTGTGTGTGTGTGTGTGTGTGTGTGTGTGTGTGTGTGTGTGTGTGTGTGTAATCCTACTCACCGAAACCCGTGAGGGCTTGCAGATTGCCCTCAATGCCTTTGCTGAGCAGCTAGCCAGGTGTGGTTTGGTGGTTAACCCGGATAAGTGTGGGTCAGTCTCCTTGGTCCCGTCGGGTCGCCAGCATCAGGTGAAGGTGGTGAATGAGGAGTGTTTTGTCATAGGACAGTCACCCATCCCCTCCCGATCCGTGCTGGAGGTTTGGCGGTACCTTGGAGTTGACTTCATGGGTGTGGCCACCATTGCCGCAAGCCGTGTGGACCTTGGTGGAGCACTAGCTCGTATCACCAAGGCTCCATTGAAGCCACAGCAGAAGCTGCGCCTCCTTCGCACGTACTTACTGCCAAAGCTGACCTATGGGTTAGTCTTTGGTAGGCTTACTGCGGGGAGGCTGCTAGAGTTAGATCGTGAAGTTCGCTCTGCTGTGCGCTCTTGGCTAGGCTTTCCACCTGGTGTCCCAAGTGCCTATGTCCATGCACCGGTCAAGGCCGGTGGGCTCGGTATTGTCTCTCTCTCAGCCAGCATCCCATCGTTACGCCGCCAGCGCCTGCTCGCCCTTAGGGGCTCGAGCTGGGAAGTTGCCCGCACTGCTGCTGACCTTGACTTTGTCAAGCAGCAGTTGTTGTGGTGCGACCGAGCAACACCAACTGCTCCCAAACCCAGCTCAGCTGCTGAGTTCGCTGCTGCGCTACATGAGTCAGTAGATGGTAAAGAACTCCGACAGTGCTGTGAATCCCCCATTTCTTCCCAGTGGGTGGAATGGGCTTCAGAGGGCATTGGGGCCCGCGACTACCGTTATTTTCACGCCGTCCGGGTGGCCACTTTGGCCACCTCGGTGAGATGTTCGAGGAGTAGTCGCGGGACAGTAGACACCCTTTGCCGTGCCTGTCGGGGTAAAAATGAGAATCTGTATCATGTGGTGCAGCAGTGTCCTCTTACCCACGGTGGCCGCATTCTCCGACACGATGCGGTTGCCAAGCAGATAGCAGGCGCTTTGTCATCCAGCGGTTGGGCTGTTGAGAGAGAGGGACTATATCACATGCCGAGTGACCGGGGCAAGAAGCCGGATATCGTTGCTGTCAAGCCCGATGGGTCTGCCAAAATCCTGGATGTCCAGGTTGTCAGTGGCAGCGTGGACATGGAGCAGACCTGGCGGGCTAAGAAAAGTAAATATGATAGAAATGATCTGCGCCAAGCGATATCTGAGCTAATAGGAGTGGCACCTAATAACATCAAGGTTATGGCGGGAAGGGTGTGGTGCGGGAAAAGTGCCACGGAGGTACTCGAGTTGGGCCTCTCGGCGGGAGTACTGCGTGGTATCACCACCCGCGTCCTGAGGGGTTCTTACTTGAACTGGTGGTCGTTTTAGAGGGGGACTTCCTTTCATCCCATTCTTCCTCCTCGTCCTGAAACTTCCCTTATCCCTAGAGCCGGCGTCGGGTAAACTTGGGCGTCCTCCCCACTTTTTAATTTTATTTGTATATTTATTTTACAGTTTAATGGTGTGCCCCCTCCGCCTTTGAGGGTATTTTTGTAAAAAAAAAAAAAAAAAAAAAAAAAAAAGTAAAAAAAGTGTGTGTGTGTGTGTGTGTTTGTGTGTGTGTGTGTGTGTGTGTGTGTGTGTGTGTGTGTGTGTGTGTGTGTGTGTATGTGTGTGTTTCTGGGGTCGGGTAACTGTTGATGTTTTTATCTCTTCGGAGCTTCTTCATATCCCTACCAAAGCCATGGTCATACGACCCCGTCGTGCAACCTGGGCATCAGCTGGGTGAACAGAGGGTAGCAGAATGACCCACTGGCCATTAGGGGGGAGGCTCGTGTCAAGGGGTCTCCCGTCCCTTTCAATTGTCTCTCCCGTTATGGACATAAATACACAAGAGCCTCATAACCCCCACCGGCCCATTGGCACGTGGAGTTCTAGGGGGAGGCGTTCGGGGGCGCCCTATGCAGGGGCGTTGGTCTTCCTCTCCCTTTTCTTCGTCCTCTTCTTCCAATCCTTCTTCGCCTTCTAATGCCCCTGGAGATATCCACCAGTGTGCCCACTGTGAGAGAGCCTTCAGCTCCAAGCGGGGCCTCAGTGCCCAAGTCTGGCAGAAGCATCCTGCACAGGCCAATGCTGCAATTGATATAGAGCGAGAGCGGCCCAGGTATGCTTCTGAGGATTTGCAGCGAATGGCAGCAGAGGAGGCAGAGGCTGTGCATCTCTGACAGGCGTGGGACACAGCCCCCCGTTCAGCAAACCTCCCCCGGGACCTTTGGTTTCTTGAGGATTTGAAGACTGAAGTATTGAGGCTCGGGGAGCAGGTAGGCTGTATTGAAGGTTACGAGAGCGCCTACCTGCAGGAACTGGTGAGGCGAGCTGTTGCGAGGTCTGTTGGCTTGGAAGACGAGGTCGCGGCTTATGTACAGAGGATCTTCCCACAGGTCAGGGATGCGACAGTGTCGGGGCATCAGGGAGGACATCCTCCTTTGTTGGTGCCCCATGGAGGTCGCAAAGCAGCTAAGCAAGCAAGCAGGCGGGAATACCAGTGGGTCCAGAAGTTGTGGAGGAAACATACGTGTAGCTGCCGAGGTACTGGATGGAGCTGGGAATGAACAAGTTTTATCCCCACTCCAGGAGTTTGTGGAATTTCGGGAGCCACTCTTGAGTGTTTCCAGCCACAAAACTGGTGTGCCGGTGTTACACCAGCTTCCATAAGGGATTCTTTACGCTGCATTATGTGCACGCCTGTGCTTTATGATGAGGCACATAAGTGCCGCGTCAAAAACTTTACATCTGCTGGACCTGATGCTATTTCTGCCCAACGCTGGAATAAAGCCCCAAAAAGTGTCAAGCTGCTCATCCTCAACCTGTTGCTTCTTTCGAAAAGGCCCCCGAAAGCGTTGACCCGTGCCCGAACCATCTTCATCCCGAAAAATGGAGGATGTGGACCTGGAGGCTACCGTCCGATTTCAATATCATCGGTAGTTTTCCGCCACTTTCTAAAGATTCAGGCATCTCGCTTCCAATTGGCTGGTGTCATAGGTAACGTTCAGAGAGCATTTTGACCAGCGGATGGCACAGCAGAGAACCAAAAGTTCTCCAAACTGTCATTTTGCTGGCCTGAGTTGGGCTCTGGCTGTTGAAGAGTGAACATCAAATCTGTGTAGCTCTGTGTTTGAGTGCTTTTTTGAGTGGGTTGTTGAAG
Organism: Adelphocoris suturalis; assembly: GCA_030762985.1. Taxonomy (NCBI): domain Eukaryota; kingdom Metazoa; phylum Arthropoda; class Insecta; order Hemiptera; family Miridae; genus Adelphocoris; species Adelphocoris suturalis. The sequence goes on from CM061040.1 coordinate 96,551,389, forward strand.
GAGTTGGAGATTGAGATTTGGCAGAGGACTTCATTTTGGTGAGTTTTTCTCATTTATGTGGTTTTTTGTCAAGTTTTCATTAAGGGCCCTAAGTATAGGGCTTATGCCCTTTAGAGGTACTTTCTGAGGGTACTCTCAGTACCTGCATAGGGTTTTGGGTTCTTCCTCCCTCTGAGGACAATCTAACAAAATTTGGTTGAAATTCATGGAGCAGTTTTCCTACAATTAAGGTATAAGTTTGGTAGAGGGGGCATTTGGGGCAGGTGGCTGAACCCTAATCACCTCATGGGAGCCACATGGTGATAAGACTGATTGGCTATCTGCAGTGGTGCCAACCTTTGAATAATTTCTGTAGGTTAGTGTTAAGTGATAGGTCTGGACTTAGAAAAAAATTTTCCTTGATGCTGAAATTTTTCCAAGTCCAGAGTAGGTATACTAATATAGGGGACTTTTAGGACTTTTGTCCATTGGGTCTCTAAAGACCTGTGGGCGAAGTATTTAGTTGGGGGGGTACCCCCTCTCCTGTGGATTTCGAGATACGCCGTATCTCTGGAACGGGTGGACCGATTTCAACAGGGCAAATTGCATTGGATTCAGGAAATCAATATCTTTCTTTTTTAGGGCGGGGGGTAAGTGGTTTTACCACTACAGGTGCCGACATGGCACAGCGGACTACCTTGATGGTGCCGGGGTGTAACTACGCTGGGTTAAACAATCCGCTTCCTAATGGGGTACCTTCGTGCCATGCGGACAAAATTGGTGAGGAGCACGACTATGCTTACAGGTCTGCCAGGTCTGCTGATGCCATCAGCAGGGCTGATGAGAAGGCAATTGCTGGCTTTGCTGCAGATGCTATTGCTAATGGCAGCGTAAGGGGGGTTATTGGGGCGATCGGTGTAGGGGGGAAATATCTGGTGGAAAAAGCCATTGGGACCTGTCTCTATCCCAGGAGACTTGGACCATTGGCTTTGGGAGGCCAGAATAAGGATTGCGGGAAACTCGTTGTGGACTTGGACCGCCCGGTCCACAATGAGGAGTATTACAGGGGTAAGGCCGCGAGAGCAAGTACTAGAAGAAATTTAGCAGCATCTACTGTGCATGTAGATGGCGATGACAAGAGGGACACTGCTCCCTTTAAGTCATGTCTAGCTAGTGTGCTTGGCTCTGGTATGAGAAGGCAGGAGAGAGACCAAACCTACAGGTCTTATAATGCACCTGTAGGGTACAAGGAGAAAGGTGTCTGGGGAAATGGACCTGAATTTATGGGGTCCTGGTTTGATGGGGATGAGGGAGGTAAGAGAGTTGAGGCGGCAAGGCGTGGTGGTGGGGACTCTTGTTCCTGTTGTGGTGCCTTGCCCGGTATGAATACACAAAGAGGGGATGAAAGTGGCAGTCGTAAGCAGCAAAGCTGTGACGCCGTGGCTGAGGTGCATCCTTGGTGCACTGAATTTGAGGTCCCTGAGAGTTGTATTGACAAAGCAATTGACAAGGCTGGTGGTAAACCATCTGCTCCTCCTCCAGAGGAGACGGTCCAGTGGAAACCCACGAACGCGGAGGAGTTGGCGGGACTCATGATTGTAGTAATGGTCCGCGGGGACTCGAAGGGATTGGAAGACATTGTTAAGCACTACCTACGTGGTAGAGGCTTTGATGTCAATAATAACTACGCCAAGGAGTGGGTAAAACATGCATTTGGGCTGGTGGAGTTGGGGAGATTCGACGAGCTCGTAGAGTCGGTCAAAGACCTAAGGGGGGAGGATGAGCTCTACAAGCCTGTTGAGTTCGTCAAGAAAGAGCTCAATCCTGTAGATGTTGCCATGATGAGAGAAGCTATTTCCTTGGGTGACGGAGATAGGGAACTGCAGTGGGCTAGGCAGCACCAGGTCCGAATGGTCGCTATGGCCAACACTGATGGCGGGACTCCCAGCTCAGGTGGTGTGAAGAGCAAACCACCTAAGAAAGTTAGGACCACGATTAACAATGAGCTGGAGGCTATTATCGCACGTAGGGACCAGCTCGTAACGAGATGGCACGAGTTCGGTTCTAACGAGAACAATATTGGTAAAAGGCCCTTCAAAGACGCGAGTTCCCAAATGGAAGCCATGGTCGAGACAGTGGTTAACCCACTGATCAAGGCAAACAAGGATATGTTTGAGGAACTCAGGCATCATAAACGTGTTGCCTTAGGAGTAGACCTATTGAGTGAGGCCATGGAAAAGTTAGATGAAAGACTGCGTGAGATGAGTGATCGAAGGGGTGAAATTACTCATGAGTCAGTAGTGCCGCAAGTTGGTACAAAGGAGATCTGTGAGGGTATGCGACTCTTAGAGAAGTCCATAACTCAGCAGATGGATAAAATTACAAAGAGGGTTGGGGCAGTCGAGAGGGCAACTGACCTAGTTGCGGGGAAGATGGAAACCCTCAAGAGCGTGGACCTCGTCAGCCTCGGAAGGAAGGTTGATGTTATGAGTAGGAGGGTCAAGGAGGGGAAGGACATTGAGCCTTCCACTCTTCCCCAGGAAAAAGGTGCTGGTGCTGGCTCGCCCTGGTCGTGGGCGGGGGTGATGGAGGAGTACCGGACAGAGAAGAAGAGCAAGCAGAAGGACTTTGGTCTTGGCGGCCTGAGGAAGGCTGCTGCTATGAACAGTCTTAGTCTGCAGAGGGAATTGATGGAGGCAGCGTCGGCTACGGATTACTCCGCGTCCGAAATGGAGTCGGACTATCCCATCACGGATGGCGCCAAGAAGAAGCGAGGTAGATCAAGTGATGATATGACTGACCTCGAGACCACTGACCAAGAGAGTAGGAAGAAGAAGAAAACCTACGCCTCGGTGGTGAACTCGAGGAAGCTCAATAGGGCGTTGGTTACTGAGTCAGAAGGACTTAGTACAGATGGGGCAACCAAGGAGAAGAAGATTAAGAAGAAGAAGAAGAAGCGTCAGGAGAAGAGGTTATCCCAGCGGTACGAGGAGGCACTTAAGGGACACCAGAAGAGGCTCACTGAAGGCGGACCTCCCAGGACTCTCTTGATAGAGAAGGAGAAGGCAGCCCCACCAGCTGAAGATGGAGCTGTTGGAGGTGAGGGCGTAACTAATAGGGTTCTAATGTCTCCTAGATCCTTGAGGAAAGATCTCAAGGAGAATGTGGACATGAGCCAATTGGGGGTGGGTTTAGCTTTTTGTAAGCCAGCTGGCGATAAGCGTATGGTACTCAAGGCCAGAAGTGAGGAGGACGCAAAGAAGTTGGTGGATGAGCTAAGGGCTAAGGGGTACTTGGTTCAGGTTGCTGACATACCCAAGCAGCCTTTGCTCGTGAAGGTTAGCAGGGTTGACTGTGACCTCACGAAGGAGCAGTTAGCCTCTGTGGCCTTTAGGCAAAACCCTTGGATTGCGGAGGCAATTGCAGGGATATCTATCAAAGATTGGGCCAAGGAGTTCCGCCCCTCGTTCCAGAGAGGGAACAAGGCTAAGTGGCCCGAGGATACGATGTGGGTTTGTGAGGTGTCTTCTCGTGTGAGGGAAGCTATAAAGGGAAAGGCGTTACATATTGGATTCGCGAGTTGCAGGGTAGCGGACTATATTGACGTGACTAGGTGTTATAAGTGCCAAGCATACGGGCATGGTCAGGCCAAGTGTGGCTCGGCTGTGGCTTGTGCCAAGTGTGCAGGAGGGCATGACACTAGGGAATGCAATGATAAGGATGCACCGAGGAGATGTGCCAATTGCAAGAGGGCAGGGAAGAATGATAGGCACAATGTTGACAGCCCTGACTGTCCGGCCTATCAGTGGGCATGGAAGAGGTATGTCAGGGGTGTTAAGCCCCAGTAATGGGGGATCCCCTGCACAGAGGGATGCGTGTGCTTCAGCTGAATGCTGACAGATCAAGGTCTGTCACGGACGAGCTGAGGTGCAGCGCGTCGAATGGAATTTGGGACGTGGCGCTCGTGCAGGAGCCGTATGCTGTGGATAACGCTGTGGCTAGTCTAGGACCAGTTAGGGTATTCACAGGGCCGGGAGAAGGTCCTCCTATGGCTGCAATCTTTGTGGCCAAAGAGGGAGTAGATGTACTGTTGCACAGCAATCTGAGCAGCAGACATGTGGTTGTGACCTCTCTTTCAGTGGGGAGTCAAGGCGGTCGACCTCTCTATTTGGTGTCTGCGTACTTTCAGTACTCACATGATATAGAGCCCTACTTGCATCAGCTGGACTGTGTATTTAGGGGGCTTGAGGCGGAGGGTCAGGTTGACATGCTGATTTGTGTTGACTCCAATGCCAGGTCCAGATTGTGGCATAGCCACCTTTTGGACATGGTAGGACCTGCCGGGAACAATCGTCGTTTATGGTTAAGGGGCGAGAAGCTGGCTGAGTTGGTGTTTGAATGGAACCTCAAGGTACTGAATAGACCTGGGCAGGCTCCCACCTATATTGGTGCTGCTGGTGGTGCTTCAAACATTGACGTCTCTCTTGCAACCACACGTGTTGCGGAGAGTGTGAGTGAATGGAGAGTTGATCCTATGCTCACCACAAGTCAGCATGCTGCTATCCTCTTTGAGGTTGGCAGTGGACTTGGTGTGCGTGGAGTGAAGGGTGGTGGCAGGTTCAGCTGCTCCCGAGCTAACTGGGAGCGATTTAGTGAGGAGGTGGCTGAGGGTCTCAGGGCGTGCCACTACCTGGAGATCACAGACCGGCTTGGGGTAGAAAGGGCAGTCACCATTGTTGAGAAGGTGCTAGTGCGGGCGGCCTCCTTGTCCATACCTGTGGCGAGGGGGGTGCCTGTTGCTGTACCTTGGTGGTGCCCGAGACTGGAGGGGTTGAAGCGACGCGTCCTGGCCTTGAGGAATAGGAGACGCCGTAGGGGTATTCGGGCTTCGCCCCAGGAACGGGAGGCATTGCATGCTAGCAGAGCAGAATACTCCCGGGAGCTTAGGCGAGCTAGGCGCACTGACTGGCAGGGATTCGTCGACGAGGAGGGTAAGGGGGAGGCCGTGGGGCAGACCTTACCGTGTGGTGACTGGGAACCCCGCAGCCTACTCCCTGGCCTCTCTGAGTGGGAGGCAGCCGTTGGACTGGGGTTCTGCGGCAAGGGACCTCCTAAATGCTCTGTTTCCGGACGATTCGCGCGAAGAAACAGTTGAACATATGACAGTGCGGGAGCTAGTGGAACGCCGTTTAGATGTAAGTAGTGTTAGTGACAGTGCTAGGTTAAGTTTTAGTGATTTAGTGATAGAAGAGGCAGTGTTTAGTATTAAGAATGGAAAGGCGCCCGGTCTTGATAGGATTGAGGTGGAGATGCTGAAAAGGGCATGGCCTTTGGTCTACCCGTGGTATTGCTCCATTTTTCGGTCCTGTCTTGACTTGGGGGTCTTTCCTGTGAGGTGGAAGATTGGTAGGGTTTGTGTACTACTTAAGGGGCGTGATCGGGATCCGGCCGATCCCAAGTCTTTGAGGCCCCTGTGTTTACTTAGTGTGCCGGGCAAGGTACTGGAGAAGCTGGTTGTCCGTGAGCTTGGACCTGTGCTAGAGCAATGCTCCAGGCATCAATACGGGTTTGTAGCGGGTAGATCCACGGTGGACGCCTTGGAGAGAGTGCAGGAGTTGGTAGGCATGTCGGAGCATAAGTATGTCTTGGGGGTGTTCGTGGACATACGAGGTGCGTTCGACAATGTGTGGTGGCCGGCCGTGATGAAGGAATTGTTGGGGAGGGGTGTCTCTGCTCGTGCCTATAATATCCTGTCTGATTATTTCACAGATAGGTGGGTAGAGTATAGAGAGGGGGGTAGATGTGTCAGGAAGGAGCTGTCCAAGGGCTGTCCGCAGGGCTCTGTTCTTGGTCCTAGGCTCTGGAATGTCCTGTTTGATGGAATTCTTGGGGCCTTGGATCGGGTGGGAGCCAAAGCAGTTGCTTATGCGGACGATCTTGTGCTCTTGGTTGAAGGGGGAAGCCGGCGGGGTCTGGAAGCAGAGGCTGAGCGGCTAATGAGCACTCTGGTCACAGAGTGTGAGGCTGTTAAGCTGACCATGGCCGGGGATAAAACAGTGGTGATGTTGCTAAAGGGTACCCTGAGTTCTGAGAGACCTCCCATTGTCCGGGTGGGTGGTGCCAGATTGAGGTACGTGTCAGAGGTCAAGTACCTTGGAATTACTCTTGGGGAAAGACTGTCTCTCTCTCTGCACGTTACCTCGGTGTGTGACAAGGCCTTGGCTTCTTTTATGAAGGTGTCCCGACTGGCCGGTTCTGAGTGGGGTTTGGGGTACAGGGAGCTGGTTGTGATTTATCATGGCCTGTTCCTTGGTATTCTACTGTACGGGGTTCAGTACTGGGCACCCCACGTGGGCCAGGTTGGTTGGAGGAAGCTGGGGTCTGCACAACGCAGGGCCCTTTTGAAAGTCAATAGGGCATACCGGACATCTTCTACGTGTGCCCTGCCCGTTTTGGCTTGGGTACTGCCCGTCATGTTTGAGGGCTATAGAAGGTGGGGGGTGAGGAAGATTGGTAGAGGTGAGCCATTGGTGATTCCTCGTATTCTGACGGATGGTGGGGAGTCAGGCCAATCTCGGAGCCAGCGGGTTGACAGATTAGATCAGGCCCTTCTCACTGCTTGGCAGGAGGAATGGGATAGTGTCACCACGGGGAGGTTAACTCACCGTCTCCTTCCTGATGTCAGGGCCCGACGGGACATGCAATGGATAGTCCCGGTGCATGAACTGACACAGTTTGTGATTGGGCATGGCGAGTTTTCTGCTAAGCTCGCTAGCATGGGGCTGTGTGTCGAGCAGCCTTGTGCGTGTGGTGGGATAGAGCTGGCAGAGCACATACTTTCGGATTGTCCCGAGTATGCGGCGTTGCGGGTGTTGCATGGGATAGAGGGAGTTCCCTTCTCTGAGCTTCTTGCAACACCTGAAATGTATGGAAGACTTTTGGCATTTTGCTTGGAGGTGGTCCCTCTCTTAGCCTTCAGGCATAATGTTAGAAACCAGGGGGGTGATTAATGAGAGTAGGGGGGTGGGTAGGTATAGGTATACTGATAGTGCTGTATATATGCCGATAGTTGTTAGGAGTAGGGGGGTGGGTAGGTATAGATATACTGATAATGCTGTATATTTGCCGATAGTTGTTAGGAATGTATGATAGGGTATTTAGGGGTATTACCTACTTTAGGTTAAGTTAGGATTAGGGAAAAATTTCGTGCCACCTGATTGCTGGCTGGGAGTACTCTCAGAGGTGGTGTGGAGTGAGCGGAGAGGCAGGGTGCCAGCGCCCAACAACATCTTGGGGCACCACGTGACATTCATTGAGGGCTTTCGCTACCCCTTTCTGAATCCCCATCGCAAGATAAAGTGGTAGCACATTGTGCGGGCTTGTTTCCAGTCACAGCCTTAGGAATCCTTATGGAATCCAAACTGGTAGCGAAACGGGTACCACAACCCTTCCTCACACCCTCATAATGTTTGAGCTGTGGGGGTCCACTAAGTGGTTGGATGGGGATCCCTCATGAACCCTCATAAGGTTTGAGTTGTGGGAGTCCACCAAGCAATTAGATGGAATCCCTCAGGTGTGGATAAAGTGGTAGGTGCAGAGACACCTTCTCTGTGCCGGGCCAGCGACCATTCTGGCCTTAATGGAGGAGTGCTGGTTGGCGCTTTCTCCAGTAAATGGTACCGCGGGCGGGGGGAGCCCCAGGCTACCGGTGCATAGACTTTGTTGAAGCACCACCTGCCTGCCCCCCAGTTGAGGTGGCTTCGCGGGGGCAGTGGTTTTATCACCCCTAACATGCAGTCAATTCTGCAGATGAGGGGGAGAGGTTCGTGGGAGTTGACTCGCGGGGGTGAGTCTCCTTCCACGAACCTCGGCATTTGGAGTTATGTGGATTTCCATAAACTCGGGTACCAACCTGCTTAGTTGGTAATGTGTGCTAGAACACATGCCTCTACCCGTAGGTCAATACGGGTACTTGGCAGATGTCAAGGACATTGACTGGGTGTGCAGTCTCCTCTCAGGAGGATCTTCCCGGCTTGTCTGGGGGGAGACCACAAGGCATGACTGCCTAAGGACTCCTTAAACACGACTTCCATTCTTTGGAAGGAGATATTGGATTCTTCTGGCCTGCATCCAGAAACGGCAGCTCCATCTTGCTGCTCTAGACGTCGCTATGGCCTTTGACACAGTAAGCCATTTTGCCCTGACCGATTGCTTTCGTGGTGTCGGGGCACCTGCTCGCTTAATTGAGTATGTTGCCCATCTGTACCATGAAGGTGTGACGGTCCTCAAGGAGGCGAGATGTCGGGGAGATGTTGTCATTGGGCGTGGGGTACGCCAGGGGGATCCTCTGTCGCCACTCCTCTTCAACCTGGTCATGGACACGGCCTTGGGAAAGCTGCCTGCTGAAGTAGGGTTTGATCTCGCCCCTGGGGTGCAGTTGGGTGCACTGGCATTTGCGGATGATGTAGTCCTACTCGCCGATACCCGTGAGGGCTTGCAGATCGCCCTCAATGCCTTTGCTAAGCAGCTAGCCAGGTGTGGTTTAGTTGTTAACCCAGATAAGTGTGGGTCAGTCTGCTTGGTCCCGTCAGGTCGCCAGCATCAGGTGAAGGTGGTGGATGAGGAGTGTTTTGTCATAGGACAGTCAGTCACTCATCTCCGCCCGATCCGTGTTGATACCTTAGGGTCGACTTCATGGGTGTGGCCACTATAGCCGTGTGGACCTTGGTGTATAACACGATTATTTACGAAAATTCGCACTTACGATCATGCTGCATGACTGGAACTTTTTTTTGTAAATCCTTTAATTTATAATTAAAATCTTTAAGTCATTTATGTTGGTATACTTCTTGCATGTAGGGGTTATGCGCTGTAATACGTGTATTGCGGTTCGTACCGAGATAGCAGAAGCATTTACTTGATTCCTGGAGAGAGTGATGAGTGTTTTTGGTGACCGACTTAAACACAATAGTAGAAAGCTCTATGATTTGTTCACTTCGCACCTTTGCGCGGGTGTTGCACTTTCAATGGATCCTTCAATTTTCACAAACTAGAGTAATAGCCACTCACTCTCCCGACATGTTCCCTGATGTCCCTCGAGACGGATAGGGGTGCAGGTCTTTTGAATCGGTGTGCTTCTAGGTCTTCATTTCACTGGCCGTCGAAGGGAGGCAGAAGAAACTGGAGTAGCGGTGCCGGCAGCTGGGGGACGATGGAGATCACCGTGCTTCCTGTTGTCGCTGGTAGCAGCGGGAGCGAAGGTGCCGGAGGCCGTGTAGGCAATGGGCCGGCCGGCCGCGCTTGGGCTCGAGTCACGGTAGCAAGCCTCCGGGTGGAGAGGCTTGGATGTGGCTGGTGCGGCTTGGCCTCCTGATCTCTGGAGAGGTCACTTGAGAAGTGAGCTCGTGGAATGAGCTGGCTGGCGTTATATAGGCCGGAAGGAGGGCGATTAATGCGAGATTAAGCGCTTGATTTGTGGTGATCGATGTGTAGTGGTTTGAAGTGCAAGTAAACATTACTTGGGGAGTGGAGGTGGTTGCTGTTGGTCGGATGTTGGCGCAGGCTTGAATCGATCAACGGAGATAGAGGTGGGGTTTACTGCAGTGTCCCTGTAAGTGATGGTTTTCCCATTGTTGGCTAGGACGGTACACGTTGGTATTAGTGCCGTTCTGGGGGTGTCAACTCTAACGGAGATCGTTTTACCGTGCCGGAGAGTCGTAGGGTAATATGTTTTGACATATATTGGCAGTTGGCATGATGGGAGAGGAGTGGTATAGACGTAGTGCAGGAGCAGTGATAAGATCGTAAGGTAGACGGGGTTTAACTGCGAGGAGCCTTTGTGAGGGTGGTATGTCATCTTGAGATGGACGGTTTCGTAATCCCAGTAAGATTGAGGTTAAATCCGTGGCCCAGCGTGAAGGAGAGGATGAACACATAAAAGCCTCTTCGAGTGAATGATGGAATCTCTCGACAATACCATTTGAAGCCGGGCGGTACGTGTTAAAATGTCTCTTTGTGACACTGTGACGTGAAATAATTTCAAATGTTAGCGGTCTCGTTGTTCATGTCGCAGCAGGATTTTTACCGCCGACGTCACCACAACTTCCCGCTTAGATCCATTCATTCTATCTAATAATTGTTTTCCGAATAATATTTACCGCATATATAGGTACTTTATAATATCTTCTAACCAGCTTCCGTTATTTAAATCATCGAAACTAATGCGAAATTTGAACATTTAAATTACTCAGCTGACAGCTGTGAATCTGTGATCTTGGAGGCTGCAGAAAAGTACATTTTTCCTGTTCTGATTCTGCTCCCATCATCCAGACGTTGTTGTGTTTGATTTTCAAGGAAAAAAAGTATATACTAGTATATTTGATTCAATTTTCTTGAATTAACTACTTGTCCGCTTCGAGATCAAGAATCGCCAGAGGAATGGTAATTGTAGTCTACGAGCTGGAGTTCCCGAATCGTTTTAGTTATCGACATACTTCCTCGCCGCAATCTCCGCTGGAATTGGCTTTGGAAGCCTTGATTCTCCGCAAACGTCTAGAAGTGCAGCTTCTCCGTTCCCTTCCTTCCTGGACCGAATTTCCGCATCGGAAGAACCACTATAAAGTATTTGACATACCCCAAGGTACTGTCGTATTGTATAAAGTATCAATTGGTTTCGCTAATATGGTATTTGCTAATATCGGTCTCGTAATATAGTAGTAATATCACCCCAATAGGAGGTGCCCTATTTATATATGTATGGTTACCAAAATACCTATACGTCTCATAAGCTGTCGCAAGACCTTCCGCTCTTTTCAGTACCGCTAAGTACTGGTAGGTACTTACTCTTCATTATAACCTTTAACACCACGGTACCGATGGTTATAGGGAGAAAAGGTTTTGGTATAAGCCTTGTAAGTATATATATTTATTTACCTACCCTTGGTATTACGGCTAGTAACTACACCGCTCCTATAAACTACGAGTGTACTAAATTTGTATAGCCTTTTCTGCATTACTCTCCCTGAACCTCGAGAAAGAAAAAATATATTTCCTATAGTTTTTTGAGTTTAATTTTGAGTTGAATTTTAAAGTTTGATTTTGTGAGTTTAATTCTCCTGCTATATTTCTTCCAATTCTATTTTGTGGGTTCATCCCCACGCAACAAAAAAATTCAGTTTTATATTATTTTAGTTAATATTTAGTTCCGTTATGGCACAGATATTAGAGAGTTTTTGTATTTCTCGTATTGGTATTTCTCGTAAACACGGAAACAAGCTGTTAGAGCGAGCTTGATGAATGCTAACCTTTTTTCATCGTACCTCAGAGGTCGATTATCGTAAGTGACATTTTGGCGATTTTACAGGAGAGCCAAAAGAAGTTGTGGGCACACCTATTTTGATCCCTATGGCCCATTCTGATGACTTTATCATGCTCAAATTAATTAATTTAATAAAGTTCTGGTTGAGGTACGAGGAAAAAACACGAAAGAAAGACAAATGCAAAGGTTAAACCAACAACAATAGATGGCACGAGGAAAATTTAGGCGATTTTCTCGGGTGCTTGTGTGTGTCCATGCCAACTTCATGATAGTTGCTCAGTTAATCTAGAGTGTTATCCTACAGAAAGGTCAAGTTTTCGTCTCGTAATTAAGATTCCGAAAAAGCTGAGGCCGGGACACACATATCCGCACCGTGTCCGCACCGCAAGACGGCCGTGTGTTGGGCTACACACGGGGAAGAAGTTATTTAGGAAGGGAGTTTACCAGGAAGTCCACACCTATCCGCACCGTCACCCCTCCGCGTCAGCGTTCCGTGTCCGCACCGTGCCGGACTAGTTTGGTTTAGTTTTAACACGGACGCGGAGACCTCGACAATGGATCCAGAACTATTAATTGAAGAGATTCGAAAGTTTCCAGTGCTCTACGACTGAATGAATACAAATGATGTATATTAATAACTAAAAATATCAATCAATGAACATAATAAATTTTATCGGTTTCAATATCTATACTACAACCAACCGCACTGGAGGTCTATACTATTCACCAACTGCAACTGAAAAATTATTTTGGTCGGAGAACATTATTAAAATAATTTTAAATTCAATGCTATTTTGAGGTGATAGAGTGCAAACCGAATTGTGATAGACCTCCGTCTGCACGGCCAACGCTCGGAACCGTGCGGCCTCCCACCTCCGTCTCCGACACTCGGACGTGTTGCGGAGAGGGTGCGGTGCGGACACGGCGCGGATATGTGTGTCCCGGCCTTTAAATCTGACTCTTCCCGTTCCGAAAAGCGTTTCCACGTTACAAAAACCTCTTCTCGTTTCGGAGAGGCCATTTTCGTATACGAGAAAATGAACACGAGAAGTACAAAAACTCTAATAATGTGGCGCCCTACATGATAATTATTTTCCCCGCGAGCTTTCGATTTTTTGGTGTAATAAAGCTTTCTGCTTGCGCTTGAATTTACCTAAAATACGAGCTATATTTTATTATGCAAATTTAGATGCTGAATCGATAATTTCATATTGTTATCGTCAATAATTGATTCTATTCCACTAGGAAGTTTCGCCCAGGGATATTCAACTGATAAGTCACATTTGTGGTTGATTATTTCACGGAACACAAAATTACAAATCGGTGAAACTAAGTAAAGTGATTTTTCAGTTTGGATTGTTTGTATCCAAACAACCAAAACAATCAACAAATTCTTCCTTGTTTTTGTTTTTCTTGATTCCAATTTTATCCATTACTTTTTCGTTCTTGAATCTTGAAACGGGCTTAGTAAAAATGTCAGCTAAGTTATCGTAGGTCGGGATCTATTCAACTTTTATGTTTTGGCTCCTTATCAGATCCCTCACATAGTGGTACCGGATATCGACATGCCTCGAATGAGAACTGACTTTGTTGCCCTTTGCAAATTCAATAGCAGATTGGTTGTCACATAAAATTCGGGGAGTTCCGCATGAGTCCAAGCCCAGTTCACGTAGAATGTAGCCAAGCCAAACCACCTCCATGGCACATGAAGCCATTGCCACAAATTCAGCATGCATTGTTGACAATCCGATGCATGGCTGGTTATTGGACTTCCGCAAATGATTGGTGTGCTACCGATCATGACCACGAATCCCGACGTTGATTTCCTGTCGTCTTTGTTCCCAGCCCAATCTGAATCTGAATATGCTACCATGTCATCTCCTTTACCATCAATCACAAATTCTGATTCCAATGATCCTTTTAGATATCGGAGGACTCGTTTGGCTGCTATCCAATGTGACCTTCCTGGGTTTGACGAAAATTGACCGAGTTTGGACACTGCAAAAGATAAATATGGTCTCGTTGCTTGAGATAAATACATCAATTTCCCTACGAGCCTTCTATAGGGTACCTTTTCCATTTCCCTCTTCTCTTCAACGGAGGATGGGCATTGTGATCTGCTCAGTTCTTGGTATGGGTCCAAAGGTGTGAGAGCTGGTTTGCTGTCCACCATTCCAAATTCAGTTAATATTTCTTTGATGTATTTATGTTGATTCAAACTAATCGTGCCATTTCCAAATTTCTTGATTTCTATTCCCAATAAATACTTCAATTCTCCCATGTCCTTCATTTCAAAATACTTGCCGAGTAGGTTCTTCAGCTTTTTCATAGTCTGCTCATCAGAAGAAACAAGAATTAAATCATCAACATAAACTAAAATGATGCCGAAACCTGATTCCGTTCTTTTGGTGTATATACATTGCTCTGCTTTACATTTTCTCATTCCGTCTTCTTCGAGTTTTGAATCAAGGGTTTCATACCAAGAGCGACCTGACTGTCTGAGTCCATACAGGCTTTTTAATAGCCTACACACTCTTCCATCTGAATGATTCTCCATCAAACCTTCTGGCAGCTTCATGTATATCTCTTCTTTCAAAATTCCGTTTAAATATGCAGTTTTCACGTCCATCTGGTGAATTAGCCACTCGTTCTTCACTGCAAGTTTCAAAATCAGTCTTATAGCAGGCAAACTAATTACAGGACTGTATGTTTCATTGTAATCTATTCCTTCTCGTTGACTAAATCCTTGAGCAACCAGCCGTGCTTTGTACCTCTCAACACTTCCATCCGCTAAATTCTTTATTCGAAACACCCATTTGCAACCTACAGCTGCCTTACCTGGTGGCAGATCAGCCAATTCCCAAACATTCATGGTTTCAAGAGAGTTCAATTCGTCTTGGATCGCAACTGCCTATAAGTCACTATCTTCTCCTGACATGGCTTCCTTGTATGTTTTAGGGACCTTTTTCTCAATTGAATTCGCGCAGTATCTGTCGGGTTTCTTGATCTGACTTCTGTCCCTTAACGTCATCCTGTGATTTCTCTCTCGGCTCTCTGTTTCTTGCTCTTCTGCAGTTTCTTCATCTCCAGATTCTTCTTCATCCCCATCTTGCCCATGTTCTACTCCTTGTAGTCTTCTGTCTTCTTGTCTATCAAGGTGACTTGCTTGTCCATGTCCCAATTCTTCCTCTTGTTCGTTCATCAATATCGTAGCTTCCTCAATGGCATTGATTTCCTCCCTCTGATTATGTAAGGTCTTCATAAATGATGACACTTCAAGATCACTATACTCTTCTGTTGATTTATTATCTTTCATAAACGGGAATTCATTTTCCTCAAATTTGACGTCACGACTTATTAAAATCTTACTGTTCGTGATATCCCACAATCTGTACCCTTTTGCAGCCCCACTATACCCCAGCAATGCACACACAATCGCTCTATCATCCAACTTTTTCCTTAGCTCCGCTGAGACATGAGCAAATGCTTTACAACCAAAAGGTTTCATGTGTTTCACGCTGGGTTTGTTTCCTGTCCATATTTCTTCTGGAGTCTTCCCATTATCCAAAGGACACCTGTTCTTTACATAGCAAGCTGTATTCAAAGCTTCAGCCCAGAAACTTTTTGGAGCCTGTGACGCAATTAACATTGTTCTAGTCAAATCCAGCATTGACCTATTGAATCTCTCAGCAACCCCATTCTGCTGTGGGCTGTATGGGCACGAGAGCTGACGAGTTATTCCACATCTCTCTAGTTCTTCATCGAATGCTTTGCTCACGTACTCTCGTCCATTATCAGTTCTCAAACACTTGATATTATTTCCTGTTTGGTTTTCAACCAACCACTTGAATCTTTTAAAATGTTTCAAAACCTCATCTTTCGTCTTCATGAAGTAAACCATGGCTCTTCTGGAAAAATCATCTATGAATGAGACGAAATATTTGAATCCCGATTTCGATTCTATTGGGGGACAACACACATCCGAATGAATCAATTCCAATAACTTGGTTGTTACCTAACCGCTGATTTTTGGGAAAGGCTTGCGAGTGTTTTTGCCCTTGACACAAGCATCGCATGTGACACCTTGTTCTTTAAAGACGTCATTATCCAGCCCTCTAACTGTTTCCTTTTTATACATATCCCTTATCAGGTACTGATTGACGTGCCCTAGTCGTTGATGCCAGCTTTTCTTATTTTCCTGAGTCAGTAGACAGACCGCTTTTGTAAATTTTCTCAATGAATACATGTTGGCATCATTTCTTGCCGCCTCGAGTATCAATTTCCTTTCAGAGTCAAATACTTGACACACACCTTTCTGAATTACGACACGATAACCCTTTTTCTCTATTGTAGCTATTGATAACAGCCTGAAATTAAATTCGGAAACATGATAAACCTCTTCAAAGCTGACTTCAAAGGTGCCATCGACAGTCTTACTTGTGATCACCACTCTTCCCACGCCTACGATTTTACAGTTTGTTCTTGATGCCAGCGATACCACTTGTTGATCATCACACTTCCTATATTCCTTGAAATCTGAGCGATTCGGAGAAAAATGACAGCTAGCCCCACTGCCTAATAACCATTCATTGTCTCTAAGAGCACTTGCAACATTCAAACAAACTACGTTCATCGATTTCATATCCTTTGTTGTCTTTTCTTCTTCCCCAATCTTCTTTCTCTGTCTACAGAACCTAGCCATATGACCCTCTTTCCCACAGATGTAGCACTCTATTTTTTTGTTAAAATTTCTCGGTTTGAAATCCCTTTGACTTAATAAAACATTGTTCGGTTCATTTTTATACTCTTCTTCTTTTCGTTTCATATCTTTTCGCTTGAACTCACCACAAAGTATACTTTCCACCTTTTCTGGGGTGTAATCCGCATCATTGAATGTGCATATCATACTTACGGTAGTTTCCTATTCTTCTGGCAAACCGTTTAAAATTACGTTGCATACTTGTTCGTCGTGTATTCTTTTGCTCCCCGCTTTTACTATTTCCGAGGCGTATGACTGCACCCGATTTATGTATGTCTCCATGTCTTCATTGTTCAACATCTTGGCAGAGTAAAGGCTCTTGGAGGCTTGGAGTCTTCTCAGTCTAGTTTTCGGTTGGAATCTACTAGCTAGTTTTTGCCACAAAGCTCTCGGGCAGGTGATGTCCAATATAGATTCCTGAATCTCTTCCGTGAGCGTTCTAGCCACCAACCTGTATGCTCGGTCTTTGATCTCTTCAGGTATGTCATCGAAAGCCAAATCGTCTGTCGTTGAAACAGCTTCCCACAGTTTCCTATCTTTTAGTTCAAGTCTCACATTTAATAACCACGTTTTATAGTTCTTTCTATTCAACTTAACTATTTCACTCACTTTGTCCACTGTTTCGCCTCCTTCCGCCATTCTGGGCCGTATAACCTTTGTTATAAGTTTTATTTCACGGAACACAAAATTACAAATCGGTGAAACTAAGTAAAGTGATTTTTCAGTTTGGATTGTTTGTATCCAAACAACCAAAACAATCCACAGTGATTGTTTTGGTCGACCCATTTCATATCTTATTTGTGTTTACGTTTGACTTCCTGTCTTCTCTGTTGTCATTAGATTGCTTTCATTATCAGAATTATGGCCCCTGGTGGTGAGGGTGTTGAAGAAAATGCTGATTTGATGGATAGAAGTAAATTATTACGTAAAGAAAGAGAAGAGTTATTCGCTATACTCCATGCAATTATTTGACACTTGTAAGAAACTTCTATAAGCAATGTAACTTCATTTCGTACTAGATATGATCGTACTCTCGCTATTGAGGAAAAGTTAGAAAGGCTTACTATTCGTGAATATGATCATTCCGTTTCCGATCCAGAATATGAAATCGACACAATTAAGTCTAGTCTAAGTTTTTTCGACCTGCTTGATTCTACCCGCAACAGCTATTTACATTTATTGAAATTAAGTGGAACCGTAAATTCAAATATCTCCGAATCACCCGCTTCTGATTCCAACACCTCCGTTCCTCCCCAGCTTCCTCGCATTCCCTTACCAAGATTTAGGGGTAAAATCGAACAATGGCTAGGATTCCGCTCCTTGTTTGAGTCGCTTGTTCATCTAGATAAAAACGTCCCTGTAATCAGGAAATTTCACTATCTCCCTTCAAGCTTAAAGGGTGATGCACTATTGATCATTATAAAATTTTCAATGGAAGACGCAAACTACAAACTCGCTTGGGATTGTTTGAAAGCCCGATACAATAATCCTAGGAGACTAGCTTCTATTATTTAAAGGAAAAAAAACGACCCTTAAGAGTTTCGAGGAAATACATGCTTCAACCTCTACTATACCTACCTATGCTCAACTCATTACATACGTCACTGAATTGAATCGCAGAGAAGAGTTGATGAACGTCTAACGCAAATCTAGGTAGTAATACTCATCATTTCAAAGATTTATCCAAGGATTTTAGTAGTAAATCGAAGGTGGATTAGGTACAATAAATCAGGTTATAAAAATGAGCCCGCTGTTACCACTAATAAGTATAATATTTATAATGTAAGGTCTAGAAATGATATTGATCACAGCAATTTTCATATGGTTCCTGTGAAGTCTAAAGACGAAAAACCCATTGGTACTAAAGCAGCAGTTCCGCCTAGTGGCAGTTATGGACCACAATTAAAGTGCTGGAACTGTGGCGTTTCTCACGTATTTTTTGACTGCACAGAACCAAGACAACGCTTTTGCTACAAATACGGATACAAAGGTGTTTTTATAACATCCTGACCAGATTGTGGTGCAAAAAACGCAAAAGGGAACTAACCTTTAGGGTCGATTCAGTTCCCATTGTACACAAAGACCCTAATGCTTCTATCGTTCCGCCAACTCCCGTTATTCCTTCTTCAATTAATCTACCGCAACCTATCGTTCCATCAATTGTCTGATACCGTTTCTCTTGTTTCAGTTCCGCATAATTATGATACCGTTTTGTTCAGTTCGTTAGGGTTACATACTGTAATGGAGAACTCAGAATCTTCAATGAAGAATGGAAGTTTGTTAATTTTTCCATTGTATTTCAAATCTGTCACTACTCCCAGTTCACCTTTGGAGAAAATTGACAAGATCAAAGTACCCGCACTTTGTGATCCCGGATCCAGTTTGTCGTTTATTGGTAACGTTGGACTTGATATGTTAGTTTCGACGGTTCAACCTTACAGACATTTCAACCTTTTATTGTTCAGATGGCTAACGGAATTCAAACTACCATATTTTGTGCCTATAGATACACTCAAATTTATTTTGAGAAATCGAGAAATCGAATTCACGCTTCATTATCTCAGCCACTTGACGTTTCCGTTGCTTATGGGGCTGAACCATACTCCAGAGTTGGAAATGTTGACATGCGATTTAGGTTTGACACGCAGTGTTTATCTAATGGCTCGACGTCTTCCATTTTTTGTGGTATCAAACACTTGGATAAATAAGATCGTATCATGCTAGACCGTACCGTTACTATGGATTGTCAATGCGAGAGAACTCTCCTGGTTTTACGTCTAGAATTTTGCATGCCGTATAAACTCCGAACTTGATTCGATGCTGTCATCTAGAATCGTAGAGCCCAGACATTCCGCATGGGCTTCGCCTGTGGTCATGGTGCGCAAGGGGGAATCAGATTATCGCTTTTGTATTGATTTGGTAAGGTAAATTCTCTTACGAAGAAGGACTCATTCCCGATGCCGAACATGACTAATCTTCTCGATGCCCTACGCCAAGCAGCTTACCTGTCCAAAATCGACCTTAAGCAGGCTTTTCTTCAGGTCCCATTGGCCGATGAGAGGAGCAAAGATATTACTTCGTTAAGAGTGCCAAATAGGGGTATTTTTCGCTTCCGCTGTATGCCGTTTGGAGTTACGAATGGTCCCGCAACTTTCCAGCGCCTAGCTGACAGTATTTTTTATGGATTTATATCCTCAAGTCATCGCTTTTCTTGACGATATTTTAATTTGTACCTCAGATTTCAAGACACATTGCATAAATAGTTTTCGGCAGGATATACGATTCTGGATTTAAGATTAACCGGGATAAATGAGAATTCGGGTGCAGCGAAGTAAGATATTTGGGATACCTGGTTAATGTCGATGGTATTAGTGTAGGCCCGGACAAGTTGAAATCTGTTACTTCGTATCCGCCAGCCCGAAATGTTTTCTAGAAATGCCCGGATGGTACCGACGCTTTACCCCCGGATTTTCTACAATTATCGCTCCACTTACCACTCTTCTCAAAAAGAGTAAATGGGTTTGGTCGGTTGCTCAAACCCAGGCTTTTGAGAAACTAAAGACTCCCTTAGCTCATCTCCGATTTCGGCTAGGCCACATCTTCAGCTTCCGTTTGTTTTGCAAACGGACGCTAGTCCATACGGTATTGGTGTTGCGCTCACGCAAGTACAGGATGATTGTGAGCTTGTCATTACATACAGCTGACGTTGTTCATCAGCAGCCGAAATAAATTATTCGGTGACTGAAAAGGAGTGTCTCGTAATAATTTTTGGAATTGAGAAAAACCGCCAACATCTCGAAGGTTATGAGTTCACTGTAATTACTGATCACGCATGCTTAAGGTGTCTGTTGAACCTCAAGAGCCCCACAGGTCTTTTAGCTCACTGGACTCTAAGACTCCAACCTTACAATTTCAAAGTTGTGTACCAAAAGGAAATCTGAATTCTGTTGCAGATGCTCTGTCCCGTGTATCAATGCATGTTGAAACTATCGTTACCGTCACAAATGATACTCCGCAAGTATCTACCAAAGATGAATGATATGATTGGAAATTTTATAATGTTAAAAAAAACTCCGAGACTCATCCCAGTTAGAAGATAGAGGGGGTCACGCTCTTTTATTTCTTCAAATCGTTCCTGAAAGGAGAGATGGAAGATCCAAGTGACGATTGGAAAATCGTTATTCCTAGGAACCTAAGGTCCCTCATCATACATGAGAACCACAATGAGCCTCAATCCGGTCATCTTGGCATAACCAAAACTCATTAGAGCATTGGTCGGCACTACTATTGGCCTGGCATGTACCAGGATATCGTTCGCTATGTCCAAAATGTTGATAACTGTCAACGGATAAAACCCAATAACACTTCATCTCGTGGATCAGTGTTTCCCCGTTATCAAACCACGCCTTGGCAAACAGTATCAGCAGACTTGATGGGCCCATTTCCACGTAGTTCTTCTGGCTAATACTAAATGAATACTAAATATCTTTTAGTATTCATGGACATTTTCAAAAAATGGGTTGAACTTGTGCCAATTCGTGTTGTCACTTCTTCCTTGCTTCTGAGTAAATTTCGTTCTTATGTTCTGAACCGCTTTGGTACGCCGAGAGTATTAATAACCAATAATGCTAGTAATATTTTGTTAGGTCAGCAGATCGTTCCCTCGCTCAAGCCTGTGGAATAAAGCATAACACCACTCCTTTATACCACTGTCAGGTTAACAGAAAGATCTAACAGAAACATAAGGCAACTTATAATTTCGTATCTCGACCAAGATAAACACACTCAGTAGCACATGTGCAAGGGTGATTGCAATTCGCACTCAATAGTCAGTCGGGATCAGTTGACGATCCAGTTCACATCCACCTCCGTAATAATTGTATTTTTTACCGGTTCCGTTCCGTTTTTGTGGCCTGAATTTTCACCCATCGGTGGTTCGTACCTTTGTCGACGCCGTGCCTGCCTTTTCGACGTGAGTACATCGTTCAGTACAATAATAATTACATTGTTGAATAGCATTACCTACCGGCGTTTTCCTTCGGTTTTAGCCGGCACGAGCGGTTGGGAGGATTATCAGTGGGTTTGGTGGGGACGCGCAGGCGCTTCCAGCTAACTCCTATCTCCTACTCTTTTTGCGGTTCCCCACCTTTCGGGTACCTTCATCTATCACTTGTGATCCGATTGACCGATTGTTTCCCAGTTACTGCGAGGCCGTCGAGGGTCAAGTATTCGAGATGAACTGCACAACTTGCTCCAAGCCGGTCCCCGCGAAAGACGCGTTGACGTGTTCAGTTTGCGACGAGAAATTTCATTATGTTTGCGTGAACATGTCAGAATCTAACTTTAAAAAGTTAGGGGCCAAAGCGGAGGTTTGGAAGTGCTCTGTTTGCAAGACTAGCGTGCAGAAATTATTGGAGTCTATGCAAAAACAGATGACTGAGGGTTTTGAGGAAAATAAAAAACTCATTAAGGAGGTGGAAAATAAAATTGATACTTGTCTAAACAAGTACACCGAATTGTCAGTCAAGTTCACTGAGCTATCCGAAGAGGTTGATTGTATCAAGAATTTGAATTTAGATCAGTGCTTGAAAAATTTAGAGACCGCCAAAATGGATTTTTTTGGAGTTGCCCAGGGTGACTCTGTCTCCAGTTCAGCCAGTGCTCCGGGTATTGAGATCACTATCGCAGAAATGGAGGAGAGGCGTCGTCGGGCTCCCAATATAATAGTGTATGATATCCCGGAATCCAAAACCTCGGAACAAGTCGCAGCTGTTGAGTCGGACCTCGCTAAATTGAAGGAGCTGTTGGGAAAGTTGTCCCGGATTTCAGCGCGTTGGTCCAGCGGGTCGCGCGTTTGGGACCGCAGCCTCGGCGTTCGGAACCTGTTGATGGCAGTGCTGCTGTCAGTAGACCACTGAAGGTTATATTCGATACACCAGCTACAGCAACCCGAGTTTTGGTCGCAAATCGCTCGGCAAATCCTAAGGTCATGTCTGCCTACTCTGATAGAACCATCATGCAGAGGAACCATCTGAAGGGATTAAGGGAGGAGTTGAGAAGACGGGTTGAGAGCGGTGAGCCGGATTTAACGATCAAGTACTCGTTCGGTGTTCCTCAGATCGTCCCCTTGACTCAGGCCCGTCTCCCTAGACCTTCAAAAAACTGATCAGTGAGCCCATTACATTATCAGCTTATTACCAGAATATTAGAGGCATCAATACTAAATTTTCTAAAATCCGTCATCAAGCTCCCCACCTAACATACGATTTATTATTTTTCACCGAAACATGGTTGTCTTCATATGTAAACACGAACGAGTTGCGCCTTCAGCAATATGAAATCTTCCGTGCAGATCGCTCGCCATCAAACAATGCAGTCAAGACGAGGTCTGGTGGTGTTCTGATTGGGGTGCTACGGGGGCTGAGGTCGTTGCGCTGGGAAGCCAGTGATTGCTGCGAGCACGTATTTGTGATCATGCCGGACCATAATTTGATCCTTGGTTGTGTGTACTTGCCGAGCTACCAGTCTTCGGAAATTCTGGAGTCGCATCTCAGTGAGCTGGACTCAGTTTCACTGGCGCATCCGGATTACAAAGTACTTCTTCTTGGTGACTACGACCTGCCGGGGCTTGACTGGGAGGCGGGGGTCGAGGGACTTTTTCTTGCTGATCTGGGTGCAAGAGAGCGTTTGCTGTGCGATTCAATGCTCCTCCACAATCTTCTCCAATATAACTTGCTACGAAACGCATATGGAAACACCCTTGATCTCTTGCTTGCCGATACCAGAGTTGAGACTCGACCATCCGACCCCATTCTCCCACCCGACCCCGCTCATCCACCCTTCGAATTCACGGTTGTGTGCACCTCGGGGGACTCTCCTGTATTTCCGACACCAAGATTCTCATTTAATTTCAAGAAAGGCGACTATATTTCCATGAATGCTTTTCTCTCGTCGCAGGACTGGAGCCAGCTGGGGGTCTTGTCGGTTGAGCCGGCAGTGGAGCGTTGTGAGATTCTCTATCAGGCAATCGACCGTTTTGTCCCCAAAATTAAAGATATTCCCTCAAATTTCCCTAAGTGATTTGACGCCGACCTGATCTCTCTTGTCAAGCAAAAGATAGGAGCCCATTCCCGTTTCAACTAGACCGGCGACGACCTGGATTACGGTTTATTTTCAGAGCTGAGAGCGCGTTGTAAATTGAGATCCGATTCCTTATACGCTAACTACGTGAGAGGTGTTCAGGATTCCATCCCCCTTTATATAAAGGCTTTCTGGAATTATTTGAACTACAAAGAAGGGGCAAACTCATTCCCGACAAACATGTTCCTCGAAGATGCATCGGGTTCCTGCCCTCAGGAGAACACAGCCCTTTTTGCCAGACACTTTTCGTCAGTGTTCGACCCACCAGTAACCAGCTCTCCATCATACCCATCTCGGGATGTGGTCTCGTTCGGCTCAATGTCTGTGTCGGAGGATGATGTACTTCGAGTGCATTGTGCCCTAGATGTGGGGAAGGGAATGGGTCCTGACGGGGTTCCCCCCCTGCTACTGAAGCAGTGTGCGCTCCAATTGGCCTCTCCATTGACCAGTATCTTCAACAAGTCTCTCGCGGAAGGGCGTTTTCCAAGCAGGTGGAAGGAATCATTCATTACCCCAATCTTCAAGGGCGGAGACAGAAGCAATATTAAGAATTATCGGCCAGTGTGTTCTCTCTCTACTATGCCCAAGGTCCTGGAGAAGCTGGTGGTTATTCAGCTGTCCCTCAGTTTTTCGTCCTTCATTGTCAATGAGCAGCATGGTTTTGTGAGAAAGAGGTCGACAGTGACAAACCTGTTGGAGTTTCAGGATTTTGTGATGGAGAGTTTCCAGGCCGGCTTGCAGGTGGACTCGATATCAACAGACTTTGCCAAAGCGTTTGACAAGCTTTCCCATCGTCATCTGCTGTCGCTCCTTGAATCATTGGGAGTCTTTGGGTCGTTTCTTGAGTGGATGTCCAGTTACCTGGTTGATCGTCGGCTGCGGGTCCGAGTTCGTGGAGCTCTCTCTTCTTCCATCGTGGCTACATCGGGAATACCACAGGGGAGCCATATCGGCCCATTATGTTTCCTTTTGGTGATCAACGGTATCGTGGGTGCTGTGAGTGGCTTGGGTGTCAGCTGTTTGCTCTTTGCGGACGATCTGAAGTTATTTTGTCGGGTGGGCTCTGTATCGGACTGCGAAGCTTTGCAAGCCTCAGTTGCCAAGCTGGAATTGTGGTGCGCAGAGAACAACTTGTTCTTGAACCCGAGTAAATGTTCAGTCACGACCTTCTGCCGATCCGTTGATGGTCTGTTGTTCGACTACAGTTTGTGTGGAGCTCCGCTCTCACGAACTGGTGTCGTTAAGGATCTGGGGATATTGTGTGATGCTCAATTGACCTTTAACAAGCATATTTCGTCAATCGCTGCCACCGCATTCAGAGCCCTGGGCTTCATCAAGCGAAACACTAGGGAGTTCACTCGGATTCAACCCATCATCATCCTGTACAAGACGCTGGTTCTGCCGAGGTTGGAATATGGATCCACGGTTTGGTCGCCCTTCTACACAGTGCACAAGTACGCATTGGAGAGGGTTCAAAGGAGATTTCTCCGGTACATCGGATTTAAACTCGGTATTCCTTCATCTGAGATAAATTACGAGTCCCTGCTCCAAACATGTGGTCTGCAGACGTTGGAGACCAGGAGGCTGATATCCGACATATCCGTTATGTACAAACTCGTTAATAACGGACTTGATTCGCCGTATCTTCTGTCCAGGATCGCCTTCAGAATTCCCCAGTCGACTCGCTCCACTTTGCCCTTTCTGACACCCTTCTCGACGACGAACTACCTGCTGAACCGGCCACTGTGCAGGCTTCCTCGCACTGCAAACTGCCTGACAAATCTAAACCCTGACTTGGACTTCTTCTCCAGCCCGTTCTCTAGATTCAAATCGGCAATATGCGCGTCTCAACCATAATTAAATTCAATCAAGTGAAATTCGATTCAGCAACACTCAATTCGTCTCAGTTCTACCCTTACTTTATTTAATTTCATGTCATTTACTAATAAATTTTCCCCCTCAGTCTTCGCACCACTCAGAACTTTCAGTGTCTCAAATCGAACATTTTTGTTTTCTTTTTTTTTCTATCTTTTTTTCTCCAGAAGTTTCATTTCTTTTCGTTGGTTTCCGTCAACTTGATTCCTTTGTTTTTTAATGTAATAATGTAATTGGGTTCTCCCGTACAAATGTAAATAAATAAATAAATAAATAGTTCCGTTCATGTATCCACAAAATACTCTCCCGAATTTTTGAATTTTGGCCGTGAATTGAAGTCTACTCATTCACATTACAGATCTGTTCCGCAGCTTAAATCGTTGAAACACGCTTCCGGTGGCGACACTGCCGAGTGGGCTTTCAAAATGAGCAAGTTGCAAGAACTCAACCTTCTGGTCGAGCAAAACTCACTCTAAGCTGCTACTCAACAGAGTCAACGCTACAATCTTCGCAGATCTAAAGATTTATTCAAAGTTGGAGATTAAGTCCTTTACAAGTCATTTCAACTATCTTCAGCCGAGGTCAGGATCGCCGCAAAGCTTTCGCCCCAAGTTTGCAGGACCCCCCTATACCGTCGTTTCAGTCAGTTCTGGAGGAACATGTGAACTTCGAGACCAACAAGGAAGAAGTGCCGGTTCATGGCATCCTTCAAAACTGAAAAATACATTGCCACCTCAACCAGTGGAGGGGGAGGTGTGACGTAAAATAATTTCAAATGTTTGCGGTCTCGTTGTTCATGTCGCAACAGGATTTTCACCGCCGACGTTTTGTGAAGAGCGAACGTAGGGAAATAATAATCAAGCAAGTTATTGAATAATTTAAATTGTATTCACAAAACACTAAACTAAAAAGAGATAACTTTCAAGCTCGTTGATCAATACAATCATTTTACTTCTTAATTTGTTGTCATCAAGACTATTGTAAACATGGTACCTAATCAATAATACTTATCAGAATAATACAGTAAAGGATAATTCAACTTCTACGACAGACGCCATCACAACTTCCCGCCCAGATCCATTCATTCTATCTAATAATTGTTATACGAATAATATATACCGCACATATAGGTACTTCATAATATCTTTTAACCAGCTTCCGTTATTTGAATCATCGAAACTAATGCAAAATCTTGACATTTAAGTTATTCAGCTGACAGCTGTGAATTCGTGATCTTGGAGGCTGCAGAAAATCACGTTGTTCCCGTTCTGATTCTGTTCCCATCATCCAGACGTTGCTGGGTTTGATTTTCAAGGAAAAAAGTATATACTAGTATATATTTGATTCTATTTTGTTGAATTGCCTACTTGTCCGCTTCAAGATCAAGATTCGCCAGAGAAATTATATGCGCAAATTATAGTCTATGAGTAGGAGTTCCCGTACCGGTATGTGTAACCCTGGATTGATCCCTTTAACTAACATCGATTTAAATTTTGTGAAATGTCCACCTTAATGATGAAGGTATTCCTTCAGTTTTAGTTATCGTCATACTGCCTCGCCGCAATCTCCGCTGGAATTGGCTCTGGAAGCCTCGACTCTCCGCAAACGTCTATAAGTGCAGCTTCCCCGTTCCCTTCCTTCCTGGACCGAATTTCCGCATCGGAACAG
Source organism: Adelphocoris suturalis (assembly GCA_030762985.1). NCBI lineage: Eukaryota > Metazoa > Arthropoda > Insecta > Hemiptera > Miridae > Adelphocoris > Adelphocoris suturalis. Next base: position 96,578,127 of record CM061040.1, read on the forward strand.
GGTGGCCCCCCAACTGGAAAAGTCAGGGAAAACCTGGAATTGTCAGGGAATTCTTCGCGTCGGGAAAACTCAGGGAAATGTAATAGCGTGCTTCATCATACTAGTTACATATTATTTCATAGGTGAGTTATAGTAGTCCAGCAGTGAGGTACTTTTGCCTGGACATAATTGGAAAGTTAATGAAATTTTGGGGTGTTGTTTTGGGATGCCTAGGGAAGCTAAATCCGAGTTTTCTGACAAAAAAAGCCTGTGCTCGATTGTGGGTGGCCGAAAAACCACGATTTTTTCGGACTTTTTTCGGTTTTCCGTCTATAACTCGAAAGCTATGCCATGTAGAGGTCTTTTTTATTACATTTTCGGAAAGAGCATTAAATTTCCTTCAAATTTCACTAGTCACATGTTTTTTTTAACCGAATAGCTGCTATGTTACAGCCCTTCCAAAGTACATCAAATTTCTCAAAATGTACAATTTTACGGAAAAATGCATGTTTTAGCCTCATAACATTCATTTGTACGAACTATGACTCACATGTATGTATGTTATACATACTATATGAACCCCCCACTCTCCCCCCCCCTCTTCCGCCAATGTACTCTTCATTCCCATCATAGTGAGTATAGTGGATTTATACATGTTTGACTAGGGGTAGGTACCCCTAGAGGAATGCCTTTAGACAAATCCTGAGTAGGGAGAATTTCATGAGTCTGGTGATTCGGATTTGTTCCTTGATGAGAAACTTGTTGAAGGTGCTGAAAAGTACCTTCAGATTGGTGTTTATCCCTGTTTCCAAAGGGGTGATATTTGTCGGACTCATAGGCACATGTCTCGCCATGTAGAGCGGCGATGTGCCACTCTTTTTGAATATCTCTTGCGTGGGAGAGATATGTTTCATCCGTCGAGGGACCTCTTTGTGTCCACTGGCAGTGGAAGTCTATGGGTCTTGAAGAGTACCTTTTTGTTCGTTAAAAGTGGAAGACTGGAAGTTCTGAAAAGAACTGTTGTCTTGTGACTACCCGGTCGCAAAGGACGGGTATGTTTCCTCGAGCTGGTAAGCCATGCGAGGAGCCCCAGTTGTAGGGGTCTGAAACTCGTGAACTACGTCTATTCCGTTGTTGAAAGGCCGGAATACGTGAGTTTCTGATTGTGTTGGAACCCTCTGTGTTTCAAGAGGGGTTGTCCGGGCGTAATTCGCAGGGAGATCGGCGTGTGAAACGCGGGTGATTGTCGTGGAGGGGAAGCCTGAGCTCCCCGGGCCCGCGTACGCAGCGCCACTATTTATTGTAAGTACTTCAATGTACAGTTTTACGTACATGAATATAATAAGGTATATATAAATCAGTCCTCTGTCGATCTTTGTCTTTTTGGCAGAGCTGGCTCGTCATCCTCACTGTCTGTGACATCTGCTTCTTCGAATGGAGTGAACGTGGTGGGCTGATCGTAGTTCAGTTCTTCGTCAGTGTCGTAGTCTGTGTCCTCTTCATTGAAGTCGGGCTGTGGGGAGTTTTCACACGTAGTCCTACAACAGTTTTTGCACACAGCTGAACAAATGAGTCCTGCTTTTTTGCAAATGGAGCCTCCTGTAGTGCACTCACTAGCCCACTTGCACCTGATGATGTCAGGAGATGGTCTGGAGCAGCTTTTAATGTTGTTCTTTTGGGATTCACGCCTGAAAATGAAAAGATTGATATGACATTTCTGTTAACGTCACAAGCGTGGATTATACTAAGAGCAGTAATATCAATAAAGGTGTGGTACCGTGAACAATGAACGTGAGCACTAGTAACACCAACCTCGTTTGGTTAAGCTCCAGCCCTAGGCAGATGGTATTTTTAGGTGTTTTCCTGCACATCCAAGCCATGTTTGAACTTGTAGGTATGCCCTGTAGGAGTGGTACTTCGCAGAATCTTGAGTAGGTGGCAGTCTGGCTAATTGAAACGTTGGTTTAACCACTACAGTTTGGAATGAGCGGTACCGCAAGCCATCCAAATCATCAACCTCCACATTCCCTCCATACATCTTCCCCAAGAACTGCTCTCCAGCATCAGAGATTTGGTTTGGCGTTGCTTCTGGGTCCTTAAAAATGCTGACTATGTCTGACAGCCAAGGATTTTTTACAAGCACTTGCACGGCTTTCTTCTTCCCAATTCCAAAGGGAGCTGATGTTGAGCCCCTCCCACTAATTGCGTGCAGGAAGAGAATGTCATTAAAAATACCATCTGCCTGGGTAACACCAAACGAGGTTGGTATTACTAGTGCTCACGTTCATTGTTCACGGTACCACACCTTTATTAGATATTACTGCTCTTAGTATAATTCACACTTGTGTCGTTAACAGAAATATCATATCAATCTTTTCATTTTCATTTGTGAATCCCAAAACAACAACATTAAAAGCTGCTCCAGACTATCTCCTTTACATCATCAGGTGCAGGTGAGCTGGTGGGTGCACTACAGGAGGCTGCATTTGCAAAAAAGCAGGACTCCTCTGTTCTGCTGAGTGCTAAAACTGTTGTAGGACTATGTTTGAAAACTCCCCACAGCCCGAATTCAATGAAGAGGACACAGACTACGACACTGACGAAGAAGTGAACTACGATCAGCCCACCACATTCACCCCATTCGAAGAAGCAGATGTCACAGACGGCAGTGAGGATGACGAGCCAGCTCTGCCAAAAAGACAAAGAACGACAGAGGACTGATTTATGTAGGTATACGGTATTATATTCATGTATGTAATAACTGTACATTCATGTCCTTACAGTAAAAAAAAAAAAATTGTTTTGGACTATTGGAATATTATACAGCACACCTCACTGTGGTGAAATCACCCCCAAATAATATATTACAAAAGATGTCGGATTGCCTTATAACAAACGCCTTTGAAACCCCGAGTCAAGGGCGAACGAGGCAAGCGCGCCCTAGTGAGGTGGAGGGGAAAAAGCCGCTTCACCCCCGGGACACACCGAGGGCGCCCAACAGATTACACTGGGCGAGCCAATCTCGAGCCTCCCCCGACTCCGTGAGGGATATAAATACAGCATCCCATGGCCCAGTAGCTCATACTGATCACAGCAAGCAATCTAGAACCTTCTCCTCTCTAAGAAGACCTTCTCCTGCAAACCAGAAGCGATACAACTCCCCTGGCTGAACCGGAAGATGAATTTATAAGCTGGCTGCGATTCAACTCCACCGGCTTGTAGAGAAGAGAAACTCCCGCCTACTAGAACTTCCAGACGTCCGAATAGGTCGAGCTAGACACTTCGTCTACCTCCCTATTCAGCCCCCGTATCAGGCCGGGGCCCGAGACGGTAACCCGACGAGGCGACACCGTCTTGGAGCAGTAAGCCTTGCCCCCGGGTTCGGAGATTTACCTTCGAACCGCCCGCTGGGACAAGCAGTACGACCTCAAGCAGGGCCCACAAACAGCCCGGCCGTTACACATTTCGGCGGACCCGCATTATTGATAGGGCTTCACTCATTCGTTAAGCGTTGGACCACGGGCGCACACGTTTCACGTGAGATGACATCTCCGAAGTGGTCGTCCCGACTTTAGTTCTTTTCAGAGCTTAAAGACTTCCCCGAGAATGGAGCGGACGCCTACCTTCTGCCTTCTCGGGGATACACACGAAGGCAATGCGGCCAAAACCGAGGTTTCAACGCCCGACCGCCCTTCCGCGCCTTGTGAGAATCTCGCCGGCGTTTCTTCAACCCTTAACCGGCCCAAACCCTCAAAGGGCGTGGGCTTAGTGCTAACGTCACCCCTTAGTGGAGATATTCAAAAAGAACGGCACATCGCCGCTCTACATGGCGAGACATGTGCCTATGAGTCCGACAAATATCACCCCTTTGGAAACAGGGATAAACACCAATCTGAAGGTACTTTTCAGCACCTTCAACAAGTTTCTCATCAAGGAACAAACCCGAATCACCAGACTCATGAAATTCTCCCGACTCAGGATTTGTCTAAAGGCATTCCTCTAGGGGTACCTACCCCTAGTCAAACATATATAAATCCACTATACTCACTATGATGGGAATGAAGAGTACATTGGCGGAAGAGGGGGGGAGAGAGTGGGGGGTTCATATAGTATGTATAACATACATACATGTGAGTCATAGTTCGTACAAATGAATGTTATGAGGCTAAAACATGCATTTTTCCGTAAAATTGTACATTTTGAGAAATTTGATGTACTTTGGAAGGGCTGTAACATAGCAGCTATTCGGTTAAAAAAAACATGTGACTAGTGAAATTTGAAGGAAATTTAATGCTCTTTCCGAAAATGTAATAAAAAAGACCTCTACATGGCATAGTTTTCGAGTTATAGTCGGAAAACCGAAAAAAGTCCGAAAAAATCGTGGTTTTTTGGCCACCCACAATCGAGCACAGGCTTTTTTTGTCAGAAAACTCGGATTTAGCTTCCCTAGGCATCCCAAAACAACACCCCAAAATTTCATTAACTTTCCAATTTTGTCCAGCAACCCACAGATTTTATGACCTCACTGATGGACTATAGGTACAAATGACAATAATAATTCTCAAGAGTTGTAGTTAAACTGTTCAAAAATAACAACGCTACACGCACATAAAAAGTGAATGGATATGCCATTAGCGTCTCTGGTAAATATATCATCTAGAGTAATACATTTGTGAGAAAAATCAACTGAGTATTGAACTAGGGAGAAAAAACCCAGCAGAGTGGTGGATTGATACAGTAAGAGTCCCAAAACTAGTTTGAATACATAAGCTAGGACTTCTCAGGAGGGTTAAGGAGGGGAAAATTGACACATTGGAATGTGGAGTCATATGTTATAAATTCACAGAGCAGCTTTCCAACGAACGATTTTTGTGGGATGGGAAATCAAAAAGTTATACTCTCTCTGGCAACGATTGGTAGTAGGTGAAAAAAAGCATGACATTTTTTGCTGTCGGACGAAAATTTTGAATTTTCCCCAGAGCTAAGAAAGCCGTGTAAGGAAAAATGTACTTCAACAAAAAGCTTCAGGTCACAAATTGAGAGACCATAAAATATCAAATAACAAGTCAGGCAGCATGATCGGATGGGTGAATTTTCGTAAATTATCGTATTACATTTAGATCAAATTGTTATGATATTTGAGCACTTCGAGGGCAAAGAAATTGCTAAATATAAGTAGACTACATACAAACAGTCTGTTTCCCCCCCTTTTTTTCTTCATTAAATTATATAGCATTAAAGGTAAAATAAAATGACGAGAAATCTGAAGTTCGGTCAGGGAAATTAAAAGTTTCCATTTGGGGGCCACCCTGCGGAAGTACCGTAAAGTACTGTCGTTTTGTATAAGTATTGATTTCGCCTTAGGTAATATTAGCCCAATGGAAGTTCCCTATTTACATATGGTTACCGAAATACCTGTACATCTCATGAGCTGTCGCAAGACCTTCCACCCATTTTAGTACCGCTAAGTAGTGGTAGGTAGGTACCTACTTACCCTTCATTATAACCTGTAACACCACGGTATCGATGGTTATAGGGAGAAAATGTTCTGTCATTAGCCTTATAAGTATATATATTTATTTTCAGACGCTAGGTATTACGGCTAGTACTACACCGCTCCTATAAACTACGAGCACTACTAGTGTACTAAATTTGTATCTCCTTTTCCGCATTATTCTCTGTGCCAGAACCCTGAGAAAGAAAAAATATATTTCCTTTAATTTTTCGGAATTTTGTGAGTTTCGTTCTCCTGCTATATTTCTTCAAATTCAATTTTGTGGGTTCATCCCCACGCAAGATAACATTTTTAGTTTTATATTATTTTAATTAATAGGCGCGCGCGCATGTGCGTTTTTTTAATTAATTTTTTATGAGCTTTTTTTTTATGAGCTTTTTTTTAGTTTTATTATTTATTTTTTAATTTTTTTAATTGTTCCGTTATGGCACATTATTTACCGATGTCCGTGATACCCCATTTCACCCCCCTCCTCTCACAAAGTACCCCCTATGGATCAGATTTGTAAAATTTTAAGTAGCTCGTGGTTCAAGTTAGAGTAATCCAAACATATTCGCCCAATCAGATCCCCAGTTCGTTCAATGGTGTCCAAGATACCCCCATTTCACCCCATCCTCCCCTTCCCTAAAACACCTCCTTTGGCTCAAAATTGAAAAACTTCAAATATCCTATAATTCAAGTTGGACTGATACAGACATTCCCCCCCCCCCCCCCCCCCCCCCCCCCACTCGTATCAGTTGTTCAATGACCCCTGTAACCGTGAAATGCAGACAAACATACGGGCAGACAGACAGAGAAAAATTGAGAAAATGGTACCAATCGTCTACAAATAGCATGAAACGAAAAAGAAACGCAAAATTTTATGATTCTAATCAATGTACAGACAGACAAACATACGATTTTATTAATATTCATATTTTATTTTATTGATATTCGTCTAAATATTTTATTAATATTCGGATTTCTTGGTCCGGACGGCAGACCCTCATTTTTTGGCACCATTGAAATCCCTGGTGAATATGACAAACGGTGAGTTTAGGGCATTTAAGTAACTTTGATAAGTAAGATCGCATGGTGAAAACAATGAAAGCTGATAAGGGATCTGTTGTAGTAATTATGGATGTAGATGATTGTGCCCGTGAAGCTATGCTACAATTGGGGGATAGGGATAACCCTGATTCACTATTGAAAAATGATCCTGCTCAGCGTTTTCAGACTGAATTGAGAGGTATTGTGCGTGTGTGACGAAAAATAAAGGAAAATAAATATCAGGGCCTTCCCAAACAGGAGAGGGTACTGATGAACCCTGAGTCACCGAGGGTTTCTATTTTGTATCTTTCCCAAAGATCCACAACCCGTATTAAATATAATATCGTTACAAATAGTTTTTATTATTATTAATATTATTATTTTCTTTTTTTCTTTTTTTGTTGCTTTCTGTGTCGCTTGTTTGTGGTAAGGCGGTTTCTGATGGCTTCGTCGCAGGGAAGGTGGCCGTAGCGAGATCAAGGGATGGAGCGAGATGACGAACGAGAGCGGAGACGTGCCTAATTTACGGGAGTTTATGCATAACGTTATTCAGAAGATTTGAAATAGTTCTCCTTGTTTTATTTTTAAAATGCCTTTAGAGTTCAACTAAGTCTGAGTTCAAAGGGTCTAACTAGTCGATCTTGAACTTGCTTTTCGTGAACGTGTTTTCTTTGTTTCCTATGATACCTTATTTTGGAACAAATACGAGAAACATACACAGTTGGTAGTAGAAGTATCGTTTTCAAGGAGCAAAGAATGATAGAATTTTGGGGTACTCCCCCATTTGGTTGATTATTTTCAAAACCTTTGTGATCGACCAACAAGAATTTAAAAAAATAAAAATAAAATAAAAAAAAATAAAAATAAAAAAATAAAAAACCCTTCGCCTCTAAATTTGTTGGTTTACGTTTCCGATTCAATTTTCAGTTCACGCAACCGGATTTATTATGGGCAGTGGAAGAGTTGTTTTCTCTTTTGGGAGATGAAACATTTTTTGTCTCCGAAATAAAAATGTCAACTCGAATTTTACGTTTTAGACCATTCTGAACAACTTTCGTTCCTTGTCTGGATGTGTGTTTGTTTGTGTGTGTCCACGTGTGAGTCGGATTTTAACAGATTTTTATGAAATGTTCATTAAATGTACGAGTTAGGGTGTAGATGGTCCCCTATCGGTTTTTGTTCCCAAATCAATATTTTTCTCAGCGCATGCGCAAACGTAAATTCTACCAAGCATAATTTTCTCACGCCCTCGTCGTCTGATATTGCTGAAATTCGAAGAATAATTATTGGGAGAAGACGATTTGATTAACCCTTATAAATGTCAACACGATTATATCATTAGTAGCTGCTGCGCATGCGCGAATGTGTACCTATTCATTTTAACGAGCCTAATTCCAACAGTTTCATCCAATTTTAATAAAAATTTCAGGGAATGAGCGAGTTAGGCTGTAAATGTGCCCCTATCAATTTAATCCTTCTCAGATCATTACTCCGTTCTGCACATAGGCAAACGTAAAATTATTCCAAGCATCATTCTGTGACGCCCTAGTCGTCCGGTTCTGCTCAAATTTTAGTGGATGATAATGATAAGTGGGGGGAATTTAACCATTCCATATCTATTTCAACATGATTGGATCAGTAGTATCTTCTGTGCAGGCGTGAAAGTGTAATCCTAGGAACAAGCATAATTTATAGTTTTCATCCAATTTTGATGAAATTTTCTGTCCCCAAAGAAATAAATTCCTTTTTTCTCAAATGCGCTAAGGTAAATTACTTCAAGCCTAATTTCCCGTTTTCTAATTGACCGATTTCGACGTTTTACGTTAAGTACCTACATCTTGATTTCCTTATTCCGCTATGGAGTTTTTTTATGATTATTAAAACCATTTGAATGATCCATACATTCATATTACTTTCTGTAGGTAAACTATTATTACTACCTACCTTCTTAAATATTACTATAGTTATACCAGCGGGATTAGTAAAGTGTAGATGTTTTAATTAATCGCATTAATTTTCACATTGTAGGTGCCTATATCTAAGCAGGCATATTGATGAGAACCATCTGCGATTTGAAATCAACTCCTTTGTGATATTTAAAATTCAGTACAGTGCAAACTGATCAGCTGAAGGGCCTCTGAGCCTATTTTGTTTCTTGATCAACCTATGATGCTGAAACCTAAGGAAAGTATTGAAGCAATGGGTAGAGGGTAGATTTTTGTTATTGCGACTCCTTTCGTGCAAAAGTTCCATATAGAAATTTATGATCATATCTTCGACCTAGTTTCCGGGTTTCAAGTTAAGGAGGTTTTGTCTTGTTATTTTCAAACCGTATTTATGGGCAAGGGTTTCGGAGGGTGGTGCTTGATCATCCCAAGCGTTTTGCACGTTAGTTTGGTAGAACTTTCGCGGGGGTGAATTGTTTGATAGGTGGATCTTTTCTTTAGTATTGTGGTGCCTAGGGTGGATGAGAGCTGTTTTGAGAATTGGGTCGATTGCTTTTACTTCCTCTTTGTTAAATTTCGGTTCCGATTTATTTTGTCTGTGGACGGTTTTCACGAATTCTTCGGAAGGCATATCAGGTGAGCCTTCTCTGCCTACGTTCTTGGCGTTAAGGATTTTCTTCTTGTGCTCTTCGAATTTATTTGAAAGGTGGGCGTATAAGGTTTTAACTTTTTCTTTGTGTTGATTAAGGTAAGTACTTGTTAACTATTACTTTGTTTAGATCGACTTCTAATAGTGGTCGATTGTTCACATGACCGTAGATGATTTCAAAAGGGGTTAGTTTGGATATGGAGTGGATCGTATGATTGTAAGCAATGATTGCGTACCTAATTCATTTTGGTCCGTGTATCGGACTTTTTAAACGTTTCTTGGTCATTGAGCAACCTCATATGTTCTACCAGGGTTGAATGGAACCTTTCTATGATCCCGCTGGATTCCGGGTGTTGGGACGAGATGAAATGGTCATTAATTTTGTGTAAGTTCATGAGTTCTTTGATCAGGTTACTCTGGAACTCAGCTCCATTGTCTGCGACTATAGACTGGGGTAGACCATGATGAGAGAAAAATTTCATGAGACTGTTGACTATTTCGACGCTTGAAGAGGAATTAAGGGGGTAGGCTTGGGCGTATCTCGAAAAGGTGTCGATTACAGTGATCAATTTTGAGTTCTCTATTGTAAATTTATCTATGTGTAACGTTTCGAGAGGGCGCGAGTGAGTTGGAGTGATGTTATATTTGACCTTGAGTGGGGATCTTTCGTATTTGCATTTGAGACATGTCTCGCAGATCCTTTGAATGGATGTTTTGAGGTTAGGCCAGTAGAATTCGCGTTTTATCCTCTCATAGGTTTCTTCGATACCTCGATGGTTTGTATTTCCATCGTGGTGTTTTTTGATCAGTTCATTTTGTTCCTTTTCGGTTTGTACGTCTATCAGTCTTTTCTTGTACTTGGTTATGTTAATCTCCGAGTGCGCGAATTGAGATGAAACTATTTTCGTGAATTGTTCATAAACGTCTGTCTCGAAGTAAATGCCGTATTTTAATTTTGGGTGGATATATTCTTTGATGAAATTAGTTGTTTCTGATTCGAACTTTGTTTCATCAATAAGTACTATGATTCGTGTCCTATTACCAAAAAGTTATTCTATGTTCACGGGTTTTTGTATGGGGCGTTTTGTAGTCGTAAAGATCATTTGGTTTAAGCATACGTTGACAGGTTGATCTCTGATTGGTACGGTCGCGACAGTGTTTCCCATAAAGTTCGAATGCTCAGTGTGTCCTGAGAAGTTAGTTTCGTCTGAGTGGATGGATAGCTTGTCTTCAGAGTCGGCGTTCGCGATAACGGAGTCAGTCGCGTTATGTTCTATAATTGTATGTAGGGCGTTCAGTGTAGGGTGCTGGGTATTTAAATCTTGTAATTGGACTCGGGATAATGCGTCAGCGTTAGTATTCAGCGCTCCCTTTTTATGATTATTTCAAAATCTTACGCTTGGAGTTTGGTTTTCCAAGCAAAAAGCCTAGAACTGGGTTCTTTATGTGAAAATAACCACTGCAAGGGGCGGTGGTCGGTGAAGATCGTGAATCTTCTCCCGAACAAATAGGGTCGGAAGTAACCTACTGCCCAGACTATTGCTAGTAGTTCTTTTTCTATAGACGAATATTTCAGTTCACTCTGGTTGAGAGTTCGGCTCGCGAAGGCTATCGGTAAATCTGCGTCGTTTGTTGCTTGACTAAGTACTGCTCCTAGGGCTACGGCTGGCATCAGTTGTAAGCCGGAAAGTTTTGGAAAAACGGATGTCGGAGTATTTCGTTATTGCATAATAGAGTTTTACACGTTTCAAAACATTGTTGGTATTCGGGATCCGATGTATTGATTGGGACACCTTTTTTCAGGCACTTTGTCATTGGTTTTGTTAGGTGAGCGAAACCTTAGATGAATTTTCTATAGTATCCTAACAAACCAAGAAATCCTTTGATTTCTTTGCTAGTTTTGGGAATGGGGTAGTTTTGTATTGCTTGAATTTTGGTTGGATTTGGTTTTACTCCGTCCGGCGTGACTATGTGACCTAGGTAACAAACTTCTCGTCTCAAGAAGTCGGTTTTATCCAACTGTACCTTGAGGTTAGCTGATCGAAGGCGTTTAAAGACTGATTCTAACCGATGTATGTGTTCTTGTAGGCTAGTACTGAATACTATTAAGTCATCTAAATATACGCAACAATATTTATTTGCTATACCACGTAATATATTGTCCATTACGCGTTGGAATGTGCTGGGAGCATTCTTCAAACCAAAGAGGACGCGTGTCCATTCTAAATGGCGTGTGGGAGTACTGAAAGCCGTTTTGTTGATGCTACTGGGGTCCATTTCTATTTGGTGAAAGGAGGATTTTAAATCAATTGAACTGAAATATTGGCATCTTCCCAATTTATCCAATAGTTCTGAAATTTGAGGAAGGGGGTATTTATCTTTTATTGTTTTTTCATTTAATTTGCGATAATCTACAACGATTCGGAATTTTTGTTTTCCACTGTTGTCTTGTTTTTTGGGAACTATCCAGATGGGGGCATTCCAAGGGCTTTGAGCATTTCGGACTATCCCTTGTTGGAGTAATTCTTCCATTTGTTTGTCAAGTTCATTCAAATGTACTTCGGGGAATCTATAATTTTTCGTGTACACTGGTATTTCGTCGGTAGTGCGGATGACGTGTTTAACATTATTGGTGAAACTAAGGGGAGTGCCTTCTTGATGAAAAATGTCTGCGTATTTAGTGACTAATTTAGATATCGCGAGTTTTTCTTCCTCGTTCATGTGGTCGAGGCGAAATTGGCCTAAATCGAATTTGAATGTTGACCTGTCAAAATGATTTAGGTTTGGGTTTGAGACGGGTTTTTGGGTTTGGAAGTCAGTATTTTGAAAGTCGACCTCTTCGGCTAATATGGGTGTGACCTGTGTGCATTGGAAGGGGGTTTCGCCGGAGTTTAATACTTGGGCGTAAGCATCATAATTTTCAACTTTAACTAGGCATTGGGGAATTTCCACGGGTCCTATTTTTTTGATAAGGGATGATTGCGTCTCCATTTTCTATGTTATTGGTTATCAGTTTGACTTTCTGAACACTTCTACTATCGATGGTGTATGTTTCGTTGATTTCTAGATTTAGATATCGCAATGGGATGTTCACGTGAGGGGTTTGGAAAACTTTATTTCTGATGCTTACGTCATCTTTTATGAATTCTAGGTTATCAATGCCGATCAGGAGATCGAACCTAGAATGGAACGGGAATAGGTGGAATTTTCAGTTTAAACCCTTTTCGCGAAGTAGTTCGTCGTACGGGACCATGGCACTTGACGTAACCAAGGAAGTTCCGTGGACAGTTGTAACTGAAAAAGGTTCATTGTCTGTTTTGATGGAAAAGTATTTTTTTTGCTACTGACGGGTTAACAAAGCTGGCCGAGCTCCCTGTGTCTACGAGGATTTTTAGATTTAATTTGGGTAGTGTGATATAGGTGAGCTTATTGATCAGTTTACAGTTTAAGCTCATTAGGTTGCATACGGAGGGTATGGAGGCGAGGGTCTTCTAAAGAAGGAGTTTCGTCCTTTTGAATTTGAGGATCTTCCGCGGATTGGTCGGGCCACTCGTACGCGTCGTAAAATAGATCATTTTGATAGTTTGAATCGTGATAATCATAGGGTTCATTATTCGCTTGATCATTTTGATAATTTGAATCATAATAACCATGGGGTTCGTTATTTACTTGGTTCGTCCCCTCTACTTGTAGGTTGTGGAAATTTGGGTTCGTTGTTTGCCATGACATGGTCTTCCAACTTCTCAGAGTAATTTGGGAGGATTTTTGATTATTTGGGGGTTCTTTTGTTCGGGGGAGTTCCTTTGATAGGTCGGTTTATTTTGGTAGTTATTTCTTTGTTGGTTTGAAGGGGCAGTTTGTGGAGGATTAGGCTGTCTAGGTGGGCCAGACCATGGAGGTTGATGTTGGCTTAGGCTTTGTAACAACTGGTAAGCTTTGGCAACAGGCGTTTGATGGTGGTTTTGAGAGTTAAACGGTTTTTGCGGGTTTTGGGACCAATATGAAGAGTATTGTCTAGGAGGCCTATTTAAAGACGGTGTGGAGGCGGAACTGTATGTCGAGGAGCCTGATTCGGTCTGGGGGCGTATTTTGTTTTGAGCGGGAGTTCAATGGTAACAATTGGTAATCGTTTGTCATCCATCCGAGTGCCTCGTTCAGGTCCTTCGGTAGTCGGGTCCTCAATAGGCTTCCTAACGGCTCTCTAAGTTGTAAAAGGAAACGTCTTAATGCAAGTTGTGCATTGTGTTTAATTATATTGTTGGCCTCATCGGGTTCGTGAATATTAGCATACGCGATTATTTTATTTAGTGCTTCCGTTACTCTGTGGTGGAATTTGAACGGATCTTCGTATTCTCCCTGTCTCAAGTTAGAGAGATCTAGGTTCATAGAGAACACGTCCCGTTTGTCGGAGTAGGCATTGATTAACGCATCCTTAATTTGTACGTCGTGACGTTACTTAAATTTATAGCACTCGAGGCAGGAGGTTGAATTTTAGCCTTAATAGCGTGTAGGATCATTGTATATTGGAAGTCTCCCTAGTCACTATAATTAAAGAATCGGTTTTTTAGTTCCTGCGTTACAAGTAAATAATTGTTTAGAGTTTCTGGATCCCCTTTGAACACTGGAATGAGTTCCATGTGTTCCCTTTTAAATACTGGGATTCCTACATTTTCTGTCTTGGCATATGGGAGTTGGTCTCCTACTCTCAATTGTTCGAGGGCGGCCGTGGCTTCCTGCAAGGTGGTCTCTAACCTAGTCTGTGTTTCGGCTTGATCTCGGATGACCTGTTGGGTCATTTCGAGCATATTTTGGGCCATAGTGTTTTAGGCCATTAACTTGGAGTTTGGCGAGATTAGTTCCTCGATGGTAGGAATACCACCGGTGGCTCCAATCTCAGGGTGTTGTCCATATCGGGGAGTTCTGGGATACTGGGGAGTGACCGGACTTCGTCCCTAAGAAGGATTTCTAGGCGGTTCGACAACCTACTGGGCACAAAACGTTTTAATTGTTTTGGAATTTTGGCATTTGTGGGGCGAACTTATGGGGGAAGTTTACCTATCCTGATGTTTTAAAGAAGATAGATAAACAAAAATACAAATGCACAGATACAAGTACAAAGATAAAATGCAATGAAAATATGAAATATTAAAATGTAGAGATTAAATTCTTAAAATTAGTGTAGAGTAATCGAAGTCTTCGTTGCGGGGTTGCGAGCGAAGGAGGTGAGAACGTGGTTTTGAAGGGCCAGCAGTTGGGCTTCGAGGTCAAGCTAATCTTCAGCTCGCGAGAGAAAAAGTGTTATCTTGAGCTTCTGAGAACTACGACCTGTGCGTGGGTAGTCTCAGGAGAGAGTCAAGGCGTTGATAACTTGATATTTGTGTATTATTAATTGTGAATTGTCTGAAGCGTTCCTGGTCAGATATTCGTTCTTTACGGAAGCTTGACAATTTACAGTTCGTGAACGAATTTTCTTTCTTGAAGGGAAAAATTTGAATATGTTGAGTTAGTATTCTCGGAATTGAATTGGAATTTCTTAAGGAAGGTTTTCTTCGTGTGTACGGGGTAATGATACTGTGTCCGTGTGTCTGAGTGTGAGAAACGGTTTTAGTTACAGAACTATTTGCATTGGAAATCTGCAAGGAGTCAGCTCGTCGTCCAGTCCAGGTAATCCCAGTATTAGCACTTGGCACTCACGTAGGTAATTCTCTGAATCGTTTACACGTATTCGTCGTGAAACAACTATCAATTCTTACAACACTGTGCCAGTAAAAGAATAATCGTCGAGTTTCGAGTTTTTAAAAACAAGCTTTATTTGAACACCACGTAACAACACGGACACGATATGTTGGAGGTTCGGAATCTGGAGAGAGACTGACTACAAAGCTGCCTGCAGGCTGGCTTATATAGAACAAATATGTGGAGTCAGCAGGTTGTTATTACAATACGCCTAGTATGTACATAGCTCCTCCCCTCTGAGATAAAATTTTGGGGTTAAGAAAATTTTCAAAATTACAGTTAGTCCATGTTGAAACATAAGGGTATAAAAATGATTAAGATTAGGTATACAGATTACAAAAATGACATCGAATATCCGATTATGACAACATAAAGCACAACATGACGCTAAATAGAATGCATTAATATGAAATCACACAAGAAGACATCAAAATAACATTACACATTAAATATATCAAATACCCATTAGACATAAAATTATTACAACCTAAAACTAACTACATTATTACAATACGCCTAGTATGTACATAACTTATATATATATATATATATATATATATATATATATATATATTTATATATATATATATATATATATATATATATATATATATATATATAGTTATCTTTTGACAGGATTGCTGCGTCGTTTTATCACGGACCACAGGACTACCGCGTCACATCCCAGCGCAACAAACCTGCGCCATAATCCTGGGTTTTTTAATACTTCGACAGGTTTGTCGCGCACGGTCTTGAAGGGTGGGTATAATCGAACCAACAAACGGCGCTCTTTCTCCATCACAGTTCACAGGATTGTGGCGCAAGGGGTAGATGGGTTGTTTGTTAGGTGAAGTAATTATCTATCGGGTTGGGTTTCCCTCCTTGCGTTTTTTCGTTTCCGATGGCAGATCCCGTCGTTGATTATATTTTGATGGAAGGGGGTGTATTGGAAGTGAGTTCAGTCCTATTGAAGCAAGATAACAGTTGCTATGTCGCTGTTTATGAAATTGTAATATTTAATGTTTTATGGCATTATACTTGAATAATTAACCTACTTATCGGTCAGGATGAAACGTAAAATCTGTATTCTTTCAAAATGAGTTTTTTATACTGTAAGCATTCCAAACCCTACAAAACCTCTAACTTCTTCAACTTCCGTTTTATATTACCCCTTATATATATACCCCTTCTAATAGGTAAAAAGAACTAGGAATCCGATTTTCTAGGTCTCGTCGCACGGCGCGTCTCATGGAGGGGGTAATTCCGAAACTTTTCTTATTTTGTCATTTAAAATGTGAGAAAAATAGTTTCTAATAGGTAAAAAATCCGAGGAATCCGATTTTCTAGGTCTCGTCGCGAGGCGCGTCTCATGGAGGGGGTAATTCCGAAACTTTTCTTATTTTGCCATTTAAAATGTGAGAAAAATAGTTTCTAATAGGTAAAAAATCCGAGGAATCCGATTTTCTAGGTCTCGCACCGCGGCGCGTCTCATGGAGGGGGTAATTCCGAAACTTTTTTTATTTTGTCATTTAAAATGTGAGAAAAATAGTTTCTAATAGGTAAAAAATCCGAGGAATCCGATTTTCTAGGTCTCGTCGCACGGCGCGTCTCATGGAGGGGGTAATTCCGAAACTTTTCTTATTTTGTCATTTAAAATGTGAGAAAAATAGTTTCTAATAGGTAAAAAATCCGAGGAATCCGATTTTCAAGGTCTCGTCGCGCGGCGCGTCTCATGGAGGGGGTAATTCCGAAACTTTTCTTATTTTGTCATTTAAAATGTGAGAAAAATAGTTTCTAATAGGTAAAAAATCCGAAGAATCCGATTTTCTAGGTCTCGTCGCACGGCGCGTCTCATGGAGGGGGTAATTCCGAAACTTTTCTTATTTTGCCATTTAAAATGTGAGAAAAATAGTTTCTAATAGGTAAAAAATCCGAGGAATCCGATTTTCTAGGTCTCGTCGCACGGCGCGTCTCATGGAGGGGGTAATTCCGAAACTTTTCTTATTTTGTCATTTAAAATGTGAGAAAAATAGTTTCTAATAGGTAAAAAATCCGAGGAATCCGATTTTCAAGGTCTCGTCGCGCGGCGCGTCTCATGGAGGGGGTAATTCCAACACTTTTCTTATTTTGTCATTTAAAAATTAAAAAACATAATTTTTAACTGGTAAAAAATACGAGGAATCCGATTTTCTGGGTCTCGTCGCGCGGCGCGTCTCATGGAGGGGGTAATTCCAACACTTTTCATATATCATCTTTTAAAATTTGAAAAAAAAAAATTCTAATACCTAGGTAAAAAATACGAGGAATCAGATTTTCGAGGTCTCGTCGCGCGGCGCGTCCCATGGAGGGGGTAATTCCAACACTTTTCTTATTTTGTCATTTAAAAATTAAAAAACATAATGTTTAACTGGTAAAAAATACGAGGGATCCGATTTTCTGGGTTCGTCGCGCGGCGCGTCACATAGAGGGGGTAATTCCACCACTTTTCTTTTTTTGTCATTTTAAATTTTAAATAAATAGTTTGTACTAGGTAAAACTCACGTGGCCCAGCCAATAGACATATCCATGTCAAATAGTTTTTTCCAAGTTTTTCAGTGATAAATCCATCAAATTTGAATTCTTATTGCTGCTACTTCACATGCTTACTTTCAAATATATTTAGATAGGTGAGCAAGGGCAAAATTCATCATAAGAGCAAATTTATTTTGAAAACATCAGCTAGTCCAAAGTGTCCCACTACTTAAATAAAGAAGATTCATTTCCCCAGCAACGGCTTGGTTGTAAGTGAAAATCAAAAGAAATTGTTCAATTAGGATATAAGTTAACATACTCATACGGTGGATAGAGCTTTCGTACAAGTACGCAACCACGAGAGACATTTTATGTCTTTGCGCCCCCTTTCCCCTTCCTATAAAACCCCGTATTGTATTCTAGAGCCACTCAGCTGATCTGGGATCGGTCAGTTGTGTTCAGAAGTCCCTCAAGGGCCCACATACCAAATCTCAGAGTCGTGGGATCATTAGGGAAAAAACTGGATTCTAGAGCCACTCAGCTGATCTGGGATGGGTCAGTTGTGTTCAGAAGTCCCTCAAGGGACCACATACCAAATCTCAGAATCGTGGGATCATTAGGGAAAAAACTGGATTCTAGAGCCACTCAGCTGATCTGGGATCGGTCAGTTGTGTTCAGAAGTCCCTCAAGGGGCTACATACCAAATCTCAGAATTGTGGGATCATTAGGGAATCTCCGCGTAACGCTCCCCGCGTGACGCTCCCCGCGTGACGCTCCCCCGCGTGACGCTTTTTAATTTATGTGCCATAGTAAAGACATAAAATGTCAAAAACATGAGGAATCCCATTTTCTAGGTCTCGTCGAGTGGCGCGTCTCATGGAGGGGGTAATTCTGACACTTTTCATATTTCGTCATCTTACATTTGAACAAAATAGTATATATCAAGTAAAAAGTACGACGAATCCGATCTTCTAGGTCCTGTCGTGCGGCAGGTCGGTTTTGGGAGGTAATACAAGACTTTCTGTAAAATTGAAATTAAAAACATATAACCGAAAATTCCTTAGGTACATTGTCTGAAGGGAAGTTGAATCTTCTTTTTATTTGTAGCAGAAACCGAAAAAGAATTCAGGGCTCCAATGTGGATGAAGGAGTGGATAAGGATCATATTTGCTCCCTATAAATCCTTGTGTGTTGAACGAAAAATATATCTGAAACTCTCCATTCAAGTGATGTAGCTGATCAAAAATGCTATTTTCCTCCCTTTCCTTTCGAGTTTCGTGTCACTCCTTTGTGCTTCCTCAGCAACCTCAATTCCGGCCCCCATAATAATTCTCGGAATAATCCCTTAACCTATAACCTTTAAATGACACCCTTTCGAATTGAGTGAGTGTGATACGAAGTTTCAAGGATCATCTTCGGGTGATGTGGGGTTTTTTCAGCCAAATTTCGTAAACTTTGGTAAGGAAGTATCTGAAAAAAGCGTCGAACGGCGGACGGTGTGGTGTAGGAGTAGGGCAGACGGCGGACGACGAGCGGATTTTTTAAAATCGATTTTGGTAATTCAAGTATCTCAAACATAAACCATCAAATTTTATAGGGGAATTGAAAAATAAAGAAATAGTTCTTAATCGATTACAAAAGCGCCACTATCAGAGGGATGATCTCCCCATGTACCATCCAAGCTTGTGCGAAAACAGACATAGTGTCTAATGAGAAAAAAATTCTTGGAGGCAGACGGACAAACGGTCATTTACACAAAACGGAAATTGCCAAAGAATGTCTACAATATAAAATACGAGTGGAAATATGATTTTGGTGAAAAAACGTGGTTCTGCGACTACATTTCATTCAATGAGGTGCATCGTTCAAGTTTACAATTTGTTCAAATACGTTCTCGAAATCAGGTTAATTCCAAATTTTGGTGTCATCCCTAGTGACTTGAAGTGAACAACATAATTATTATAATTTTTTAATATATCACTTGGGCATGAAGGAAAGTTTAAAGAAGGGAAATTTGAACAATAGTTGAGATTTCAACGTTCGATGTTTTGCCCCGAAACTCGGCGGTTGCCCAAGGTTTTGATGGATGAAAAACAGTTTAAAAACGCAGCAAATTCTTGACAAAGGTTTATTATTCCCGTTTCAGACAATAGGTACACGTCACTTCCACGTTCATCACTTTCATAATTTCTGTGATCAATATTGCATTGCTGAATTGATACAGATACCTACTGTAGTATCTCTTCAATCTAGATATTTTTTGTGATGATAATTTGTTAGTGTTGTTCGGTACTACCTATACTAGGTAATTAGATTTTGCGATTTACATGACCATGGACTTGTGAGGTTTAGAGTTGTCTAACCAATAAAATAATATTCAAAACCCAATTTTTACCCGTTTTTTTTTTTTTTTTGCCTAAAAAATTCTTGGGTGATGAAGGATTGGACTGCTCAGTTTCGGGGCACTACGAAAACCTAAATGCAGCCCCTGTGCAAAGTTTCAGATTTTTGAGATTTCCATGTCTATACTAAGGCCTCCCTGGATAGGAAATTATTACAATTTGCATCACTCAAAGCGTAACATAACGGAAAACTTCTGATAATTTTGGCATAAAACGACTCATTTGTTACGTTTGTTCACCTTCTTCCCTCTTTAAGGCAAATGTGGACAGGAGTTTAATATGATTCTGAGATAAGAGATAGTGCTACGGCCGCACCAAAAGTGTATTCCATTTTTGTAGAAACAATTCCATTAAAAATTCTAATTTAATTGTGGAAATGTTCTCAAGACGAATACGAGATTGGAAGTATCGTTCAACATTTTGAAATGTTTTGTAATTTTGTCTTTAAAATTGCAATTACAAATTGATATTCAATTGAGAACAAAATGGAACAGTTAGTAAACATTTTCCTTGATAATCAGAGACGGGAGGCGAAATTTAGGTCTGACGAACGTGGTCCTCGAACCTGACGAACGTGATCGTTTAAGTCTCTGAATCCGAATTTGAAATCCGTTTTGTTCTTCAAGGTTTAGTTCTTTGGATTGAATTTCATGAAAAACCCCCAAAGTTCATCTAGGAAATTGTTCAAAATTCATCAACTTGTGTTACAATATGGAAATTGGGGCGCTGATTCCGAATAAAATCCGTTTCGCACTAGAACGCTTCGTTCACCTAGTATCTCAAATTTCAAGAATTTCATAGAAATCTCCCCGAAAACCCCCCACCCCCTACCTACTGATTGACCCCTGTATGGTGGTTAAAAACCACTTCAAATATTCAATAATATATGCAGATAACCTACCCAAAAGATGAAAATTTGAAAAACAATTTACGAAACTGAACTTGCCAAAAAAGCTGAGCGGGCACTTACTGGAACCACCTGGGCTTCATTCTGGAAAAACATTTTGTTCTAAAAATTTATTTTTTATCTTGAATTCGCAATTTCTCCCTTGAAACTCACAGCAAATTTGACGAGAATGCTTTCCAGTATGTATTTTGAGTCGCTGAATTCGATTTTGAAATCCGTTTTGCGCTAGGACGCTTCATTCACCAGACATCAGAAATTTCATGAATTTCATAAAAATCTCTCCGAAATGCCCTTGGGAAATGTCTAAAATTCACCGAAATTGGTATCCTTATGTTAATCGATGCGCTAAATGAAAATTGGAAGTCCATTTTTCTCTCAGAAGCCGCGTTTGCTAGATTCCACAATTTCATGAAAATTCGAAAAAAAATTCTTTACGCCATTTCTACGGAGTATTTGAAGGGTTCATACAAAAATTTCGAGGCCCCAGCTTGCATAGGTGCTTCGGAATAGTTAAAAAAGAATCCGGCCATTTTGTTTGAGGCCCCTCTACAGCCCCTAGATATTCATTCAAATTCATCTAAATTTGTTCTAGTAGGTATATTAAATTGGAGAGGCAACAATCGACAGGTAGCAACCCAGACCCTCGCGCCAGCCCTTTTTTGAATCTACGGCACCAGGCCCGTGAACTAGGAGTGGACATTTCAATTTTGGAAGAACATCATCAAAATTCAATCATTTGAAAAGTTAAAATTAATTAAATCAAATTAAACTTTTTAATTTAATTAAAATATTATTTTATAATTTATTTTTACTCGTATTATCATAGTTTCCTTACAAAAACGGGTTCCCATTTAAGTATTACCTACGATCGAGAGCAGACTATTTTTGGCGCTACACTATCGCATAGGTTTTACAAATCCGGAATCCCAGAGAGAGAGAGATGAAGGAGCGAGAGGTAACTATGGGTGCCGGGGTCGAGAGAACCCCGATTGGTTGGGACACGTGTGAACTTTGATCCTCGAACATCATATTTACTAAGAACTATTCTCCCCTTCACCACCAATCTACTACACTCAGCCGTTCATTTTGGTGGGACTCGTTCATTACTGACTCATGTATTTTCTAAGTTTCGTTTGCTTGTTGGTTCCGGTCGCCTGTTTCTCCGTTCTTGACTCAATTTGGATGACAGTTGGGGGATGACGCTTTGATCATTCCATATCAATTATAACATGACTGTATATCATTAATAGCTACTGCGCATGCGCCTATGTGAAAACTTGTAACGACCTCATTTCCCACAGTTTTCATCCGAGTTAGATGAAACTTTCAAGGAATGTGTGGGCTAAGGTGAAGACGGTCCCCTATATGTTTCTTCTTTCCTGACTCAATACTTCACTCTGCACATGCGCAAATGTAAATTTTACCATGCATCATTTTCTCACGCCCTAGTCGCCCGATCTCGCTCAAATTTGGATGTTGGGGGGATGAAGATTTGATCATCCCATATCAATTTCAACATGACTGTATCATCAATAGTTACTGCGCATGCGCCAATGTGAAGTCCTTGTAACGACCTTATATCCCACAGTTTTCATCCGAGTTGGATGGAACTTTCAGGGAATGTGTGGGCTAGGGTGTAGACGGTCCCCTATATGTTTCTTTGTTCCTGACTCAATACTTTGCTCCGCGCATGCGCAAACGTAAATTCTACTATGCATTGATTCTACTATGGTTGATAGTTGGGGGATGACGATTTGTTTGTGTCTAAAGGGGACGACAGTTGTGTGTGTGTGAGAGAGAGAGAGAGAGAGAGAGAGAGAGAGAGAGAGAGAGAGAGAGAGAGAGAGAGAGAGAGAGAGAGAGAGAGAGAGAGAGAGAGAGAGAGAGAGAGAGAGAGAGAGAGAGAGAGAGAGAGAGAGAGAGAGAGAGAGAGAGAGAGAGAGAGAGAGAGAGAGAGAGAGAGAGAGAGAGAGAGAGAGAGAGAGAGAGAGAGAGAGAGAGAGAGAGAGAGAGAGAGAGAGAGAGAGAGAGAGAGAGAGAGAGAGAGAGAGAGAGAGAGAGAGAGAGAGAGAGAGAGAGAGAGAGAGAGAGAGAGAGAGAGAGAGAGAGAGAGAGAGAGAGAGAGAGAGAGAGAGAGAGAGAGAGAGAGAGAGAGAGAGAGAGAGAGAGAGAGAGAGAGAGAGTTGAGAGAGAGAGAGAGAGAGAGAGAGAGAGAGAGAGAGAGAGAGAGAGAGAGAGAGAGAGAGAGAGAGAGAGAGAGAGAGAGAGAGAGAGAGAGAGAGAGAGAGAGAGAGAGAGAGAGAGAGAGAGAGAGAGAGAGAGAGAGAGAGAGAGAGAGAGAGAGAGAGAGAGAGAGAGAGAGAGAGAGAGAGAGAGAGAGAGAGAGAGAGAGAGAGAGAGAGAGAGAGAGAGAGAGAGAGAGAGAGAGAGAGAGAGAGAGAGAGAGAGAGAGAGAGAGAGAGAGAGAGAGAGAGAGAGAGAGAGAGAGAGAGAGAGAGAGAGAGAGAGAGAGAGAGAGAGAGAGAGAGAGAGAGAGAGAGAGAGAGAGAGAGAGAGAGAGAGAGAGAGAGAGAGAGAGAGAGAGAGAGAGAGAGAGAGAGAGAGAGAGAGAGAGAGAGAGAGAGAGAGAGACAAGATAAATAATCTTGATCATCTCCACACCAGTCAATCAATTTTCAAATCTAAATATATATTTGAGTTTGTATCATCCTAGGCTATCGAGCGAACATAAAGTTTCCAAAAAATAGCTAACAAAAATTTATTTTCTCAATTTTTTTTTTTTTTTGCTCATAAATATTATTTTGAACAATTTTTTCCTGGAAAACGCTAACATCCCATATTTTTACGTATCTCAACTATCTACTAGAATTATCCTTATAAATAATTGTAGTGGGAATCAGACCTAGAGTGAGAATGAAGGTGTAAAAACGCAGTGCGAAATTGATGGTGATAGTGTCCTCTACAAACTGTAATAATGCTTGTTGCTAGGCGTTGCTATGCGTTTGCCGAACGGGTCGGTTACGAGGGGGGTTTGCTACCGCTGCAGAAAGGCGTGGAGCGGGGGGTTTCGCAAACGGGTTTATTTAGCTTCTTGATTTCTTGTTTACATTTTTTACCCGCAGACCAACTCTCGCTTCTTGCCTATAACGCGGTTAGGTATCGGCGCCCAGATTCGTGTGTGTTTTTCGTTCGTTTTTCTTTCCATTCTATTTATGATGCCTAATAGGCGATATTCCAGTAAAGGCAACCCCCCCCCCCCCTCCCCCCCAGACCCCCCCCCCCCCCCCCCCCCCCCCCCCCCCCCCCCCCCCCCCCCCCCCCAAGGATCCCAGAAAATGTAGGTTAATGTCTCTAAGGGATGAGGCTCCTTCAAAAAAGTGATAAGTAATTTATAATAGTCAATAATGAATTTTGTTATAATTTATTTTATGAATTATTATCTATTGTAAATGATATTCATAATATTTACCTGTTATTGTGCAATACATTTCCTGAAAGCAGAATTTTGATGCATTTTGAAAAGTAGTCCATTTACCTATCTTGTAAACAGATAATCACTCAAATTCAAGGGTCTTTAGGGTGAATTTCATCATCTTATTTTGAAAATGCAAACATACAAAAAAAAAAAAAAAAAAAAAACAGGTGTGCTAAAGACCACACGGGAGAAGTGTAAACTTCTATGACGATTTGGACATTACTTTCCACTCTGTTGGGATGTTGGGCATGTGTTAGCTAAAATGCTAAAACATGGAACATGCTTTCTTCCCGCTAATTCGTAAATGTAAATAAATTTAAAACTACGACATAAATGTTTTAAAAATCGAAATTAGAACAGAGTACCTAAGTAGGTAATTTTCTGTTATGGTGCGCGTCTACAACTACTATAAGCAAGATTAACTTCTCAACCAAGTGACAACAAAAGAAGCGGCATTGTTTACTATATCCATTTATAACATAAATAAATATAAAACAACGACATGAATAGAAGAACAAGTACGAAAGAAATGCGTGATAAATCGAGAGCTTTCCAACGAGTGGAGAACGATTTTTGTCCGGTGAAAAATAAAGAAGTTTTATTTCCCCAGCAACGGCTTGGTTGTCAAAACAGCGTGACGGAAAAAAACGTGACGGTAAAATCGTATTCACACCCCGCTAAATTTTTCGACGTGGTTTTTTTTTTTTTTTTTTTTTTTTTTTATTTCTTTATTGTTTGAGACTATTATACAGTAAATATTCCTCATTGAATTAGTGCACAAACAGTCATTATTTTCTCAAATATATCTACAACCATGGTTGTAGATGTACAATTAAAATGTTATTTAAATGAAAATGAAAGTATTACTTGTGAAATGATAAGATTATAATTTTTTTAATTTCTGATAATGTCCATGATGTGACGAGGGCGGGATAGACGGACGGTTTCCGGGATCTGGAATCCTTCTTTCACCAAAGGGTTGTAGTGGTCATTGTTGCGTTGTACGAAGGAGTTGCAGCATTTATTTAGGATTTCTATCGGCGTTTCAAGGTGTAGGTCATTATATATTGTTTCGTTCCTTACAAATGGAGGAGCTTGTACAATCTGTCGTTGTAAAATTCGGTTTTGCTGCTGCTCTATTCTTCGGAATTCCGATCTAGAGCAGGTACCCAAACGGTCAGTGCGTAGGTCCAAATGGGTCGTATTAGGGTTTTATAAATTATTATTTTATTTTGCAGTGACAGGTGTGAACTCCCAAGGAGAGATTTCAGCTGCACAGTTCTGTTCTTGACTTTCATAATCACTTCGCTGACTTGGTCGTGAAACGTTAGATGTTTGTCCAAAATGACTCCAAGGTATTTATGGGAGGTTTTGATTGGAATCAACTGACCCATATAACTTAGTTCTGGGTTAGTGTAATTTCTTTTGTAGGTATAGGTTACTATACTAGACTTTTCTATGTTCATTTTTATCCTCCACTTAGTGCTCCATTGTCCCAATACGTCTAGGAGTTGTTGAAGGTTTTGGCTAGCAATTTCGGATTTTTCGTGTGATGTAGCATATACTAAATCATCAGCGTATAAACCAGTGAACCCTTCATCGTCCCGTAGAGGCATGTCACTTGTATATATGGAGTAGAAGTATGGTCCCCACACACTCCCTTGCGCTACGCCGGCTCGAATTAGTCTCGGTGTTGAGTGGACATTTTGGATCGATACGACGAATGATCTTTCACGCAAGTAGTGCTCTACTATTGAAAATAGGTTGTTGGGTAGATGCTGGCGGAGTTTGTAGAGGAGCCCATCGTGCCATGTCCTGTCAAAAGCTTGTTCCACGTCAAAGTATGCAGAATGACATACTTTACTCTGGTGGTACACGTTTTTGATAAAGTTCGTGTAGCGTTGGAGCTGGAGAGGACAGGAATGGTCTTGACGGAAGCCGAATTGTTGATTTGGTATTAGGTGATCGGTATATTGCTTCAAGTGAGGTAGAAGAAGGCGTTCAAATATCTTGGATAGCAGAGAAAGAAGGCAGATGGGGCGGTAGGACGTGGGCAAATGAGGAGGTTTGTTAGGCTTCAGTATCATGCAGACAGCTGCATGTTTCCAGGCCTTCGGGAAGTATCCCAACCGTGCTGATACCGTGTATATATGAGCCAGGTGTGCATACAATTTGCGGGGGCCACGTAGCAGCAAAGTTTGTACTATGAGGTCTATACCAGGAGCTTTTCTCGTTGGTGATGATCGTACCACTCTTTTGACATCTTTTGGGGAGAAGTATATAGGAGGGGAGGGAAAGCATGATTCATTTTCAGACATATCTACATCTTCAGTACCCGGATGAGGTTGGAACCTGTTTTCCAACAATTCAGCAAAATGGTTGGCTTTTTCTTCTGGCAGTGCCAACCATTGAGAACCAGCCTTTAATGGGGGTATACTGTGTCCTTTCTTTGTCAAGATTCTAGTAGCCCTGTACAGAGAGCAGTCCTTTGCATCAAGCGAAGCAAGTTTATCTCTCAACTGTTCTTCTCTAATATTATTGATTTCTGCTCTGATCACATTACCAAGTGCATTACTCAATCGTTTTTCCTCTACATTCTTTGTTCTTAACCATCTTCTACGAGCTCTTTTTCTTGCTAACCATATATCTTTGATGAATGGTGGAAGATGTATATTAGTTCGTGGAGTTGGTAGCATTCGTGGTGCCGCTAGGGAGGCTGCGCAAGCTATCAGGGAAGTTATTTTGCTTACAGCGTTGTCAATATCATTTATGTTGTTTATGGCTGGTAGATTCGTCAACGAAGTTGCGATATGTATACGATATTGATCCCAATCCATTGGGTGCTTGATCAAGGTGGGTCTGGTTATGTAGGTGACTGGTTTAGCATGCAGCTTTGTATGTACTGGGAGGTGATCGGAACTTAAATCATGTTCGACGACAGTATTGGTTATTCGAGAAGGGAGACCTTTGCTTATAAAGAAGTCAATATGAGTAGGAGCTACGCCTATTCGACTATCATATCGGGTGGGGACCCCGGGAGTTGTTATTGTCAAGTTGAATGTATGTCGCCATGCATCTATGAGCGTTCCGTAAGAATTAGCCCTCCGGTCGTTCCACGAGGAATGCTTCGCATTGAAATCTCCTCCTATTAGGAAGGTTGAGCCAAGTTCATGTGCTATGGACCACAACGTACTCATAGTGAGCTTTCGTCCTCGTCTTCTATCCTCAGGTGGCATATACGTAGCTCCAAGCTGTATATTCTCACCTTCTAAATGCAGTATACATCGTGCCATTTGTACATCCTTTTCTCTGATCGGTAACAATGCAGATTGGCTCAGAGTTGAACGTACAAGTAGTAATGCCCCTGCACAACCATTGTCATCAGGATCGTAAGCAGCATATGAAGTGTAACCTGGCAGTGACCAGGATTTCCACGATGGGAGCTTGACTTCAGTTAACATGAGAATATCCAAGTTATGAGCACTAGTATAATGTAATAATTCCTGATATTTTCCTCTGATTGAGCATGTATTCCAAGTCATGACTCGTAATTCGTCAATTGATACGTTCATGGTTTTATTAATTGAGCAAAGTTTATAGATTTGAATGCGCGAAGAATTTCTACCTTCAATAAGGATACAACCTGTTGTACTACAGTGGTAACTATATCTTGAATAATGGATCCCATGTTAGTTTCTGGAGGGGTGTGTCCTGTTTGGTTTGTTGATTTGAGTGCATCTCGATAGCACAACGGATGTTCTATCCGTTGATTTTGGTGTTGCGAAGTATCACGTTGACTTGAAACCGCTTCAGTTTGCAAGGGGGGGAAGTTGATGCTACTATAATCGGGAAAAGTTATGTCGACGTTGTTGCGAGTATTTGCGCGGCGTTCTATTCGGTTTGGTTTCAAAATGCCCGCCAATTTACGATATACAGTACATCCTTTCCATGATGTTGCATGCGCCTCTCCACAATTCACGCATTTTCTTATACCTAGTGATGTGCAAACCCTTGTATCATGCGTACCTGCACAAATCCCACAACGCGAAGGTCGAGAGCACTGGCCTCTGGAATGGTTCCACTGCTGACAGTTTTTACAATGTATTGGTCCAGCACGGGGAGTATATTCTTCAACCCTACACGCGATGTGAGCTATGTATTTGACTGTGCGAAAATTGGTCAAATCAATT
The DNA here is from genome assembly GCA_030762985.1 of Adelphocoris suturalis. Lineage (NCBI taxonomy): Eukaryota > Metazoa > Arthropoda > Insecta > Hemiptera > Miridae > Adelphocoris > Adelphocoris suturalis. The sequence continues at coordinate 96,606,466 of CM061040.1, forward strand.
GTTGGGTCAAAGTCGACATAGTATATGGGCATCAGTTCTCCTTTGAGTTCTCCGGTAGTATGCATAGCGTTGACAACTTGCTTCGGTTTGACTCCGTGTTCAATTTCAATTTGATTAGCTAAATATGCTATATCCATTTTTGAAGGCAATCCTCGAATAACTAATCTATAAGGACGCTGTTCTTTGGGGAGATATGTATGAAAATTGAAATCCGTTTTCTTTGTACTGAATACTGATATATAATTGCGATACAGAAGCTGTGATGACGGGGTGATTTTGTACTCGTTTTTGCCCAGTGTTTTTATCATGACTTTGTCGTCAATACCTTGAATGAACGTAATGAGATTAGTAACTGAGTCATTTCCTGTATACGTGAATGTAATGGATAACCCTAGTTTCTGAGGTCTTTCTGTCTGGTCGTTGCTGTCATCATTACTCATGATTTCATTCTGTTGGTCTTCTATATCGTCAATTGTTATGAGCGGTGTAAATTTATTTGCAGTGACTACATTAGCTGTTGTCTTATTAGTCGGTCTTTTTGGTGGATAGGCCAATTCAGAGTTGGAATTTTTATTCCTTTTAGAGCGTGGAGCTTTGAAGTGACTTGAAGTACTTGTATTTTGATTAGGAATACTACTGACTAGCGTATTTTCGGAATCTGTATCAGCTTCAGGTCCGTCCATTCTGAAGGACACAACAGTTGTTGTGTTCCTGACACGAACAGTGATACTGGATGTGACTCACCTTATCGGCTGTAGCAAGCCGGGATCAGGAACTTGTGATGTAAACACAGATAAGCGAGAGTGTAAACGGTTCGAGCGATGTTAACGGTTCGAGCGATCGAACGAGACTGTTCGACGCGGTGCGCCTATAGAAGTTTACACGTGACGGTTTTCAAGGCTGGATTCGGCTGATTTGTGACAGATTTTTTAACGTATTCCATTATCCTACTTTGAAATTATCATAAATTACTCAAATTCTCGGTATTCTACGTTGAATTTTGAGATCCAGTCAATTCACTTATGTGGTAAACGCCAAAAATAACTAGAATTCAATTTTGCTCCCTCACTCATCTTTGTATTCGTGCAGCAAGTAGACAAAAATTAGGTTTTGTGAAATTGAATGATGAATAAAAATTTGAATCGGTACCTATCGAGATTGAATACCTACGTGAATATTATTATTTTATATTTAAAAAAAATTGAATAATAATATGCACTTCTATAAGTATTGAAATATTCATATTCTTCGAATGTAATTCCTATATTCATAGTTTCGAGTATAAATGTTGAATATTCGTAGCCAAAATATGAATACTTACAAATTTATTCATATAGGTACCTACAAAGAAATGCAACTATAAATAATAAAAAATAAAGGATAAATACATATTTGTATTTTCGGATATGTGTTTGCTCATCTCTGATTGTATGTAGGTAGGTACGAGGTTGGTAGATACCATTTCAGACCACTCTAAGACCGAATCTGTGAAAAAACCATAGGTGTATGTCTGCGTATTATTTGTGGTGTGAGTATGTGTGTGTGTGTTTGTGTGTGTGTGTGCCGCCACTTCCAAAAAGTTCTGGCATCTCGCCTCCAAGTGGCTGGTGTCATAGGTGACGTCCAGAGAGCATTTCGCCCAGCGGATGGCACAGCGGAGAATCTAACAGTTCTCCAAACTGTCATTTCGCTGGCTCGTATCAAGAAACGGCAGCTCCATCTTGCCGCTCTGGACGTCGCTAAGGCCTTTGACACAGTTAGCCACTTTGCCCTGACCGATTGTCTTCGTGGTGTCGGGGCACCTGCTCGTTTAATTGAGTATGTTGCCTGTCTGTACCACGAAGGCGTGACGGTCCTAGAGGCACGAGGTGAGGTGTCAGGGGATGTTGTTATTGGGCGTGGGGTACGCCAGGGGGATCCTCTGTAGCCACTCCTCTTCAACCTGGACGTGGATACGGCCTTGGGTAAGCTGCCAGCTGAAATAGGGTTCGATCTCGCCCCTGGGGTGCGAGTAGGTGCATTGGCTTTTGCTGATGATGTCATCCTACGCGCAGAAACCCGTGAGGGCTTGCAGATCTCCCACAACGCATTTGCTGAGCAGCTAGCCAGGTGTGGTTTGGTGGTCAACCCAGCTAAGTGTGGGTCGGTCTCCTTGGTCCCGTCAGGTCGCCAGCATAAGGTGAAGGTAGTGGATGAGGAGTGTTTTGTCTTAGGACAAACTTCTATCCCTGCCCGATCCATGCTGTGTGTGCCACCAGCAGTGTGGTGGAGCACTAGCTCGCGTCACCAAGGCTCCACTGAAGCCACAGCATAAGCTGCGCCTCCTTCGCACGTACTTACTGCCAAAGTTAACCTATGGGCTAGTCTTTGGCAGGCTTACTGCGGGGAGGCTGCTTGAGTTAGACCGTGAAGTACGCTCTGCTGTGCGCTCTTGGCTAGGCTTTCCACCTGGTGTCCCAAGTGCCTATATCCATGCACCGGTCAAGGCCGGTGGGCTCGGCATTGTCTCTCTCTCAGCCGCTATCCCATCTTTATGCCGCCAGCGCCTGCTTGCCCTAAGGGGCTCTATCTGGGAGGTCGCCCGCACTGCTGATTTTGTCAGAGAGCAGTTGTTGTGGTGCGATCGAGCAACTCCAACTGCTCCAAAACCCAGCTCATCTGCTGAGTTCGCTACTGCTCTGCATGATTCAGTGGATGGTAAAGAACTCCGACAGTGCTCTGAATCCCCCATTTCCTCCCAGTGGGTTGAATGGGCTTCAGAGGGCATTGGGGCCTGCGACTACCGACATTTTCATGCCGCCCGGGTGGCAACATTAGCCACTGCAGTGAGGTGTTCTAGAGGTAGTCGTGGGACAGTAGACACCCTTTGTCATTCCTGTCGGGGTAAAAATGAGAACCTGTATCATGTGGTGCAGCAGTGTCCACGGACTCATGGTGGCCGCATTCTGCGTCATGATGCGGTCGCCAAGCAGATAGCAGGTGCTTTGTCATCCAGCGGCTGGGATGTGGAGAGAGAGAGACTGTACCATATGCCGAGTGACCGGGGCAAGAAGCCAGATATCGTCGCCATCAAGCCCGATGGGTCTGCCATAATCCTGGATGTCCAAGTTGTCAGTGGCAGCGTGGACATGGAGCAGACCTGGAGGGCTAAAATAAGTAAATATGATAGGAACGACCTGCGACAAGCGATATCTGAGCTAAAGGGAGTGGCGCCTAATAAAATCAAGGTCATGACCGCGACCGTGTCATGGCGCGGGGTGTGGTGCGGGAAAAGTGCCACGGAGCTTCTCGAGTTGGGCATCTCGGCAGGAGTGCTCCGTGGTATCACCACCCGCGTCCTTCGGGGCTCTTACCTCAATAGGTGGTCATTTTATAGGGGCACTTCCTTTCATCCTTCTCTCCCTCCTCCATCTTCCTCTACTTCCCTAATCCCTAGGGCTGGCGTCGGGTAAACCAGGGCGTCCTCCCCATTTTTTAATTTAGTTTTTTTCGTTTTTTTTCTTAATGGCGTGCCCCCTCCGTTTTTGAGGGGAGATTTCTTTTAAAAAAAAAAAAAGTGTGTGTGTGTTTGTGTGTGTGTGTGTGTGTGTGTGTGTGTGTGTGTGTGTGTGTGTGTGTGTGTTGTGTGTGTGTGTGTGTGTGTGTGTGTTGTGTGTGTGTGTGTGTGTGTGTGTGTGTGTATGTGTGTGTGTGTGTGTGTGTGTGTGTGTGTGTGTGTGTGTGTTTTTTTTTTTTTTTTTTTTAATTTTCTCCTCCACAGTACCCCTGTGGAAGAGGAGTTTATTATTCCGCCTGCTCTCCAAGAGACTACAGGCGATTTACATGCTATAACATCAGTAATTAACATACGCATTCTTATTTTTACGGTATTGAATGTAAATTACAAAAATATGCGGTAAAATAATCTAATATTACACTTTTTAAATTATAGTACAATAGGCTGGAAATCCAATCACTATCACAGCAAGTCCAAGTTCATAGAGTTAAGAAATACAATAATTTCATCCAAGTGGTCAGAAACGAGATCCCTCATCGGTATCGGCCAGGCACCGCATTTCAGGAAGCACTTCCTCTCCAGACGTGCACGCTGCTGTTCAAATTTGCTGCATCGAAACAAAAGGTGGTCCCAATCCTGTATCTCCCCTGAGCACATACAAGTAGCATCCTCACTGCGGCCGAACCATTGCAGGAACTCACGTACTCTTCCATGTCCCGACAACATAAGAGTTAATCTCCAAGAAATAGGAAGATCAAGGGCAAGTCGGTCTCCAATTGTAGGGAAGAATGTCTTTGTCCTACGGCCATCAGCTGTTGTCCTCCACATCTGTTCCCATAGCTCGATACTATGAGCATCAGTATCCTGCTTGATTTTGGACTTAGGCATTAGGGAGAAAGTAAGCGGGAGGTCCAGGCTCATGGCTGCCTCCCTTGCACAGGAATCCGCCTCTTCATTCCCAGCAGTGCCAACATGCGCCCGAGTGTGCTTCAATACCACTCTCCAGGTGTGTGTGTGTGTGTGTGTGTGTGTGTGTGTGTGTGTGTGTGTGTGTGTGTGTGTGTGTGTGTGTGTGTGTGTGTGACACAAATTTTGTCGACGCTGCCCAAACCACTATTGTCAACCGATTTTCGAGATTCTTTCTTTGTTCGATCCCAATTTTAGTCTAGTATTCTGTAGAGTCTACCCACGGTGGGTAACCCACCCAAATGACTAGACAAATTTAAATTAATAAATAAATTAAAATGAATATAAGAAATTGAAATAAATACCTACGAAATATTGTTTTACATGATTTCATGTGAAAATAGGAACTGTAAATATACGGATCCTTGATAAAACTGGAACTACTAATGTAAACAGCTCAAGAGGGATTCTGTAGAACGTACCTAACTAACTCTTCGCTTGACAATATGAAATTCAAGTGCCCATTGCTCAGGAAACTGAGAATAACAAAGTAATCACAGTGTAGATTTGGAAATAATATTCCACAGGTCCTAGGGGACCTAGGTACCTATTTACTTCTACTATGAAAACTTAGTAATATCAATAATTATGTTCAATTTTTCTAAAGCTCCACAAAAGAAAAAAAAAATATATATAGGTATTATATATATATTTTTTTTTTTTTCGATACTATATATTTTTAATCTAGTATACAGGGTGTATTGCAAGCAGATTACAATACTTAAAGAGGTTGAACTCGACCAAAAATGTAGTTCAACAACGCCAACCGCAACTCTCTATCTCAATCCGTTTCAGAGATATGTCGTATTTAGGTAATGTTTTATCGAAAAACCCATGTTTTTTAGCATAGAAACCCCACCGTGGGTATGCTCTATAGAATACGTCTTTATTATTCGATAGCTGTATTTTATGAAGCTGTACCTATGCTTCCTTGGTGTTTTAACTCTGGTCACCTATCTGCAATAATAAAAATATTTCCCACAATGATTGTGTCCATACAGTTACTTGCAGAAAACCCTGGTATTTTGAAAAGGATTAATAGACCTCAGAGATATATGTATTTTTATATCTATATTATAGATTAATTATCCATATTATATTATGGATGCTTAATTTTTATTTCATTAAACGCGACGTGTAGGTATTTGTACGAGAGTGACGAAAACTGAATTTTAGAATGATGCTATATTTATTTGCAAATACAAAATTCTTCCGAGATTTTGTGCAAAAATACTATGAAGATGAAAATAGTATGTTGCCCGTGAAGACAACCCTACCTAAGCCTAATAAATTATCCATCTATAGTTCAACTTTAACGTTAACTTATTGGTCCACTCGATCGTAATAGTTACCTTACAAAATATACTTTAAACAAATAATAATAATAAAAATAAAAATAAATAAATACACAAAACAAAATATAGAAGAAAAAACAGAGAAGGCGGACTACGGTAGGAGTACGACTGGCAGTCACGCGAGTGAGGCGTTTACATACCGCCTTCACTACCACATACCACTCGCACTGCCCGCTCTTTGAGGTCCGCACCGAAAAAACCGCCAGTGGAGGGAGCACAGGCAGGACGAGTGGGAGGAGCAAGGGGCAGCGCGAGAGAGGTGTTTACATGCTTTCGCTACCCTCTTCCCTGCTCACTTCCAACTTTCACGGAAGTGGGCTGAATGTATAAACGAGGTATCAGGGTTGATCGAACTGGATGCAAGTTGCATGAACAATAATAATTTCATAAAGTTCGGTCCAGTAGTTTCGGAGGAAAGCTCTGGACGGCGGACGGTTTTTTTTCCAAATTCGATTTTCTGATTTTACGAATCCTGAAACGTAAACCTACAAATTTTAAGGGGGGGGGGGGGTTAAAAAAAATTTTTTTGGTCGATTGCAAAGGTTAATTAATGAAAATAATTAACCAAACCAGATAGAACCAGTTGAATTAGCGTTGATAACTACATCTTATGTGCCACATTCAAGGGGTTTACTTTCAACAATTTTTTCGTTCAAAACGCACCAATAGTGAAATGGAACAAGGAAGCTCAACTTATGGTATGGCCTGGAGAATTAAAAAAAAAAAAATTCAAATTTCCGATTTTTCGTATGAAAATTGCGGCCCGGAATGAGCGATACATACATAACACATAACAAAAACTTTAAAATAGAAATAAAGACTCTCTGATGCGTGGAACGGATTTGGCAAATAGGTACGTATGGGACTTTGATTTTTATAATAGCAAACGAAAATAATGCTCAATATTTTTGAATATTCCTTAGAAACTACCAATGTATACATTTTTCCTACTATAAGTAGGTGTATACGTGTGTGGGCATCATTGATGACTTGATCCTAAGAATACGATAATTCTTTCCTTCGTCTTATGATGGAAATTGTATATTAATTGAAAATGTGACTATTTCCTGGTCTTACTCAACAACTTGAACGAGAGTGACACTTTTGTTTTCGTGTGATGCACTTGTCGATTCACACATTTGGGCTGATTGGGACGACGTGGAAGGTTTTTGCCACCACCACTGTAAGGTGGCTCCATACTTTGCCATGTTAATCCAGCAGTACCGAAAAAGCTTCAATTCAAATTTCAACAATCAAGTTTCAACTTGTACCTGATCAAAGTGGTATCGCAAGTTGTAATTATGCTCTACCATACCCAGAGAGGCCCCGTTTAAAAATTCAGTATAGATAGGTACATCAGAAAAGCTGAATAGGAACAAAAGAAGCTAATGAGCCCACTCAGCTGATTAGAAGGGTTTGTTAAGTTGTAATATAATTACTCTACCACATCGAAAGATGTCCCGTTCCAATTTTTAGCATCTTAAGTTTGATTGGAACCAAATTAGGTGCAGAGTTCACTCTGCTGATTAGGGTGATTCTGTAAGTTGTAATTATACTCTACTACACCCAAAGAGATCCCGTTCCAATGTCCAGCATCTCAAGTTGAATAGAAATCAAATAAGCATCAGAGTTCACTATGGTGATTAGAGTGATTCATCAAAATGAAAGTATACACTACCGCACCAAGAGCGAATGGTTGGGGGGGGGGGTCCTCACTTCATCATCGAATAGGAATGAATATAGGAACGAATATGAACATTCGATAATTTAACAGAATTATCCTACAATAAATCAGGAAAATTCCGTCATGCGATCATGCTGCATGACTTGAACTTTTTTTTTTTTGTTTTTGTTTGCGCTTGAGTGGTGAAAAATATTAATTTTTGAGAGAGAAATTGACCGAAGACCATCCGCACATTCCCAGAAAATGTCGTCTATATCGAATGAAACGTGTAGACGTGATGCAAGTTAAAAGTATTTCATTCTTGCACGAGTAGCAGCTACTAAGTTATGATCGTGTCGAATTTTATATGGGGCAATTAAATCGTCTTTTCCCGCCTAGGTAACCTCCAAACTTGGGGTATATTCGATGAATAGACCTTGAGAAAATAGCGCTTTATTCGTTTGCGTAGAGTGAAATATTAATATGTGAATACAGAAACTGATAGGGAACCATCAGCAATAATCATTCCCCGAGAATTTAATCAATTCCAGAGGTAAACTAAGGAATTAGGTCGTTACAAGTATTTTTGGATAACTACTCAGACAAACAACATCCTCTTACCGAGAGAATTGATACGAATCAAATTCAGAACTATCTAAAACGTAAAAATGAGAGTGGTAATTTTGATTTTGGCGAGAAAAAAAATTTTCAACTCCCGAAGAAGAAAAAACTGTTATAAGAAGGTACTGGTCCCCCAACAAGTCTAGCGATCAGCAATAAATTATAGAATGAACTAGAGGGGCCTCCTACCTAGATTACTGTCTTCTTACTAGTTGTTTTCGACTTGGGTGCATTATTTATTATTCTTTTTTAATACAACTCGATATCATTCTGAGAATTTTGACACCAATCACGCTCTCCTTCGATGATTATACATATTTCTATGATTTTTCGAAGTTTCGAATAGTAACTACATCACAGCCCTTTGTGACGTACCTAGTAATTATTCGGAACTTTCAATAATCATAGACTACTCACTAAACTAGGAGAGAGCGTTCAGTATCGAACCCATCAGGATAATTGCTGTTCACGTTTTCTTTTGTGTTTGCCTGTCAATGGCCCCTCTGAATTGTATAAATCCATTTCTTTCCGAGTTCAAGATCAATAGGAAAACGATAAAATGAAACTGTTGCTTCGCCAGCTTCTGCAATCTTTTTTCGCTTATTACAACCGTAAGCTGTGCACTGAGTCGTTTTCACAGGTAGTTTACACAGGTTTACTAAAAACGTTTGTGAAAATACGAAGGAATTAGTAGCAAGGAAATTGAAGGGCTACAGACCTGTATTAAACCTGAATAATGGCAAGACCCCGAACCGAGGAGGGGGCAGCTTGAGATATCCAAAGTCCTCCAGTCGGGAAAGATCAAAGGAAAACAAAGCGCGCCGCCCAAGATTGCGTTCGCCAGTCCTAAATTTCTTTTTCCGCCTCTAATGATTAAGGAAATTTTTTCTTGTTTGTGCCTACATGTTCTCATATAGTTCCCAAACACGGCTTGAACCTGATTTTTTGAATTAAAAAAATAATCAATTTGAAATTGCAATTTGAAAACGAAATTTAAAATTTTGTATTTTTTTTTTTTTTTCCAAGTTCCATGATATTTCCAATATTCTCGTAGATACAAACTCAAATATATATTGGAACAGGAAAATTGATTCATCCCTTGTAGAAATGATTGGAATAAACTTTTTATCTACCCTCTCTCTCGCACAACTGTCGTCCACAATGGCCTTGAGAGTGCAAAGGAAAGATGCACCTACAGATGTTACAAATAACTTTTGGATCTGGATGGGGTGGGAAACAACCAGCGAAAGTATAATAGGGCTACGCAAATTAAACAAATCATCTGCGACCTGGGTTTCGAGAGTCTATGGATCTCTCAGGAGCATAATTCCATACCCGCAAACGTAGACAACATAGTCCTAGCCTATGAAAATAAAACTAAAATGGCAGATAGGCAAGCTTAGGAATCTAATAATTATAGCGATATTTTCAGGCAGCTACAGATTGGTGGCAATGTGGGGTACCTACCTCTTCGGGTTAGGCCCATTTGTGGGTATTAGACTGGCAAGAGCCCGAAACATTGATCGACATAGTGTTCGATTGCCATATATATGAATTTGCGAGAGAGAAACTTAGTAAACATTCTGATCTATGTATTACTCGGAAAACTTTTTCTTAAACCCAACGTCGAGCGTCATTAAGTTTGTGTACAACTACCCGTCCTTTTGCGAGGCGCTGACAATGCGAGCATATATATTTAATGAATGAAAGTGCGGTTTTAAGATATTGTAGGTAATGCCCCTTTATCGAATTTGTCAAAAAAATTCAATCAAATTCAACTTGTAATTGCAATTTTGAAGACAAAATTACAAAACATTTCAAAATGATGGATGATACTTCCAATCTCGTATTCGTCTTGAGAACATTTCCATAATTAAATTTTAATTTTTAATGAAAATGTTTCTACAAAAATGGAATAAACTTTTGGTGCGGCCGTAGCACTATGTCTTATCTCAGAATCATATTAAACTCCTGTCCACATTTGCCTTAAAGAGGGAAGAAGGTGAACAAACGTAACAAATGAGTCGTTTTATGCCAAAATTATCAGAAGTTTTCCGTTATGTTACGCTTTGAGTGATGCAAATTGTAATAATTTCCTATCCAGGGAGGCCTTAGTATAGACATGGAAATCTCAAAAATCTGAAACTTTGCACAGGGGCTGCATTTAGGTTTTCGTAGTGCCCCGAAACTCAGCAGTCCAATCCTTCATCACCCAAGAATTTTTTAGGCAAAAAAAAAAAAAAAAAAAAAAAAAAAAAAAAAAACGGGAAAAAATCGGGTTTTGAAGTGTTTTCCAAGGTTTTGGGAACAAATAATTATTTTATTGGTTAGACAACTCTAAACCTCACAAGTCCATGGTCATGTAAATCGCAAAATCTAATTACCTAGGTAGTACCGAACAACGCTACCAAATTATCATCACAAAAAATATCTAGATTGAAGAGATACTACAGTAGGTATCTGTATCAATTCAGCAATGCAACATTGATCACAGAAAATATGAAGGTGATGAACGTGGAAGTGACGTGTACCTATTGTCTAAAACGGGAATAATAAACCTTTGTCAAGAATTTGCTGCGTTTTTAAACTGTTTTTCATCCATCAAAACCTTGGGCAACCGCCGAGTTTCGGGGCAAAACATCGAACGTTGAAATCTCAACTATTGTTCAAATTTCCCTTCTTTAAACTTTCCTTCATGCCCCAGTGATGTATTAAAAAATTATAATAATAATGTTGTTCACGTCAAGTCACTAGGGATGACACCAAAATTTGGAATTAACCTGATTTCAAGAACGTATTTGAACAAATTGTAAACTTGAACGATGCACCTCATTGAATGAAATGTAGTCGCAGAACCACGTTTTTTCACCAAAATCATATTTCCACTCGTATTTTATATTGTAGACATTCTTTGGCAATTTCCGTTTTGTGTAAATGACCGTTTGTCCGTCTGCCTCCAAGAATTTTTTTCTCATTAGACACTATGTCTGTTTTCGCACAAGCTTGGATGGTACTTGGGGAGATCATCCCTCTGATAGTGGCGCTTTTGTAATCGATTAAGAACTATTTCTTTATTTTTCAATTCCCCTATAAATTTGATGGTTTATGTTTGAGATACTTGAATTACCAAAATCGATTTTAAAAAATCCGCTCGTCGTCCGCCGTCTGCCCTATTCCTACACCACACCGTCCGCCGTTCGACGCTTTTTTCAGATACTTCCTTACCAAAGTTTACGAAATTTGGCTGAAAAACCCCACATCACCCGAAGATGATCCTTGAAACTTCGTATCACACTCACTCAATTCGAAAGGGTGTCATTTAAAGGTTATAGGTTAAGGGATTATTCCGAGAATTATTATGGGGGCCGGAATTGAGGTTGCTGAGGAAGCACAAAGGAGTGACACGAAACTCGAAAGGAAAGGGAGGAAAATAGCATTTTTGATCAGCTACATCACTTGAATGGAGAGTTTCAGATATATTTTTCGTTCAACACACAAGGATTTATAGGGAGCAAATATGATCCTTATCCACTCCTTCATCCACATTGGAGCCCTGAATTCTTTTTCGGTTTCTGCTACAAATAAAAAGAAGATTCAACTTCCCTTCAGACAATGTACCTAAGGAATTTTCGGTTATATGTTTTAATTTGCAATTTTACAGACAGTGTTGTATTACCTCCCAAAACCGACCTGCCGCACGACAGGACCTAGAAGATCGGATTCGTCGTACTTTTTACTTGATATATACTATTTTGTTCAAATGTAAGATGACGAAATATGAAAAGTGTCAGAATTACCCCCTCCGTGAGATGCGAAACTCGACGAGACCTAGAAAATGGTATACCTCATGTTTTTTACATAGTACAAACTATTTAATTATTTCAGATTTAAAATGACAAAAAAAAGAAAAGTGTTGGAATTACCCCCTCCATGTGACAGCCCGCGAGACGAGACTTGGAAAATCGGATTCCTCGGATTTTTTACCTATTAGAAATTATTTTTCTCACATTTTAAATGTCGCAATAAGCAAAATGTTGGAATTACCCCCTCCATGAGACGCGCCGCGGTGCGAGACCTAGAAAATCGGATTCCTCGGATTTTTTACCTATTAGAAACTATTTTTCTCACATTTTAAATGACAAAATAAGAAAAGTTTCGGAATTACCCCCTCCATGAGACGCGCCGTGCGACGAGACCTAGAAAATCAGATTCCTCGGATTTTTTACCTATTAGAAACTATTTTTCTCACATTTTAAATGACAAAATAAGAAAAGTTTCGGAATTACCCCCTCCATGAGACGCGCCGTGCGACGAGACCTAGAAAATCGGATTCCTCGGATTTTTTACCTATTAGAAACTATTTTTCTCACATTTTAAATGACAAAATAAGAAAAGTTTCGGAATCACCCCCTCCATGAGACGCGCCGTGCGACGAGACCTAGAAAATCGGATTCCTCGGATTTTTTACCTATTAGATACTATTTTTCTCACATTTTAAATGACAAAATAAGAAAAGTTTCGGAATTACCCCCTCCATGAGACGCGCCGTGCGACGAGACCTAGAAAATCGGATTCCTCGGATTTTTTACCTATTAGAAACTATTTTTCTCACATTTTAAATGGCAAAATAAGAAAAGTTTCGGAATTACCCCCTCCATGAGACGCGCCGTGCGACGAGACCTAGAAAATCGGATTCCTCGGATTTTTTACCTATTAGAAACTATTTTTCTCACATTTTAAATGGCAAAATAAGAGAAGTTTCGGAATTACCCCCTCCATGAGACGCGCCGAGCGACGAGACCTAGAAAATCGGATTCCTCGGATTTTTTACCTATTAGAAACTATTTTTCTCACATTTTAAATGGCAAAATAAGAAAAGTTTCGGAATTACCCCCTCCATGAGACGCGCCGTGCGACGAGACCTTGAAAATCGGATTCCTCGGATTTTTTACCTATTAGAAACTATTTTTCTCACATTTTAAATGGCACAATAAGAAAAGTTTCGGAATTACCCCCTCCATGAGACGCGCCGTGCGACGAGACCTAGAAAATCGGATTCCTCGGATTTTTTACCTATTAGAAACTATTTTTCTCACATTTTAAATGGCAAAATAAGAAAAGTTTCGGAATTACCCCCTCCATGAGACGCGCCGTGCGACGAGACCTAGAAAATCGGATTCCTCGGATTTTTTACCTATTAGAAACTATTTTTCTCGCATTTTAAATGGCAAAATAATTATTGCTGTTCTAGAACCAAAAATTTCAACCATGTATCATGTTTTCTCCTCGATATTGATTCGAAATTCTATGAACTGTGTGTAAACAATTATTTATATAACCATGCTCATAACTCAGTTTGTTGGACACGCACTTCGCAGTAGTTAACATAATATTGTTGGATAAATCGAGAGCTTTCGAACGAATGGTCCACGAATTTTGTGGGATGAAAAACGACGAAGTACCATTTCCCTAGCAACGACTCGGTTGTAGGCGGAAATCACTGTAACACTATGTTTCGTGCGCGGAAAAAAATTGACTCGCAAAAATTGCTAGGACCCCAGGGCTAAAACATGATACATGTTAATAAGAAAAGTTTCGGAATTACCCCCTCCATGAGACGCGCCGTGCGACGAGACCTAGAAAATCGGATTCCTCGGATTTTTTACCTATTAGAAACTATTTTTCTCACATTTTAAATGGCAAAATAAGAAAAGTTTCGGAATTACCCCCTCCATGAGACGCGCCGTGCGACGAGACCTTGAAAATCGGATTCCTCGGATTTTTTACCTATTAGAAACTATTTTTCTCACATTTTAAATGACAAAATAAGAAAAGTTTCGGAATTACCCCCTCCATGAGACGCGCCGTGCGACGAGACCTAGAAAATCGGATTCCTCGGATTTTTTACCTATTAGAAACTATTTTTCTCACATTTTAAATGACAAAATAAGAAAAGTTTCGGAATTACCCCCTCCATGAGACGCGCCGCGCGACAAGACCTTGAAAATCGGATTCCTCGGATTTTTTACCTATTAGAAACTATTTTTCTCACATTTTAAATGACAAAATAAGAAAAGTTTCGGAATTACCCCCTCCATGAGACGCGCCGTGCGACGAGACCTAGAAAATCGGATTCCTCGGATTTTTTACCTATTAGAAACTTTTTTTCTCACATTTTAAATGACAAAATAAGAAAAGTTTCGGAATTACCCCCTCCATGAGACGCGCCGCGCGACGAGACCTTGAAAATTGGATTCCTCGGATTTTTTACCTATTAGAAACTATTTTTCTCACATTTTAAATGACAAAATAAGAAAAGTTTCGGAATTACCCCCTCCATGAGACGCGCCGTGGGACGAGACCTAGAAAATCGGATTCCTCGGATTTTTTACCTATTAGAAACTATTTTTCTCACATTTTAAATGGCAAAATAAAAAAAGTTTCGGAATTACCCCCTCCATGAGATGCGCCGTGCGACGAGACCTAGAAAATCGGATTCCTCGGATTTTTTGCCTATTAGAAACTATTTTTCGCACATTTTAAATGGCAAAATAAGAAAAGTTTCGGAATTACCCCCTCCATGAGACGCGCCGTGCGACGAGACCTAGAAAATCGGATTCCTCGGATTTTTTACCTATTAGAAACTATTTTTCTCACATTTTAAATGACAAAATAAGAAAAGTTTCGGAATTACCCCCTCCATGAGACGCGCCGCGCGACGAAACCTTGAAAATCGGATTCCTCGGATTTTTTACCCATTGGACACTATTTTTCTCACATTTTAAATGATGAAATAAGAGGGACGATCCTGTTTATTTTGATGAAAAGAGAAACTCTCAAGCGCCTGCCATAGGAGGACAACTTGACGCGACAATCCTGTAACTGATGTTAAACGTATATAAAATACCGGTGTGATACAAACGCAGTATTATCGCGTCAGCGCTGTAATACTGGATCTGGTAACCTGCGCGGTAAGACTGTGGAAGTATATATATATATATATATATATATATATATATATATATATATGTAATATACATATATACCGAGTCAAAAAGCCGTCGTAAGCAAATACAAATGAACAAGTCAAGTACCATAATTAGTTTAGTATGCAAGTATAACGCTAGTTAACCCAAGACAATCACTTACCGCAGTAGTGGGGACTTGAAGGTGAATTACACACAATACACAGTTCGTATAACTTGAGTGAACGTATATATTTGAGAGCGCAATGAAATATAGACTCGATTAAACACTTTGAACGAGGATAAAGTGAGATGCAATATTGTACATAGATTGAACTAGAGAAAGCTTTATGTAACAGGGAATCGAAGGAAGCAAAACGTATAGCGTCCGACAACGGAATGAACGAGAGGAGAGATTCGTCCAATGGCGAATCTCACTACAGTCCAGTATAGCCACAAAGATCACGCATAGAGCATCATAATAATTACACGAACTAGTTAAACATGTAGATATACGGAACAGATCCTTGAAACAATATTAAGATCAGATTACACATTTATGTGTACCAATTATGAGCAATACTAAATATTATCCTATTGGATTCATAAACATGAAGTTTACAACAGGACACGTATCATAACTTATTTGTGGTCTAGATTGCATGGAATGAAGTTCCATGCATCACAGAGGTGTCTCATTTGGAGACTTTACTTTGTCACTCCCTCCTCTTCAAATGAGGAAGCAGTATTCACAAGACTTAATCTGTTTTAGCTATGACAGAATCACAGTGGACACATGTCGTTATGTCATGCTGAAGGCATTTCACTTTTAGTCTACTATGATCGAATCTTACTGCTAGATCATGAAACTCAGTCTCAGTTCAATATGACTATGGTCTTAGAGTTCTTAAATCGAGAGCACTTTTCTTACACGCTAGTCTTACGACAGAAAAGTAATTCTAGTCACAACAGTGTACAGTTTAGTTCCCTACTAAGATTCTAATATTAGTGTGATACAAATAAGTGACATAATATTTTAGCAGGTAACTTTGCCCATGTATGGCCTTGCACTGTTTCACTGAACATACGAATTTTAACACGCGCACACCGAATTTTAACATGGTAGACGGATAGGACCGATGAACACTTGATGTTGGTGCTGCTGGTGCTGAGTTGATACAACATGTTGGGACATTGAGAAACACGTTGAATCCAGCTGTGGCCATTGGCAGTGGCAACATGTTGAGGCATCGAGAAACATGTTGAATCCAGCTGTAGTCTGAGGTAGTACTTGTTGACATGCTGAGGCTCGGAGATGCATGTCAAATACAGCTACTACTTGTGGTAGTCTTGGCCAGACTAGGCCCATGGTTCCTTTTTCTCTGAAACATTTCATATCAAGGCATTAGTTCTGGTCAGGATGGCATTTCACAATTTAATAAATCTTATCTGGTTATTATATAACATAAATATAATAATATTGTTATAATATTGGTTAATGAAGTCGACTGCCAATGAGAAGTCTGGTCTCGTTCCATTTTGAATGTATAAGAGAGCACCTATCATTTCTCGGTACGGAGCATTCGAAGACGATTCCGAATCCGCAGTCGACTATAATTGTGCACATAGAGCACAAGTTACAGGTGATATGGGAATCTCACTGACACCTTCCTCGGGATCTAGAAACTTGTTTAGCAAACCCTGAATCATGGTTCTTTGATGAATAAACAGTTGCTTGCGAGGCTTATCTTTGACAATTTCTTCAAAACCCAAGAATTTCTAGGAGTTCCCAGATTCTTAATTTTAATTTCTTTCTGTAAAGCCTTGACTATTTCCAAGGCTATCTGATTATCATTTGAGGCCAGAAGGCGATTATCAACATAAATGATAAGCAGAATATTTCGTACCTTGTTTCCATTTAAAGATACATGTTTGAAATGGATAAGCTTTAAAACCCAAATTTATCAGAATGCTACTAAACTTTTTGTACCATAAATTTGGGAGGACCTTTAATCCATACAACGATCTTTTAGGATAACACATATAATTTCCTTTCAGTTCAAATGGGGGGTCTTAAAGTTCCTCTAAGCCTTCAAAGACTTGCATGTATACAGGCTTTTCAAGAACCCCATGAATGAAAGCAGTGGTCACGTCGAGATGATGAAGATGTAAAACAAGTTTGTTCACTACTGATGAGAACACTCTTACATCACTAAGACGCACGATGAGAGCATAAATTTCAGAAATTAAATACTCGTTAGTGCCTGCAAAATCTTCAGCAACCAGACGACTCTTGTACCTTTGAGTACCATCCGCTTCCATTTTTCTTTTATGTACCCAACGAGACTTAATAACATTGGTACCTGATGGCAAGCTAGTCTTAGGCACAGGTTCCCAGGTATTCATTTCCTCTAGTGATTCAAGTTCCTTACGTATAGCCTCTTCCCATAGCTCTCTGTCCGGAGAACACATTACTTCTCGGTATGAGAGAGGCTCCCACGTATTCTGAGACATCACACTGATTTGTCATATTCGGGAGCAGTGATTTTTCACTCTGTCTCAAGACCAAGGATTCCCTAGTAGGAGAGTCTGTGCCCGACAGATCTTCAGATATCAACGACTCTGTCTGACTCCGACTCGGCTCTGAGCGCTCGCAACACGCCACTGAAGTTTGTCTTTTGGGGCGACGTCAGAAATCCGCGGAACGGTGGCCAAGTGACCTAGAGAGGTCAGAGTCAGACAACTCATAATCAAGGTCGGATAATTCTGACATATTAAATAAAGGATTCATAGATTCCAATTCCCCCGTCCATGTCAAGAATTTCAGCAAGTGGCCTAGAATAATCTCTAATTCTGTCCCTGTACACTATGGTCTCGATACATTTCACATTACTAGAATTTACAAGAGTTTTATGTTGTTATGAGAATGTAACAAGCCCTGTTTCATTAGCAAATTTATTCTTACTGACATACTATTTACATCCACATAGTGTACAGGACAACCAAATCGTTTTAGGTATTTAAGAGTAGACGGATAACCCTTGACTATCTCAAAAGGACTTTTAAACAAGTTTGAGGAATGAGGCCTATTATCATACACAAATACTGAATATTTAAGTGCGTGCCCCCCCAGAATGCGTAAGGCATTTTGGCTGAGAGCAAGTTCACTCGAACCTTAGGTTTACTTTCTTGACACACTCTTTCAGCACATTCATTCTGCTGAGGAGCGTGTGGTTGACATGGGTCCCAGATGATGCCCTCATCAGAAAACAACCTTTTTTTTTTTTTCATTTCTAAAGTTTGATATTCTAAAGCCTCAATTAGATCTAATTTTGAAAACACTCTTTGTTTGAGAAGTTATTGGCCCTATTTCATGAAGGCATTTACGGAGTACCATGTGAACCTCTTTCCTATTTTTCATAGGATACGCGAGCACATAGCGTGAATTGTCACATACTAGAATCCTAGTATAGGAATCCTAATTGTATTAGCCTGGTGACAATCTTCATAGTTCATAATTTTACTAGTTACTGTAACATTTTCCAGTTTTGGGAGAAACTTCTTAACTGCTTCAAGATTTTGTTTTGATGCATGGTTCAAACGTATATGCCACAGAATATCAGAATTTAGCAGTGAACTATAATTCATATCTAAGTTCTTCTTATCAAATTCTTATCACATGTATGCTACAGACTATCGAAATCTAGCATTGAACTATAATTCATATCTAAGTTCTTCTTATCAATTTTTAAGTCAATCAGGTCTGGCTCTTGACGGTGGTCAGACGACCTAGAGAGGTCAGGGTCAGTCAGCTCTGACTCCGACTCGGCTCTGAGCTGTCGCAACGCACCACCGAAGGCTAACTTTTAGTTTGATGTTTTTCAAAGTTCTTTAAGTTCGATTCTAAAGTGTCATTAATTTCAGAGTTCTTTAACTTCGATTCTACAGTGTCATCCTGATTGTGCTTGCTTCTCAGCACTTCTCCCTCCCAGACTTGCAGGGACCCCAGCGGGCTGAAACATAAGTGGACCTCTCCCTCCCGCGAACTCAAAAGTATGGGGACCACTGGATAAGTTGCTCCCTCCCATGAAATCAAATTCCCCGCCTGAAACAAGTGAGTCAGTAGGGCTGCAAGGCTGATTCTGAGAAGCATTGTACACTAAGCCCGACATTTGCCTATTAAATTCAAGGTTAGCACATTGAACTCAGGTACGTTTGACAGGAGGAGGAGAAATTATTGGTAGTTCAATCCACCAGAAGGTATTTTGAAAAGACCCAGTTGTAATTACTTTATCTGTGGAGGGTTGGATGAATTCTACCTTATTTTCTGAAAATAGAACATTGAGCCCAGCCTGAGTAACCCTACAAACCAAAGAAAATTGGTTATTCGACAAGACCGGAGTGTACAGAACAGCTATCAACATAGACGCTTGACCATTATTCATAAAATTAAGGTCTCCTCGATAGTTTACATATATAAGTCCGCGCCAATTAGCGCATTTAAACACACAAGTCTGAGGCAAACGTTGAAAAATTAGTCAGATGTGATTTGTCCAAAGTAGGACGTTCTGTACGACCCGTTTCAATAATCGCCTTGGGATTCCGCTTAACTTCAGAAATATTGAAGGCAGAACTTTGTCCTTGGCGCTCGCTAACATAGTTAAGTGTGCTAACGACCTGCTCCTCTTCATTCCCCATCGTAACCCAGACCAATGCCTTGTCGTCCCCTTCAATAAATCCTATTATAGAGAAGGCAGTGTCAGGTTGATTCCGGAATTCCTGAGCCAACCGCTTGTCTTGCCCTAGAGGCATCGTGAACAGCTTCGGCTTTTGGAAGCTAACGTATGCCTATGGCGGGTCAAGTGAAGTGGTGTATTGGAATTTTTAGGGGTGTTAGTCTTAGAAGCAGGAGTTCGGACATTCGTAGGGTTTGGACATTCATTTGCAAAATGCTGATCGAAAATACCACAGTCAAAGCAAATCTTATTGGCTTTTAAAACACGTAGCTCTAGTGTGACCTTTCCGTTTACAGTAGACACAAAACCGGATTTCTTTGAAGAAGAGTCGAAAAGGTATTCTGTTTTTAGAAACATTAGCGGAGACCCAAGATGTTACGCCCCCTTTGTACGTGGCTACCCCTTTCTCTTTTCGATCCACCTCGACCCCTGAGAAAAGCGATTTGACTACGTATTAAACATATAGCTAAACCCACACAAAGACGATTGCTCGCTTTTGAGTGGTCCCTCTAAGATCATGCCACGAAGCGCTTCCAGTATGAACTTGAAATCATGAAGTTCAGCCTTCTGGTATGTGACAGTCTCGTCGATGGACAACTCAAAACCGTCTTGATGTAATCAGGGGTGAGCAAATCAGAATTAATATAGGCAAGCTTCTGCCTAATTTCGCAAATCTATTCAAGAATTCAATAGCTTTTTCCGCTTTAGGGTCGAAGTGAATCGAATTAAACTCTTGTACTAAACGTTTGAGTTGAAACTTAGAGGCAGGGTCACAGGTATAGTGTAACTTTTCCATTACTTCCTTAGGATTGATCAGATCCTGCACCAAAGCTTGGAAGCACTGGGAAAGTGACTCAAGAAGAAATTACCCGAAACTATTCCTAGCAATTTCTTTGCCTTTTTCCGAGAAATCACCAGGTGCCAACTCAGAAGGGTCCCGTACAAAATCACATTCTTAAGTTTCAAATTGACCCACAACACTTCTCTTCCAATACTTGAACTGATCTACCCTATCAAGTCGGTTCTCTAAGGGTCTTAGTTTGACAGCATCGATCTTACACACCCTATATGAACTCGTATGCACACTCGGTTACTGGTGCCTTACATTAGGACGCGCAAAATAATTAGGGTTTGTTTAAATTGAAATATTAGAATTCTCATAGGGAGAAGCGTTACGGTCGTTCTGAATCTGAGCTTTAGAACTTGAACTCATTTCCACTATCATATCAGTATCTTCAAGTAACACGACCGGATGGTTCACTAGAGCTACGAAATGGTTCTAAACAAATAGGTGTTCCTGACCATACCCAGTCGGGGAAACTGGAGGAGTCCTATCAGCAGCATTAGGATTTCGGAAGAGCAAGACAATTTAGAATTTGAGGTTTGGTTTGACTTCACCAGTCGTGACAGCGAGGTATATTTGTTGTTCGAGTTCGATAGCTTTGACTGCAGTAAACCAAAATTTACCTCTATCTGAGACTTAAAGCCCCCCAAATATCTCACAGAAATTTTAATTCATGTAACTTATGTGTCCAAATACCCTTTGTCAATCTGTACTTTTGTACATAAAGTCCGATTCGTAAGCAGGTTTAAGTATCAACACCATTCACCTAGTCGTCTACCTTGATTTTAATTTGACAGCTACGGCATATATAAAGATTGCAGAAAGATCTATTCTATGGGTAGACGTTAAATTTATATATTATGGGGGAGGCCTCCCAGGCTTATGAGCCTATAAAACACAGGATTCAAAACACAAAAAAAAATCATCTATAAAGACATAAGATTTACACAATCATAGATATTCTGTCATATTCATGAGAAAACAAACCGCCTTTTTCTTTTTACCCATATTTCTGCAGCTGAGTCGGTCAGTTGACCGAGAACATTCTTATGTTTATCTGTAAATGATTCTAAAAAAGGTAGGATTATACATATTAAATCTAAACGACTGACTTCATAACTTGCTACGTCTTCGTACTTATTTTTTTTTTTTTTTATTGACTTTTCTTTTCAAAAATTCATAAGGGTGCACTCCCTAGTGACAAGGTATCCGATTTGCGTCTTTTTCAGCTCCGTCATAAAGTAAACAAGATCTCCGACTGCTGTCCCATTTATTTCTGATTTGTTCTGATATATGTATTCAAGTCAGAAAGTAGCGACCCATCCTTTCTATAAAGTCAAAGAACGAGTCTCGGGTTTGAACTGTGATATGTTAATCCGAGTTAAATCGGCATACCTGGTTTCGCACGCCTAACTAGTTCAGAAGGACGGAGTAGACAGCGCCGGTCCCAAATAGGATTTCTGAAAGCATAGGGTTCCAGTGTTTGATTCAAGGCCTTGTTTCCATGGTCTAAATTTAGTTGCAATCTACTCTGCGCCTCAACCTTTTCTTTTGAAAGGTTAGATTCGTAGGGACTTTAGCTCCGAGGGCCTAGCCCAATTCACATACCCTGTTGAGTTACGGCCTATTGGGAAGCTGGTGGAAAGATCCAGATCACACAGCTGGCACTCAGACATTCCAGGTACCCTGTATATCGCCAGAGGTAGCCTCGATATGTGCACCCGCTGGTCTGTGGTCGAAGCATAAATAAATTGAGAGTGTGCACACCTAGACCAGCCCTCTCTGACTCGGGCTAGCGATTCGAAATTGCTATCTCGTAACTCGGCGCCTGAATTATCTGTTGGGATCAGAAAAATTCAGACTTCGCCTCACCGCGCTGGAGACAGAGGATTTAGTAACTGGCAACGAGCTCGAGCATGGCATCTAGACAATGCGTTCGGCGTCCCGACTATTTGCTCGACCACGGAAATACTTTCGGAAACAAAACTTCTTTCGTAACATAAGATTCAAATCTGATGAAAGAAATCCACAAGGAAATCGATTTTATTGAGTTGAAATGACTCACAGAGCCCTAAGGAAAACAAAAGAATTTCCAACTTCATTTAGTCGAAAATGCCTCTAAGTTTCCGGCGGCCATTACGCTGGAGTCATCCCATTCCTGTGTAGATCTTAGCGTCGCCTAGCGGAGAGGTGACTAGACATAGCGTCATGACGCTCCGGCCTAACACCGAACTTAACCTGAAATCCCGTCGATCTGTTATAACTTACACAGTAGGGCGTCTGTGGCTGAAATTGGATGTAATACGAAATGACGACCTCTTTACACATACTTAGTAAAGACAGTGCTTATGTGACGATATCGTACCGAGTCAAAAAGCCGTCGTAAGCAAATACAAATGAACAAGTCAAGTACCATAATTAGTTTAGTATGCAAGTATAACGCTAGTTAACCCAAGACAATCACTTACCGCAGTAGTGGGGACTTGAAGGTGAATTACACACAATACACAGTTCGTATAACTTGAGTGAACGTATATATTTGAGAGCGCAATGAAATATAGACTCGATTAAACACTTTGAACGAGGATAAAGTGAGATGCAATATTGTACATAGATTGAACTAGAGAAAGCTTTATGTAACAGGGAATCGAAGGAAGCAAAACGTATAGCGTCCGACAACGGAATGAACGAGAGGAGAGATTCGTCCAATGGCGAATCTCACTACAGTCCAGTGTAGCCACAAAGATCACGCATAGAGCATCATAATAATTACACGAACTAGTTAAACATGTAGATATACGGAACAGATCCTTGAAACAATATTAAGATCAGATTACACATTTATGTGTACCAATTATGAGCAATACTAAATATTATCCTATTGGATTCATAAACATGAAGTTTACAACAGGACACGTATCATAACTTATTTGTGGTCTAGATTGCATGGAATGAAGTTCCATGCATCACAGAGGTGTCTCATTTGGAGACTTTACTTTGTCAATATATATGAAAAAACTCAAACTTCAGGAATCGTTTCAGAATGCCTCAAAACGGATTTCAATGGGGGGGTTGGGGGGGGGGGGATTTCATAAAAATTCACTAATATGGCGTGATTAATCGTACTAATTTTTTGACTATCCTTTGACTTTGAGTGAGATCAGAAGATGCTATTAGTTTTTAATTTTTGTCACCTATAGGTGGGCCAGTGAAGCGTAGGAAGGCGATATCATTCATCTCATTAATTTTCATATGGTGGTTCTGTTTTACATCATCTAAAAGGGTTTCAATAGATTATATGTGATGGATGATATTGACAACGATACCAAACTCGATTTTTGATGATTTGAAAATGACTGACGTCAATTTTAAAAGCTTTTATATTGGTTTCATTCGAGTCTGTGTGATGAAAACTATTGAAAACTTTATCAAACTCGAGTTTTGATTGATTTGATGACGATCGTCGTCGTTGACGACAAGCTCCTTTCGTCTGATCGTCACCAAAAACTGCACAGTTGATGCCGGGTATCTAAAGAGTCTACCTACGAAATTTCAAGTTGATAGCTCCAAAATGCGGTCTGTAGAGCGAATGACGCACGCTGACAAATGCATGCCAAGTCAAAATAGAGACAAAATATATTTTGTCGCATATTTCTCACTGTTTGGTAACAAAGCATTATATTTTCCGTTTCCTGGAATTAAGCGTGGACTGCACCCGATACATTTTTCGGTTCAAAACGACGTGGCTGTACGAAACCAGAACGAGGACGGAGGACTGAAGTTCGATCCCTAGTTGGAAGTTGGATCGCTAGTTGGAAAACAAGTCGGAGCGTGAGTGGTGAAAACGATCCGACTATTAGTCCTACTAAAATCGGACCGTGAATGGCCCGCTTTACAATGAACTTGGAAATTGGTACCGAGAAGTTACTAGCCCCAAAACAAAGTGTGACAAAAACTTCATTGACGAGAACTAAGACGCAAGGAAGAAAGGATTGGGGGGGCAGCAGACCAGATGGAAGTTATGTACAGATGCCATTTTCACGCGTTGCATACAAATTCTTTTTTGTGAAATCAATACAAAATGATGTTAGCGCTTTAGCTCGATTCCGATGAACTAAATTTATACGCCAGCAGACGAACTCAACAGCAACTCGTGAACGGATTCTGAACAGGTGGAGCGGGGTTTGCACAGTGGCGTCCATATACGGATGCCACTTTGGGACACCAGAATGGCGGGATATATATATATATATATATATATATATATATATATATATATATATATTACTAGCTTATTTGATTTTTGATTTTTTTTTAAACAAACATTCGCTAAAAAGGGGAAAAAATCCGTCCTTCCACAGCCTAAATCTTTTCTGTGAAACTACTGGACCTACGTGTTAATGAAGTTTGGCTCAAAAATCATTCATTGGCCGGAGACGTTCCAGTTATTTTGGCATCACCCACAATCAACCCCAAGGGGTGAAATTCAAATGACAAATCAAAACATCGGATAATTAATTCAAACGGTTACTTTTACCTCAAATTAAGATAGAGATCAGTTCAAAGAATCGAATGTTCCCATTTGGAGCATTGCACGACCAACCGTTTGCGCCCCAAGGGTTTAAGTGTTGGAAGGAAAATAAGAGGGGGGGGGGGGGGGGGGGAATCGTTAGCACGAATGATAATCACAAAGCCGCGTTGGCCAGCTGGAATATACTAGCCTGCTACTTTTTACACTTGATATTATTATTTGATTTTGTAGTAATTAAAACTGTCTACTGCCTGGCTTATATCTATGCATAGTCCAGTGACCTGCGCAGAAGCGCATCGAATACAGAAATAGTAAACCTTTGTATAATAATATGCAGCGTTTTTCTCACGCTAGATCTGTCTAACTCCATCCGGATCAGTTCAAATAGGCCTTCCATCTTTTATGTAGGGGAGGGATTTGATTTAGGGGCCGCTGTGCCATTGAATCCGTTTAACAATGCAAACAGGCTATATTGAATTAGCCCTATACTTCCTACATCCCTTGTCGTTAAGATGTAATTGGTTTTTATTTATTTATTTTTTTAATGAATTAGTTATAAAGTTAAGTAGGTAGTCGAGAAAGTTGTGCAGTGCGGTTATGTAGTATTTCTACCCTTCGGGAAGGTATGTTTAAAAAAATGTATTTCCCATTATTTGGATGGCGCGCTCTTAGGATGACGTTTCGATAGCAACAGGTGGGAATGAGTTCAGGTGCAGTGAACGTGCCGGATCGATAACGCATCCCTACATCATCCGATCGCGCTCGTGGGGAGCTGAATAAAAATGGTGAACCATGCCTGTGGATGTTTTACTCGAACTGTGGTATGAATGACAGATCAAGAGTTGCCTTCTTCCTTCACAAAAATTTGATATAAGGTAGGCGAGTGCAGAGCTAATTACCTAATTGAATTAGGTAATTCGTAGATTTGATACCGAGTGTATCAATATGAAAATATATTGGTAAGCAATGCAACATTAAGGAGACTCTAGTTTCCAGTAACCATGATACTGGTAAGAATAGCGAACAGATCATGACTTTACCAGACGAACCCCCTCCGTTATAACCCAACATGAATGTGCTACGAGCCACCCCCTCTCCCTCTCCTCACTCTCTCAATATCAAAATAACGTTTGAATGGGTTTTACATTGTAAAACGGAACTGCCTGAACCAAATGTTTAATTTAGAATAAAAGATTGTCAAGGATCTAAATTACGTACAGCATATTTTAATGTGATTCAGAATAGAAATAGAAATATAAATATGGTGTTCAAAAAATGACAATAAGATTACCTGAATATTATGTATAAATGATGATTTAGTGTAATATTTGTGACTTAATGTGAAAAAATCAGTAAGAGCTGTTTGCGGGAGTATACATTTCAAACCTGAAATCAAGGAAGCGGATGAGACAAATCTATTTGTAAAGTGTAAATCAAGCATTTTAATTTCTCCCTTGATGGGAAAAACAAAAGATCATGGATATGTCTAGTACCTACTGCTTACCAGTTGGTACCTGCTACTCAATTGTATACCAACTATGTAGTGCCTTCTTTTCACAAGATTATTCCATTATGGTTACAAAACAATATTAGTTTTTAACTTAGAGTAATAAATCAGCATTCCTTGACACTACAATGGCTTAGAGGTCATGAGATGTTGTGATAATATGAGAGCATTCCAAAAAGTGGCGAACGATTTTCCTACTATGATAACTATGGGAGTTACTCTTCCCTAGTAACGCCTTGGTTGTACGTGAAAATCAATAGAAAATGTGCCGGTCGGGAAAAAAAGTGTCGGTTGGGAAAAAAAAGTGTCGCGAAAAATTCCTTGACCTAGTGATGGGACATCCGAATGAAGAATCGAATGCGGCATTCGATTATTGAAATCATTCGGATATTCGGATGCGAGATATGAAGTATTCGAATACTTTTTCATTCGTATAGTAGCGAAACTAGCGGCATAACCACGAAGTATTGAAATCATTCGGATGCGAGTATTCGAATACTTTTTCATTCGTATAGTAGCGGAACTGGCGGCTCCTTCCCGAAGCTCAAACATCGAAATAAAACAATGAAAGACGGAGCTGTGACATGCGAATAGTGAAGTAACCGCTACTTGGAGCTGAAGTCTTCCGAAATCTCGTGCAGTTTCTTTTTTGTATTCCGTTGTTGTACCTATTATTGCATTCCGTTTTTAAATGATTCGTGCAACGAATATCAAATCGTATTTTTTACTTACCAACTCAATCTATTCATGAATTTTTTTTTTTTGTTTCTACTTCCCGTGTTTGCTCGGGTTTTGGTTTATAATTCCTTCAAATAATGAGCCTTTGTGATCTGGTCGAAAAACGACACTGCAAACCATCCTTTGTAATTTCTTGTTTCAAGGTAGGTACCTACCTACCTAGATAGAATCCAAATGATTTGCACTCTTTCTGCCTCCCTCTGACTCCCTGGCTAGTGGGGTTATCGAATCGTCCGGTGAGCCGGACGAATTTATTTATCTCATTCCACTCTTTCCAGGGTAGGTGCGACAAATCAAACACCAAAAAAGTAAACAACGTGATAGTGATATTAAGTAGGTACCTATATTAGTGATACGAGATAAGAAGTAGCTGTTACAAATCAAGAAGTTTCAGCTCCGCTCCGGTTCCTACTTGCTATTTCATTCGAATACTACGATCATTCGGATTCCAATACTGATATCCTATTGGTTGTTTCGCATTCGAATACTCATTCGAATACTACGTTCATTCGGATGCCAATACAGATATCCTATTGGTTGTTTCGCATTCGGTTCAAAATGGCAGTTTTTCCTCCCCATTCGAATGAATCATTCGAATGATCATTCGATTATCGAAATCATTCGAATACTCGGTATTCGATTATTGAAATCATTCGTTTCGCCCATCACTACCTTGACCCCCAGCCAAAAGACATATCCATGTCAAATTCCAGTCATATAGTATGATCGTATGAGCGAATTTGCGTAAGTTATCGTATTGAATAATATTAAATTGATTTTAAATTTGAGCTTTTTGAGTGAAAGGAAATTGTTGAATATTAATTTTATGGCAAAAAATGTATTCTAAATAATAATCTGCCACTCAAAAAGAGATTTTGGATTTTTAGCTGTTTTGCAAATTTGGTGCATGCATTTTTGAATATTCTATTTTATAGTAAATGAAATATACAGTCCGACTTTGGAATTTGAGACCAATATGGTGGCCCTCTTGGATCGCGTGTACCTACAGTTCCAGATCGAATGGACTATCAGATATATTTGAGCAATAATCTGCTACAAAATATAAATTCAACAATTATCAGCAGTTTTTTACTATTAACATGTATCATGTTTTAGCCCTGGGGTCCTAGCAATTTTTGCGCGTCAATTTTGCGAGTCAATTTTTTCGGCGCCGAGGGAGAGGGAGAGGGAGAGGGAGAGGGAGAGGGAGAGGGAGAGGGAGAGGTAGATATTTCTCCCTGGGGTCCTAGCAATTTTTGCGCGTCCATTTTGCGCGTCAATTTTTTTCCGCGCAATACATAGTGGAGAGCCGTACGAAATTTCGAGCGTCGATTCATCCGCGCACGAAACATATAGTGGGGAGATATTTATTTGTTAGAAAGATCTGATTAAGAGCTTTCCAAGAAGGTGCTATATGATAGGTATCAGGTTTTTGTTAGAAAGATTTGAGCAAGAGCTTTCCAAAAAGGTGCTATATGATGGGTATCAGGTGTCTTCTCTATAAATGATTCAGACGCTGTAATAGGGAATTTTCATGGTTTCTTTTTAATATTTGTTGGATAGGAAGATCAAAGCGAGAGCTTTCCAAAAAGGTGCTATATGATGGGTATCAGGTTTGTGCACTATCGATGATTCAGAAGCTGTGATGGGGAATTTTTTTTATTATTTGTTAGGAAGATTTGAGCAAGAGCTTTCCAAGAAGGTGCTATATGATGGGTATCAGGTATTAACATCTATCGTTTTAGCCCTGGGGTCCATATGTCGTGTTTTTGACGAAAAAAACAGGAAAAAAAAAACAAGTTCATAGAATTTCGAATCAATATCGAGGAGAAAACATGATACATGGTTGAAATTTTTGGTTCTAGAACAGAAATAAGTTTGTTAGTTTTTAGTGTTATTTTGAACAAATTTTTTGAAATTTCACCAATTTAATGAGCTCAAAAAGTGTTGCAAATGAAATCATCCCTTCGTTTGAAAAGCTTGATTTTTTGGCGCAAGAACGGGATTATCTCAATCCTAAGGAAAGTTATCTTCCACACACACACACACACACACACACACGCGCGCACACGTACACACGCACACGCGCGCACACGTACACGCGCACACGCACACACACACACACACGCACACACACTCACACACACACACACACACACACATTTTTTTTTTTTTTTTTTTTTTTTTAAGAAACCTCCCCTCAAAGACGGAGGGGGCACGCCATTAAATTGGAAAATAACAAATAAGAATGGGATGAAAGGAAGTGCCCCTATAGAATGACCACCAGTTCAAGTAAGAACCCCTCAGGACGCGGGTGGTGATACCACGGAGTACTCCTGCCGAGATGCCCAACTCGAATAACTCCGTGGCGCTTTTCCCGCACCACACCCCGCGCCATGACACGGTCGCGGCAATGACCTTGATGTTACTAGGTGCCACTCCTTTGAGCTCAGATATCGCTTGGCGCAGATCATTTCTATCATATTTACTTTTCTTAGCCCGCCAGGTCTGCTCCATGTCCACGCTGCCACTGACAACTTGGACATCCAGGATTATGGCAGACCCATCGGGCTTGATCGCAACGATATCTGGCTTCTTGCCCCGGTCACTCGGCATGTGGTATAGTCTCTCCCTTTCGACATCCCAACCGCTAGATGACAAAGCACCTGCTATCTGCTTGGCAACCGCATCGTGACGTAAAATGCGGCCACCGTGAGTACGAGGACACTGCTGCACCACATGATAAAGATTCTCATTTTTACCCCGACAGGCGCGGCAAAGGGTGTCTACTGTCCCGCGACTACTCTTTGAACACCTCACCGAGGTTGCTAACGAAGCCACCCGGACGGCGTGAAAATGGTGATAGTCGCGGGCCCCGATGCCCTCTGAAGCCCATTCCACCCACTGGGTAGAAATGGGGAATTCAGAGCACTGTCGGAGTTCTTTACCATCTACTGACTCATGCAGTGCAGCAGCGAACTCAGCAGATGAGCTGGGTTTTGGAGCAGTTGGTGTTGCTCGATCGCACCACAACAACTGCTGCCGGACAAAGTCCAGGTCAGCAGCAGTGCGGGCGACCTCCCAGCTCGAGCCCCTAAGGGCAAGCAGGCGCTGGCGGCGTAATGATGGGATGCTGGCAGATAGAGAGACAATACCGAGCCCACCGGCCTTGACCGGTGCGTGGATGTAAGCACTTGGGACACCAGGTGGAAAGCCTAGCCAAGAGCGCACAGCAGAGCGAACTTCACGATCTAACTCAAGCAGCCTCCCCGCAGTAAGCCTGCCAAAGACTAACCCATAGGTTAGCTTTGGCAGTAAGTACGTGCGAAGGAGGCTTCAATGGAGGCTTCTGCTGTGGCTTCAATGGAGCCTTGGTGACACGAGCTAATGCTCCACCAAGGTCCACACGGCTTGCGGCTATAGTGGCCACACCCATGAAGTCGACCCCAAGGTACCGCCAGACCTCCAACACGGATCGGGCAGGGATGGAAGTTTGTCCTAAGACAAAACACTCCTCATCCACTACCTTCACCTTATGCTGGCGACCCGACGGGACCAAGGAGACCGACCCACATTTAGCTGGGTTGACCACCAAACCACACCTGGCTAGCTGCTCAGCAAATGCGTTGAGGGAGATCTGCAAGCCCTCACGGGTTTCTGCGAGTAGGATGACATCATCAGCAAAAGCTAATGCACCTACTCGCACCCCAGGGGCGAGATCAAACCCTATTTCAGCTGGCAGCTTACCCAAGGCCGTATCCACGACCAGGTTGAAGAGGAGTGGTGACAGAGGATCCCCCTGGCGTACCCCGCGCCCAATAACAACATCCCCTGACATCTCACCTCGTGCCTCGAGGACCGTCACGCCTTCGTGGTACAGACAGGCAACATACTCAATTAAACGAGCAGGTGCCCCGACACCACGAAGACAATCGGTCAGGGCAAAGTGGCTAACTGTATCAAAGGCCTTAGCGACGTCCAGAGCGGCAAGATGGAGCTGCCGTTTCTTGATACGGGCCAGCGAAATGACAGTTTGGAGAACTGTTAGATTCTCCGCTGTGCCATCCGCTGGCCGAAATGCTCTCTGGACGTCACCTATGACACCAGCCACTTGGAGGCGAGATGCCAGAACCTTTTGGAAGTGGCGGAAGACTACCGACGAAATAGAAATTGGACGGTAGCCTCCAGGCCCACTTCCCCCTTTCTTTGGGATGAAAATTGTGCGGGCACGGGTCAACGCTTTTGGGGGTCTTCCAGATAGTAGCAACAGGTTGAGGATGAGCAGCTTAACATTCTTTGGAGCTTTATTCCAGCGTCGGGTGGAAATACCATCGGGTCCAGCAGAAGTGGAGTTTTTGACACGGCACTTATGTGCCTCGTCATGAAGCACCGGTGTGCACATGATGCTGCGTAAGGAATCCCTGGTGGAAGCTGGGGGTACCACTGCCTCACCAGAGTTGTGGCTGGGAGCACTCATAAGTGGCTCCCAGTAGCCCACAAACTCCTGGAGGGGGGGCATAACTTGTTCTTCCCCAGCTCCCTCCAGTACCTCCGCAGCTGCACGAGCCGGATGCTTCCTCCACAGTCTCTGAACACGCTGGTATTCCCGCCTCCTCGCTTGCTTAGCTGCTCTGCGACCTCCACGAGGCACCACATTAGGGGGAACTTCTCCCTGGTGCCTCGCCACGGTCGCTTCCTCAACCTGCGGGAAGATCCTCTGCACATAGGCTGCGACCTCGTCCTCCAAGCCATTTGGCCCCTCAACAGCCCGCCTCGCCAGATCCTGCAGGTAGGCACTCTCATAACCAACAATATTGCCTACCTGCTCCCCGAGCCTCAATACTTCAGTCTTCAAGTCTGAAAGAAGACCGGAGGTCACGGGGGAGGATTGCTGAATGGCGGGCTGTTGTCCCAAGTCTGCCGGAGATGCGGGAGAGGCCCCACTGCTATTTGCCAGGATTGCATCCTGGACAAGCTGCTTGTAGTGGGGCCTCAGGCGAAGAGATTGAATGGCAGAAAGCGTGCGCATGGGAAAACGGGCTTGCAAGAAAACATTTATATTGCGTACCCCATTACGCACTGCTTCCGCCTCCTCTGCTGCCATTCGCCGCAAATCCTCAGAAGCATACCTGGGCTGCTCTCGCTCTATATCAATTGCAGCGATGGCCTGTACAGGATGCTTCTGCCAGACGTGGGCACTGAGGCCCCGCTTGGAACTGAAGGCTCTCTCACAGTGGGCACACTGATGGACATCTCCAGGGGCATTGGAAGAGGAAGAAGGATAGGATGAAGAGGAGGAAGAAGAGGGAGAGGAAGACCGACGCCCCTGCCTGGGGCGCCCCCGAGCGCCTCCCCTAGAACCCCGCATGCCAATGGGCATGGGGGGGGGGGGGGGGGGGGGTTATGAGGCTCGGCTGTGTTTGTAATCATAACAAGGGAGACGGTAGAAGAAGGGTCGGGAGACCCGTTGACACGAGCCTCCCCCCAGATCGCCATTGGGTCATTTTGCCACCCTCTGTTCACCCAGAGGGTGCCCGGGTTGCACGACGGGGACGTATGACCTTGACTTGGGTAGGGATTTGAAGGAGCTCCGAAGAGATAAAAACACCAACAGTTACCCTACCCCAGCAACCCAAACACACACACACACACACACACACACACACACACACACACACACACACACACACACACACACACACGCACGCACACGCCCGACGGGACCAAGGAGACTGACCCACACTTAGAAGGTTTGACCACAAGACCACACCTGGCTAGCTGGTCGGCAAAGGCATTGAGGGCGATCTGCAAGCCCTCGGGTTTCACGGGTTTCAGTGAGTAGGATGACATCATCGACAAAAGCCAATGCAGGGGCGAGATCGAACCCTATTTCGTCAGGCAGCTTACCCATGGCTGTATCCGCGACTAGGTTCAAGAGGAGTGGCGATTGAGGATCCCTCTGGGTACCCCGTGCCCAATGACAACATCGCCTGACATCTCACCTCCGGCCTCGAGGATCATCACACCTTCATGGTACAGACAGGCAACATACTCAATTAAACGAGCAGGGGCCCTGATACCAGGAAGGTAATCGGCCAGGGCAAAATGGCTTACAGTGTCAAAGATCTTAGGACGTCCATAGCGGCAAGATGGGCCAAAATGCTCTCTGGACGTCACCTGTGACACCAGCCACTTGGAAGTGAGATGCCAGAATCTTTTGAAAGTATCGGAAATCTTCGGATGATATAGAAATGGGTCGGTAGCCTCCAGGCCCACTTCCTCCTTTCTTTGGGATGAAGATGGTCCGGGCACGGATCAACGCTTTCGGGGGTCTTCCCGAAAGAAGTAACAGGTTGAGGACGAGCAGCTTGATATTTTCGGGGCTTTATTCCAGCGTCGGGCAGAAATACCATCAGGTCCAGTAGACGTGGAGTCACACTCACTCACAGATATACACCTATGGTATTTTTTCACGGATTCCGTCTTAGAATGATCTGAAATGTATTTGTATGTGGTTATTATTTTCTCATGATGGGTCATGAAAATTTCCAAAATCGTCACGCAATACGATTCCTAGGGTATTTTGACGCGGTGTAACCCATTTCGAAGCCCGCATCACAAATAGGTGTTCGACTATAAGCCGAAACAAATATATTTTAAATTGTTTACTCATCGTCCTTGTGCCGAATCGGCTCTGGTTTGGTCAACAAAATGCAGTAGAAATCTTTTATAATATACGCAGATTACACCTAAAAGATGGCGCAAAATAATTCTGCATCTATCATTATCTACCTCGTTTTGTGAAAGAGTTGCAGTTCCACTAAAACGTAGCAAATTTCGTTACAGCTCCGTAACGGTTGCTTTAAAGAAAAATTTCTTTGAGCAAATTTTGATTTAAAATCCAATTTTCTATATAAATGAGCCCACCAAATTCCTTAGTATTCAGTTTTTTGAAAAAATTTAAATTGGTTCGTAAGCGAGAAACGTGTATATCTTCAATGCTTCATGTCACAACTTTTTTTTAACGGGGAGAAAAATGCATGTTTTTCCATTTCCTAACCAGGAAAATTAAATTAAATTTTTAAAAAATTCATCCCCGTCATTTCCCCCTCCAACTCGTCACAGAACGCGAAAATGACAAACTTTCACTGACTTATTTTCGATTTAGATTTAAATTTGCTAAAAAAAACCCACACAGCGGTTTTCAAAATTCGAATTTTTTTTTCACCAAATTTGAGTGGGTTCATATTTACGGAAATAACGTCCATAGTTTTGTTATACTTGGATGAAATCAATTTTTGCAAAGAGAAAATGTTTATTTTTCGATTTTTTAACTCAGAAAATTAATTTGAATTTTATAAAAATTCAACCCCGTCATTTTAATGCAATTATAGTAGTTTTCCGTGTTTAGGCTCATCTCCTTTCGTGGTTAATATCACTGTTTTCTCCTACAAAATCCCGCAAAACATTCACTATGGCCAAAATAAATGACATATTCATCTCAAACTTCTATGGTATCACATTTTCCGTTGGGACGTTAAGTAGGGTGTTTCGTCGAGTGCGCATGTGAATATATTTTTTTTCCTGTAAAATATTGGGATTGTGAAGGCGTGTAGAAGTCATTTCGCACGTATTGTTTTATGCTTGAGGATCATTACAGAAGTGTAGATACATCGTAATTTCACCCAGAAACCTCATAAAACCAGCGTGTGGGACCTTTCAGCCTGCCTCCAACAGCATACAGATTGGAAGCGTCTGGTAAAGATCGAAATTGTAAGTACGAATCATTAATTGTAGTTTTATTATATAGTTCAATCTTGTTTATGTGTGCATGATCAATCAATTCATACACATCAGCCAAATTTTTCGTTGTAAATTCTTAGTTGCAGACCCCATTCACCCACATGAAAACAAATTTTGCCCGCCTTACATCGAGGCCAGCCGAAGTCGAAGTTATTTCACCTTGTTGGCATGGTGACGAGTAAACTAAGCGAAGCGGCGCCATTTGTAGTCGACGTACTGAATAACCTAGTGTTACCTACCTAGTCAATATTTTCATTCAAACTTTTTCAATGTTATTTTTAGTATGGAAGGTGGTAAATTTTATGAAAACTACATTGTTATTGTCAGGTGACGACCTAAAACGGTATAAACGCAAGATGTACGGTTCTGATCCGTATGAAAGTACGTTCCAGACATCAGTCGGGAAGCTATAGTGGATTATTTAGTGTTCAGGACTGACTTTTATTCTTTAAAGCAACTGAAAAACTTCAAATCTCTAGAATCCCACAATTATATCACAAGCGGTCACGTGAAAGGAGTCGTGACAAAAGCTCTGCCAAATGGGAAGATTCTCGGCTTTGGAAAGGTAAGTGTGTCCATACCTACTTTCCATTTATTATTAGTTATGATGTTCATGTACTGCAGTTTCATTCGTCTGAACAGCAGTACTTCGATCGGTTCAAAACGCAGCTAACTTTGTGTGAAATTCAACAATCGGAATGGGTCAGCTACCTCAGAGTCCATATGGGTACAGATATAAATGGTACATTACGTGACCTGATCCATCCTGAAGTAAATAGTCGAAAAACATTCGATCAAATAACGGATATACTTGAGAAAGATTACGTGAAATCAAGAAACAAATACAACAAGGCAATTAAATTTCGCAAGATCACTCAGCAACCTGATGAAACTATTAGTGATTTCGCTGTTCGTCTTTGATCTGGTGCAAGGTATTGTGTATTTGGAAATTTCTTGGATTATTCTCTGATAGTATAGTTCATCCATGCCATTACAGACGATCACATCGGTGATGCAATAGTCTTGAAAAAACGCGAAAAGTTTGTTGATGTCCTTGATCTTGCCCTACGTATGGAAGCCATCCGGACAGCTTCCTCTGATATTAAATTTCAATCCTTCGAAAAACAGCATGAATTCGCTTTTGCTAGCCGACCACAAAACCGCCGTAGTGGCAGTACTAGGTCCCGATCAAGTAGTTTCAGACGAGATCGAAGTACCAGTGCCAGGGGAGGCTACTGATAGGAGCATAGGCGCATGTGCACCCCCAGTCAAACCAAAATAATAATAATGTTTCAAAATGTCTCCTCTCTCATTTGAAGTTTGCTAGTGACAGAAGACGGGAAATCTAAATCTACGTGCGAAACAGAGAAGGTTGCGGTAGGGAGGGGCTGAAGGGGGAAGCTCACCCAATCTGACCAATCAGAAGCGAACTGGCGCAACAGGTCGTAAGTGCTCCACCTGAAACTTGACTGCATGCATTTCCGGACTGAGGATTTTGAGTTTGAATTGAGGCGGGTATGTGAGATTGACCAATCAGAGAGCGCGAAACAGGCCGAAAGGACCAGAATTAGGGCCTTGCTCCTCCGCTAGGTACCAACACCGAGTACTTTCCGTTCTTCCTTATCATCCATCCTCGTCCATTTTTATCAGTCACACTTCTATTTTTCACGGTCTGTTATTTCATTTAGTGTTACGATTTTTTGAAGTTTTTGAGTGTTGAGTAGATACTTTTATGATGAATAATTCAGTTGAGTTTATCAAGTTGAACTGGTCTCATTTGTCAATCTAAGAAAAGTGCAGGATTCGCGATGCTGGCTGCCCCTTGCCATCACTACCGGTACTAACGCAAACTTTGAAAATCAAAAATCGTTCTGATTCGGTCCGTAAGTTCAACCCTGAGTATTACCAAAATGTAGATTGGCTTTGAGGATGTGAATTAACTAATAAATTATTTTGCTTTGATTGCCTACTTTGCTGTAGTAAACGAAATGAGGCTTGGGTTAAAGACGGTATTAGTGATCTGGCCCATTTAGCTAAAAAAATCGAAAAGCACGCATTGGCCGTCTCTCATAAGAACGCTCTGGTGGACTTGCGTTTATTGGGCCAGCAAAATATAATTGAATAACTCGACAGTGCATATCGTCATAATCTGATACAAAAAAACGAAACGTTTAAGAAAAATACGTACATTCTGTCTAGAATCATTGATTGCATGAAGTTCTGTGGTGTTTTTCAGCTAGCCATGCGTCGGCATGATGAGAGGGATGATTTTTCAAACCCTGGAGTCTTCTTCGTTAATTTTTCTTCCGAATTAGACGACGTTTTGAAACGCCACTTACAGGACGCGACTGTTTTCAAGGGGACATCGAAGGAAAATCAAAACGACCTTTTGGATTGTATGCTTACAGTTTGCCACTCAAAAATCAAGAATGAACTTGAACAGTGCCAGTTTGCTTTTGTCATTGCTGAAGAAATTACTGATGTATCAGCTAAATTTCAAATGTCTATTGTGTTCAGATACATCCAATCGGACGGAAGACCTGTTGAGAGATTTTGTCCTTTGTAGAACCAGCAGGCCATGACACCGTTTCTCTCTCGACTTGTGTGAAAAAAAAAATGGACAATGCAGTAATTGATGCCAACAAATTAATTTGCTAAAGTTACGATGGTGCGAATGTTATGAGATGGCAAGAAGGGGGAGTTCACGCAGTGATTAAAAAATAGTTTCCTCTCGCTTATTATGTCCACTGCTATGCCCACCAACTTAGTCTAATTATGAAACAAGCTGCAAGCCAAAACAAGCTCGTTTGTATTTTTTTTTTTTTTTTTTTTTTTTTTTGCTGATCTCAATGAAATTCCTGCGTTTTTCTCTCATTCTTTGCAGCGTGTGGCCGTTTTGGACGAGGTTGTAGGTAGGAGGGTCCCTCGAGGTTCGGCGACTCGATGGAACTTCCATTCACGTAGGTACGGTTCAAGTAGTACTTGACAATTTAGACAGTCTGATGGAATGTTTTGAAAAGATTGAGGATGATGTATTCAAACCGATGCCATTGCACAAGCTCGTGGTCTACTCCTTAGGTGTGAAAAATCGGACTTTCGTTTTTGGCTGAAAATATTTTATATGATAATGCCTCATGTTGATATTCTCTACAATCAACTACAAAAACGTTCAGTCGACCCCTTGAAGGTAATGGGTCATGTAGGTGAATTTGAAAGTGCCATTCAGACCGTGAGAGAAAGCGTTGATGCGATTGCTGCATCTCCAAACTTTGAAATGATAGTGAGCAAAAAGCGGTTCTGAGAGGATACTTTAGTATCAAGGGAACTAGCTGCCAAGGAAGTTTGCGACACGATCATTTTATAGGTTCGTGAGAGGTTCCAGTTTGTTGGCCACCTCAGGGCTTCAAATTTACTAGACATGTCAAAATTTTCAGATTACAACAAAAGTTTTTCTCGTGAACAATTTGATCAGTGTTGTGAGGTATTCCCTTTTTTTTGAAAAAGAAAAACTTGAAACTGACCTTCAAGTTCTTTATTCGAGGACCGATTTTGGAAGTAAAGGGGGGGGGGGGCCGTCCCTTTATTTCAGTTTTTCATCGAGAATAATTCATGTTCCGTTTTCACTGAAGTGAAAAAACTTTAAAAGCTCCTGATTACTATACCTATGACAACATCAGAATGTGAGAGAACGTTTTCCTCTTTGAAGAGAATCAAAACGGTATTACGCAATTCCATGGCTGAGGACAGGTTGGTGGCGCTTTCAATGCTGTCGATTGAGAAAGATTTAGTGATATCCGTTCAAGATTTCAATGAGAAAGTTATTGATGCTTTTTGCAAGTAAGAAGGAGAGGCGTGCTGATTTTATTTACAAAACAATTCATTGAAGTTACCTTCCATTTTATTCGTCATCCCTAGTTACCGTTTCGTGATGGATGAATATTTTTAATCCTGGGGTAGTCACCCGATTGAGCACATTTGTGTTCCTGGGGTAGACACCCGATTGAAGACATTTTTGTTCCTGGGGTAGACACCCGATTAGTGATATTTTTGTTCCTAGGGTAGACACCTATAATGTGATAGATTTTATTTTTATATTCCCCATTATTTATCTAGATGATGACTAACCCTTCTCTTTCCCCATGAACCTCTCCTCTCCCTTTCCTTCCCCTCCATGGCAAGATTTGCTTTCACCTCCACGATGGTTCTTGCTGGGCGGGTATAAATTTCAGCTATTGCAATCATTCCTTGGGTTAACTCCGTTGATGGTTAAGTATTTCAGAATTTCCGTCTTCCATTTGAGAAAATGTTTCGTGTCTGGTGTACGTATTTAGTTTAAAAGCACCTCTACCGTTCCCGCTATAGCCCTTGTTGATCTCTGTGCACCCCCTGAGTTTCAAGACAGGAGCCGCCACTAGCCAGTGCAAAAAGTAGGTGACTAGAAAAAATTCACCATCGCCGTACTCTGGCTGTGGTGAATTTCACTATCGACAATTTTGTATATATCGTAATCAAAATTGCGCAAAATGTCATAAATAGGGCATACTGCTATGTATGTTATTCAAATAAAATATTGGCAAATGACAAAACATATCAAACGTCTGAGGAGCCCGATTATTCAAATTCTTTCAATGACGTCATCAACCCACCTCAATGCTACACAACATGCTTCGATGACTACGATGAGCATGTTTATTGTATAACTGAGACTACTATCAAACGTCTGAGGAGCCCGATTATTCAAATTCTTTCAATGACGTCATCAACCCACCTCAATGCTACACAACATGCTTCGATGACTACGATGAGCATGTTTATTGTATAACTGAGACTACTGCACTCGGAAGGCTCCCCCCAGCCATGGTTTGTGTGTTAATTAATGGTAAATCAATCGATATATAGCTTGACACAGGAGGCGTTTGCAGTATGGTGAGTAAAGATGGTTTGGACAAAACCATACCAAACTACTTCCTCCAATTATCAAACCGCACATTTGTTAGCTACACTAAAAATAAATGTCACTGTCTTGGGGGCGCACAAAATTCTAAATATTTATGTGACAAAATTGAGTTCAGATAGCATCTTTGGCAGAGAATGGATCAGAGAATTTGCAGATTCATTGAACTTTGAAGAGTTTTTCAAAATAGAGTGTTTCACATCAAAGGCACTACCAAGATTGCAATTTAATTCGCCAAATTCTAGTACCACCCCGCCCCCAGCCATTAAACCGCTTCTAGAAAAATACATCAAACTTTTCAGTGACACTGCTGGTACACCTGGTACCGTCGGGCAGAAATACCATTAGGTCCAGCAGACGTGGAGTTTTTGACACTGTGCTTCTGTACCTCGTCATGAAGCGCCAGCGTGTACATAATGCTGCGTAATGAATCCTTGGTGGAAGCTGGGGGCACCACCGGCTCACCAGGGCTGTGGATGGGAGCACTCAAGAGTGGCTCCCAATAATCCACAAACTCCTCAAGAGGGGGGAGGGGGTTCATCCCCAGCTCCCTCCAGTACCTCCGCAGCTACACGAGCTGGATGCTTCCTCCACAACCTCTGGACCCGCTGGTATTCCCGTCTTCTTGCTTGCTTGGCTGCTGTGCAACCTCCCTGATACCTCGCCACAGTCGCATCCCCAACCCGTGCGGAGATCTTGTAAGCCGGGACCTCGTCTTCCAAGCCATCAGGCCTCTCAACAGCCGGCCTTGCCAGTTCCTGCAGGTAGGTGCTCTCATAACCTTCAATACGGCCTACCTGCTCCCCAAGCCTCAACTTCGGTCTTCAAATCGTCAAGAAGACCAGAGATCCCGGGGGAAGATTGCTGAATGGCGGGCTGCTGTACCACGCCTGTAGAAGATGGGGAAGAGGCCCTATGGCTATTTGCCAGGCTTGCGCCCTGGACAAGCTGCTTGCAGTGGGGCCTCATGCGAAGAGATTGAATGGCAGAAAGCGTGCGCAAGGGGATACAAGCTTGCAAGAAAACGTTTATATTGCGTATCCCATTACGCACTGCTTCCACCTCCTCTGCTGCCATTCACCACAAATCCTCAGAAGCATACCTAGGCCACACTCGCTCTATATCAATTGCAGCGTTGGCCTGTACAGGATGCTTCTGCCAGATGTGGGCACTGAGGCCACACGCAATGGGCACACTGGTAGGCATTCGCCGGGGAGTGGATTAGGTGGAGGGATAGGATGTTGAGGGAGAAGAAGAGGGAGAGGAAGACCAACGCCTCTGCCTGGAGCGCCCCCGAGCGCCTCCCCTAAGACTCCGCCTGCCAATGGGCCGGCGGGGGGTTTGAGGCTCATCGTTGGTTGTTTCCATAACAGGGGAGACAAATAAAGAAGGGTCGGGGGAGACCCGTTGACACGAGCCTCCCCCCCCCACACACTCATATATATATATATATATATATATATATGCACTTGATTGTGGACACTGTGCTACTGCACTATATACTAATTAAAGTTAAAGAAATTTCACAGAAATAAAGAGGAAAAGGTTTTTGATATTTCGAATTGGTCTTTGTCAAAATTAGAAGAAGAAAGAGTTTTTGAATATTCCCTCTTTATTTCTGTGAAATTTCTTTAACTTTAATTAGTATATATATATATATATATATATATATATATATATATATATATTTACTTGGAAAAATGTCTCAAAACGGATTTCCAATGAAGAAAATTTTCAATTTAAAATTGTTGACCATTGCAAAGCTTCATTTTCTGCGAAAATTCGCTAAAAATACGTGGATTATTATATAATTACTTAGCCCTCTCCCGTTTTTCCGGTTTCCAATTGCTAGTTTGTTTTCTCGGCTATTATCGGTTATTCAATTTTTTATAGAGTGTATCAACTATTTTAATAAAATATATGTGTATATATATTTTACGTGTTTGGTCTTGTTTGCCCACAGATGCTGAATTCGTGAGTGAAGACCTGAAAATTTTGGAACCAGACGCAAGCACTTGGAGTTTGGTAGCCATCCAATTGTGGACTCGAGAACATCTGAATTATACCAAAGGGTAGAAGGCTAAGTTCAGGGAAACATTTTACGCTCCATTTCCACGGCGTCCACTGTTCGGTCCCGCGTTTGAGCGACGAATCGCAGGTTCATTCCAACGTGAATTGCACATACAGATGACAGAAGACAAAATGAAATAATGGTTTTCAACAACAGAGAATTGATGCTGTTTTTTTTTTAAATAACAGTTTCACATTGATGAATGATGTTTTGTTGGACTCCTCGAGAGACTCTCGCGTCACGATTCATCAACAGGGTGCACCGATCATTTGGAAGACTCTGAGTACGTCGACCACACCGATCATCAGGGCTTGGATGTTGCGTACAACGGATTCCATTAATGTGCACTGGTTGACAGCATAGAAAGGTACGGCATGTCCCAGTTATTTTCAAGATAATTTAATGAAATTTTCCTATCTCATACTAATTGTTAAACGTGACATGCAGAGGGGTTGATATTGCTCGTAAATGTATATCTCTATTTCTCTCTGTTCACAGATCAAAAATATACTTGCAAAGTCGGACAGAGGAAGGGACTGCCTCGAGTTAGCTGAGAACAGGTGGCATCCTGTATCGACCGCAGACAGGATAGTCATAGCCGACGTTATCATCAGCTACATCCACGACCAAGCCTCCGGGGGTCCATACGTCATTCCTCATTTTTCGTACCAGGAGCTACAGTGAGTGATGTTGATAAGTCTGAAAATCACAGTTGTACTCCACAATGATACCTAACTGAAGTTTCACCCAGAGGAATATTGCAAGTTGAAAGAAGCCGCACACGAACGAAGGAAATAGCGGCCATCGTCCAAAGAAAGGAAGAGGAACACGTACGCTAGAAAAACTAAGGCCACTTCTCCTGCCCCATGATAAATATTGAATGGTAAGTGAAACAACTCTTTGTTTCCTAATCAAAAATTTCAAATTGTCAATTATTATTATATTATCCGGCTGTATATTAACTTCTTTCCAATTTAGCATCGCGAAAAGAGGAATGGAATTTTGTCTAGCGAACGATAGTGAGCATAGTGGTAATGTTATGTTTCAGAACGTGAGAAGGAACTGCTGGCCCACCCGACAGTCGAAGTCATAAGAAACTTTGATTGGAAGACAATATCCCTCTCCCAGGACGTCGAGGAGAGCTAGAGGAAGTCCGCTAAAATCATGCACGACTTACATAATGATTTTGTGCATACATTTTTGAATGTTCTATTTTACAGTTAATAAAGTTTATTTGAGCAATATTGTACCAAAAACTATAAAATAAACAATTTTTAGCCGTTTTAGCCATTTTTAGTGATTGTTTGAGTTAAATTTTTTGAAATGTGACCAATTCAATGTGCTCAAATGTAAATGTAATTATTGGTGTCATGTAGACCTTAGCAAGTTTCAACTTCGTTATTCAGCACTGTAAAACATAAAGTATCAAATATGTCATAAACTTAATATAATTTACTTTATTGGATTTGTCCATATATCAAGCATCAACTAAAATCACTAATTCAAATTCAACTACAAATACTTCTTTTTAACAGCTACAATACCCCTTTTTATTGGATGCAACCTCTACGACACTAGTTTGATCAGGATCATCAGCCAGACGACTAACATTACGTAGAGTGCCACGCCTTCGAACGTGCCATTGGTGTTGTAGAGGCTGGTGAATCTGGGAAG
This sequence comes from Adelphocoris suturalis, assembly GCA_030762985.1. Classification (NCBI taxonomy): domain Eukaryota; kingdom Metazoa; phylum Arthropoda; class Insecta; order Hemiptera; family Miridae; genus Adelphocoris; species Adelphocoris suturalis. The sequence continues at coordinate 96,650,390 of CM061040.1, forward strand.
ACCTATATTGTTCCCAGATGCTAGTCTCTACGAAACCAGTTTGCTGAAGACCTTTCCTGGACTATTGATCTAGTTTGCTATTGGGTGCATAGGATACAAGTGGGATTGAATTTCATTCCTGGGTTGTAACAATACTACATTGTGACATACATTCAACCCGAGAATTAAATTCAATCCCTCTTGTATTCCCATCATATCTGTGGGCCATTTGTGTGTGTGCGTGTGTGTTTGTGTGTCAGTATGTGTGTTGAATTTGACTTGGAAATACCAAATATTGCAATGTAATAATTATTGTATGTGTAACCATACATTTCTGCATTGTCTTGGGTTTTTTTCAATCGTGTAGTTCATATTTTGGATGCTCTTCCAGATCCGAACAAGAATATCTGTGCAGCATTATTGTCCCTGCAGTACGCTCTAGGGACATTTCGTATCAAATAAGGCGAAAATCAGAGAGCCACAACACAGATCCCGAAGAAAGAGTCTGCAGACTACTTCGTGAATTTCGTGGAAACTGAGGAGTCTGCAAATCAACACCAAAATACAGTTAAGGTGCTACCGAACCTACGATTATTGCAGAAGGTCAATTATGGTCTTTTTTAGATTGTATTGTTAAGTTTTTAGGTTCTAGTTTTGTTATAGATACCCTCGTGCAGGCCGTCGATTTGTGTCGAATCCTTTGATGGGTTCAGTGTGCGTGGCTACTCCATTTTCAGAAAAGACGTGATTCCCCAGCCCGGCGGTAGGGCACATGGGGGCGTCATGATTATGATAAGAAATAATGTGCGAGTGGAGGAGGTGCAACTCAATACAAACCTCCAGGCAGTGGCTGCCAGAGTTGCAGTCCCTACCCCCCTGACAATAGTCTCCATCTATCTCCCTGATGGAGTTTGGGATGAGGGCGCTTTTGTCGACCTCATTCGTTAGGTCCATAGCCCCGTGCTAGTTAGTACTTGGGGATTTCAACATCCATTACACCTTGTGGGGCTGTGACTCTACCACAAGGCAGGGCTCCACTGCGGAAGCCACGTTCAGGGAATTGGATCTCTTGGTGTTTGAGGGTTGAGATTTTTCAGAAGCGTCTCAAATATTGTAGTTTATTGTGTTCGCTAAGCGCTTTCGCCTTCTAATGGCCTCGTCAGAGCTTGTTGTTTATTGTTACATGTTTAATGGTAGCTTTTTGGGTCCTCTTCAACATCTTAGTAGATACCTACCTTAAAAATTGGGATATTGCATCAATTCGTTAAAATGGATTATATTTGAAAATCTGTGTGGCTGGATCACGCATTATCTGGTTGATGGATCTCTCAAATGTGCCCTTATACGTATAGGGTGGTTTTTTGGGTTCAATTTGCATTTTAAATTGAGAATGAATAAGAAGTGTTTAGAGGAATGTACATCTAAACTGATAAAAAATATATAACATATATACACATTATAACACACACACACACACACACACACACACACACACACATATATATATATATATATATATATATATATATATATATATATATATATATATATATATATATGTGTGTGTGTGGGATGTGTGTGTGTGTGTGTGTGTGTGTGTGTGTGTGTGTGTGTGTGTGTGTGTGTGTGTGTGTGTGTGTGTGTGTGTGTTAGCTCGTGTCACCAAGGCTCCATTGAAGCCACAGCAGAAGCTGCGCCTCCTTCGCACGTACTTACTGCCAAAGCTAACCTATGGGTTAGTCTTTGGCAGGCTTACTGCGGGGAGGCTGCTTGAGTTAGATCGTGAAGTTCGCTCTGCTGTGCGCTCTTGGCTAGGCTTTCCACCTGGTGTCCCAAGTGCTTACATCCACGCACCGGTCAAGACCGGTGGGCTCGGTATTGTCTCTCTTTCTGCCAGCATCCCATCTTTACGCCGCCAGCGCCTGCTTGCCCTTAGGGGCTCGAGCTGGGAGGTCGCCCGCACTGCTGCTGACCTGGACTTTGTCCGGCAGCAGTTGTTGTGGTGCGATCGAGCAACACCAACTGCTCCAAAACCCAGCTCATCTGCTGAGTTCGCTGCTGCACTGCATGAGTCAGTAGATGGTAAAGAACTCCGACAGTGCTCTGAATCCCCCATTTCTACCCAGTGGGTGGAATGGGCTTCAGAGGGCATTGGGGCCCGCGACTATCGCCATTTTCACGCCGTCCGGGTGGCTACACTAGCCACCTCGGTGAGGTGTTCGAGGAGTAGTCGTGGGACAGTTGACACCCTTTGCCGTGCCTGTCGGGGTAAAAATGAGAATCTGTATCATGTGGTGCAGCAGTGTCCTCGTACTCACGGTGGCCGCATTTTACGTCACGATGCGGTTGCCAAGCAGATAGCAGGTGCTTTGTCATCTAGCGGTTGGGATGTCGAAAGGGAGAGACTATACCACATGCCGAGTGACCGGGGCAAGAAGCCAGATATCGTTGCGATCAAGCCCGATGGGTCTGCCATAATCCTGGATGTCCAGGTTGTCAGTGGCAGCGTGGACATGGAGCAGACCTGGCGGGCTAAGAAAAGTAAATATGATAGAAACGATCTGCGCCAAGCGATATCTGAGCTAAAAGGAGTGGCACCTAATAACATCAAGGTCATTGCCGCGACCGTGTCATGGCGCGGGGTGTGGTGCGGGAAAAGCGCCACGGAGTTACTCGAGTTGGGCATCTCGGCAGGAGTACTCCGTGGTATCACCACCCGCGTCCTGAGGGGTTCTTACTTGAACTGGTGGTCATTTTATAGGGGCACTTCCTTTCATCCCATTCTTCCTTCTCGTCCTGCAACTTCCCTTATCCCTAGAGCCGGCGTCGGGTAAACCTGGGCGTCCTCCCCACTTTTTTTATTTTATTTGTTTATTTTTCAATTTAATGGCGTGCCCCCTCCGTCTTTGAGGGGAGGTTTAGAAAAAAAAAAAAAAAAAAAAAAAAAAAAAAAAAGTGTGTGTGTGCGTGCGTGTGTGTGAGTGTGTGTGTGTGTGTGTGTAATTCCCGACGATAACTCTCCTTAGGCTCAAGCTTTCCTAAAGAAAAGATCAGTTTGTTGGCCAGCACTTTTTGAGCACATTATATTGGTCAAATTCAAAAATTGTACTAAAAAAATCACTAAAAATTGTTAAATTTTTAAACAATAAAATAGAACATTCAAAAATTTATTTACAAAATTATGCTGAAAAATGAACTTAAAATTCATTCAAATTGGCTACAAAATCGATAAAAACTGCAAAAAATGCTATAAATTCGAAACCTCTATTGCAATAGATTATTATTTAAAATAAGTACGCTTTTTGCCATGAAATTAATACTTAGTTAACAATATCCTTGCACACAAAAAGCTCAAATTTCAAAACAATTTACCTTTATACAATACGATAATTTACGAAAATTCGCTCATACAATCATGCTGCATGACTGGAACTTTTTATATCGATTAATAAATTGCCGATGAATGTTCTTAATATTTAATAAATTATTTAATGAACTGAATGTCTGAAACTTTGTAAAAAAGTCTGAAAATTGTGCATTTTTGTATGATATTTACCTTTGTTACACATTTCTGTAGAGAATAATAAACTGGATGTCTGAAACTTTCGTTACTTTATTGTTTCCCATCTTCATATAGGTTAAGTATAGTTTTTTTCGCATTATGAAAACTCTAAAAATTATAGATTAAGAATATTTATAAGAATTTTTCAATTTCACGTTTCCTGTTAACCATTTTCTTATATAACCATTTTCTTAAGATTCATAAAATTCTGAGACGTTTCAATTTCCTTTATAGGTTCCTCCTCCTCCCTTTGCTAATGGGTTCCTCTGGAGCGTACTCCCTTACCACTATATTTACCCATGAATTTTTTTTACGGGTAAATTTTGGAGCAAGAGTAGCAGGCTTCTTAGGAATTTAGTCGGATAGTGAGAAGCGGGCTCGATAGAACGCTATTGGTTCTAGCTGCTACAACCAGATACAACGGTTAGTTGGGACTGGACCCAATAGAGTTGTATTGGGTTGTACCAGGTAGACCCAATGGAAGTGCTATCAGGTCTAACTCGTACAACCTGATACAACCCTATCGGGTCTGATCCCTACAACTCTATACAATCCTATCTGGTTGTAGGAGCTAGACCCGATAGGCTCGTATCGGGTCTGGTCCCTACAATCCGATAGTGTGCTATCGGGTATAGCTCCCACAACCCGATACAAGCCTATCAGGTTGTACGAGGAGGACCCAATGAAAAATTGAAAATTCCCGATAGAATTCTAACGTAAAAGGTTTAACCCGATAGGGTCATAGGGAATCCCGATAGCAATCAAACGGGTATCAGAAACACCTGATAGGACTATTAACGGGTATTCAAAATTCCCGATAGGAAACCAAACGGGAATACTTAATTTCCCCATAGCAATCAAAGGGGCATTTACAACTCCCGATAAGACAATAAAGGGTATTTAAAATTCCCGAAAGGAAACCAAACGGGAATATATAATTTCCCGATAGGAAACAAACAGGAATATAAATTTTACATGATACGAAATAAATTTCAAACCCGATAGGGATTCGAAATATACTATAGGAATAATCAAAATACCCGAAAGGAAGAAGGAATTTTTCGGGGTGGTTCCTTGAGATTACCCGATAGGAATTCTATAAAGTAATTCCTGTGCTCAAAGTAAAAAAATTATGATCTCTGGATCCTATCATGACAATGTTTCATAATAATATACACAAATTCGCTCATACAACCATGCTGCATGACTGGAACTTTTCCTTTGTTTTAGGTTTTTATTTTTATTTATTTATTTCTTTATTTACTAATTTTTTGGAAATTTTTCGCCAGTTAGGATCCAGTAAAGTCGTTTTCCCACACTAATTTCTCGAATATTTATATTTTTATTACCCAAGCGTGCCCACAGGATTGTTGTTGAATTATTATTATTATTATCTACTCATATTTTAACTGCCAGATGTTTATTTCTTATTTTAATTTCTACAATAAAAATTATTTATAGTTGTTTCCCGGAATTGTACCTGATGCATTCCGCTATGCCTGGTTTGCGTGTAAGTGGTGTGGTTTTCACACTATAACGTCCTCTGAGCCCTGAAGAACGTGATATATTCAACGAAAGCTCGGTGAAAGAGGATGAAGTGTTGGCGAAGTTTTGTAGAAAATGAAGCTATTGCAATGGCTTGGAGAATTTTTAAATCAAAATTTTGGAAAATTTTCTTAATTGAAATCCGTTTCGGGGCATTCTGAAACGATTCCTGAAGTTTGCACTTTTTCATATATATATATATATATATATATATATATATATATATATATATATATATATATATATATATAGGTAGGTATATGTCATTCCAGTTGATGACTCTCCTCAAGTTTGAGATAAAAATACCGTTCTTGAGCCAAAAATCAAGTTTTCCAAATGAAAAAAATGAGTCCGTCGGCCAACAACTTTTGAGCACATTAAATTGGTCAAATGTTAAAAATGTACTTTAAAAAATCACTAAAAATGGCTAAAAACTGCCAAAAATCGTTAATTTTGAAATTTTTAGCAGAGTTTTCGTCAAAAGAAGGACACTAAAAAATGTTTGCCTAAAATTATGCCGGAAAACGTACTTAAATTTCATTAATACTTGCTAAAAAATCTGTAAAAACCCTAAAACTCCAAAATCTTTTTTGAATCACCTAATTTTACTTTGAACGATTTTTTTTTTTTTTTTTTTTGGCCGTAAGATTGGTTTTTAACAATTAATTTCTACTGAAATGCGCAAATTTCATTACATTTCAACATGTTATAATACGATAGTTAATTTGAGAAAATTCGCTCATCCGATCATGCTGCATGGCTGAAAAAAATTTTTTTTTGCTCAGTCCTGAAAAATTGATTGACAAGTTGCTGAATTTGTGATACGATCTATAAGTTGGCCGCTATAAAAATTTGTCTATACTCCTTGCAAATGGAAGGTAGTGCTAAAACGTTGTCTATTTCCACAAAAAATAAAGAGTTACAATGTTAAATTGATTTCGACTGTTAGGCCATCATCAGTAACAAACAATAACTTGTTATTGTTTTTTCACTAACTTCAATTTTGAAATGTGTTTCTTCAACTTCATAGCGAGTGATTTAGTTCGTATCTACTTTCTATTGATTACACCAATAGTATCATCATTATACTTTTCGGTATTTTAAAATTTTTTCGCTAATCATCATTATTGATTTTAGAGGATCAAGTTCAACTGTCCAGTCGACGTTCATGGAAATAATGAAAAGTTGTGAAATAAATAGTGAAAGTTATTATGATTCATACATGCACGCAGTTTCACTTTTTCCGCGATAGACAACCAACTCCAAACAACTAGCGCCAATTGTATAATGCACTTGCTATATTGGTAACAGTGACCAATTGAAAGTAGGTACTCAAGAAATACCACCACAGAAGTATGTTTACTGAGCCAGAGGTGATACCACTTATCAACAATTCAGTTACTTATGCCTCCATCGTTTTCTTATCAAATTCATTAAAAAATTCCTTTAAATTTTCAGCTGTGATGTGACCTCGTAGAACCAACCAGAAAAGTCAGACTCATGGCTTTAATATAGGATGAACGTGAGACTTAGGAGAAGGAAGATTTATGAAGGTAACTCATACATCCTCTATCTCTCTCTCCCTTTTTTCTTTCTCTCTCTCTCGCTCTCTCTCCCGGCACCACTAACCTATTCGGTCGTTATTCTCTTTATTATCCTACGAAATATTGTTAGAGTGTTTGCTAGTCCCCACCCCATCAGTTTGTTAGCAGATTGCCAAAAATAAAGAACTTGATACAGAACTTCAGATATTCTCCTTTATAGAGCCTCACCATAACTTCCATAAGCGAGCGCGGAAAAATGTAAATTCCACCGGACTTCAGAAAAAGTAAGAGTAACGTACAGCTTGTAATGAAGATAGTAACATACTATTGCCATCAATTGCGATTCCTATCCTTAACGGACTCATTTATACTTCAAACTATTCATATCAGGACTGTTAAAAAATAGCATTACGATAACCTTTAATCACCACAGTCTTCATAATGATCCGAGAAAATTCAAGCTCATAGGTAGTGTAGAGGGAAGGTATTGTTAAAATGCCCATTCCTTACTATTTGCTGGATCCGGGAGATTCGCACTGTATGGTTTCACCTTTTATCTTGTGGGGTGAAAACCTTGTACACCATGTGATCCATTTTCACGTGTTGCAATTTAACACTTGATCTTGGAATCGGATACAGCGCTCTTGAAAACCCCCTAATCGTAATTTTCAGCACAAAAGGCCATATAGTTTAGCCAATAAAAACGGGTAGGAGGATCACGCGTGACGTAGTAGTACAAGGGAGCTGAGGGTTCCCCCCAGGTGGGCGGGGGCCATGACGTCAACGCGCAATTGAGTTTCAAGAGCCGTAAAACTGTTCAGATACCCATTATATACCACCTTTTTGGAATGCTCTCGATCAGCTCTTTCTATTTAGCATACTTATTAAAAAAGTGCCATGAAATTTTCCCATTACAGCGTCAGAATAATCAATATGGACGAAACCTGCTTGGCTAATTTAAAGAGTTCATGTCCGATCTAAGGCCAAAAAAGCCGGCTTAGTTCGATCATTTTTACAGTAGGGACAACCTATTTTGACACGCATCGTTCTCCGGGTCCAGGTTTCTAATTAACGTAGCAACTTTTTTTTTTAAAGCTGTAGAATGTATTTATTTGACGTTAAATATATTTATCCAACGTTCAATTATTTGTTCACCATGTGTTTTTTTCTACAGTACAATGTATTTTCTAACGGTGAATGTTTTTTCCAACTGTGCTTTCAAAAAAATATACCGTCTGCTCATTCTATTATATATATTCCCCCTAATCAACTTCATATATTTAGCGAACGAAGTGAATCTCTACTTTGACGCATTTGCCGGCGTGTGTAGGTGCGTGCTTGTGTCTTCCGCGCTGCAGACCGCAATTTCGGTGCAATCAACTTGAAATTTGGTTGGTAGACTCTTTAGACATCCGAAATCAGCTGTACAGTTTTTGGTTACGACCCGACGACAGCAATTTGTCGTCGGCGACGACGCGTCAAATCAACCGAAAATCGAGTTCGTTTTTGTTTTCTATAATTTTCACGACACTAAATCGACTGCGTAAGCAGGTCATTGGTAGGTAGAAAAAGGGGGAATTGGGATGTTTATTGGAAAGGGGTAGTTACTTTGGGAAGACCGGAAACTGGCTGCTACACAAATGTTAAACAGAGATGGAAATCACAATTACACGGTTGCCATCATTTTGTAAGCTTGTTTTGGTATGTAGAAGAAGGGGGAGGGGGAAATTACTAAAAGAGTGAAAGACCTAACCGGTAACCAGTTACTACACAAATGGGATAACAGAGATTGAAATCAGAATCCCGCCGCTGCTACCATTTTTGTAGGCTGGCTTTGAACCTGAATGAGGGAGTTTTGGGGGGAAATTAGTTACCAACAGTTCATCTTAAGTTGAATAGGAAAGAAATTAGCCTCAGAGCTCACCCAGCTGATCAGGAGTCCTCCGTTAGGTGTCACTGTAACCCAGCAGTTCCAAATGGCTCCATTTCGAATTTCAGTATCGCAGTTGTTAATTTGTAATTACTCGTATATTCTGCCACACCCAGAGAGGCTTTGTTCCAAAGTACAGTATCCAAGTTCGATAGGAACACAAGTACAGAGGTTCTGGAATTGTGGAAGCCACGGTACATTTATGTCTCCTGCCTAAATCATCGCTTATTTTTCTACCCTGACGTTGGAACTGAAATGTCTGCATGAAATTTTTTTTGTCAATCTCGGCTTTAGAGAATTATTATGAGTTATTTTATGCATTTCTTCGCACCTATGTTATGTTGCAATGTAAATCTAGGTGCGTTTATGTTCTGTTCTTAGCTGTTGTTACGTCAGACTTTCCTGAGTTTCGGCAGTTTGATATCATTGCATAAAGTGGAAAACGCATCCTGATTACAAGGCGCTACTGTCACAAGAAGTTGTAAATTTATCATCATCATGGTCAAATTTCAATAATAATTAGGTGAAATAATAGCAAAAATTATAAACTAATTATTTTGACAGAAATTAATCTAAGCTAGATCCATAACATTTCAAATTATTTCTTTTTAAACTTTAGAGTAATAAAAAGAGCATGGATATATACCTACCTATTCGGATCTTGAAAAAGTGGAATTGGTTCGAAAACAATTTCCAGTTATTGTTTGGGCGTCTTCGTGTGTGATAATATAAATATATATATTTCATAGGTACCTAGTGCTGGACCGACTGGGACTTTTTTCCGTCAAATGGTTGGACACGTGAGTTTTTGTAACTGTATTTATTATCACTCTCAATATAATGATTGTACTGATCGTTTGGGGTGAACTTTGTGAATGCATTCTTCAAATCAGCATTCTCTGCCTAAGGTCGCAGATGAAATCATCAAGATGAGAAATTCTTAAGCTGAAGGAAGTCTAATTGGAGTTGTCTGAGCAAGTAATCCACCTCGAAGTGAAACAGGAAAAGCATGTCAGGAATAATAATTGAGCTTGAGCGTCCTATGCAAAGTTGTCTCAGGGTCTAATTAATGTTTTGTTCTGGATAGGTACCTACTAACAATAAGATTTTCGAAAAAAAAAAACAACCTCGTTCAACTATTTGTTCTAGTTCAAAAAGCTAGGTAGGCATATACATTGGAAGATCAGGCTAGGTAGGTATATACATTTGAAGATCTAGCCCTGCCTGGATGTATAAAGGAATAGATTCCAAAATAAATCAATGAGGCACTTTTGGTTACGGTTGATGTACTTATAGATGAAGAGCCAGCAGACAGTTATTTGAACTGGAAGGTACCTTATACCTAACTAGGAATCACTTAGATGGACGGCACTCAGCACTAAATGGTAAATCGACCGTGAGTCGCGATTCAGCCGTCACGTTACCTACCTAAGAAAATTTAGATTAACATTTCCAAATTTGTTTAGATCATTTAACAAAAAATACGGCAGAATTGATGTCCTACGGTCGGTTCTTTGTCCCTGATAAACGATGGGGTCGATTGACGATCTAGCTTAGTGCCATTTGATGACGGACCGGTTCAAATTTTACTAGGTAAATTTTGTATATAATTTTATCGAAGAATATCAGGCTAGTTTTCCCCTAAAATAACCAGTAGGCTTATGACAGATCCCTTCATTACGGAGAGAGTGGGTCTAACTTTCACTCAGTGTTGGGTTGAACGTAGCTTCTTCCCCCGTTCTCGAGCTGCTGCAATTGGAGATATACCCTCATCCGTATGCTCTAGAAGGAGATTTCCCAAACACTGCACATGTTGTATGCGCTAGTAGGAGGAAGGGGCTGTCACATCTCTCTACTGTTTATTTATCGCTGGGATGTCGGCCCTGCCATCTCAAAATTTGTGGAGTACAAAATGGAGGCCTCATAAAGATGGCTTAATTTGCTCATTTTGAAGTTTTTTCTCTAATAATAACTAAACCATACATCCTACAGAAATTTTTATACGTAGCAAAGTTATAGAGCATAAAAAAAAGATTCTATCCCAAAACTCATAAATTATGTAGGAGACCATTCTGAACAACTTTCGTTCCGTGTACATTTCTTTGTGTGTGTGTCGGTCATGTATCCGAAAATCCTTAACAAGCTTAATTTCCACAATATTCAACTGATTTTTATGAAATGTTCATGGAATGTGCGGGTTAGGGCGAAGGAGAACATGAACTTAAGAACAACTGAAATTCAGTGTGACCCAGTTGGGGGGAAAAACGCTATGACCTTGGCAGATCTGATGGAACTCTCTCAAATGCTGTCGAGCGTTATCAGTCACTGCCTTAGTGCCACCTAGAATATGTACACATGAACGATATTATACATTTTTTCACTTGGTTACCAATATGACCTCCATGTGAAATTTGTTCTAGAGGTTGAGGGAGGGGGGGGGGGGGGGTATTTAGGGGAGTATACTGTTGATAAGCATTGTGACTTCCGATTCAGAAGTCACAATGCCATCAGAGGTCACAATGGTAGGAAAAGGTCAACGTATGGATGCCACAGCTTCTGTTTTTACTTTATATATATATATATATATATATATATATATATATATATATATATATATATATATATATATATGTATATATATATATATATATATATATATATATATATATATATATATATATAAATTGCTATGCAATTCTTAGGCCGACCCCCAATAATTTTTTTTAAATGTCCACTTTTTTTGTGTAACGTTTTTTGTCCCGAGATGGGAAGCGAGAGGTCGTGGGTTCGAATCCCGGCCAGGCTTGAAATTTTTTTTTTTTTTTTTCTCGTGAGACGAAGGTCGTGGGTTCGAATCCCAGCCAGGCTTGATTTTTTTTTTTTTTTTTTTTCGTGAGACGAAGGTTGTGGGTTGAAATCCCAGCCAGGCTTGATTTTTTTTTTTTTTTTTTTTTTCGTGAGACGAAGGTTGTGGGTTCGAATCCAGCCAGGCTTGAACATTTTTTTTTTTTTTTTTTTCTCGTGAGACGAATTGCATAGCAAATTATACTCGTTTTCTACGCAGTAGAAAAGAGAAAAGATCCGGCGAGGCGCGAAGCGCCGAGTATAGATTAGGGGGGTCCAGGGGGGCGAAGCCCCCCTGGCGGGGTCGAGGGGCGGAGCCCCTTTGCGAGGCCCGAAGGGCCGAGTTATATATATATATATATATATATATATATATATATATATATATATATATATATATATATATATATATATATATATATATATATTAAGCCGTTTTTCAAGGATGCCCTTTTCCAAGGAGGGCTTTATTTTGGAAATTCGAGAATGAATTGAATAATTTAAAGTATAATCAAAATTATGCTTTCTAGCAATCAGAGAATCCAAATATTTCAAGTTTCAAGAAATATTCATACTGTGCATTAATCAATAAAGTGTATTTTTAGATATTTTAGCTTGCCCATATGTCACAAATTGTGTGAATGAAACTGTACGAGTAAAATTGTAAAAATATATTCAAGAAGAAGCCACTAAGAACACCCAAAAATCGCTAGATGATCGAATTAGTGGGTTACAAAGTGAGGGATTTGTCAATTGGCGGGTCAGAAATTCTTCAAGTTAGCGGATGGGAAATCTGAGACTAAGGAAACTGGTAAATATAAAGTTAGAAGTTGAAACATTGAGAAGCTAGGTAATTGCAAATCGTGCATAAACTCGAAACTAAACAAAGTAGAGTGGGAAATTATCCCAATTTTGTCTCCTTTAAAGATTAACGTGTTTCACATTTTCCAAGTCGGAAATTTGAAAAGGCCGATCAAGGCCGAGGGAAAACTAAACGTTGACGAATTGGCAAGTTAGGAATTGAATCGTTTAAAAAGTCATACGAAAAATCCCATACAAACGAATTGATAGGATGAAAAATTTTCAGGTTCGAAGAATAGGAGTTTAGGAAACATGGAAGTTGAAAGTGGAGTAGGTATTTGGTGGACGGAAAATCGGAAGGTGAAAAATTAGAAAGTCATGAATTAATGAATTAGGTGAGTTCGGATATCGTTCAGAATATCTGAAATTCTCTAAAAGTTGACAAGTAGATTTTTTTTTCTTCTATTTTCGCCGATTTCCCCAACTGGCTGAATACCGAATACGATTTTGGGAAGTCTGGGCGTCGTGACATCACCACCACTTAGTAAAATGTCCACCATTTAGTACTTACCTCAATTACATTTGTAATATTGCCTGGCACTTTTTCGACATGTATATTCTTTTTTTGATGAGAAATAAGTAGGTAGGCGAAATGGAGTGGTTACTGGTTACCGAACAAAACAATTAAGTAATGAAAAGTTGGTTGTAACAATATGAACTTGCACTCGACCAAATAAAGAGAATGAAATGGGAAACGTGACATTGCCCTCATCATCAAGTTGAAATATTGTAGATAAGAGAATTGGGAGGCGATATTGGTTGAGCCAGCGCAGGCTTCTCTTTAGTATTCCGAAGAGGCAGTGTACCTACCCCTTCCCATGGGAATATTGAATAACTTGATGGAGGCCCCTCACGTCATTTATGGTTTATAAACTGAACAGAGTAATCAAGCTGGAACCAGTGAAGCGATCCTGCGATTAGCTTCAATAAGTAGGTAGGCACCAAAGATCGACATTGAATACATGAGTAACTTCTCCTTTCCAGGTAAATCGGATGCACTTTCCAAAATACAAATTTATAAGCTCTGCATGTAGCTCTACCGAATACGAAACGTTTTTTAGTACCTACCTAACGAAAATGTTACGAGATAGGTACAATTATAAACTGAACAGGTTTGTATCAGCGAATGTTCGTAAATAATCACATCGTATTTATGTTGAATTGTTTTGAAATTTGAGCGCAAGCAAATGGTTAACAATAAATTTTATGGAAAAAACTTGTTCCAACTAAAAATCTGATATTTTTGATTTTGGATTTTCAATGAAATTTGCTGATATCCCAGTCAGTCGGAGTAACAGCAGAGTAAGATATGAGAAGTTCAACTTGTAATTCGTCTGCTGAACTTGATTTTTTAGTTAGAGTGTTGATTTTTTTCCTGACTACTCCTCAGAAATTTCTTCAGGTTAATCAAAAGTACCTATTTATATTTACTAAAATGACTAACAAATATAATTTTAAAAAGACGTCAGAATATTTTTGAATATTTTACGCACTTTGCCCGTAAAATGGGGGATGTGAGAAGTATGGCCATGTTTCATTCACTATTTGAATTACCTAGCTTCTTGTGAGAAAAGTGTGGGAGAGGGAAATTTATTAGCTTCAATTTTCTGTTTGAACATTTAAAATCGTTCGAAAATTGAGCAAGTTATAAACTTTATCATTCTATGGAACGTGTTTTTGGGATAAAATGCATAAGAATGCAAATGAGAAAATTGAGTCGGACGCTCTAGCCACTCTACAGCAGCGTTTCTGCTTACGAATGTTGAGACTGTTGAGGTATGATCAACGCATGATCTGGACCCCAGGGAAGAACATTGCGGATTTACTATAGAGACTCCCTGTACCTACTGATCATGGTAACGAACTTACTGATGATGTCAAGGCTCTTGTCCATGAAATCACCCTCGCAAGCATCAGTGCCTCGGACGAAAATATGAACAATAGTTCTAAATTCACAAATGAGAGACCCTATTTTTTGTGAGTAATTGAAACAGCTTACCACACACGAATGACCGGAAAAATTAATCCTGCCATTTGGACTCAGTGACTACTTCAGCGTGAAAAATAAGCGATCTTGTACTGAAGGGCTGTTTTTGCGCTGTGCTCGCTTGGTTATACCCTCAGCACTTTGAGCTGTAATGCTTGAATGGCACCACGGTGGACATCACGGTATCACGAAAACAATAATTTCTCATGATACCGAGGAAAATAATAAAACATGCCCTGTGTGTATCCAGCACAGCACAAACCAAAACGAGCCATTGATATCGAGGACACTTATGTAAGCATGTTGACAAGTACTATATTGTGTTTGTTGACCATTATTCAAGGTTTTTAGAAGTAGAAGAATTGCAGCAAATGAGATTATCAGATATCATTTGGGATTGCAAATCTTCAATTTCTCGTTATGGGATCTCCAAGAATCTGTTTTCAGACAGTGGGATACAATTCAATGATCTTGAGTTAAGCGAGGCCAGAGCGTTTGCATAGGAATGGGGTTTTTCCACATCAAGGAGTAGCAATCACCACTCATAGGAGTAGCCGTTCAGGCTAATGAAGCAGCTGAAGCTGCCGTTAAAATGGTGATAGAGCTAATGAATAAAAACAAAGGAAACGTTGAGATCGCACTCCTATCTTACCATACCCCTCTTTAAGAGAACTTTAGGGAATAACCACCCTTCTACTCTCACGGGCAAAACTCCTGATGAGTTGAACTTTTGTTCGAGAGAGATGATATTTATATCAACATAAGTACAAAGGCTTGTTTGATATACAACACAAGGCAAAAGAGATGAGGCAACTTGGGGTTGGTGAAAATGGTGTGGATCATGGATCTTCAACTACACAGAGGAGTGATCTGGAAAATGGATCAACCATGCTCTTACCTAGTTGAGACAGAAAAAGGACCATCAGACCCAATCGGTTCCATCTGGTTCCTGCATCCTCTCTTAACGGACGTATCCAGAATGGCTGCGACTTTTGTTTTCTATTTCCAACACCCACTCCACGCCCATCCCAACAGCCAGGAACTTCTACGTGAAGAAACCCTTTAAATGCAGGAGTACAGCTACCAATCGCCACACAAGTCATCAGGTTTCAAGCCTAACCTCGAGGGATGATACCCTAACTACCCGTTTTGAGAGATATATCAAGAAACCTCTCCGCAACCAAGGCTAATGAAGATGTCCATCTTGGGAGGGAATGTTTTAGTAGCTGACTCCATAGAATAACATGTGACTGAAGCCGTTGCTAGGATATAAATATTGTCTGTATTTCGTGCTTGAGTTGAAAGTTTAGCTCGAAATAGGAGTTTGATTGGAAAGAATCTCATGTGTCGTTTATTATTTCAACCAAAATAAAACAATGTATAATAATATACATGTGAAAGAGTGTTCAACTGTAGAATTCGTTTCAAAATGCCTCAAGACGGATTTCAACGAAGAAATTTTTCGAAAACTTTGATTTCAACATTTTATGAGCTTCATTAGCTTGAAGCTAGAATAGCTTCATTTTTAACAAAAAATCGCTAATAAACCAAAACGAGTGGTCTAATATTTGTTTGGGACTCCAAACCTAATAATACTAGTGATCAATTAAATAATGATAAAATAATCATTATTTATTCAGGTAGAAATCTTGTGTAATTTCAGCATAAATATTACCTATAGGTACACACGTAATACATATCATAGCGTGTTGTCAGGAATAGGACGAAAGTAAAAAATTAAAACAAAGCCATCTCCATGACGTCATAGTGGAGTCGAGTTTTTCAATATATTAAAGAGAGCCCGGATTGAGATGGATGCTCTTTTGACCTCCTCATTTCACTTTCAGCTATCTCATCAAGGAAGATCCCTTATTCGTGCGTGAAGCGGACCACTTTTTCATTCATATCTCGGACAACACCAGATCTCTACAGAAATAGACCAAACGATCCTCTCCCATATTCTTCCACTCGTGTATTCCCCCTACCAAAAAAAGGAAGAAATCCGAACACGTCCATATTTACTTCAACAGACGCTCCCTCTCCAGCAGATGAAGTTTTTGTTTACGGGTTCATCGGAACGACCGGTAGTTTATCAGTCGAACAAAGTACCCGGTCTCGTGGTTGGTTCATCTATTCTAAATCCATTTGTACAAGAGTTCTGCAGACGCTATGGTCAAGTGCATGTACTGGGCAATGAAAGTTCGGCTGTTTGATTGTCAAGTAAGCGTTCACATAATCATGAAAATACTGATCTCTGGCTTGGATTTTTTTTTTTTTTAATTTCTGGAAGTTATAATACTTACGTAACTACAATAACATTATATTATCTAATTGATTTTTAAAATGATTAATTAAAATATATGATAAATAATAATATCTACAATACCTAATAATAATAATATATGATCTGTGATATACCGATTTATATACATCTAGTAATAGTTTTATTTCACTTTGCTGGTTGTACATAGTAGCATGTATATAGTTATTAGCCTATTTTACATCTAGTCTTAGTTGTATTACTTTATTTTTGGGTTTTTTTTTTCAACCACTTTGGGGGCTGAACAGAGGTCATCACTGTACCCCACATTTTTTTCCCCTCCGAGTTGCCGGTGGAGTCCATGATGGCGCTCCTTTTTAGTCAAGGATGGCAGCATGGCTCCCCTTAGAATCGTGCCACTTCCAGTGTCCCTTTGGACACCTTGTTCTATACCGCAAATGACCCTTCTGGTTGAGGTGCGGCTTAAACCTTGAAAAAAAAAAAAAAAATTATGATGATTATATAATAATAGATAGTTATATAGATTGATATACCTATGTATTATTTTTCTTCAATTGCAGGAACCTAAGAATCTCTGTTTTTGTTTTTCGCGTATGGTTTTGTGATGAAATATAACAGATACCCATAGCCCCTCAGCCCAGATCAGCTGGCTCTCCGCTTATTTGCTATGCATCCATTGCTCCCGTTCCAGAATCGAATATCGAGCGAGTAATGCGTCTTGCAATGATTTAAATCTTATCGCTCACGCATTCGAGTTAGCATAACTCAAATTCGAAAAAATCCTTATAGAATAGATAATACCACCAAATTCAAGTCTCACGCAAGGTATGCGTTCCTGTTGATGCATAAGAAGTGTCCACCAATGATCCGGATATAATAAAATGCATTGTTATTCAAGACCTAACTAACCCGATTGATCCCCGAAAATTCGATCAAAATTGGATAAAACTTGAGTGATTTGTGGGTACACAGACAAGTTAGCATAAAATTTTACTACCTAGCCGAGAATGTTTTCAAAACTGAACACCCTATCTAGAAAACTAAAATAGCGAGATTAAGACTTGATATTTATGCACATCTCATTTGCGGTATTTACCTAAATTTTTTGAGCCATTGCAATACCTTCATTTACTTATAATAAAAATATACTATTAACCAAAAAGTTCCAGTCATGCATCACTATCGTATGAGCTAGTTTTCGTAAATTATCGTATTATACCTATTAAGTTGCATTTTTTTTCTTAAAAATGGAGGAATTTAAGTAAAATGGAATTGTTAACTATCAATTTTAAAGCAGAAAAAACTTGTTCTGAATAATATTCTGCAATTTGAAAAAGTTTTTTTTTTGCAGTTTTTTATATGATCTATTTCCAGCAAATATTGATGAAATTTAAGTACGTTCATCAGTACAAATTTGACCATAAACTTTTCCAAGTTCCCGATCATCGTTGATAAACTTCTTCCGACCAGTAATTTAAACTCAGATCCTGCTGAAAAATATGAATTGAACAATTTTTAGCTATTGCTTTTTTTTTTTTTTTTTTTTAAGCACATGTTAATGCGCTGAGAAAGTACTGGCTAACAAACTCATCTTGAACTCAAGCTTGGATTTTTAGCGCAAGAACGGATTTTTAACTTCATTCCAAAGGAGTTATTGTCTGGAAGGACATATACAGGGTGTCCCAAACCCGGTACAAACATCAGGGGTTGATTCTAGAGCTCATTCCCTATCGAAGGTTCCTCCTAGAGAGTTTAATTTTTAAGGCTTTGTTTACAAGTTAATTGATTTTTCAGATTTCTCCCGTGTTTTCTAACTTATGACATTAAAACGGCCAAAACCCCATTAAAATCACTGTCAAGTGAAAACGAAGGTCACCATTGGAAAGAGCGTTAAATGTCCTCCTTACCTGATGCCTGAGCAATATTTTTTGAGACGATTTAATACGTAAAAAAGGTGGCTAAGTAGCAAATAATGTAATTTTTTTCCATTTGTCATTTTGCTTCAAATAGAGAGTATTTCGAAAAGGCATTCCATGGAAAAATATCCTCAGAATCTGAGCTTTCCAAGAGTGTTGAGATTATTCAAGAATTTTGATTTAAAAAATTTTGGAGCCGTTGTAATACCTTCTTTTTTTGTACAAAAATACGCTAATAAAATTGAGCGTAACAAATAAATTAAAGATTTGAGTGTTAGTGTAAAACTCACTCGGTTATGAAGGACTGAAAGAGATCTGGAGCCTATTTCATAAAGCAACAAGTGACAAGTTACAAGACGATTCTATGTACAAGTTTTAAAAAAGAGGATGCAAGCGTTTCATAAAGGCACAAGTGTAGACTTGTAATGCACTGTGAAAATTAACAAGTGTACAGGCGAATTTGGGCAAGTTACAAGTGTTGCCCCATCATTTTGAACAAGTCACTGTTATACAGTTGTAAAAAATGGCCGTTTTTTAACCTAGGTCCGTTCACCTGTTAACTCGTTATTTTCCAGCACTGTGAGTTGACAATTTTGCGGTGTTTAATATGTGGGAATCATCTTCTGCTGAAGAATACAGACAAGATAGAAGAATTCAGCGTAAAAGACGCCAAAGATTTTTTCGGCCGCGAATGAACGCTCATTTCGTGGTATTTTTGAGTTTAACGAGAGATTTAGGATGTCTTCCAAGACCCTTGAAAGATTCAAATGGTTCGTTACCCTGTGCAATTTTTCCTGATCGGGTATGGAGGATCTTCCCATCATTGAAGAACTAAGTGAAGTGTGAAGATCATCTCGAAGTTACAGATATCATTCCTAACCTTGGAGCATTAAGACTTGATGATTAATCATTTCCGCTGAATGAAGGAGAAAAATCCTATTATACCAGCCATCAGAATAAGTTGAAATCAAATACACATTTTCTCCACTTTTCAGTTTATAATTTGTCTTTCTTCCAATCATTACACCTTGTCACGTAAGATATACATCCTATAGTGTACTTAACACCGTTTTTATTTTATGATTCGCTGACAAAACTTCTATTTCGGCATTCCGCTTGACATTGTTCATTTCGTTTGTCCCCACACGCCATTTTTCTTTTCTGCTACACTTGTAAACTTAGCTTCTACAAGTGTAACTTTTCTACACTTGTACTCTTTGTTTTGGAGAAACACTTGTTCTACATAGTTTACTGTGCATTACAAGTACCTGTACTTGTTAACTTGTACACTTGTAACTTGTTGTTTTATGAAATAGGCCCCTGCACGCAATACCATTTGATTCAGCGGGAAAAAATTCGTAGAAACCGGCCCCAAACTCGAATTGTCTCAAAGGATCATAAAATCAGGGGTTTTATCATTGGCGGAAGAAGAAAAAAGACAAGAACACTTATCTTAACGCTAAAGCATAATTTTCGCCCCCAATAACCAGAGTAAAAGTAAAATTGACAACACCTTTGGGAAGCTGAGATTCTGAATAAGCTTTTCAGTGGAACGCCTTCCCGAAATAGTATGCATTGGTACCAGATTGACAAACAGAAAACAATGTTTTATCGCTGGGGATTATTCCAAAGAGCTCGCCGATAAATCCCCAACACCAGGAGACATTTCCATAATCTAGTTTGTTCGTTCGCGTTCTCCCTTTATCTAGGAACATTGTGGAAAAAAAAACCTAGATTATTTTTGTTATTGTTAAATGTTATTATTGAAGTAGGTACTAACTAGCCGGCAGAGTTGGGCACTAGTTAACTACATTCTGAGTTAATCACATAGTCAACTACTTTCGAAAACCTTGAGTAATTCAAGGTAAAACTACGTGGTGTAACCTAAATGTTAGATACAAGTTATTTACAACTATCAACTACATTTTAATCAGTTTCAACTACAACTACTAGTTGGTAGTTGGCAATCTTAATTACTTTTTCTCAACTATAGTAGTTGTAGTTGGAATGCACAACTACAACTACTGTAGTTGCAAAAAGTAGTTGTACAACTACAACTACTAGTTTGTACAACTACTAATTTGTAGTTGTAGTTATAGAGCCGCAGCTACAGTTACATTGATGCAAAATGCACCGAACCGTGCTTCTATGTACTATAGGAGTTCTCTCCTAATCCACTCATCTACATACTACCCCTCAAGTGTAGTGGGCATAGATATATGATCATTAAGACACTTCATGAATAAAAATTCTGTTATAGGCCGAAAATCCTAATTTTAGAATTTTAGTAACAAAATATGGGAGGTCGATGGTAAAATCTAAAAAAGAAAGAACATTAGGATACCTTTGGCCTTGGAAAAACTGGTAAAGTTACACAACTCCAGATAATCCCTTTTTATCTTTCTTATTTTATTTTATCTATTTTTAATTCTACGTATTAATCTTTTTCCATAATTATTTTCTAGCATGATTCTGTTCAATTCATGGCCTACTTTAGGCACGCAAATACAAGTCATTATTTTTTGTGTGACTAGAAATGAAAAATGCTTGAATTGACCACATTTAAAACTTTCAACAGAACAGAAAATCTATGATTGATGATGTCAGACACTGCGTTTAAAATAATAATAATTTTCAGTTGAGGATTTTTCATAGAAAATGGATGGTTGTGAAAATGTCTTCTTTCATGTTTGAATAGTTTTTATGGGAAACGAAGACTGTAGTAGGTAGGTATTAGAATACCTCCCGATTCCGTAAAATCCATTACCACAGGTGGGAAAAGTTCAAATCAGGACAAACCAACTTTCCAATTGGGGATCATATAAGTAGCATGTGCTCCAAATGTGTGAAATAAACCATTGAAAAATGTATGATGGTAATGTGAGTATCAATTATTAACAACTGAACAAGCAAATGAATAAGCAAGATGGTTGCGATGGTTGGTTGGTAAGTAGGTTGTTCGTTGGTTACTGGTTGTTTTTGTATGATTGAATAAATTGCAAGCTACTGTTGATGTGGTTATTTGGAGTGAAGTCACGTGATCATGTTTATTTTCCGATGCATGATCATGATAAATGGATAAAATCATTTGCTCTTATTTGACTAATTTTGGGTCTTATTGCTTCAAGTTCGGGTACCTACTACATTTATTATACTTACCCAAAAAAACGCAAATGTTATGTTCGGCACCTGTGGTCAAAAGCGCTTGTTTGGTATCGTTCCTCGCCAATTTCGGGACCTAATAAATTTGTGAACTCTATAGAATTTGATTATCTACAACTTTTCTTTCTTATGAAAACAATTTCATAAGGACCATTGGCATTGGCAAAAAATGGTAGAAGAAGTGAAAAACATGGTTGGTGGCATTAGACAGCTATTTTAAGTACTATACCAAAGTACTGAGTGGATCATAGTTTTTACCATCTCCGAAACACTATTTGGCGTCATGGCGCCGTCATTGACACCGTGGCATGTTAAAGCTGCACAATAAAGCAGAGGGTTCTTAATAAATTTAGCTATTCCCTGAAAAAGTCCCAGTTCCTGGGAAAAAACTTCGGGGGGAATAAAAAATTAAGGACAGACAGGTCTTTTTATTGAAATTTTCTAAAAATTTTCTTCACAGATGGAGACAAGGTTTGTGACAACTGCAACTGCTATAGTTGAATAGAATTAGTTGGGGTGGCCAACTACCTACCTACAAAAGTAGTTGGAGTTACAGCTACTTTTCGAATACTGTAGTTGTTGTTTTGTAGTGTGTAGTTTAACTAGTTTTTGCCCAACCCTGTTGCACGGACCCACATCTACGAGACATTTTTGCCGGGTCATTTTATCCAAATGTACCTTGTTATTTTTACCCAGCAGTCCCCAAAAAGCTTCAATTCAAATGTCAGTACTCAAGTTTCAAGTTGTATCCAGTAAATTTTCCAACTATGCGTCCCCTTAATATAACCAACTCAATATAACCTTAGTTACGTTAAAATTATTCCCGACCAACATTGCTGCAGTTAATAAGGCGTTTTGCATATCATCCTTTGAACATATATCTCAACAAATAAAAACTGCTCTACTCAACGGATCAAAATCGTTTTTGAAAGTTCTTTACCCGGGAACCCACCCCATCCTCATTTGACTTTCAAAGTTCGACGCATGTCAGGTTTTTCCTTCAGGTTATGTACCCGAGCAAATTGGTTAGGGAAAGCAGAGTTCTCGATGAAGGAGTAAGTCTGGAGGACTGCACTTAATATGGCGCCTATGTGTTAAGAGACCCTAAGAGATGTCCCCTAAGAATGAGTAATAAACATATATACACCATGAGATTTTGGTTTATTTTTTTTAATAGGTTATAAACCTTTGTGATCGACAAAGAAAACATTTTTTAACCCCCCCCCCCCCCCCCGCCCGGAAAATGTGGTGGCTTACGTTTCATGATGCATAGAATCCAAAAATCGAATAAAAAAATCCCTCCGACCCCCATACAGAGAATTTCTCCAAAATTGATAGAACAAACTTTATGAAACTTGAGTTGAAAATCACGTTGGGGTGTAGATGATCCTAGAAGCTCGGCATCAAATTTTATGAACCCTGAAGAGTATATTCAAGGGCTAAAAAATAAAAAATCGAGATCTCGAAAACTTTCAAGGTAACTAACTAATGATTTTTTGCATCATGTATCGCATGTGGCAATTTAATCTTCAAAAACTCGATATATCACAATTTGTGCACTATTTGCATGTGATTTTGCTCATTTGTACGCACTCAAACCTTCACGTGATGGGCCATTTTTTCATGAAATTTTGTGTGAAATCTAAATTTGAAATAAAATGGGGTTCCCATTTGAAAAAAACAAAGTTGGCGTTATTTGCGCATGGTTATGAGATTGCACCGTGCGCAAAATGTCATTGTTAGATTCCTCGTGGAAAATTATAGGGGATACGATTTTTTTTTTTTTTTTTTTGGTTTATGTCCTCGTGTATTGACGGGAATAAGTCGGTGCATAACTCGTGAGGCACCCTTTGTACCTACTACCTATAAACCTAATTATAAACAGATAAGAGTCTCACTTACAACTGGTTGTTTCTTGTTGCGCGTTTTCAACCCACTAGTATAATATATACATATGAAAAGCGTTAAAATTCAGGAATCGTTTCAGAATACCTCAAAACAGAATTTTGAAACGATTTCATTTAAACAAATTTTGTAGCCATAGCAATAGCTTCATTTTCTACGAAAATACTTTAAAATATTGGTATATACCTACCCTATTGCTGATACTTTGATTTTTCATTATTTTCTTCTTTAACTTTTCGATTGTCTCGAACGGATTGTTTTGTATTTTTTTTTTTTAATCGGGTTTTTTGCGTGGTGGAACGGTAAGGAAACGTCATCCGTTTCTTCATTTTCTATGATTTCTTTCTTTTCTAATATTAGGGATGAAAGTTACGCCACTTTTGCGGGTTTATACCTTTTTTGACGAAACTTCTGACATTTCCGATAGTCAAAAACAGCTCACAATTATAATGAGTAATGTGTGATGATGATGTGTGTGTGTGTGTGATGTGTAATGTGTGTAATTAAACAGTATAGAACCTTATGATCAGTAAACGCAACTTAAATGGCATTTTGTTGATGATTAGTGCAAAGTACTAGATGGTGGTGGTGGATTTCTAGTTCTGCCTGAGTCTAGACGACCATGATAAATCGTAGTTAGGTACTTAATTGAGACGTCAGGCTCAAAAATAAACATCTTCTTCAGATTTCCAATCCGCCTAACATAAAAGTTGGATAGGCAGAGGAATGAAGCTAACTCTCCATCCAAGCACCCTCAAAGCACACCACCATCCCTCGAACTGTAAGGGTCGTTCCTGCACTGCATTTTTTTAAAGTCCCCCCTCAAACGACTCGCCAATAAGTAAGGGAGCTCCCTTACTCAAACGTCTCCCCTCCCCAACTTGTAGGGTCGTTCTGGCATACCACCCTAGATCTTAATATAGGATGTGTTTTGGGGGGATTTTATCCCAATAAAATTTCAGAACGGGACCATGCTACTTTACTACAATACGAATTCATAATAAACGAAAAACAAAAATTCGTTCCTGAATCGGTAGGACTCGGCAATTTCATCACGTTCTTGGTCATGGAAGATGGCGATTGAACAGAAAATCTTTTCCCTCCTCGGAAAATACCTTCCTCTCTTATTTTTTTAATTAAGATTTTTCTTGATGGAATGTCTCATTGCCGTTGAGCTAACAGTTACTCCACACTGGATGACCCTCCCTATTCTCACTATATTAAATCCTTGGAGAAACTAATTCAATCCCATTAATCCATTTTTGGGTATATTGTCTCTCACTATACTATTACATTAAATTCAATTCAACATACTATTAATATATGGGAAACTAAAGTTGTTATTAGTTTTTCAAATTGCCTCTATCTTGTTTTATAGGAAGAGACTAAAAGTATGATACAAGTTGGGCAACAAATGCGCCCCCATAGTCCAATCAATAAAACAAGAAAAATTGAATGAGTCAACAGTTGAAAAGTAATATAATTAAAGTAGGTTGCGAATGAAAAAGTGGATGGATATAAGATGTGATTATCTGCATGAATATTTGTACTCCCAAGATCATATCAACTGGTTTTGACTTGTGAAAGTCCGTCGGCCAACTGATCGCGCATAATAATAATTGGTTATGTCCCTTGTTTTGTGACCTGCAGGTAAGGCCTTTTATACCCCACCAATGCGTTGCTACAAATGCCTTAAATTAGACCATACTAGCCGCCGATGCAAGGCTGAGCATGAAATTTGCGCCTGTGGTTTTCCAGGACACTAAAAGACAGAAACACCAAGCTCAAAGCCCCCAAAATGTGCCGATTGCAGTGGCCTGCATTGAGCTCTCTCTAAGGAGTGCCCAATCTTTAGTCCCTTATCCTGTGCCCCGAAGAATGTGCAATGATTCTATTTCCAAAAAAGAATCATGACTCTAAGGTAAAACAATCCATTGAGCGGACATCGGCCCAAGACCAGTTAAAAATTCCGCCACAACCATCAAGGCTGGCCCACTCCGCTCTCCCCCAACCATCACTCTTACTCTCCTCACACAACAACCCCCTCCCCCTTATTGAAGCCCTCCTCCATTCCCCTCACATCAACAAAGAGGGATGGCTCTGGGCAAAATGTGAAGGACACTTCTAAGGTCCTCACACAAAAATTCCGGACGAGGCGACATATTACGTCAGCCTCTGCTTCCCCCCACTCCTCTGGCTTCAAATGGGAGCTCGACCAGGATCCAGCCAGTGGCGGCTAGACTCAGGTTATGAAGAGGGAAGATGCCCGATCGGGGTCTGTATCACCACCCCCTCAGGCCCCCACCAAGAAAAAAAGTGCTGGCCAAAGGGCAAGCACAGAAAGCAGCATTGACTGTATCATTGTTCTCTCTAAATAATTTATACATTCTTATTATGACCACTCAACCTAATAACACCATCTCTGAGTGCTTCCTTAAATGGAATGCCAATGGTATATATGTACTACGAGATGAGCTACAATCCATACTAGGATAATACTTGCCAGTGGCAGTATCATTACAAGAGACGCACCTGAAACCACTTGATGGGTTCAGTATGCGTGGCTGGCTACTCCACCCTTAGAAAAGATGTGGTGCCCCGGCTTATGATAAGAAATAATGTGCAAGTAGAGGAGGTGTCTCTCAACACAAACCTCCAGGCAGTGGCTGCCAGAGTTGCAGTCCCCACCCCCCTGACTATTGTCTCCTTCTATCTTCCAGATGGAATGTGGGGTGAGGCCACTTTTGTGGACCTCCTTCGTCAGTTTTCTAGCGCTGTACTAGTTCTAAGGGATTTTAACATTCATAACAGCTTATGGGGCTGTGACAATTTGAAGCCATATTCAGAGAGTTGGATCTCCTGCTCCTGAACAATGGCCGTTCAACATACTTGTTGCCTATCCGTGGTGTGATGTTCTCAATTGACCTCGCCATGTACTCTTCCTCTATGGGGGGTACATTGGCTTGGAATCCTTTGCCGGACCTTCATAACTCGAAACACTTCCCTATCAAAATAGATACAGAGAGTCGGCATTTACATTTCACACCACTTCCAACCTGGAAGTCGGAAGTGGCTGACTGGGCTCTTTATTAGGAGCAGATGATGCACGTTAACTTCAGTGGAATCATTGAGGATGACGATACCAACTTCACCTCTGCTATCCTTGAAGCAGCATCAGCTGCTATCCCAAAACCTGACCACTAGTTCAGGACAATGGCACCCCTCAAGGCTCAGTGCTTAGTTGCACCCCGTTTATGGTCACTATAATTGGCCTCGCCGACGACATCCAGGAGGGTATTCGTCCCTTACTGTACGTGAGTGACTTAACTATCCCCCTGCAAGGCGATGATCTGAGAAATGTTTTTTTTTCCTATTGATATTTATTTAAAGAAAAAAAAATCACTTCACTGACGGTTTCCATTTTTAGATCACTATGGATGTCGTCGTTACGCACATACCAAGGGGCGTTGCCAATGGTCCTTAGTACCTTATTCTGGAAGGTTTGTATAATCTTGACGTTAGATTTTTTGGTACATCCCCCGACCTGGGGGAACCCAAATGGTTTCAGAAATTGCTTGTATTTCAGTTTATTGTGTAAAGAGAGAATCAGACCTAGAGGGATTTTTCCCCTTAACAAGATAAAGGCCGGGGGGGTCTGTGTGTTGTGATCAGTCCCCCCGGAGTAAGTTCCCAGTGTTTACGGCATCCAAGTATTCCCCGTAACATGCATCCCGACTTTTGAAACGTTCGTAGTAACGATCCCCCCCAAACATTACGATTCCTTGGCGACAAATACGGCTCTGTTACCCTGACTCTCTATCGGGCTCTCGACATGGTTTTGACGCACCCGGCACAATCCAGTACTCTTCTGAAGGATTTCCTGCGGGCCCCGACAGAATAGAGGTAAAGTTACCATTTTCCGATTCTGTTGGCCAATAGACCGAGGTAGGAAGTCGCGATACTTTGTGAAAGGACACAATAACATTCAACTACCAGTGATTTTGCATAACGTTAATGATTAGTTAATAAGAGTAATATATGAGAAGTTTCATAAATATTGTTTCATAATTTATTGTTATAATAGAAGGTTTAGACGTAACGACAGTAAGAATTGAAAATATTGTAAAATTCGTTTTATAGGGGCACTTCCTTTCATCCCATTCTTCCTCCCCGTTTTGCAACTTCCCTTATCCCTAGAGCCGGCATCGGGTAAAACTGGGCGTCCTCCTCACTTTTCATTGATTTATTTTCTTATTTTTCAATTTAATGGTGTGCCTCTTCCGCCTTTGAGGGTAGTCTTGTTGAAAAAAAAAAAAAAAAAAAAATCGATAACTCTCCTTAGGATTGAGATAAAAATTCCGTTCTTGCACCAAAAAATCAAGCTTTCCAAATGAAAGGACGGGTTCATTGGCCAGCATTTTTGGAGCACATTAAATTGGCCCAATTACAAAAAAATTTGCAGAAAAAATAACTAAAAATAGCAACAACAAAAATGGCTAAAAATTGTTGAATTGATATTTTCCGCAGAATATTGCTCAAATAAAGTTTATCAACTATAAAATAGAACATTAAAAATTTTTGCACAAAATTATGCTGAAGAATGAACTTGAATTTCATTAAAATGTGCTAAAAATCGATAAAAACTCCAGAAAAGTTAAAAATCCAAAATATTTTTCGAATCACAGAATATTATTAAGAACGTGTTTTTGCCATAAAATTGCTAGTTAACAATTTCTCTTCTTTCAAAGTCCTTAATTTTCAAAACAATGTAACATAATATAGTACGATAATTTACAAAAGTTCGCTCATACGATCATGCTGCATTACTGGACATTTTCCTAAAATTATTAGTAAGGTAGTAGGGGATAAGTTGGTTAATTTGAAACCACCTTGATTTGGAAAAGAACAAATTTAGAAAAAATGAAGTGGAATGTTAAAAAAATGAAATTTGGATGGGAAAAACTAAATTGTGAGTATTAATTACAAAAAATTTGACTGGGAAATATTTCCTACTTATATTATAGGTAAGCATGTACACTACTTACCGTTTTCAATTATGCTCAGCTGCATTCATTGAGGGAAAATATAAATTACCTACTGAAGCTGTTTTAACACGTTTATCTTCCGCACCTTATTAAGAAACTCATTTTTTCAAAGATAACCAAGTAGATGCCTAATTCTAGTTATAGTAGATTTCAACACCTTAAATTTGATTAGGGAAAACTAAATTTATTTGGGGTAAAACTAGATTTGGTTGGGGGAAAACTAAAATATTATTGGGAAACAATAAATTGGGTATGGAAAAAATGAAGTGAAATGGGGAAAAACTAAATTAGGATAGGAAACCATTTACTTGTAAAGGGAAAAACTAAATTTGACTGGGGAATATTATGTAAAAATTTCATTAACATCTTATCTATATATATAATTCCGAACGGTCTTTGAAATTGTGAAGAACTTCGCGGTCCGATTTTAGTGTTAGACTGCTCATTCCAATCAGCACGGCCCCAAGTTTGTTGCAAAAGTGTCGCCGTTCGTTTCTATACCCGCCTTGATCGTGTTCTAGGCGGTCCTTATCAACGAGAGTTGTTTATTAGGCTGTGGCGGTAACAACAGTTGCCATCAATTCACGGTAAGTTAGAAAC
This sequence comes from Adelphocoris suturalis, assembly GCA_030762985.1. NCBI lineage: Eukaryota > Metazoa > Arthropoda > Insecta > Hemiptera > Miridae > Adelphocoris > Adelphocoris suturalis. The sequence goes on from CM061040.1 coordinate 96,679,551, forward strand.
GTAGTGTAGTTACTAACATCTAGGAGAGTTATTTCTGAACGAAGAAATTGAAACTGAAGAACTTAGTGGACTTTATATATAATTCCGAACGGTCTTTATATATAATTCCGAATCAGCACGGCCCCAAGTTTGTTGCAAAAGTGTCGGTAAGTAAGAAACGTAGTGATGGGGTTTTTTCTGATCAGCATACATTACTTACATTTTGATCGGTATTTCCTATTTTTTAATCATTTAATAACATCGCCTTAGCTTTGCACCAGGTCACATAACGCCGCAAATAGGTAGGACTTACATCGTTACTATAATGTGCTGAGTTCCTGTTAGGTACTACTGTTATACGGACTAGATTAGGGCTTTCCAAGCCCTAACAGGCCTCTAGTTTGCCATAAACCTGATGAAAACTTGTGATGATATTGATAATATGATATCACCATATTATTACATCACATGTGTTTGAAATCATATGATTCCCCAAAAATATTTATGTTTACATTCTCCTAATTTTTATTAGCGAGTTGTGATGAATAAAATCTTGAATATAAAACGTATCTTTATTTATAATTTCGAACCGTCTTTGAAATTGTGAAGAACTTCGCGGTCCGATTTTAGTGTTAGACTGCTCATTCCAATCAGCACGGCCCCAAGTTTATTGCAAAAGTGTCGCCGTTCGTCTCTATACCCGCCTTGATCGTGTTCTAGGCGGTCCTTATCAACGAGAGTTGTTTATTAGGCTGTGGCGGTAACAACAGTTGCCATCAATTCACGGTAAGTAAGAAACGTAGTGTAGTTACTAACATCTAGGAGAGTTATTTCTGCACGAAGAAATTGAAACTGAAGAACTTAACGGACTTTATATATAATTCCGAACGGTCTTTATATATAATTCCGAATCAACACGGCCCCAGGTGTCGGTAAGTAAGAAACGTAGTGATGGGGTCTTTTCTGATCAGCTGAGTGAGCTAAATCCTTTCCTGTTCACTGGAGGAAGTTGAAATTTGATAGGGAGACTCTCTGTTTATTAGGCTGTGGTGCAGTAACAACAGTTGCCACGGTAAGTAAGAAACGTAGTGTCGTTATTTGACATCTAGTTGTACTTATGTTATGTAACATCTAGGAGAGTTATTTCTGAACGATCTTCGAAATTGTGAAGAACTTCGCGGGCCGATTTCAGTGTTAGACGGCCCTAAGTGTCGCCGTTCGTCTCTGTCCTTATCTTGATCGTGTTCTAGATTAGGGCTTTCCAAGCCCTAACAGGTCTCTAGTTAAACATAAAACCCGTTTTATATTCAAGGCCTCATTCGACACAATTCGCTAATAGAAATGAGGAGAAAATAAACATAAATATTTGTGGGGAATCATATGATTCCATACACACGTGATGTTTGTAATAATATGGACTGGATGAATCATCAAATTCTTCCGTCCTTTAAAATTTCAAAAAAAGTTTCAATTGACTAATTTTTTTTTGTTTGAGTCGTAAGAACTTGGCTTTCTCAAAAATTATGTTTTTCCGAGGAATAAAATACTCATCATACTTCCTGATAACTAGGTACCTTGAAGTCTTCAGATTCAGACCAGTTCAGGGTAAATGATTAAAAAAAAAAAAAAAAAAAAAGTCTTCCACTCGTTTTCTAAAATGAAATACGAGTATAAGTTAATCTATTTGTTTTCTCCCATTCTGCTCTTCTAAACCTGATAGGTATGCACTTGAATCGGGAATAACAGTTTTTCCATTTAGCCAGTCTTCTGCGCTAAACGAGAAATTTTCAGGAGGACAAATACTCATTGCTGTATGAGATGAGGCAGGTTCCAATACCCGACTCCGTTCAGGAACACTTCACTTCTTATTGGCAAATAAATTATAGGCGTTTCAAACTGCGACTCATTACCTTTTCGATTTAACTTTGTTTTACCGCTGCCACCATGTTTCCCTTTGACTATTATGGCCTATTTCATTTCAGTTATTTTACATTATAAAATTACTAAGAGAAGTTACATTGGAATTAACTTTATTTTGTATATCATCGTAGTAACGAGTCATAAAACGAGGGACAGTAATTATTTGGTAGTGGACTACAACAAAATTGCATAAGCACTACCTGCTATATCAGATTTGTATTAGCATTTTTGAGCACGGTCGCGGCCATGACCTTGGTAGTATTTACCGCCATTCCTTTTAACTCAGATATTGCTTGCTGAAGGTCATTTCTATCATATTTGCTTATCTTAGCCAGCAAGGTCTGCTCCATATCCACGCTGCCACTGGCAACTTGGACATCCATGATTATGGCAGACCCATCAGGCTTGACGGCAACAATATCCGGCTTCTTGCCCCTGTTGTTTGTGGTACAGCCTGTCCCTTTCAACATCCCGAATGCTGGATGAAAAAGCACCTGCTATCTGCTTGGCAACCGCATCATGACGTAGGATGGGGCCACCAGGGGTCCGAGGACACTGCTGCATCACATGATACAGATTCTCATTTTTCACAGTTTCCATTTCAACCCCGACAAGCACGGCAACCCAGCTCGAGCCCCTAAGAACGAGCAGGCACTGACGGTGTAGAGAAGGGATGCTGGCTGAGAGAGAGACAATACCGAGCCCACCAGCCTTGACTGGTGCATGAATATAGGAATAGCCCATAGGTTAGCTTCGGCAGTAAGTACGAGCAAAGGAGACGCAGCTTCTGCTGTGGCTTCAATGGAGCCTTGGTGATACGAGCCAGCGTTCCACCAAGGTCCACACGGCTTGCAGAAATGGTGGCCACACCCATGAAGTCAACTCCAAGGTACCGCCAAACCTCCAGCACGGATTGGGTGGGGATGGGTGACTGTCCTGTGACAAAACACTCCTCATCCACCACCTTCACTTGATGCTGGCGACTCGATGGGACCAAGGAGCCTGACCCACACTTATCTGGGTTCACCACCAAACCACCTGGCTAGCTCCATTGAGGGTAATCTGCGAGCCCTCACGGGTTTCGGCGAGTAGGATGACATCATCGGCAAAAACCAATGCACCTACTCGCACTCCAGAGGCGAGATAAAACCCTACCCGAAAACACACACAGACACACTTAAGCACACACCTATAGTTTTTAAAAACTAATAATGACCTGAAACGGATTTCTATTGGTTTATTTTTTTCTGAGGCTTGGGTTGTCACACACAACGGGGTGAATATTATACGAAGCCTTGAATTTGTGACGTAGCTTCAGAGGGACGTCCAAAAAATTAGGAGTTTTTTTTTACTCGAGTATTGGATTTTGTGACAAATGATACTCGTACTTCAACTTGGGTCTAGAGTATTTGATAGGTTCTATAATGGTATCGATGTTGTTTACAGATGAATGAAGAAGAAGGAAATGGTACTCACGTGGATTCTCTGGAAGAAGATTTGGCACTTAGGAGGCTTGAGTGCTTGGATGGTATGAACAACTCTCAACCAGTATCAGGTAAGACGATTACTTATTCAAGTATGTAGGTACCTACTGTTTTATGAAATTGCTGAAGGGGAGGAATAGTGAAAATCATATTTTTTCTACTCCCAGTATTTTTTCCGAAGTTAGTGTAAAAGCACTATAGGGGGGACATCTCTCTTCGGTTCTGTAATTTACCCACGAGTTCAAGAAAATTGAAGTTCCAAGTAGGTATTTTAAATCGTGATTTCGTTGTGACAGTTTTCGTGTATTCGATTTCTCCAAAATAGCTACCTGTCAAATTTCACATTCCTAGGGTGAAAAGAAGAGAATTTAGCTCACTCAGCTGATGATTTTATAAGTTAAATAATTTATTCGTTTGATAATTTTATTCGTTTCTTAATGTCCTGCCTCAGGCTCCCTATGTAATTTAAAATTCACAGGGTGGATAGAACAGAATTTATCTGTCAGCTGATCTGGTTGGGACCCGTCATTGCATTTGTCTCATATAGTCCTGGAGGTGCTCCCTGTCAAATTTCACATCTCTAAGGTGAAAAGGAGAGAATTTAGCTCACTCAGATGATCAGGGAAGAGCCCATTGTTTTATTCGTCTCTCGATGTCCCAGAGGGTCACCTAATCAAAATTCAACTCCCTTGGGTGAACAGGAGAGAATTCATAGAAAATCATAAAGTAGATAGCTCAGGAATAGGCTATAGTAAAATAGTTCTAGGAGCTACTCAGCTGATCTGGGCCGTAGGCATCATCAAGTTGAAGTCCCGCAGAGGCTAAATGCTAAATTCCAGCTTCAAAGGGTAATATCATAGGAAATAGCTTCAGAAACTACTCAGCTGATGGGCTCTAGGCATCGTCGTTGCTAAATTAGTCCTGATTCTCCTACCTGCCTTTCAAACTGCCTTCATTTTCTCTCTGCAAAATAGATCATAGATAAATCAAACTGAACATCTGATTGGCCTTGGAAACCACGAACCATTTTCCAAAGGAAGACCGGGTTCTCGATGAAGGACGACTTTACTATAGCCTATGTTCTTTTCCGGAACTTTCACGTCAATTTGCGCTCACCCTCATGAAAATCGGTTCAGCCGTTCTTGAGTTGTAAACAGCGTACCTAACAAACCCGACTTTCTTTTATATATGTATATATATATATATATATATATATATATATATATATATATATATATATATATATAAATTTTTTTAAATTTTGAACTCTTTCATATATTGATATTTGAAACATCAAATTTTTCCCATACAATTGAAGATTGAGATGCCGTACGTTCGTGCAATAATTTTAAAAAATCATCCAAATCTAAATTCTTTGAGTAAAGCTGCATGGTTTAAAGGGTCAGGGACCTATGAATATTTCAGCCTTTTTTAGATTACACGTTAGCTAAGAGGCACGAGATATGGATTTATCAATCGATTTTTTTTTTTACTATATCCAATTTTGAATTTTGCCTCACCATATTCCCCCCGTCTTCCCTATGGGTTCGACCCTTCCAGATTTTCAAGGCGGTCTCCTTACGAACTCTTTACAAACTCGAATCTCCTTACCTAGCCCCCCTTCAAATTTTACCCCCTACCCATCAACTTGGAAGCAATCCCGAGCCTCCCCTATTTGTCGGACCGGCCCAATTTCTTTTCAACACAGATTAAGAAGGGAATTTTCTATCTAACCTCAAAATTTCAGCTCATTCGAAGGGCTCGAAGGATGAAAGACGTCGTACCCACCTATTTACCCATCGTCAACCGGCCTTTGGCAGTAACCATTTTGTTAGAATCACAGGGCTCGTATTGAGATGTCTCTGTTTCTGCATGTTCGAACATTCGTATACATATCATGCTTAGCCGCCATTTTTCTCTCTAAATTAAAGAGCTAAATTTCGACTTCCCCGCCCTTACCCTCCATACCTATCCCTCCGTCCTCCCCCGAATTTTGAGGCGAACTCTAAATTGATCCTCCTCTAACATTTCCACCACTTGTTCGCTCTGAACTATGAATTTTTAAAAAATTACCAATTTCACCCCCTCCCCCTCAACGTTACCTATTCGACCCAGCGCCTCCAAATTTTGAGCGAACCCTTTTCGTCCTTTGTCCATCCCATCACTCACCCGGTCCCCATCTACCCCCTTCCCTACCACAATCCGCCATTGTGTAATAACTCCACTTTTCAAAGCCCACCCTAATGGTCGTACAGGGCCAATTTTTCGTACACCCAGACAGAAAAGGGTATCCCTCTAATCAAATCCCAAATTTCAGCCCTTTTGAAGAGCTCGAAGGATCGAAAGGTGCAGAACTTTCATATTTTCTCTAATGCCCAATTACAGATTCTATTTTATTTCAAAAACACGGTTTCAAATAATTATATGAAAGAAGAACAAGTAAGAAAGAAATGCGTGACAAATCGAGAGCTATGAAAGAAGAACAAGTAAGAAAGAAATGCGTGACAAATCGAGAGCTTACAACGAATGGAGAACTATTTTTGTCCAATAAACACTAATAAAGAAGTTTCATTTCCTCAGCAACGGCTTGGTTTTACGTTAAAATCATAAGAAAGATTATGTTCAAGCAAACGTAGGTATATTATTATAGCAAAGTATGGTATTTATATGGATATATGATGACATAGAACAAACATAAATTTTCACTTCTGAAGATGATTTTAGTCTCCATACCGTTACCTGTGGAAGGACCAAAGAACGTTCTTGTGGAAAAATTACTTCAATGTAATCGACATTCGTATTTTAAAAGAACAACGTAAGAACGATAAGGTTTTCTACGATAATCATCAGAAACGCTTGCACCCGAGTCTGTGACACATTGGGAAATTTTATTTCTTTAGTTGCAGACTCGTACGCCAGCTCTAAGAGCAACTCATCTGATCCGGACCCTGGGCATCGTCAAGTAAATGTCCTAAAGGCTACATACGAAATTACAGCTTCCTAGAGTGTAAAGTATAGAAATTACCTATTAAAATGATTTAACCACCGCTTCACAAATCAAACCGTTCTCGCAATATTCGGATCACCTGCTATGAATCAAATCATCAAAACACCAACTCAATGAAATCATCAGAAATGAACAAGCGGTTGCAATCATGTTCACAATATCAATTATTGAGAATGATCACCTGAGTGTACACAATTATTCAAATAACCATGCTCATAACTCAGCTTGTTGGCCACGCACTTCGCAGTAGTTAACATAATATGGTTGGATAAATCGAGAGCTTTCGAACGAATGGTCAACGAATTTTGTGGGATGAAAAACGACGAAGTACCATTTCCCTAGCAACGACTCGGTTGTAAGCGGAAATCATCAGAAAATCAACCGTAACGCTTTTTTTTAACGCTTTTATTTAACGTTTTTGACATTTCATGTCTTTGCTATGGCACACAACCAAATTTTCGTTATGTTACGTTACGTAACGAAATATGCTCAATCATTTTTGATGATTTCCGCTTACAACCGAATCGTTGCTAGGGAAATGGTACTTCGTCGTTTTTCACCCCACAAAATTCGTTGACCATTCGTTCGAAAGCTCTCGATTTATCCAACCATATTATGTTAGCTACTGCGAAGTGCATGGCCAACAAGCTGAGTTATAAGCATGGTTATTTGAATAATTGTGTACACACAGGTGATAATTCTCAATAATTGATATTGTGAACATGATTGCAACCGCTTGATAATTTTTGATGATTTCATTGAGCTGGTGTTTCGATGATTTGATTAATAGCAGGTGTTCCGAATATTGCGAGAGCGGTTTGATTTGTGAAGCGGTGGTTAAATCATTTTAATAGGTAATTTCTATACTTTACACTTACGAGTCTGCAACTAAAGACATGAAATGTCCCAATGTGTTGCAGACTCGTATGCAAGCGTTTCTCTGGGAATTTAAATTCGATTTTTGGATTCTACGCATCTTGAAACCTAAACCAAGAAATTTTCAGAAGGGTGGGGGGGCTAAAAATGTTTAAATCTTGGTCGATCACAAAGGTTTATTATTAAAAATGGAGGCATGGATGAATTGCGCATGGATGCGCATTGATCATTCACGCAAACTGTCATTCACTGGTTCCTCTGTGTTTTCTGGATCTTGCCATTCGCACGAGTCGATACTGTCCGTCATGGGCGAGCTGGAGAGGCCATGTCACAGTTGGCAATACAGCGGTATTTCGTTTATGTGCCAAAGTAAGGACATAAAATGTCAAAAATCCACATCGGGATTCAAGTTTGCCTATCTTACAAACGAAGGTGTATATTATGTTTAAGAAGAAGGCAAAATACCTTCATGGACCGATTAAAGTTCTGGCTTCTGTTTATACTAATCAGTGAAAATCTAAATGTGACCCTGGGTGGTGTGGGGGTCAGTTAATCCATAGGGATAGAGTTATGAAGTGGGTTCATACCTACTTCCAAAAACGTTTTCCAGAATAAGAATAGATTTATAGATGAGGAATTTCGTAAGGGCATTATTTTAAACGCTTTTTTAACACTTTTTTTTTTAACGCTTTTTACGTTTATGTGCCAAAGTAAAGACATAAAATGTCAATACTAAATAATCCTTATACATGAAACTCAAGTTTGTTACTATCTATCTATCTATGTATGTATGTTCCCGATAGACGGCTAAACGGCTGGATCGATTCTGACGGGAGCGGTCATAAAATGATAGTTCCGGCGCAAAACATAGGCTAGGTCAGAACCTCCAAAACATCCTTCTACTTTATAAACCGCTTTACCCTTCATAGCCAATTTGTTTTGTTCCCGAAATTTTTTTATTACGGTTGCTGACATGCAGTTTATTAGCTGCGGAAATTCGTGACAAGTAGAGAAGCATTGACGGTTTGATAGGGGAGTTGCGAGTGAAGCATGGGTTTGTATAGACGAGAATTTGATGTTTCGTGCAAAGCACGGGACGGAAAACCGATTTGTTTGGCTCCCGATATTTTATTATGGTTGCCTATACGAAGTTCGGGCCATTTCTTCGCGCGGGTTTGGTTTTGACAATTTCGATCAGCTTCTCTCCTGTTCACCCTAGGAAGTTGAAATTTGATAGGATGACACTTTGGGACATTGAGACACAATTGAAATTATGGGCTCTTTTCTAATCAGCTGAGTGAGCTAAACCCTATCCTGTTAACCCTAGGAAATAGAATTTAATAGGGAGACACTCTGGATCATCAAAAGACAATTAAAATGACGGGCTCTTTCATGATCAGCTGAGTGAGCTAAATTCTCTCCTGTTCACCCCAGGAAGTTGAATTTTGATAGAGAGACTCTCTGAGTCATTAAAACACTATTGAAATTATGGTATCTTCTGATTCTCTCTGTCTCTGTTCCTTGGAATGGAAATAACCCGAACACCAAAGTCACTGGTAGTTAGTTAAACTGAATACATTGACAACATTCTGCAACAATTTAATATGGAACATGGAAGAGGATCCGCAACACCTATGGAAGTCGGTTTCCGAAATAATCTAAATTTAGAAAGTGTGGATGTGCCTTATCGCAAATTAATCGGATGCTTGATGTACTAAGCTTGCACATCAAGACCCGACATCATGTTTGCAAAAAAGGAGCTATAACGGAGAACGATATTGCCTGGGTAAAAGCTTCCGGCACACTCGACTTCGATTATGTACCTGCGACAGATCAGTTGGTGGATGTATTTACAAAGCTGGACGAGAAAAGTTTTTTCGATTTCGGGGGCTACTTGGAGTAAAATTCCAGCCGCAATAAGTGGGAGTATTGGAATATATTGCTACTCTGGTATTGTTTTTCAACAGGAGTTATAGGTCACATGTTTGTTTCCCCCAGAAAAGTTCAGTCCCTCAAATTAAGTTATTGTGAATACAACCCATATTTTTCTAACTTCACCAGTGTTATTAATTTGTCTCTTACTGCGTACCTCCAAGTGAAATGTTGCCTATGCGCATTGAATATCAAATATACCACATTCAGCATGAAGTAAATTCCTTCTGGCTCTAGCAATGGCACTGGTCTGGGTGGAGTTTTTCAGGACCTTTGCCCGCTCGATCATTTCGTGATCCACCTTCCAAGGAGGGATCAAACAGTTGTCAATCGGCAAGCCACTGGTCATACCCATGTTGCTCACAAACACCTGCTAGATTTTGGTTTTTATTACGAGGTATTTTTATCCGCTGTAGGGGTTATTAAGTGGTCATCGCTGTATCCCTTGAGGCAGAGTATGGCAAAGCCTCGCCTTGCGGGTTATTATTCTTATTATTTCTCCCCTTCTGATTTGCTAGTGGGGTACGTGATGACAATCCGTTTAGTGACGGACCGTCAGCATGCCGCCCCTTTGAATCGTGCCCGTTGCAATTTCCCTTTGACACTTAAATTCGTTAAAAAAAAATAAATGAATAAAAAATAAATAAAATAAAATAAAATAAATAAATAAAATAAAATAAAAATAAAAAAGCGCGTTACTCCCAAAAATAAAATATATATATATATATATATATATATATATATATATATATATATATATATATATATACCTATATACGAGCGAGTATTCGGTTTTAGAAACTTTCGAACATACTCGTACATACATACATACATACATACATACATACATACATACATACATATATATATATATACATATATATATACGAATATATATTCGAAAGTTTCTAAAACCGAACACTTGATATTAGTTTAATCGATAAAAGATTCTAGCTTAAGTTAATCTATTTAACTTCACCGTTAACTGTTGCAGGGCTCCACTGTGAAGGGGTGTTCGACGGATGGTCTTGCTGGCCCCCCACTCCTGCTGGCCAGACAGCATTCGCCCCCTGCCCTCACTTCATCACAGGTTTTGACCCAAACCGTAAGTTTTGTATCTGTCCCCCAACTCCTAATGAAATTTTGTGTAGATTTCGTTGTCCTTTGGAGTCCTTTTCAAGCGAATTAAGGTAGATGTACTTACCTATCGTTGGCAGCAGTACTAGCCCGATGGTCAGAATCTGAACAAGATGAAGAAGAGAAACTCAAGAAACTGGTTTGTAATTGGTATGTATGCATCAGCTTGAATAGGCATATTTTTCAGATGAAAAGTTATTCATGGTAGGGCCTTCTCAGAGCCAAGCTATCAATCAATAAGTATTTAAATAGTTTTCAACAGGTGCAGGGTGAAATAGAGAGTTTAGTTTCTGGAGATAACCTTGAAGAACAATTGGTACAACGCGAAGAAACAGATGATTTAGGATTTTGGGTAAAAGTACAAATTCTTAGAAGAGAAGAAGAATTACAAGGGAAGAATACAGGAACAATAGCTACAGTTACTACACGCAACCACAATGGACTCTCAGGGACTAATTTAACATTCCTCCCACCTGTTGAAACTTACCGCAATTTCAATAACTGATTACATACTTACATTGAATTGTGCGCTGCACTGATGACCCAACAATTACGATAGCAATTTTAATTAACACATTACCCCCAGAGATTGATGAAAACTTTACGACATAGTTGCCCCAGACGACCCTAAAACTAAATATTTTGCCAAATTATCGGAATCACACCATGAACTGATTGACCCAAAACCGAGTAACTATGCGCAACAGCATAAATTGTTGAGTACACTACAAAATAAAAATGAAACCGAGCAGATGTTTTGGCAAATCTCAAAATAATCAGCGCTCATTGTAATTTTAATGTCAATGTGAAAGGAGCATATCTGATACATTTCTGAGAGATCAGATTATAATAGGTTTCAGTGACAATGGCATACAAACCAGCAGTGGCGTAATTTGAGGAGGGGCAGGGTGGGCAGAGACCCCCCCACGATCACAGAGGATGTAGAAGTTTTTCTTGAAACGGATGCTGCGTGATCAATAATAATTAATAATTTCACGTTACTAACGTCAGTACCAATTACGGTAAGTTCGAGAATGCAACCCGCAAAGCACGCCTGTTATGTGGGTCCAGTTACCTACCTTATATTCAAAGAAGTGGTGGAACAAGCCAAGATCCTAAAACTATTGAAGAGGGAGAGTATATTGATACAGTCTGCTAATTTTGAACCCATTCAAATGGTTAGCATGAATGATCATCATGCGCTCAGTAAAAATAGAGCTGCAAAATGTAAAGCTCTAACGGGATGCTGCTTCAGGTGTGGTGACGATAGACACAAAGCATATGATTGAAAATACAAAGGTGTAGAGTGTTATGCATGTCACAGATTTGATCATTCAGCTGTAACTGTTCCGACAACTGTTACGGGGAACCGCTCAACAGAGCGGAGTGCGGTTGGTACCGTCTCTCCCCTCGGTGGACTCATTCGCCTACAAGCTGTATTCACGAGCGGTGAGTTCACTTTCCTTGTCTGCATATAGCAATCATAGATAATCAAATTACTATTCCCTACTACCCATATACCTACCTTATCTCTGCTATCCAGTCATACTCAGAAATCCCCGGCAGTATTTCCAACTTCGGTTGAAGTGTATAATAAAATATAACGACTCTACAACTTAGTCAGAAACTCCCCTCTAGTTACCTTTGTTTGGAGCACCATAAGAATGAAGTAAATACCATTATACCAGTGATTTAATTCTGTGTACCTCTCATTCTCCTTCATCCTAAATTGATACTAAAATGATATATTGATTTAAAGGTAAGAATTTAGTCATGACAATCATTAGATTGTCACATGGTGGCGAGCTAAAAATCCACTAACCCGCCCAGCATACCCCTAAATAAAACCATATATAAATAACGACTGATCCCCATAGCAAAATTCATTTACGTTAAAACGTAAACAAACGTTAACAAAAGTAAAAAAAGTAAAAAAACAAGCTTTTACTGCTTTTCTAGAAATACCATAACAACAAACCTTACGGCATCTTACTACCTGAATCTACAGGCCAACATTTGTGTCATGAATAAGGTCCACGGTTACCTCGATAAACTGCACATAACAGCCTTAACAACAAACCTTACGACATCTTACTACCTGAATCTACAGGCCAACATTTGTGTCATGAATAAGGTCCTCGGTTACCTCGATAAACTGCACATAACAGCCTGCTAGAGAACACAAATTGTGGCTCTTACCCGCGGAACCCTAATCTTACACGATCCGAGTCGATACGTGCCACGTGAAAAACATAAATTCCGGGTCCCCACCCGGAGATCGTTGAATCCCCTTACAGCACAACATAGAATTCGCTGCTCCTTGAACGGTTTGTCACGTGGGACTCTCAACGAGTCAAACGCGAATGAGAACATGAGCCAAGTAAACACATAATCTAGGAAGTGCGAAAATCAGATCCCGGAAGATCAGCAAACCAGTGCGATTTATTGTCCGTGATGTGAGATGTTTCTAGAAGACGATTACTTGAACTAAACTCACGCAAATTACCGTAAGTTGCCAACTGACCACAAAACGTCATTCGCATGCAAGTTCGTAAATCGGAACAAACGCCAATCGCTCCACAGTCCCTGGAAGCCCTCCAAACAAAACTCGAGCTATGACAGGACAAAATGTTGAAAAAATTCCAAGAACAAATGTAGAAAAACCGAAACAACATCGTGGAAATGAACATGAAGGCCCCCGAGAACATGCAAACGTTTATTTATTTACGGGCTAGTTAGCCCAATATACAATAAGTAAACTTACATAGAAAATACAGACATATTTGAGAGATACAGATAACAAATAAAAATAAATTTTGCAGAGTTAAAAGTGTTAGAAACAAAAATTAAATCAATGCACAAAAGATAATAATAGTAACAAGATGTTACTAGTTAATGTAAGATAATAACTAGGTTGAAAATTTAGAACAATAAGAAATGGTGTGGTTTTTAAAAACGGAAAAACTATTGAAAAATAAATCAAGGCAATTATTCTCAGCTGCTATTAAATTATAATGTCTAGCCATGCGATAAAGGGGGTTATTGAACAAATAATTAAACGGGACAAAAGGGACGGAAAATAAATCATTACTTCTTGTGAGATGGATCGGCGTACGAAAATCAAAATAAGATAATAACTGGGGGCTGTCAATTTTGCAATTATGTAATTTGAACAAAAATAAAAGATCACCCACGACTCGTCTATCCTGGAGTGATAAAAGACCACACTCGGTCATCAGTGAATCATAAACAACATCATTCTGCCGAATATGTTTTTTAAAAGCAATATAGCGGAGAAATTTATGTTGTACTGATTCAATACGCCTTTTATGTTCTTGATAGTATGGGGACCGAATCGTACTTCCATACTCCAGAAGGGGGCGAACCGTAGCATTATAAAGGATAACTAATGCTTTTATATTATCAAAATCACGAGTATTACGCTTAAGCCATCCCAATGATCGCATGGCTCGACTACAAATATTGTCAATATGCTCATTAAAAGATAAACAGCTATCACACAATACTCCCAAATCAGATACTGACATTTTGTGGCAAAGACTACTATGCATGATTGTGTAATCAAAATTAATAGTATTAGGAGATCGTGAAAAAGTAGTAATACTACATTTGCTAACATTAAGAGATAAATTGTTGGATTTACACCAAATAACGAGCCGATCAATGCCTAGCTGGAGGTGAATGCAGTCATCCACTGAGGTTTTTTCCAAGAATAGTTTGAGGTCATCAACAAATAACAAAAAGTGTGTTCGTTCGGGGAGTATCTCAGGTAGGTCGGAGAGAAAAAGTATGAAAAACAAAGGCCCCAAATGGGAACCTTGGAGGACCCCAGAAGATGCTAGGTCTTGACTATCAGTTTCCTATCAGACAAATAGCTCTCGATCCATTGGAGAAAAACTCCATGAAACCCAAACGACTGTAATTTACGTAACAAAATAGACTGAGGGATCTTGTCAAACACCTTAGAAAAATCGGTATACACGCAATCAACCTGGTGTCCATTGCCAAAAGCACCAAGAATGTATGTTTGAAACACTAATAAATTAGAGATCGTAGAGCGTCTTGGAATGAACTCATGTTGATGTTGGGTAATATGAGGGGTGACTATGGGCGAGATGATTTGAACTATAAGTTTTTCCAGTAATTTGGGAATTGTCGATGAAGAACAGACCGGTCTATAATGATCAACGAATGACCTATCACCCTTCTTGAAAATTGGGGTCACAAAAGATGTTTTCCATTTACTGGGGAAAATTCCCTCTTTCAATGATTTGTTGAAAATTCTTAACAAAGGAAGGGATAAGCTTGCTTGACAGGACTTCAATAGAATAGGTGGCAAACCATCTGGACCCAGACCTTTCTTAACATCAAGTGCAGCCAGCTGATCCTGCATCATTGAGAATAGCCGGGCTATTGCTACTGGAGTGCCAACACACCCATCGTTCAAAGACATTTGGCTAGGTAACTGCGAATAACCATTCGTGTATTTTAAATGGTTCCAAAAGGCTTTTAGATTATCACTTAATGACAATTGGATGTCTGCAATGTAATACTTATAAAGTTTACGGGACAAGCGTCTACATTCACCACGTAGTTGAGAGAACCTTAAATAAAGAAGAGTACAGAATGAAATCTTAAATTGACTATGAACAAAGTTCTTTTTCTTGATTAATTTAGTAAGTTCAATATTAAACCACTTAGGATAAGGATGAGAGAAGGGTTTAGTTTGGGGAACAAATATTTCAATGGCTGTATATAAAGTATCATAGAAACAATTGACCGCGTCCTCTATTGGCTGGCTTAAAATTGGGGACCAGTTCACGACCGAAAGAAACTTGTCCATGGCAACGTAATTTCCACGTTTAAAATTTTACGTTAGTTGATGGGATGTGAATTCTTTCTGCAGCTGGGTAACTTGAAAATGACACTCAAAAGTAGGGTGTGAAACATCCAACTTTAATATAGGGTCTGTACATCTCAAATCCATGTCAGCCAAGTCTGACAGGCAAAGATCCAGGGTGTTACCTGAAGAATTTTTCAACTTATTGAACTGCTGCAAACAAAGGAAATTCATGGTGTCCAACAATGCTTGAACTTTGGTGGATAAATTGTTTTTCACGGGAGTTATTGACCCCCCGGGGTTGGTATCAACTCCTGGCAGATTGTAGTCTCCAATAATTAATGATTTATAATTTGGATATTGAGATGATAGTAATTCCATGGTTGAATAGTGAGATTCGTAGGTACAGAATGGAGCGTAATCGGGTAAATGAATGCACCCCAATAATAATTGAAGATCTGGAATTTCCACAAACACCTGTTCGACGGAGTCGGTTTTTAGAGCTACTCTTTTAGACGTGAACTAGTTGTTTACAGCAATGAGGAACCCTCCTCCAGACATTTTGTGGCAATTTACAGAAGATCTATCTGTCCGATGAACTGTATAAGAGTCTAGTTTTAGTTCGGCTGAATCAACACTAACCGAAAGCCATGTTTCCGAAAAGAATAAGAAGTCATAGGAGAAAGTTGGAGCCAAGCAATGAAGATCGGGTAGTTTAGTATTAATACCCCTGATGTTCTGATAGTAGGCGCAAAGCGTTAGAAGTTTTTTGAAGGTTCTTGAATTGATGAGGTGGACTTCAATGGGACAATCGTTGGAATACCATTGATATATTTAATAGTTAAATCCTGTTCGCCCTCCTTTTTCCGTCTCTCCGAATCATTTTTAATAATAGCAAGGAATGCCCTCTCCATATTTGTCCTATCAGATGAAATTGATAGTTCAGAAATTTTTCCAGAACGATAAGCTGCAAGGACAGATGTAGCAGAATTCGGATCATTCATCGATACATGTAAAGGCCGAGCTCTTCGACGCCGATCTGCCATCTCAGACATTAATTTCTCAGCGGGTAGCCCCTGACTGGGGTCACAAGAGAGCTGCTGCCTTTCTGCAGCCTGTTTCTCTAGAAGGCATAACCGAGAATTCAAATTCGCGTCAGTGATAGTGGACAAGTCCTGCTTGAAATTAGTAATTACCTCCTTCATCAAATCAGCTGAGTTAGAACAAGGATCGATAGTACTTTGGAGTTTATCATATTCGGTCATTGACAGCTTTAAGATTATAAGCTATCTCAGTCCTCACAATATTACTAACAGAAGTTTCCAACTCCGACTTCTATTGGGTTCGAAATGAATTCAACTTAGAATCGAGAAGGGTAGCAATATCCGTCATTGTAATACTTTGAGAAGATTTGCACGTTGTGCATTTCCATCTTTTCTTCGTATCCTGCGACATTTAGCGATAATTAATTTCCACAATACCCATGCAAGTAAAGTGAAAACGTTAGTCCAAACTGTGCAACAAATACAAACCGCCCCATCACAATCATTACCTACCGATATGACCCCAAAAGTAGGTACAAGAAAACCCTAGAAAAAAATAAAATAAAATGAAATGATTAAATAAAAAAATAACAACCGGAAACATTAGACACATCAACCCAAGATATGATGTCACATCATGGCACAAGTCGAATTGAACGAGATATTAGTACATTCATTTACCCAAATAAACTCGCAAAACCGACAACAACCGCGTACGAACTAATGAAGGACCCGAAAAAAATTGAGGACGCAATCGAAGAATTGCCATGGTTCGTGACACAAGACCCAGATTCCATAATGAGGTTTTAATAGCCCTGGGATTGTCTTGACGACGTAGCGCCCAGTTTATGGAGGTAATAATCCTCAGAATCGTTCTTTTGCCTAGATTTCAAGTATTTAAATAAATATTTAGAGACAATAGGCGACGAGACTCCCTCGACGGAATTGTTTCCAACATTAAGGCTAAATATCACGGGCTTAGTTGCTCAATTCGCCACCAAGTAACGACTTGAAGTGAGCCAATTTTAGTAAATAAATATCTTGTGAATGTAGAGCGCTATTTGCGTACTGTAAAAGCCATTCGGTTGGTTCAGACAATATTGAATGTAATAACTACATTTCGGATATTTATTATTCAAATTAGGGCTACTTGCAAACTAAAATATAAAAAAAATCGGGGTTAGAGATCAAACCTGCACTGATCAAATCATGCACTGGTTGTATATTACAATACTAACTTTTAGCCATTTTTAGCCCTTTTTATTGAAATATATTTTTTTTAGTACATTTTTGGAATTTTACCAATTTAATGTCATCTCTAAATCATCTTTCATTTGAAAAGCCTATTTTTTGGCGCAAGAAGGGTTTTTTATCTCAATCTTAAGGAGACAAGAAGAACAAAATAAATAGTTGTAATTATTCAGATCAATCTTCAACTGTAAATAATTAATTTCTCAATATTAGTTACCTATACGACTATCACTTCAGTTCAAATGATCACCTTTTAATTCTACTATGTGTGAATGATATCTAATTAGGTACGTATTCACCGCCAGTGCCATTGCTCTCCCTTGGCCTGCTGCCTCCAGTTCAGTCTATATTCTGTGAGTGCTTTATTTCAAATATCGTGACTGCGTGACTTTCAAGAGTCAAAGAAATAAAGAACAAAATAAAAGTTACTTCTGCACAGTGTAGTAAGATTGCAACGTTTCTAAACCTTATTATCCTCGTTTTAGGTATATTAGCAGGGTACTAGGTACTTACATTTATTGGCCAATGGGAAAAACTTATAATTACTCACTGAGTCTTAGGGCAATCTCTCAGGAGGCGAGAAGAAATGATGTGCTACTGTTACTATGGTGGGAGGACTATTCACTGGGGGGTGTACTCAATGGGTGGTCAGTCTATTCCATTACACTTGGTTGGGATCAGCCAGGACGGAAAACTGTGTGACAGTATCTAGGAGGTGCTTCAAAGCTATTTTCCACAAAGTCACGCAGTACTGGGGATTAGAAAGGACACCAGGCCATAGATAGGCGGGGCTTACAGGGACGCTTTTGTATAACGAGGACTGAAAACTCAACGAAACGTACTGGTCAAGAAGCTGAGGAAAATGTGTCGAGGATTCGTAATGCTGTTTTCAATGTGAGCGAGCACACCGATCCGCAGCAATGCCAGAGGGAGTTCTGAAGAGGGCACAGAATCCGATGGGTGCGGATGGCCCCCTAGGAATTTTCCGAGAACTACGTCCCCTGCCCCTCTTCTACTCTGGAAGATCAAGTTCTGTTTTTCAATAGTAGTTCCGCTTCTCACATCGTTGTGATAGCTCTGGTCATTGTTGAATATCCCAAAGTTAATTGCAATTGTCCAAGAATACGAGGAATTTTTAAATTTGGAAAAGTTCATGCAGCATGACTGCGAATTTTCGCAAAAGAGCGAACTTTAATAGAAAAGTTGTGAAAAAAGTTAAATTAGGCACTTAAATTCTGATCGTCGGGGCCAACCATGGCCTGAATCAAACTGAGGGGACAGTTTTTTAGAACGAGATCGCAAAGAAAATTTTAGAACACTCACCGAACTCGAAAATTTGGTCAATTACGGGCATTTTTCTCTTAAAAATCCATTTTTTTCACACATCTATGAACCTTAGAGATCTGGAAGAGGTTGCAATCGTCACACCGCTAGAAAAAAAGACTTCTACACATGCCCTATTGTCAAAATTTGGTCAATTATGCGCATTTTTCACCTAAAAATAGATTTCTCACTTACCATGAATCTTAAAGATCTGGGAGTGGTTGCAATTGATTCAGTTCTGAAAAATACATCGACTGTGACACCCCGCATGCCCTTTTCTCAAAAAACCGATTTTTTAGCAATTAAACTGTAAATTTAAGCCTGAAATTCAGGAGCGATCGGGCTGGCCAAAAAAAACTTGACCGGTCTTCTGCCTTGACGGATTTTTCTGCGTTGGAACGAATTTTTTATGCCGTTCTTAAAGGGAGTTTGTCTGGAAATACACCCTATGAATGAATAAACAAATATATATATATATATATATATATATATATATATATATATATATATATATATATATATATATATATTACGTTAAAAGTTAGGATCGTACTCTTTGATGTATGAAATGGATTTGTAAAGGGTCCCCGACCCTTCAAACCCACTATTAAAATTTCGATGCCATCTAAATAGCTCACTTTTTCTTTGAAAATTCCCTAAAACCCTCACTATTGCAATCGACAAAGATATCGAAAGAAGAATGAATCAACCTAGTAAGTACAATTGCTATTTATTATTGAATTACAGTGGAAATAATTTATAATGACATGGTTATATCCACGAAAAACCGGGATCCTGGAGTAATGATCCGCTATGTAAAACGATAAATTTGTTTCTCTTTATACCGAAGCGTGTGAATAAAGGCGACGTTTTGTGAAAAATGGGTTTGCAACATCGTTCATAATGGCGTACCTACTTTTATGGAGCTTTTATATAAATAGGTTTTCTCAAAATAATTTTTCACGCGCGGCACTAGATTCTATGAATTCAAACAACACTGGTATCTCAAGCTGTCACTTTCAGTTTGCATTATTGAATAAACAAAAGCGGATTGCAGGTGCACCAATTGTTTCTAATAATTCGAAAATTCTTGCAAACAATCATTAGGGAGGGCCTCGATAATTTGAGGCAGCCTTTGGTTTCATTTTCATTTGTTTCACAATGTGTCTTTTGTGTGCAGTTCCTTCTTGCCTACAAGTCCTGGACAATGTCCAAGTACATGCATTTTTCTTGCATACATATGTATATACTTTATGTATATAAAATAAGAATATGCCTCCATAAATACTTCTCAAAAGTTCAGTTTTTTGCGAATTTTCGTAGATAATGAAGCTATTGCATTGGATCAATAAGTTTTGAAAGTGAATTTTTCGAACGATTCTCCTTAGGATTGAGATGAAATCCCGTTCTTGTGGCAAAAAACCAAGCTATTCAAATGAAAAGAAGAGCTCGTTGGCCAACACTTGTGCAGCACACTAATTTTGTCACATGTATAAAAATGTGCGAAAATATCACGCAAAATGTCTTTTGGACCCCAAAACTGTTTTATAAAAAAAGTCATTTTATTCATTTAATTTTATTTTTGCTGAAGTTTGGTGATTAGAAGTTGATTGTGGAGAGGCGAATACTCGGGGCAGGGGGGGGGATTCCGGGAAGGCGAGACCTTCCGCTACCTGCGATCAAGTGTGTGCACCACAAGAAGAAAATCCGATGCGTCGTCCGGAGCGTGCCATCCGTCCGTTTTGGCGGGACCCCATGGAATAGGCGGGATGGATCGATCTGTGGAGGTGGCTGGCTTTAGCTGAGTCGGGAAAGGGGGAATAGGCTCTCTGGGCTCTGAGCCTATAGTAATAACGGCTGCGAATCAAGATAAGTAGCAAAGTAGCTTTGACTCCCGAGTACAAAGTGTTGTGTAGATGGTTTTTGGAATATCAAATGGATTTATGGAATATCAGTTTTATATGAAAAGATTTATTTCTCTGGAAAATCAGTTAATTTCCATATATTTCTTCCTTCATTGCTTGTTTCTAGTGGTGTGCTTCTTCGCAGCTTGTTCGTAAGTAATTTGCTTATCGGGGTTATCTGTCTGCTATCATGCCAACTTTATACCTAACTCTCTGGTGAATACGAATGATCCCGATCTCACAAGTTGTGTCTTGGTGGTATTCTTGGTGGTATTCTTGATTAATTTCTTCGCCAAATTGTTCACGTATCTCCTCTTGTTCAGGTTTACTTGTTCGTTACAGTGGCGGCCGGTGGTCTGCAAAAGGAGTGGGGCACAAAAATATTTACCTATTTGACAGTCAAGAAGAGTATTGAGGTTTTTCTTCCATTTGTTTTGCTTTCAGTGTGAATTAATTTTGATCTAAACACATGAAACATAAATCATGGGTCATGTCAAACATTGGGTCATGTCAAATGCCATGGGCAACCGTTATGAAAGAATATGACTACTAAATAATAATAAATCATGATCATAAAATATTATTGATAAATTAAATATATATAAATTAAATTAAACATACTATCTTATAGGTACCTACCTACTTACTAAGTATCTAAAAATTTTAGAATGGTCTGTATTATTATTAAAAGTATTAAATACTATCGAGGCTTCGATTGTATTGCACTAGCGAACTACTTAGGAGAAACAATGCTGAAGGAATATTAAGGAGCTCAAATGAAATTACGATGAAATAATAGAAGTGTGAGGTCAGAAGTCAATTAAAAATCGGATATTTCAAAAGGCTATGTTGTTTAAACCCACCACTCACTTATTTATAACCTTTTTCTTTAACGCAACATATCCAGAATGATCATTATTCTACTGAAAATATTGATTTGAGATGTTTTCGTTACTCATTCTGTATGGTTTTGGAGGTGCTTTTGAACACTGTAGCTCTTTCCCAATGTGACCTCAAAATGTCCTAAGTTTTGGCTGATTTTGTTACTAAGCCCAGAAAAATTCCTCAGTTCAATGAACTATCCCTCTCATCGTGGCCTCTTACTCCTACTTCATAAAGACCACAAAACTTGATGCAATCTCTGATTTCAGAAAGTATACATGATTTCTGTCAACTTGCTCATTGTGTTTCTTGATAGCAAGTTGATGAGCTGAATCTAGCTATTTAGCTATGTTAGCTCTGCCAATAAAAGCTAACTCTGTGATGTAATTGAGATGTTTTTTATTAGATTCGTGAGATTTGATCCGATCTGTCAGATGTGTTATATCAGTCATACCGTTCTAAGTCCACAACCCATCTTCACCTAATATCAAGCAAGGGAAACAAAACAGAGCATTCTTTTTAGGGCACCCAGTGATCCATTCATGTTTGCTATAAATTTCAGGGTTGAATTTACGAGTATCCTTCCAAAACAAACATTGCTACCAAGTTCCAATAATGTTAGTAAAAACAAAGATATATATGTACAAGCGACAATGTGGAATAAAATGTGAAGGAAAATTATCTCAAGTCCCAAGTCCGAACTAAATCACTCGCGACGAAGTTGTGGAAACCCATTTCAAAATGGAAGTTGGTGAAAAGCGTTGTATATTTCCACGAAAAATAAAGAGTTACTTTGTTATTAATAGAGAGTTAACATTGTAACTCTTCCTTTTTCGTAGAAATAGACAACGTTTTTCACTAACTTTCGTTCCAAATCGTCCTTATTCCATCAGGATCAAGCGCCAGGTCCTGATGTTGAACATACAATCTAGGTACCTATCCTTATTCAAAGGTAGGACGTGCAAAGTATAAGAACTGGGAATGTATTAGAGAAATATTAACACATTTTTACATTTAAAAAAGCAGAATAAATAGAATTCTACTCCTGGCTGAACCATGATGATGTTTCTTCCTACACTTTATAGGTTGTTGTAGTTTTCCACAGACTCTTAGCATGGATGGTAGGGAAGATATCACAGAGTAAAAGAAGACATGAAACAAGAAGAGGTTCCCCTCCTTGAACCATGGAATGACCAGAAGAGAATCAGTTTGGCTAATGGAATAAACCGAAACTCCTTTAGCGGAAACCACTCATGACGTAAATTTCATTCTATGATCTTTAGAAAAGTAGAAGAAACACTGTCTGGGGCAAGGACCGAATATCATAAGAAATATCCTTTATGGCCTTTCTTCCCCACTCCTTGCCCTTTATTTCCCTGTACTTTTACCCCTTTACAGTCTAACCTGAATCCACAAAATTTCTCTCTTGATAAAGTGATATCGCACTCTATGTATTTTGTTGTTGGTAGATGGATCCTTGGTATAAACTTATTCCTTCTAGAATCCACATTGGAACCACAGCATGGAGCTAAACACTGCTCTTTCCATTCTAATTTGAAACGATGAGTTGCTAGTAAAGGCTTCATTCTAATGTCTTACTTTCTTCCCGAAAATACCGGGGCAATGTCCCGATGCCCCCCTCACCGGCCGCCTAGTTTCATTCACTAGTTCAGTTAGTATCTCCTCAAGTGTGTTATCAGTTTTTCTTCCTTTCACGTGGTTCCCTCCAACATCAATGGTCAGCATCACATTATTATAATTTTCTTCCATTGATTCCAAGCTTGTGGTTTCTTTTTTCGAATTTCGTCCAATATTACACCTCTGCCGATTTCTATCTTGTTTTTCTTTTCACATCAAACTCTAAGTATAACCTTTCACATTTTCACAACAGCCAACAAATACTCCTTTTTCGCTTCTTGCATCATTTCATCATTTCGCTTCTTGCATCATTTTTTCATTCTCAAATGTCATGGTATGTGCATGTAGGCTTGTTGTGACCCCACCGAATATTAACACCTATTATGTATGGCTACGTCGTGATACGACCAGGGCCGCTCCGAAGGGGGGTAGGAGAGCCCCCCCCCCCCCCCCCTCAACTTTTTCGCGAGTCTGGAAATTTGCAAACTGAAGAAAAAGTTAAAAAAAAAAGTTAGTTGAAAAATAAAATAAAACAAAATAGATAAAAATTAAAAAACTCACAGCTCGAAGTTGTGAATTTCCCAATTCGTAAAATTATTAAAGGACAAAAAAAACCAAGCTGAAATTTCCCAACTGCAAAAGGGATCAAAAACCTCTGTCAGTTGAAACAGTATAAGATTAGGAGGGAATCTTATAATAATTATTTTCATCCACAATTCCCAACTTCTTAACTTGTGCATTTCCCAACCCAACTAAAGAAATTTCTCAGGTAGAGCAGAATTAAAAAATGCCGATTTCTCAATTCAATCTTGTGTGCATTTAAAAGTAGTAGGTTACTTAGTAGATAGGTAGTGAGAGTGGGATGCTACTGTGCAGCTTGAGACCAGAATGTAAGTCACTAGTTTAGTTTTTATTAGCAACTGAAGGTAGAATAGAAGCTATTGATTCTTTTTTTCCAACTAGGTAAGTACCTACCTAATGGGTCGTTTTCCGTAAAAGGGACAATCGTTGTCCAGAGAGGATTCCTACATCCATATAATAATTTGGGAGTCAAAAACAATGTCTCCATAAACTATCAACCTTAATCTACATAAGGCAATCATCAAATGATGCATTTATCAAATATTTTACATACATTTAAATTCAAACATCAAATTGTCCACTAATATACCAAACTAGTGTCCCAAAAAATTACTAGATTTGTTAATACCTATCTAAAGATGATTAAGGTGATCTATGATGATTTTTCAAGGAGCATACTATGCCAGCAAGAGTAAAAAATTGGTATGTCTTTAGTCTCCCTCCTTTGTGTTTTCGTGTATTGGCGCCTTTTCTTCGTTTACCGCGATTTCCCCCCACCCTTACGACGTGCAGCTGAACGTCCAGTTGTTATCGAAAAAAAGGTAGGAACCTGTTTTTTACCAACAGGAAGGCTGTGTAGAGAAGTTGAATTGCGAAAACGTGGTGTCCCAAGCAACATGTGTCTTTAGTCTGCCGCCTATAAAACGGTGGGAAATTGAAATTATTTTTCCATTCTTATTTCATCTTTTAAATCTTTAACAGCTTGTTCCAGTGTAATATTGATATTGCAAAGAATCTCCAGCAGAACCCGATAAAATAGTAAAACTGCTTTCCAAGTTGGATCATATGTCTTTGGTCTGACGGGCATACTAAAGACTACACTCAAGTTGCAATTTGTAATTCACGATTTATCTAGGTTTTTATTGCATTAAAAGTTGAATTATTGATTGATTATTGTTGAGTTTGTTTTCAATTATGATTGATCATAATTAAATTATTATGTCCCAAATATGGATAAGAAAGAAAATATAATGCTTTGAGTTCGGGGTCTACTGATCCAAAGCAACCATCAAATTCCAGGTAGATGGCATTTATTTTTTCATTTATTCGGGAAAAGGTGGGTTCTTAATAGCTTGGCGTAGTTTTTATAAATGTGGCAAACTTGAGAAATAGCCATGGCACTTCATTTGATTACGCTTTGCAGTTTATCGTGTAACATCATTACTAGTAATTCGTTACTTCTAGTGAAATCATCCCACTGCAATATAAATTTAAAACTATAGTTTTACATTATAGATTGTGGATTTGAGTGAAATATTTTTAAATGGAACCACTAGACTGAATGGGACCACGAAGACATATTATTTTCTTTATTGCATTGTTTTGTCATTAAAATTTTATTGGGAATTAAGTAAATCGGGTAATTTATTTACCTAAATAATCGATCTCACAATTTCATTTTATTTTTGTTCCTCACTACCGAAAGAAGGAAAATATGGTGGTCGTACAACAAGTTGAAAAAAAGTGTTCTCCAAAATCAGAATTTTCACTTGTTATTACTGTTTCAGAGATTTTGGTTCCGTGTGTCCGTCTGTATGTGCCGATTCCTTGTCGCGCTCTGAACTATACTAAGTTTTAGTATGATTTTGATGAAATTTACAGGAATTGTGGGGGCTATCTTCTAAATGGTTCCCTATGAATTTCATTGTCGTCAGATCAATAATGGGGTGTGCGTACTTGCAAAAGTGAAATGGTCGATTCCTAATGATACATTGGTCTAATTTCGATCAAACTTGGATGGGAGTTTGTTATGACTTTTAGAAAAATTCCCTTTGAATTTTATTACAATTGGTTGTGAAGTAACTATGGAAACTAAAACCGAATGAACTATGAAAACTAGGGTTGTTTGACATACATGAAATTCAGTAATTAATGAACCGATTTTGATGAAATTTTCAGGAATGAAGTGGGTTAGCTCCTAGATGTTGGACATTTCATTGCTGTAGAATCAATTGTAGCGAGTGCGCGAGCGCAACCATGTATTTGCGATAACGTCGATTTGGTCGCAATGTGTTCTTCCAACTAATTGTATATAGGTCCATGTTACAATAAGTAAGGAAGCTATACTACCCATCCAACTTGACGGAAGCTTTTTTAAACGTTGGGATTCAGATTGTTTCGAAAAATCAATGAATTGTAAAACAAACATCTTCTAGTCCACCAGTATGTCTTTCTACTGCCAGTACATGAACATTAGTCTGCCATAGTTGTCTTTAGTCTGCTTTTCTTAATTAATTAATCACGATTACTTAATCAAGAGCTCTCTTGCCCGGCCAATCTACAAAATGCAATCATAATGGAGCGAGGGTGACTCGTGATCTTTGACAAAAATTGATTTCAACTTTAGGTTTTCTGAAATGGATGGGTCTGGATTGTTCCTTTTACGGAAAACGACCCTACTAAGTACCTATGTAGGTTAGTGGAAGAAACCTGAGAGAGCTCTACCTCTCTTCGTGTTCTAGGAGATAGTTACTCTTACCGATAATAAAGCGCTTTGTATGCCTGTTAGCACAACCACCATCTTAGTGGAATTATAAACGAATAAAACATGTTTCTACATATATTTTATTTGAATGTTTATCTTTGAATAAACGCATTTAGAAATGAAGAAATAATATAGCTATGATCGGAAATTTTTCTTAATTTAAAAAAATAAACAAATGATATAACTACGATTGAGAAATTTTCTTTATCATAATTTGAATCATTTCATTACTTCTGAATGTGTAAATTTCCATTACGAAAAAATTACGCCAGATGGATATTTTCACTCCGAAGGAGTTGGGAAAACCACGAGGTTACCCCCCCCCCCCCGCCCTCTAACATTTTCCCTTCGGTTCGGCACTGGATACGACTGATTGCTTTGACAATTTCATTGTTCAACATTATGTTCTCATAAAGGTGCCACCTTATTTTTTTTCTAACCGGTCACAATAGTTGGCGACAAGGTGAACAAGAAAATCAAGAAAAAATAAGATCGAGAAGGGGATCATCATCATGCCACTAGACGATGCATTTCTCCAGTTATTTGTTACTCTACTGGCTACTATGATTGAAGCATTTTTTCCTACCTCTATGACTGAAAATCAGGATAATTTCATCAGGCAACTCACCAAGCGACAACTGCCACCGTGGAGCCATTACAAAATTTTTATGCTCGCAAAGAAAAGATCGGCTGTTACCTCGAACGATTTGAGAATTATCTTGTGATCAAAAATGTCACAAATCTGTTGAGAAAAGCGAGATTACTATCAGCCTCCATCGGGTCGGAACACTACAATATCATGTCAGCGCTCACGGGACCTCGCAAACCACCTAAAGATATGTCGTACGACGAGTTGGTTGTTACCTACAAAGGCATGCTCATACCTAATAGAAACGTAGTTGCATCGTAACATTACTTCCTTTCCACTTACCAAGGAGAAAAACAAACTATTTCAGAGTTTCTAGAGGAGCGACTGGGCACATTGCAACTAGCCATTTCATCTCTAACTCAGCAGCTGAGTACAGTAATTGAGTAGATGCATTGAAGGTCTTCTGTAGCCGATTACGGTGCAGGAGGTCTCGGGTTCGAACCCCATTCAAAACAAAATGTTTGCGTCGTATTTCAATGTTATCGTTCCGCCACCCTGATACTAATCTATTCGTCCAACTAATCTGAATTTTTACTAAGGGATTGACTAGAAGAATGTTATGTATTTTTGAAATGCGAGTGTAGCACTTATCTATGTTAAAAACTGATCCGTGTTAAATTTCTCTAGGATTGGTTGTAGACGAGCTTACACTAGTTATGACTAGTTAAAAGAGGGTTCTTCAAAAGGGTTAGGGAGCTCTCGGGACTTATAGTCTAGTCGCGCTGTGCCCTAATGCTCCTAGTTTCTAGCCTCCCTACAACAAAACTATAGGTACTTAGTGTGCATTTCGAGTGAGATGCACCTGTGAGGAGAACGTGTCTGTCGCTGAGATCTTCCTCCGCGCTCAGTTATTACAATTGGACTCAAGTAAATTTGAAGACATTCTGGCAAAAGCTGTTGCACTTGAGGTATCCCGTATTCAAAGTCGTGAGTTACAGCAACTATTCACGAACGGTCCCACAACTAGTCCTAATGTAACAGATAAACAAGCACAATATCCACAAGACACGCATAAGATGTCACAATTGCGTACCGCCAGAAACAGCCGTTCTCGTAGTAAATCACAATCTAAAGGTGGATGGTGGGGGGGGGGGGGGGGGGTTTGGATTGGGTTGGATTTTGTTCCTATTTGCAATGTTGGCATATGAATATGTTTTTTCTTTCTGTTGGCGAAATTGACGTGGGTATAGCCTGCGCAATCTTCATCCATGTATTTCTCGCATCTCGTACAATATATTGTGGATGTTTGCTGATTCTCTGGGATTGAATTTTCACACTTTTGACACTTCACAACTTCGTTAGTGGACATGTTAACGCTCACGGTAAACTGGGTTGCTTTCCGCTCTTATGAACCATTCGGGTAGTTGTTATCCGGTTTTTGCTGGAGGGGTCGATTTAGTTTATCCGATTATGGATTGTTCCTGTTTTTCCGGCCGCAAGTGCCAGTTCGGATATTTTCGAGAGAATTTAACGAAGTTATTATTGTGTAGCGATGATACCTTACTACGTGCTTTTCAAAGCCTTATGACCTCTACTTTGGGATCGCATTTTTGCTAAACGTAACGCTTTTGGGCAGTTAGGTCACGGCTAAAACATATTCTATGAATGTTGCATTCGTGGACGTCAAGCAACTTGGACTATAAAAACTCTCTAATGATGAATTATTTACATTAGGAAAATAATTATCATTATTTTGTGTTAGGCGTTCGCCTTTGAAAACTTACAAGGAGTCGCTATTGAGAAAGTAGCGATTCTGGTTATTGAAGATATACCTACAGAAAAGTTCTTCTTCCCCTTAGTGAACACCATAAATACCCGCACGAACAAGATGAAAATCACATTTTTATAAGGAATCTGGGTGATTTAAAAAGGGGGCAACTATTAAATCCTTCCCGTAGTGATGTTTGGAGACAAACTCATTAAAACAACTAAGTTGCCTCCCACAAACTTATATTGAATGGCCGTTCTTAACGTTTGTCGAAAAGACCTGTTAAAACTTGGAAGGGCAGCGCAGACTTTACTCCCTCATTCCAGGCTGCACTTCTTATGTTCGTAATCATGAAACGAGAACATCACTTGAACGATAAAATCAGAGCTTCATTCCGGATAGGAAAGCTATTGGCAGCTGATGAGAGGGATTAATTTTTATGCAAAGCAAAGCCCAACATCAACATGAAAAGAAAAGTTGTAATCGTTATCATGCTTTGAAAGTTAATGTTAGGAAACACCATTTTGCATTAGGTTAATGCTTTTAATTTTAGAGGTGTTCCCAGGTAAATCTTCTTTTTATCGATAGGTACTATTAGAAGAAAGAGCTCTGTCTGTATAAGAGTCTGTGGGTAGTTAAGATTGCTTTAACCTGGGGCCTTAGTGGATGAACCAATCTCAATACCCTTTTTGGCAAAAGATCCCCGTAAACACCTGTATTGAAACCTTGTAAACCTTGACCACCATGTTGCATGGCACAGTCTTTCTTATACCACCAATGTTGCTAAAAATTGAAATGGAGTTCTTTTGGGATATCAAAAATACATTTGAAGCGTACGGAAGCACACTGATCAGCAGAGGGTACATTGAGCCTAGTATGTTTCTCAATCGACCTATGGGTAACCTCAAACAAATTTTTAACATTTTAATTTTTTTGTCTTGGACAGAAGAAAAAGAAGAAGAGAAGAGAAGAGAGAGATAGATAGATGGGTCTGCCATAATCCTGGATGTCCAGGTTGTCAGTGGCAGCGTGGA
This sequence comes from Adelphocoris suturalis, assembly GCA_030762985.1. Classification (NCBI taxonomy): domain Eukaryota; kingdom Metazoa; phylum Arthropoda; class Insecta; order Hemiptera; family Miridae; genus Adelphocoris; species Adelphocoris suturalis. The sequence continues at coordinate 96,709,525 of CM061040.1, forward strand.
CATAGAACAGACCTAGCGGGCTAAAATAAATAAGTATGACAGATTTGGCCTGCGGCAAGCCATTTCCGAGCTAAAAGGAGTGGCAACCAATAACATCAAGGTCATGGCAGCAACCGTGCGTGAAAAGTGCCACGGAGTTACTCAAGTTGGGCATCTCGGCGGAAGTGCTCTGTGAGAGGTCTTACTTGAACAACTGGTGGTCGTTTTATAGGGGTACTTCCTTTCATCCCATTCTTCCTCACGAGCTGCAACTTCCCTTATCCCTAGAGCTGGCGTCGGGTCAACCTGGGCGTCCTCCCCACTTTATTTTATTGGTTCATTTTTCCATTTAATGGTATGCCTTCTCCGCCTTTGAGGGAAGTTTTGTAGAAAAAAAAAGTGTGTGTGTGTGTGTGAGAGAGCCAAATTAGTTCGACCCCAATTTTCTTTGTGCATTAAACCTCCAACATTTCGAATTTCACGATGGAAGGGAGCAAATGATGGAGGGAATGCCAAAATAACGAGGTTTTCAACGACAAATTTCGTACACACGCTACAATAAATTATCAACCTTTTTTCGAAATTCTTATTTGGCTCGATCGTAATTATTGTCTAGTAGTGCAATTCCGGATCCAGGGTTGTGATGAGTGCGGACCGTGGACGGGGTAGTTTCTAATTCATTCAAGCTACAATCCTCGACCAATTTTCGGATTTTTATTTTACCTTATTTTTTGTTCAATCAAGAATTCGGTCTAGTTATGTGTAAACAGCATACAGTACAGGAAGGGGAAAAGGTGGGGAAATTACTAAACGGGGGGGATGTTACCAAGTAGTCATTATGTCGTAGAAAGAAAGCTGTTACCATTGGTAACACTATGGCCACGAAATAGCCACGAAATTGAGAGGCGAACTACTAGAGGTACTTCACTAGAGTGCCTATGTGGGACTATTAGTGTGGTACCGGGTGTGGATGAATTGCCGGGAGTAATGGGCTTTCTTCAACCCATTGTGACATAAGGAAACACTTGTATACAAATTGTGTTGCAATCACTAATCTAGCTAGAAATGTCAGTGTCAAAGGGGAATTTAGGGAAAAAGTGACTTCTATGGGAACACGTTACTTTTGGGGTGTTACCCGGGTAGTGTTGGGGTTTTTTGTTGGAGGAAGTGCAAGGCTGAGTTGCAAGGAACAAGTTATCACAACCGCAATGGCACTTAACGGTAATAATATATAGTCGTAGGTCACTTACTGTGGTCGTGACTGGGGTCTCATCAGGCGTCCAGAATGTCCGAGTGACTATTGCTGAAAAGTTTATCTTCTTAAGCGTCACTCCAAATAAGCCGCGAGTTAAAGACTCAGATTGTGTTTCTTATTACTCTCAGAAGTCACTGAGGGGGACTCCTCTATGAAATTACTATGGTAAGGCGTTGTCCTGCTACATTATTGTTGCAAGAGGGAGTCGGGGTAGCTTTGGAATGAAAGATGAGTTACTTTAACAGGGTATCTAATGTAATTACTCGAAAGAAGTACCTAACAGAATATTCATAAGATTTGAATGTTCAATAAATTACTGCAAAATTGGTACTCCGTTACTTTTTCTAAAAATTTAATAACGTGTGGTGCACGGGTTTGGTTTGATATGTAGAACTGAAATATATTTTTATAAAGTAAAAAACGTTGTCAACGGGCCAAGTTAATGAACATAACATATGAGACTATAACAATATGGAGGCAGGACTTGGATTCCCACACTCCCCCTCAAGTCCGAAATTGTCCCCACCTAGATCCCAACTCCCGATGACATTGGCACCCCTTTTTAGGTGCATACGAAGATTCTTCAAGTAGTTCTTGACTTGATGCCTTTTCCATTGCGTCAAATTATTGCAAGCGACTTGTACTTTCGGACTCGTAGATACAAAATTCAAATTGTTGCAATAATGATATAGTTATTGTTTGCAGTTTCAAATCGGGCTTTGTCTCGGATATCCAAGATAATCCAATATGCGCTAGTCGTGTTACCGTCTTTGACGTCTTTCATAGATAAACAGGTATTCATTTTACCAAAAGTTTTGTCGTTCTTTAAATTTTTGAACTTCATCTTCCAAATTATTTGATTTTTGGATAATTTTCTATTGAAGTTTTGTGTTTAAATAAGAGGCTTAAGTCTTTGGCTTTGCTGGTTGCACAACACATTTTCTACACCAAAATTGTTCATACGCCGTCCTCCTTTGTTATTAACGCGGAATCTCGGTATGTTTTCATCAATATTTGTGTTTTAGATTCATACTTTTTAGATTCTCCAATTTTTCAGTATTATTTTCTATTTTTGGCAAATTTTCGTAGAAAATTAAGTTATTGCTATGGAGGTTCGTAAGGTCCGAGGCATTTGAATGTTGATTCTCGGTGGTGGTTGATCGGCAGCCCCTTTTAGAGCCCGATCCATTTCTTGAAATATAAGGCACATCGGGTTCACCACCGACGTGAGGGCCTAGGCAAGAGGCAGTTGTGCATCCAATATGGCCCGGGGCGACGAAATAACAGCCGAAGTTAATGGTTGCAGGGATACTGATGGTACAAGAACCAAAGGTAGGTTCGGGAGGGTATCCTCGGCATCTTCAAATTGTTCATGATCGCTTTGGTACTCAATCTGCAGGTTATGAAACCTGTTTTCCACGGTAAAAGACGGAGAACGAAACTGTGACGAATTTGTAGAAGATTAAGAGAAAAAGAGATAAAGAAAAAAAAAAAAAAAAAAAAAAATTACTTGAAACTGTACTGTGGGACGTGAATTTATTCCACTTCTGATCATTTATAATAAAACTATAGATAACAGAGAAAGGGTTTTAGAATAATACTCAGATTTTTGGAAAAAGATAAATGTTTATTAGGTAGGTCTTTTAGTCAGAAGAATGTTTGAAAACGAACTGAACTTGCTTGTTTGGGACCCTCGGGGTGTCGGGCTTGAGGAATGTAGAAAAAGGGAAGGGATGACGCCCTTAACTGTGTCATTAGCCTTCCGTTCTACCAACTTGAGTCTATTCTCAAATAAAGTTCTACAAGCTTACGTCTTGTCATTATTTGTTAAGTTATTAATAATGCGGGTTAGAATATTAAGACGTCCTCCGATATATATATATATATATATATATATATATATATATATATATATATATATATATATATATATATAATGTATAAATGTATAGAAATCACTCATATACTCGTATAACAAACGAAAATATATATCAGACCATTGGGTGATATAAATGGAAAAAATAATAATTATAAATTATAATTTAAAAAACCCGTCCCCGTCCCCGTAGACAATACCCTGGTTGCAGGCGGGGTTGGCGGTGGATGGAGGCACACTTGTCTTCATCCTCCAAACCCATTCACTTCTGGGTAAAAACACGTTCTGTGTTGAAAATAAAGTAGGTAGGTATCCTAGACATGGGACCCCCTCCTCCATTGTCAAGCATTGAAAAAATGAGTGGTCCTATGAGATTCTTCCAAGGTTTTAGAATCTTGCCAGTCGGCATGGCCCTGGAGATAATTAAAATACAAGGTATTTATAGCAAATTGTGAACTGTGGAAACCAGAATTTGGCGCTAATACAACCCCTCCCGCTCTCGTCATTGTCTCCCGTTGTTTTTAGTACATCCATGTTTTCCTTTGCCGACTACTTCCACTTTCACCCTAACATGATACGAGTATTTGCTTCCCTCAGTTTTCTCAGCGAAAAAAGATCCTTTTCACTGCCGCTTCTAAAGTTCCTCCAATAACCGAGTCACTCCTTGTTGTCCCTTTGTCACCGTCTCAATCTACTCAAACGCTAATGGAACCTTGTGATTGAATCATTCCAGCTTTCTCCATGGTATAAGTTGTGTGAATGACTACCTACCGTTGGAAAATGCGCTACCTAGATAAAGACCAACCACAACCAGTTGTCACCACGAATAGGTAGGTACCTACTTACATCACATTGGCTGGTAAATTGGGTAGCAGACATATAGGACCGTCCGTCGCATTTTCCAACTCCTTGAACCGGAAATTCCAAGCCTCAAACTAAGAGTTCCCACTAACTGAGTTAAAGAGAAAAACAGAAAAGGGCATCACAAACTGGATTTTTATATTTCGGCTCTCAATAGGCAAGGCTTCGTTAATAAGAGGGACGCCTATTAGAACTGATCTAGGGGGGTGGGGGACAACCCAAGCATGAGAAGAAAAAATGTCGATTTTCTGTTGCAACCAATAAATAAAATTCGTGTATCATGTTTCCCTCGTCGTAATGTAGCTAAATACCTAAAACCTAATTTCAGTCTCTTAACTGAAACAACTAACTAAATAAACTTCAGTCTATTGAAAAACAAATGAGCTCCCGATCTTACTCAGCTGATCACGGTGGGTCCATACTTTGTCAGTCGTACGCAGTAGTCCCACAGATGCTCAATACCAACTGTACGTATTACAACTTTATAGCCTCCCATTACAAGTCTACTACAACTTTAAAAACGGCTGCTTTTGAACTGTATGTCATCAAGTTTAATGCAAAGAAGTGTCTAATGTCACGAGAGGATGTACCTGGTGTGATATAGAAAGATATAAGGAGAGTAAGTTTGTCATCATTGGTGGTTTCAATTGTACAAATATCTTCAACACCATCAAGTGCTGAAGAAAACCGGTTCACAGTGATTTCTTCTTCATCAAACTCCAATAGGTGAAGGTCAGTGAGCTCAGTTAAAAGTTCTTGCTACATATTACAAATAGCATAGAAATGAGGAACCTCAGCAGATTGTGGTGGTTCCACAATATGAAATTCTATTCTACCTGTCTCATAAAGTCAAATTTCAGCTTCATATCTTAAACTGCAAAGTAATTTGCTTACGAGCTCAATCAACAGGTTATGGTGGTTCCGCACGTTATAATTCTATTTTACCTGTCTCAGACAGGCGCTGTACTCAAGTGTACCTACCATGTAGTGCCTTCTTTTCGCATCAGTAGTTCATTATCGTTACTTACCAATATTAGTCCATAATGTAGCGTAATAATTCAGCTTTTCTCCACACTCCAGTGGCTTAGGGAGCATGAGATGTTGTACAAAAATGAGAGCATTCCAAAAAGTGGCGAACGATTTCCCTGCTATGAAAACCAAGGGAGTTACACTTCCCTAGCAACGCATTGTTTGTACGAAAAAATCAATGAAATTTCACAAATTATTTCAAGTGTTTAGAGTTTGTATCGGAATCAAGACAATCACTAGCATGGCAACAGTGATCAATCGACAAGATGTTTTGTAATATGAAGAAGCATTTGGAAATTACTATTATTATAACCAAGTAGGTATTTACGTACCAGATGAACTATTGTGTCTAATTACTATTATTATAACCAAGTAGGTATTTACGTACCAGATGAACTTTTGTGTCTAAAAATATAAATTTTTGAATTTCGGTCTCCGTAGTCTATTAGGAGAGAATTGAGCTCCCGAGCTCACTCAGCTAATCTGTGTGGGTCCTGACTTGGTTGATCGTACACAGTTGACCTGTAGAGACTCCACACCAAATTTCAGCCTCCTAGGTCTATTAGGAGAGAATCGAGCTTCCGAGCTCAGTCAGCTAATCTGTGTGGATCCTCACTTGGTTGATCGTACACAGTTGACATGTAGGGACTCCACACCAAATTTCAGCCTCCTAGGTCTTTTAGGAGAGAATTGAGCTCCCGAGATCATTCAGCTGATTTGCTTGGGTCCTCACTTTGTCTATCGTACAGAGCAGGCCTACAGTGGCTCTACACCAAATTTCAGTCTCCTAGGTCTAGAAGGACAGAATTGAGCACTCGAGCTCACTCAGCTGATCTTTGAGGGTCCTCATTTTGTCAATCGTACAGAGTAGGATTATAAAGGCTCCACACCAAAACGGAAGTTGTGAAAAACGTCTATTTTCACGAAAAACTTAAAGAGTTACAATGTTAAATCGATTTCGAGGGTTAGGCCATAATCAGTAACAAACAATAACGTTATTGTTGAAATTCGTGTTGGAAATCGTTTAGAGAAACCTATGCATTCATGTTTCGGCCAAACAAAAATTTTGTTTATAGTCTGATCAAATTATTTTAGGAATTTAGCCAGGTGCGTAAGGAGGGAAAATTGGCAGCCTGAGATGTGTACATTTTTCTCATAAATCAAGAGCTTTCCAACGAATGGCGAACGATTTCTGTGCGATGAAAATTGCGGAAGTTACATTTCCCTACCAACGGATTTTTAGCCTTTACTTGTTTGGGTGGACAGACGGTGTTAGAAGTGGTGTTAATGTGTTTTACTAAAAGTTTTGTGGATTGAGCTAGGGAGTCTTCATAGTCTATTTTCCAAGCTAAGCAGGATGATAATTCCCTGAGTTTATTTTCGAATAACTTCCAGTCCGTTCCACGAGGATTTTGAACAGTAATGATAGGTGGTTTTGGGATGTTAATCTCACACGTAATTAAAAAATGATCTGACAGGATTGTGTGCGGCCTAACATTCCAATATAGTGAATTAGGTGGGATATTTGATAACTACGTACATTGGCACACCTGTTCTACCTTTCTACCTTCGACTAAAATAAACGCATTCATTCTCGGACCTGTCGTTGTTGGTTAATGAACTTCCCCTTACCCTTACCCAATATTATAATGGCGACGAGTTTAACAGTTTTAATTATCCGAAATCATCGTTCCCGTCTTTTATAATGTCTTGTTTCAAGTTAGTTTTTCGGCGCGAGTGAGTTTTAGTTTATTGATAGAAAAGTATCAGAAAGTGGAATTGTGATTACTTTTATACATTCAGTATTGTTTTTACCCAACACGTTGACACCTAACCCCGCAGTGGACATTATTGTAAATTTCTACTTGTCTTCGTGAATTATTTACACTACGTTTCGTCAAAACTCTAAACTCGCAAACATCAGTTTGTCAAGAAGGCTAATTTACAATATTCCGCGTGAATTAGCGCCCCTCGCTCGCTACCTCAAGTGATAGGAGAAATTATGGCACCGGACCCGCCACAGCCGTCTCAAGTAATTGTTGTCCGACGAAATTTGGGTGACTTGCCTCATTTTGATTTAGGGGACAAGTTCACTTCGTATATAGAACGCTTGGAACAATATGTTGCAGCTAATGAGGTACCCCGTGACCGGCATGTTTCACTATTACTAACTTCCATCAGTGCGAAAGTTTATGAATTGTTGAGAGAGTTAACTCACCCGCAAAAACCTAAGGAAAAAACGTACGAACAGCTTTGTCAACTACTCCGACAACAGTACGTCCCTACAAAATCTATTTGGCGTAGCCGTATTATTTTTGAAGGGCTACAACAAAACGAAAATGAAACAATCGCTGAATGGAACGTAAGGGTAAAAAAAATTGCGATGGAGTGCGAATTTTGAACAGACCTCAATGCTCATGTGAAACTACGTTTTGTAACCGGTTTGAAAAAGGGTAAGGTACTCGATCGGCTATGTGAGGAAAAGGCTGACACGGACATGAAAACCCTATACGAGATAGCGATCTCGAAGGAAGCGGCGATGATTCAGCAGCACCCCGAGGCTGATCTGCACAAACTGCGTGCGAAGAGCAGGAGGACTGGGAAACACCCTCAACCGAAAAAAATATTGCCCAAGAAGGAAGACTCCGGGACAACTTGACTCCGGGACAACTTGACTCCGGGACAACTTCAACTTATCCAAAATGTTATGCTTGTAATAAAGGGTCTCATAACTTCCGAAATTGTAAGTACAAAAATGCGACTTGTAATAAATGTTCTCAAAAAGGTCATCTTGCCGCTGCATGTAGGGTAAAAGATTCAAAATACCTTAATGATATTGATTACTCTTCTGATTCTGATCAAAATGGCATTGGTAAACTTGTTAATTTAAGTTTTCATAGTTCGAAATCCGAAATAGGTGATAACGAACCTTTTTTTTTATTCATTAATGGTGGAAAATGTCAAGGTTAGTTTTGAAATAGATACTGGAAGTACTATGTCAATTTTACCCTTCAAATTATATCATGCAAATTTTAAGCAGTTTGAATGGAAACAAACTGACATCAAATTGAAAACGTACGACGGTTCTATTATTTCTCCCGAAGGTGTAGTACTTTTTAGAGTACGAAATGGTTCTAGCGAACTATCATTTCCATTTTTAATTGTTAAAGGTGGTCAACAACCTTTAATGGGTAGGGACTTGATACGATCATCTAAGCTCAATATTTTCTCAGCTCTCACTCTATCAAGGAGGCTACTGAAAAGATCTTTACCGAATATCAGGATTTATTTTAT